>CM049380.1:7515700-8115700 GCA_026937815.1 Etheostoma perlongum
TAAAGCTGAATTTGACATTGAGAGAAATTTAAGGGTTGGGTCTTACTTTCTTGTACGTAGTCTATAAACCCAAATTGTGGACATTGTGAAAAATTCTGGGAGACATTTAAATGAAAGAGAATCAATTCCAGGCATTGTTTCAGATTTTCAGTGTGGGGCTGAATACGAAAAACTCAAGCAGAGTGGACAAATAGGAGCCGATGACATATCAGTTCTGTGGAATTGTGATGGAATTCCAGTTGTCGCAGTAATAATTTTCAGATATGGCCAATTCAGTGTCAAGTCATAGAGCTGTCACCAAAAGATCGTCAAGCCAACATATGTATACCATGCTTATGGTTTGGTAAAAGCAAGCCAAATATGATCACATTTTTAACTGCTTTTGTGGCAGAGCTCAAGGAACTGGAACAGACTGGAATTAAATGGATAGACTCTGAAAAAGTAGAGCATACAAGCAAAGTTAATTTACTCCTGTGCGCCTCAGATTCAGTTGCCCTCCCCCTCCTGAGAAACACAAAACAGTTCAATGGCAAATATGGGTGTGACTTCTGCCTTCACACTGGTGGTGGCCCCTATGTCTGGGAAACCCCAGATCCACCTTTAAGGATAGAGATGGATCATTTTCGGCATGCTATGCTGGCAACACCTGCTAATCCAGTAATGGGTGTGAAAGGCCCATCCCCTTTGATGGAACTTGAGAGCTTCAAGATGATCACTGGATTCATTCCTGAGTACCAACACAGTGTCTGCCTGGGTGTCACTAAACAGATTGCATCTCTGTGGCTAGGCAGTAAGCACCATAATGAAGACTGGTACTTGGGCGGCAAGGTCTGTGATATAGACCAGGAATTGCTGGCCATTAATCCACCTGTGGAGGTCACAAGGGCACCAAGATCAGTGAAGGAAAGAAAATTCTGGAAAGCATCTGAGTGGTCATTTTTGTTGTTTTATGCATTGCCTGTTTTGAATGGCATTCTGAAAAAGAAGTATTGGAATCATCTTTTTTTATTAGTTTTTGCAATGCACACTCTTCTTCAGGATGCCATCAAAGTGAGACATGTGGATATGGCAGAACAAGTTCTGCGAAAGTTTCTGCTTAACTTTGAGAAACTTTATGGTGCTGCGAATGCTTCTTTTAATGTGCATTTATTAATGCACTTGGCAGCAAGTGTGCACAACTGGGGACCACTGTGGGCAACATCCACGTTTCCATTTGAATCATTTAATGGTACTTTGCTTAGGTTTTTCAGTGGAACAACACATGTGCCAACACAAATAGTGAATAGATAGTCTGGCAGTAGGGACTCATTTGAAAGAAACAATTATTTAACCAAAATGCCTCTGCAGGTCAAAAGGTAACACAAGGGTTAAATTGGAAAAAAAAAGAAAAGAGATCTGATAAAACTAAAAACGATGTTGTGAGAGAGAGGAAGATGTAGGTGAAATAAAGGATCAAAATTAAGTTAATATATTAAGTTAATTATAAATCTAAAAAAAATCCAGTTGAAAGACTTAATTGATTAAATCACTTAGTTGATTGATAGAAAACGGCTTTGATCATTACCAGTTTTAAGAAGAAAAAAAATCCTATATTCCTATATTGTTACCTTTTCATACCTTAAGTACATGCAGTACTTTTGTGATACTTTTCTTACTTGGGCAATATTTTAGGGGAATTTTGTTGGTAACAGAAATAGAAAGATAGTTACAGTTTGGAATTGGGACTTTAAACTTAGAATAGTGAAATGATGATATTTCTTTCTATTACTATGACTGACCCTACTGTGGTAACGTTTTTGAATTAATGTCATAGATTAAGACTTCTTTAAAGTAAAGTGAAAAAAAATAGAAAAAGAGAGAAATCCTTCTTTCTTTACAGAGGTCTAGAGGACAGCTGAAGTGTGGGTTTCTTTCAAGAAAACACACACACAGGTATAGAGAAGGATAAGGTAAAAAAGAGTTGTGCACAAAGTAAAGAGGGGTTGCGGTTTCAGAGAAGATTTTGATCATAAATCACACAGTATAATGAGATATGTTCTCATGTCAGGTAACAAATTGGATAGACTGAACCACTGGGTGCTCAAGTGGATTCTACTTTTACTAGGATTAAGGGTAATAAAGAACATATTAGACATCAATTATTGTTGCAACCCAAAAATAGAAAATTAAAGGAACATTCTTTTTGTTCTAATTCATCTAAGTTTGTTGGTTGAGACAAGATTGAAACCAATCTAAGCTGATATGAGATTCCATTCTACGTACATATGATGTGGTGCTCAAATGAGCTTTTCAGTGAAGCTGTATTGTGGACTTTGTTTGTATTTTGAGTTTTTATATGACAAACTGTTTAAACTATTAAGTTGATGTTGAAAACATTTTATTCGGGTGATTCTTTTCTTTTTTCTTTTTGAACTTTTTGTTTTGTTGCCTTTAAGATTAAGATTAAGCTTGTAACGCAAGACAGTGTGTTAATGGCTGAAACTACTACATAATTATGAATAGGTATGCTGTAGGACACATAACTCAACAAGAGAGATATAGTAGCAATAATAAAGTGTCCATAGCATTAAGGATATTAAGACTACTCTACAATTTTGTTTTAATTTGTGCAGAAACATAACCCTTAATGTAAACTAAGGCTTAAAAGAGATAAGTTTCAAAACCAGTGTTTCTCTTTAGAATGTTTGTATGGATTTAATAGAGTTAAACCAGCAAGAGGGAAAGAAATGCTGTTACATAATAATGAGTGATATACACTACATGAGTATTGATAAAAGAAAAGATAATGCTTTTTGGAGTTCTGTTTTGTGCCACACAGTGCCTCGTTGTGTCAGAATCAGGTCCATCTCGCTCCTCCAGCTGCAGGACCAGTGACAAACTGTACCAGAAGACTAACACCAACAACTATCGCAGCACCTCAGACCACAGCACAGCTAGAGACGATAAAGGTTCATGGTCTGGCTGCGATTCTTGGCCCAAAGTGACATGAAAAGTGGACCAGGGCTAAACATTTGATAGTGATCTCAACATCTGTAAATGTGCTGTGCTGGACCGCAGAGCAAGCAGTGGGGTCCACATGCCCTATCTGGGGCCTTGCTGACGCTGAGGTGAGAGGGCTCTGGAGGGGTCAACCATGTGGCCCTGAGACTTGCTTCACCATAAACAAAGACTGAGAAGGAGAAGGGGGATAGTGAGAGCCCGTCCTGAACTGGTACACCAGACGCACACGTGAAGGGAAGTTTGTACTTACAGACTCAAAAACTGAAAAAACACATACAATACTGGGAAAAACTAATATTTTAGAATTACTTATTCTTACTCTAGAATTACTTATTCTTACTCTACAAAGACCCTGAGAATGGAGCAAGATTTAGCTCCAACAGTATTTAGAAGTTCAATTTATTGTGGTTGACTTAGTTTCTGCTTTAGTTTGATAGGTTATAGTAGTAACATTACGTAGTTGTGTGGATTAAAACAATTTTATAAATTTTAAACTGGAATAAAATAATGAATATACTCCAGCAGTCACCACTTTCACAGGTGAAAGTATTTTTGTAAATCACATAAAGGGTCTTTTAATAGTTGGAACTAGTCCACCAGAAGTCCACCCACAAACACTATGAGTCCTGTAATAGTATCCTGGTGTTACCACTTTGTATTAGGCATATCATTTATTTTGTATATTTTATGTATTTAGGATTAAAATGTTAGAATTAAATGATGACATTGCATGTCCTTGTACGGTTTTTAGTTTTCATACTTTAAAAATGTCAGTGCAGTAAATATCAGGTAGATTTGATTTAATCATTACAGTTATGGCAATTGAATAAGTTGTTTAATTCTCCTTTGCAATTTGTGATCATACTTTTGTTATGAATTTACAATAGCCCTGGACAGACTAAACAGGACCTAGTGCATTTTCAATTACCTACTAAAAACTTTCAAAATACACACAAAAGCAAGTATGGTAACATTTAAGAAGTTATATTTATGTGTATTAAAGCCAAAATAGAAAGACACTTAATCAATTACAATCAATAAAATTACCAACAGAGGTGGGTAGAGTAGCCAAAAATTGTACTCAAGTAAAAGTACTGTTACTTTAGAATAATATGACTGAGTAAAAGTAAAAGTAGTCATCCAAATAATTACTTGAGTAAGAGTAAAAAAGTGCTTGATGAAAAAACTAAAGTAGTGAGTAACTGTAACTGTAACTGAGTTAACTAATGCCCTGCTGACATCGTCCCAACAAATCTATTTTTGAAAATATTTGACATCGTCGGCCCCTGTGTGGAAAAAATAATTAACCTGTCACTTAAATCTGGCACAGTTCCAAATTACTTCAAACACGCAGTGGTAAATCCGGTCCTTAAAAAGCCCAATCTTGACCCTTCTGAACCCAAAAACTACAGGCCCATATCTAAACTTCCATTTATCTCCAAAATTTTGGAAAAAGTAGTTGCATGCCAGCTGACCTCCTTTATGGAGCAACACAACTTGTTTGATACTTTTCAATCTGGCTTTCGAAAATCTCACTCCACTGAAACAGCCCTAATCAAAGTCTCTAGTGATGTGATGATGGCAGCAGACTCTGGCCGCTACACTGTACTTGTACTTTTAGATTTGACATCGGCTTTTGACACTGTGGATCACGGCATATTGATCAATAGGCTTCACAACGAGATAGGACTATCAGGATCTGTCCTTCGGTGGTTCTCATCCTATATTTGTAATAGAACTTTCAATCTTGCTGTAAATAACGTTCAGTCTGATGTGACAAATTTGTCTTGCGGAGTGGCACAGGGTTCAGTTCTGGGCCCTATTTTGTTCTTACTGTACATTTTGCCTCTTGGTCAAATTATCCGCTGTTTTAAAGATGTATCGTACCACTTCTACGCTGACGATGTTCAGCTGTATTGTTCTTTTAATGATGCTGAATTTCACCGTCTGCCTCTGTTTCTAGAGTGTGTCTCCTCCATCAAAGACTGGCTAGCCACAAACTGCTTACAGATAAATTCCAACAAGACTGAAACGCTGATTTTTGCCCCAAACCATAAGATCCCGCTGATCAAACAGCAGCTTGGCTCTCTGGGCCCTTCTGTCAAATCCAGCCTCAGAAACCTGGGGGTTGTGTTTGACCAGGCCATGTCCCTGGAGACACACTCAAAACAGCTTATTCGAAATTGCTTCTTTCATCTTAGGAACATCTCTAAAATTCGCAAAATGTTGTCAAAGAAGGACCTGGAAATGATAATTCATGCTTTTATATCAACAAGACTCGACTACTGCAATGCTGTTTTTACCTGTTTGAATAAGTCTGCTCTAAACAAATTGCAAATTGTTCAAAATTCTGCTGCCAGACTTTTAACAGGTGCCCCTCAAAGGTCTCATATTACCCCTGTCTTGTTGGACCTCCATTGGCTCCCTGTAAAATTCAGGATTGATTTTAAGATTTTAGTGTTGACTTACAGAGCCTTAAACGGCCAGGCCCCACATTACATACTGGACCTTTTGAAACCGTATTCCCCTGGCCGCACTCTTCGTTCTTCTGGCCAGAACCTACTTACAGTCCCTAAGACTCGTTATAAAACTCGTGGGGACATGTCATTTCAGTCTGTTGCTCCCAGACTGTGTGGAACGCCCTGCCCCAGTCCTTGCGTCTTGCAGACACTGTCGTCTCTTTTAAAAATAATCTGAAAACATGTCTGTTTAAGAAGGCTTTTGGTTGATGGGTTTTTGTCATTGTCATTTTAATTTTGTATATCTGTATATACTTTATACTGTTTGTTTTTTGCTTGCTCTTTTGTACAGCACTTTGTGATTTTTATCTGAGAAAAGCGCTTTATAAATAAACTTTACTTACTTACTTACTTACTTAACTGTGAGGAACGTCTGATTTATTCCTTAACACAAGCATCAATCAGACCGACAAAAATACAAAATAATCATCTTTAGACAAATTATAAAATATATATATATAAAATAAATTAAAATGAATTTATTATTTACAAAATAGCTTAAGTGAGAGACTGGTCTGCGTTGCCTTGTCGATGGTTGATTCTGACATCTTTGATTTGCTACGGCCGTAAAGCTAACCTGTCCCGGTGCTGAGATCGAGTATGGTCACGTGACTGCACGACGATGTTTGATTGGTGAAACACAATCACGTGGTAGAGCCTTCAGCGGAAGACTCTCTCTCTGTCAAAATAAAACATTAAAACGTGACGAGACGTACGCTGGAGTAAAAACGATGACACGTAGAATACCAAAGAGGTAAAAATAAAAGTAACAAGCTCATTGTAGCCTAATGTAGCGGAGTAAGAGTACAGTTTCTTCTTCACTAATCTACTCAAGTACAAGTAAAAGTATAGTGATTTTAAAACTACTCCTAGAAGTACAATATTTTCAAAAACTTACTCAAGTAAATGTAACTCGTTACTACCCACCTCTGATTACCAATGTTGTTTTGTATGACTACAATGCTGGATAGCTATAGTTACTTCAGAAAAACAACAAATGTAGCTTTAGAAGGACCTTTATTTCACATTCAAATGGGCATTAACTTTAAAAAAAATACATAAACCAAACACTGGCAATATTTTTTTATTATTATTCAATTGTTTAAAATTGATGAATTAAATATAGTTCACATTTTACAAGTGTAAATTCCACACATAAAACACTGCTGTGGGTTATGGTAAAGGCAAACTTAACTGTCACAAGAGATAAATAATAATAATAAAGAGGTAGTTGAATCTCTAGTGCCACACTGTTAATTACAGTAGAAATGGTTGACATTACAAACCACAATATAAAAATACAGGCTGTCTGTTTTGGAAAACGCCTCTGACTCTTTGCCTGTGATCCCGGACCCGCTCGACTACTTCTGTGTTCTCCAGCCCCGGACTTCCCGGATCATCCAGCTCCTGCCATCGCTGTTCGGCTACTGGGGGAACACACACACAGACTCTTGGAACTCCCATACCCCCCCGGAACCCCTGAAACCCCCTTAACCCCCAACCCTTAAATAAACTTTTGAACGTGACGTTTTTGTGGTCCTCGTCCTGTTTGGTGTCTGACAGTACGATCTGACCAAACATGGATCCAGCGCACGGTTGAGACTGCATGGAAACCGACGAACCAGAACCACCCACCGCCATGCAACGCCTGGAAGAGACAGAGAGAGAGGTAAACCGCAACACTGCTGACATTGCCTCCCTACTTCAAGCCGGCTACCAACAGCGTCAGCAGTTCCAGCAGCAACAGCAACAACAACAACAATTTGCAATGATCATTCAACTTCTCACCAACCTTTCTCCTCTGCCTGCTCCCACCGGCCCAGCACCCGAGTCTCCTGCCCAGTCCACTGCTGCCGGAGTCCCAGAAACCAGGATCGGCAATCAGAACGGTTCAGCGGCGACCCAACCCAGGTACGGGCGTTCCTGACGAGCTGCCGTGTCCAGTTTACCCTGCAACCCAGGACTTTAGCCACTGAAGGGGCGAGGGTCAGTTACGTGATCACTCACCTGACGGGCCGAGCTTGACTCTGGGGAACGGCAGAGTTCGAGCGCCAAACCCCAGCATGTGCGACCTTCAACCTATTCGCAGAGGAGATGCTCAAGGTATTCGATTTGGAATCCACAACAGTCAAGGCATCCCCGACCCTGATGAGTATTCGCCAAGGCAGAAGGACTGTTGCGGATTACTCCATCAACTTTCGAACTGTGGCAAGTCGGAGCTCCTGGAACATGGAAGCATTGGTGGATGCCTTCCTCCACAGCCTGGCAGACTACATAAAGGACGAGCTGGTTTCCCATGATCAACCCCCCACTCTCGATGAAGCCATTGCTCTGGCTGTCCGCATCGACCGCAGGATCCAGGCCCGCCGTCGTGAGAGAGGGCACCAGAGTCCATCCACCAGCACACGGAGTGTCCCAACTGCCCTTCTGTCCTCACCTGCCACACCATCTAGCCAGCCGGACCAGTCTGAACCGATGGAGATCGGCCGCGCCTCCCTAACCCCTGCAGAGCGCCAGCGACGCATCACCTCCAACTTGTGCCTGTACTGTGGTGGTGATGGTCATCGAGTCGCCACCTGTCCAGCAAAAGCCGGAGCTCACCAGATGTAGGAGGAATCCGGATGAGCTCAATGAACATTCAGCCCTCCATCAGCCGTAAACCCCTCATCCAAGTCTGTCTTCACCTGTCTGATTCCACCCACACCCTGGCAGCCCTGGTGGACTCTGGCGCAGAAGCAAACATTATTGACACAGGACTTGCTCGTCAGCTGGGCTTGGAAAACCATCGCTTGTCCACTCCTGTTCCAGCCCGGGCCCTGGACGGTCACGTCATTGGCACAGTTACCAGCATCACAGCCCCCATCTCAATGATGGTGTCAGGAAACCACCGAGAGACCATCCGCTTCCACCTGCTCAGCTCTCCAGGCCAACCCCTAATCCTGGGCTACCCTTGGCTCCGTCTCCTCAATCCTCACCTCAATTGGGCCTCCGGAACTGTGAAAGAGTGGGGAAATGCCTGCCACCTGAGCTGTTTGCGTGCTGCCTCGCTGCCCCCCGGCTCAGTACCCCCCAGCACTGCCCCCGACATGTCCCTGAATGTTACCATGGCCTCCGAGGTGTTCAACAAGACCAAAGCCACATCTCTGCCCCCACACTGTCCGTACGACTGTGCCATTGATCTCCTCCCTGGGACTGCTCCACCCAAAGGTCACCTCTATTCACTATCCCCTCCTGAAAGAAAAACTATGGAGGATTACATCAGGGACTCCCTGGCAGCTGGACTCATCCGCCCATCTTCCTCTCCTGCTGGTGCCGGGTTCTTCTTTGTGGGAAAGAAAGATGGTTCTCTTCGCCCCTGCATTGATTATCGAGGTCTGAATGATGTCACAGTGAAGAACCGGTACCCTCTGCCTTTACTCACCTCTGCTTTTGAGTTGCTCCAGGGATCCACTATTTTCACCAAACTGGACCTTAGAAATGCTTACCACGCGAGTAAGGGATGGTGACGAGTGGAAGACTGCATACGAGTACCTGGTAATGCCATTTGGCCTCACCAACGCACCAGCGGTATTCCAGGCGCCGGTGAATGATGTGCTGCGGGACATGCTGAATAAATTCGTCTTCGTGTACCTGGACGACATCTTAATTTTCTCCAGAACTCTGTCCGAACACACCCGTCATGTCCAGCTGGTTCTTCGACGGCTCCTGGAGAACTCTCTCTGTGTCATTCCTGGGATACATCGTCGCTGAAGGCAATATCCAGATGGACCCCGCAAAGGTCTTGGCAGTTACCTCCTGGCCAGTTCCGGGGAATAGGAAGAAGTTGGAGCAATTCCTCGGTTTTGCCAATTTCTACCGGAAATTCATCCGGAACTACAGCTCCCTCGCCGCTCCCCTCACAGTTCTGACCAGCATCAAACACCCCTTTTTCTGGACCCCAGAGGCCAACACAGCCTTTCATACCCTCAAGGCCCGGTTCACCACTGCCCCCATCCTCCAGATGCCGGATTTAGACCGGCAGTTCGTTGTCGAGGTGGATGCCTCAGACATGGGAGTCGGGGCCATACTCTCTCAACGGGCAGAGGAGGACAACAAGTTGCACCCCTGTGCATTTTTCTCTCGCCGGCTTTCACCTGCAGAGCGCATTATGTTGTTGGAAACCGTGAGCTGTTGGCTGTCAAGCTTGCCCTGGAGGAGTGGCGTCACTGGCTGGAGGGGTTCACAGTTCCGTTCCTGGTCTGGACCGATCACAAAAACCTCGAATACATCCGCAATGCAAACGTCTTAAACCCAGACAGTCCCACTGGGCCTTGTTTTTCACCAGATTCAACTTCACCCTGTCATACCGCCCAGGTTCTCGGAACACCAAGCCGGACGCTCTCTCCCGTCAGTTTCAGAAGGATGACACCCCTTCCCAGGAACCTGCATCAATTCTGCCCGATCCCTGCGTCGTAGCTGCCCTGACCTGGGATATCGAGGAGGAAATTCAAGAGGCCCTCCGTGACCATCCCAGTCCCAGTGTATGCCCAGACGGTCGTCTCTTCGTCCCAGAGAATTTGAGGTTCCGGGTCATACAGTGGGGACACAACTACCGCCTTGCCTGCCACCCGGGCTCCGCCCGCACTTGCTATCTCCTTGCCCAGCGCTTCTGGTGGTCTTCTTTGAGAAGGGATGTCCGAGAATTCGTCCATGCCTGCCCCACCTGCAATCAGAACAAGTCCTCCACTCGGCCCCCCGCTGGTTTACTCCAGCCCTTGGCTGTGCCCACACGACCCTGGTCCCACGTCTCCTTGGACTTTGTAACTGGCCTCCCACCATCAGGTGGGATGACGGTCATTCTCACTGTGGTTGACCGGTTCAGCAAGATGGCACACTTCATTCCCCTCCCTAAACTGCCATCTGCCAGAGAGACTGCCCAGGCTGTTCTTGATCATGTCTTCCGTCTACACGGGCTGCCCAGGGATGTTGTCTCTGACCGAGGCCCGCAATTCACCTCTACATTCTGGAAGGAGTTCTGCTGTCTTCTAGGGGCCACAGTGAGTCTCACCTCTGGGTTCCACCCCCAGTCCAATGGTCAGTCCGAGCGGGCAAACCAGGAGCTGGAGAAGGCGCTGCAGTGCATGGTTTCTCGCAAACCCCAGGCTTTTCCAGTGTGTGTATGGCTACCAGCCCCCCCTGTTCCCCAGCCAGGAAGGAGATGTGTCCTGCCCGTCTGCCCTCGCCTATGCCCGCCGTTGCCGTCATACCTGGTCACAAGCTCGTGCCACGCTACTCAAGTCAGCTGTCAGCTATGCCACTGGGGCTAACCGCCGAAGATCGCCGGCACCTGCCTACCGTGTTGGCCAGAAGGTGTGGCTGTTCGTTCAGCACCGTTGACGGTGGGCTGGTGTACACCGTTCGACGCCTGCTTCGGTCCGGACGGCGAGGTAAGGGCCTCCAGTATCTCGTCGACTGGGAGGGCTCTGGACCTGAGGAGAGAACCTGGGTGCCAGCCAGTCGGATTGTGGACCGGACACTCGTCGCCGACTTCCGCGGTCTGCATACTGAACAACCTGCAATCCGTAGGGGCCGCCCCAGAGGGGTCCCTAACCGTCCTGTCCGCCCGGCTTCCTGTCCTGTGCCTGACCCTGTCTCGGTACCTGTCCCGTCTTCTGTCCACGACCCTCCAGCTCCCTCTGAGGATGAGGATGTTCGCTCGGAGGAATTCTAGCGCTCCGCCGGCTCCCCTCCGCCCTCCCGACGTGGTGTCACTCTTGGGGACTTCTGGGTCCGTCCCTTGGGGCGGGGTGTTCTGTCATGAGCTCTCTCTCTGCCTGGTAAAACACGCTGACTGAAGTCTGATGACCTCCACCTGTTCCTGCTCTGCTCTGCCTCACCCTCGTTACCTACCAGCTGCACTGCATTCACCACTCATCATGCCCTGTATATAAAGCCTTGCTTTTCAGTCCACACTTGTCAGATCGTCTGCAAACAGCACCAATTACCTGCCTGTTTTGGAAAACGCCTCTGACTCTTTGCCTGTGATCCCGGACCCGCTCGACTACTTCTGTGTTCTCCAGCCCCGGACTTCCCGGATCATCCAGCTCCTGCCATCGCTGTTCGGCTACTGGGGGAACACACACACACAGACTCTTGGAACTCCCGTACCCCCCCGGAACCCCTGAAACCCCCTTAAATAAACTTTTGAACGTGACGCTTTTGTGGTCCTCGTCCTGTTTGGTGTCTGACATTAACATAAAGCTTATAGCATTTGTGCAGCACTCCGTTCAATCAGGTCCAAATACCTGGCTCAGGAAATAAAAGCTGCCCTTACAAATAAAGTGAGCGTAGTGTGACATTCTGTTCGTTGTCTGTAATGCACAGTGGAAAAAAGTACCAAAATGTCCAGGAGCAATTATTCATCATGATTCCTTGTGTATGAAACATTTCATATGTTGCAGGTTCACATTCTGGTAAAAAGTGTATTCTTGTTAACAGTTTCTTGGTTTACTTAGAGAATATGAAAGTGGGAAGAGGCAGCATGGCAAAGTGTAGAAATATAAATTGGTCCCAGTAACAACCTCTATAAGTATGTAATGCTCTTGGAACAGCACACTGATACTAACTATAATAACGAAGAACAATGAACGCTGAAGTTTTAAACTATTTACCAAATTTTACAACTATGTCTGATGGGGGCAAGAGAAGACCAAAGACCATGGGGTGGTAAGACTGGGGTGGTAAGGGAGGTAAAACAAAAATGTAAAAGAGGGTGTAGGGAACAAGAAATAGCAGAGCAGGTAAGATGAACAGTGTTATGGCCACAATTGTTAAATTAAAAAAAAAAGTAATACTATGTTAAATAAATTACACTCATCACATAAGGCATGACACTGTGGGCTTTCTTTGGGGGAAAGAAAAAAAACTCAAATTCAACAGACATGGACATTTCACTCTTGTTGAAGCTGGGCTTTACTACTTTATCACTCCCAGTAAGTCGCCAGCACCGAAGAAAATGATGTACACAGCTGGGTCTGAGCAAACCAACGCCAACGATATCATAGCTAGCCTCTCAACTCTGATAGGTCAGTCAACATTGAAAGCATGGTCAGTGCCAATGCACTTAAAATTGAAGGACATAAAAAGACTATTGACTTTGTGTGCGCAGAGATTAAGGAGGAAAAAATCAAAGTGTGTACACTTGAGGGAAAAACGAGTAGACACATGTCAGCAAAGGGTCTCGGAGTTAGAAAGATACTCCAGGAGATGGAACCTTAGACTTTACGGAGTTGAAGAATCAGAAAAAGAAAAAATACGAAAGAAGGCCATCGAGGGTTAGGGGGTTAGGGGAAAACTGCCAAGACGTCACCACACCTGCGTGTCAACGGATTAAGATTTGCAGAGGATCTTTCTAAGGAAGACAGAGACCGAAGCAGCAAACTGTGGCCAGTGATAAAAAAAGCTCGAGAGGTGGGCAAACTAGCCTTCTTCATCAGAGGTCGCAGATTTATCAACGGGTCAGAAGTCCCCCTGCCCAACTAAGAAACAGACTCACCTGCTGTTTGAAATCACTAGGTCACCTACTGGTTTGATTTGCACTACATACAGTACAGATTTGATTTGCACTACATTCAGAGTTGATACTATAATGTTATAGTTCTTGTTGTACTGTAACTAAGACGTTACAAAGGCACTTTAATTTACAAAATTGTTGCCATTTATACTGTATGTTCAACCTTTTAAGGCAGTTTAATACCCAAGGCAGCTGTTTAGGAGTGCTGTGTTTATGAGCTGGCCGGGACAATTTCCTTTCCCCTTTACCGTTATTTTTCTTATAGAAGCAGCACTCTGTCCCCTTATCCAGTCATACACTCTTAACTAACTGGTTATTAATCACTTTCTAGTTTATTCCTTGTTCACGTTCGTTAATAACTTTGTCTTTATCTATTGTTTCTTCAAATGTCAGGGTCTAAGACAGATTTGTAAAAGGAGAGCCTTATTTTTATTTGCCAAACAACTTCATACGGATTTTTGTTTTTTTCAAGAAAGTCATTCCACATCTGCTGGAGTAACCACGCTTAAAAATACTTTCACTGGTGATGTCTTACACTCAGACTGTGACTCCCTAGGACACTACTTATGTATTATATATATATAATATATATATATAGAGTTGACAATATTTCTATCATAGTTATTAACCTTTACGGTTATAATAACAAACTTGAGAATGACAAGTTACCTGATTCAATAGAGGAAAGAATTACAGTTTGGCTCACCAAATACCCAAACTCTCTTCTTTTAATTGGTGGAGACTTTAATATTGCTCTAGATAATGCTGTTGACAGGCGGCCCTCCTCCCTCAGCACAAACCTTAAAACACTTATGGTTCGATTTAACTTTGTGGATGCATGGAGAGAGAAATTTTGTGATGAAAGATCCTTCACTTGGAGTAATAGTTCAGGATCCAGCCAAGAGAAAATTAAATTCAAAAAGTAAATATCCTTGCCACACCCCTACTGACCATAGAGCAATTCATATAAGCATTCAATTTAGTGCATTTAACACGATCTATAAACCTTGCTAATGGAAATTAAACAATTCCCTATTACAGCATGAAAAGGTTAAGACTGAAATTATTAAGTTAATTACTCTTTTTTCCAACAAGGCTATAAAAGAAAAATCCTACAACACTAACTGGGAACTATTTAAGTTTGAGTCAGGAAAATTCTTAAGACATTATGGAACCTCTATTGTCAAAGCTAAAAGAGCAGAAGAAGAGGAAGTCATAAGCAAAAGTTCCTCTTTTTATCAAAGACCCCCTGAGGAAGTTTCAGAGGAGGATAAATTACTTCTTTTACAACTCCAAAACAAATTAGATGACTTATATCGGCAAAAAGCAGAGGGAGCCTTTGTAAGGTCTAGGAAGAGATGGCTGGAGGAGGGGGAGCAAAATTCTGCATACTTTTTCCGCCTTGAAAGATACCGAGCCAAAATCAATTCTATCCATAATTTAAATATTAATGGAGTTATTACTGATGACGCTAAATTAATTTTAGATTTTTGTTCAAAAGTTTATGGCAATCTATACAGCTCAAAATATAATGAAGAAGTTATGTTTCAATTTCTTAACTCGGTAAATAACGTAAGAAAGATTAATGTGGCAGACAGGGATTATTGTGACACCCCTCTTACAATGACAGAGGTCACTGATTCAATTGCTTTACTCAAAAACAATAAATCCCCCGGCACTGACGGTTTAACAAAGCGTTCTCAGATCACTTAGCCCCATTTTTACTACAGGTTTTTATCGAGAGTATAGAGAATGATGCCCTTCCTCCAAGCCTCACTCAAGGGCTGATCACGTTGATTCCCAAACCTAGGAAAGACGTGCTTTTTATTGATAGCTGGAGATCCATTTGTCTGCTAAACAATGATTACAAAATTATGGCATCAATGTTTGCCAGGAGAATTAAAGAAACTCTTGACAAAATTATAGATGAGACACAATCAGGCTTCATGAGGAATCTCTAACAATATTAGACTAGTTTTAGATATTCTTGACTACTCTGACTTGATATCTGAAGATGGCTTCATCCTCTTCTTAGATTTCTATAAGGCCTTTAATATAATAGAACACCAATTTATTTTTCTGTCTGAAAAATTTGGTTTCGGGGATTTTTTCTGCAAAGCAATTAAAACCTTGTATATTATTAATGGCAACAGCTCTATCAAACTGAAAAATAGAACTTCCCCTAGATTTAATCTGAAACGGGGCATTCGTCAGGGATGCCCGATTTTCCCTTTTCCTTACTTTGTACACAAATTCTCTCAACTCACGTCGGTAACAGCGTTATACAAGGAATGTCTGTCGCGGGTAGGGATATTATCATCAGTCAGCTTGCTGACGATACCACAATCTTTTTGAAAAATGCAAGCCAGATACCTGTCGCCATTCAAGTAATTAACCAGTTTTCAGAGGCCTCTGGTCTATACCTAAATATTAATAAATGTGAACTGCCACCTTTAAGAGATTGTAATATACAAACTATTTGGACAGTAACATTTGTAAAAATAATGATAGAATGCTTTTTGACTTCATCTGGAAAAATCGTACCCATTATATTGAAAAAAGTGTTGTCATGAATAATTATGAATCTGGTGGGCTCAACTTTTTGGACTTCAATACTCTAAATAATTCTTTTAAGATTAACTGGACTAAGCAATTTGTCAAAAAACCCTGTCTCGATTTGGAATTTTATTCCCCACTATATATTCTCTTGCTTCGGTGATCTGGGCTATATTTTGAACTGTAACTATAATGTAGACAAACTCCCTGTAAAACTGTCAACTTTCCACAAGCAGGTCCTTTTAGCATGGTGTCTAATTTATAAGCATAACTTCTCACCTCACAGATACCTAATCTGGAATAACAGAGATATATTATATAAAAACAAATCACTCTTCTTTGAGAATTGGGTACTTAATCAGATTCTGCTGGTGGATCAGCTATTTAATGGAGAGGGGCAACTTTTCACTCACAGTGAGTTTTTATCAACATATAACATTCCTGTTACGCCAAGAGAATTTGCAATTGTATTTGACGCCATTCCATCAGCCACAATAATGCTTTTCAGATATGCTGGTAGACTTCCTCCTACTTCTGTCTCCCTCCCCGATGTGGCTGAATCACCAGTTGGAAAAATCTGTTTTTCACAACTTCCTCAAAATAATAAGAATGTCCGTGCTTTATTTCAGAAAGAAATTGTTTCTATTCCAAATGTTACATTTTATTGGAACCCATTTGTTAATTACATTGACTGGAAAAAGGTTTGGATGATTCCTCACAAATACTTGTTAGTAAACAAGGTGAAAGAAGTATCGTTTAGAATAATTCACAGATATTACCCTGCGAATCATTACATGCTAAAATTTAAAAGAGACATCAATACAAACTGTTCTTTCTGTGAAGATCACCCAGAAACTGTTTTGCACCTTTTTTGGTTTTGTTCACACACCAGAAGATTTTGGCAAAACCTTAGCAGATTCATCATTGACCATATCTTTAAAGACTTTACCTTATTGTTGGAGAATGTTGTATTTTGCTTTTATAGAATTCAAAGTAAAGAAAAGATGTATTTTATTATAAATGTATTAATCCTTTTGGCAAAGTTTCACATTCATAAATGTCAATTCAGCACTAAAAAACCTAATTCTATACTTTATTTCCACGAAATTGTACTTTATATAAATCTGATTTTGGGCTCCAACAACACGAAGGCAGTTAAAACTGTCAACATATGGTCCTCCTTGTCTTTGTAATGTCCTTTAAGCTTCCCCTGGCTAAATTGTATTGTATTCTGTTTACTTTATGTATGTTTATATATTATTTTGTATACGTTTGTATGTCATTTGTGTTCTGTGTCCTATTTTTGCAATAAAGATGGTCTATGGTGAAAAGCAACTGCGCTGCCTGCGTCTCAGAACTGCGGCCGCCTTGCTCTCGTGAGATTATTGTTGCCCACGTGTGCATGACGTCTGAGCAAATCCGGCATGAAACGGGCGCCGATCGCCGGTGATCGATTCTGCGCAGACCTGGCTCATTTCGAACAAGCCTAGTGTATGGAGTCCACAGCAGTGACAGGATCAAAGGAAACTAAAAACTATACGTCACTCACAGATCAGTTATCTTCTTATTTAATGTAACGCGTTTCAACTAGAAGCCGTCATCAGTGTTCACCATTTCTTACTAGGAATAGGAAGGTTACTAGGTCACTTAAATAATAACACAAGAAGCATGAAACCCGTTTGACTTAATGATACCTTTATGAGGGCCTCCTCTGTCGCTAATGGACTGTTAGCTCCGCTGGGGAAATGTCTGCACATGCTGCAGAAAAGCTTGTCCTTATTTACACTGTATTGAAGAAGACAACTCAATACAAGGGATACTAGAAGAAAAGGGCATGAAAAATTCCCAGCATGGCTCAGACACCACAAAGTTACAACTCAAAACACATCTGTTTAAAACTGCCTATACCACCTACAGTGAGGAAAATAAGTATTTGAACACCCTGCTATTTTGAAAGTTCTCCCACTTAGAAATCATGGAGGGGTCTGAAATTGTCATCGTAGGTGCATGTCCACTGTGAGAGACATAATCTAAAAAAAAAAAATCCAGAAGTCACAAAGTTAACTATTTATTTGTATGATATAGCTGCAAATAAGTATTTGAACACCTGAGAAAATCAATGTCAATATTTGATACAGTAGATTGTGTTTGCAATTCCAGAGGTCAAACGTTTCCTGTAGTTTTTCACCAGGTTTGCACACACTGCAGAAGGGATTTTGGCCCACTCCTCCACACAGATCTTCTCTAGATCAGTCAGGTTTCTGGGCTGTCGCTGAGAAACACGGAGTTTGAGCTCCCTCCAAAGATTCTCTATTGGGTTTAGGTCTGGAGACTGGCTAGGCCACGCCAGAACCTTGATATGCTTCTTACAGAGCCACTACTTGGTTCTCCTGGCTGTGTGCTTCGGGTCATTGTCATGTTGGTAGACCCAGCCTCGACCCATCTTCAATGCTCTAAATAAGGTAAGGAGGTTGTTCCCCAAAATCTCGCAATTCATGGCCCCGGTCATCCTCTCCTTAATACAGTGCAGTCACCCTGTCCCATGTGCAGAAAAACACCCTCAAAGCATGATGCTACCACCCTCATGCTTCACAGTGGGGATGGTGTTCTTGGGATGGTACTCATCATTCTTCTTCCTCCCAACACGGTTAGTGGAATTATGACCAAAATGTTCTATTTTGGTCTCATCTGACCACATGACTTTCTCCCATGACTCCTCTGGATCATCCAAATGGTCATTGTCAAACCTAAGACGGGCCTTGACATGTGCTGGTTTAAGCAGAAGAACCTTCCGTGCCATGCATGATTTCAAACCATGATGTCTTAGTGTATTACCAACAGTAACCTTGGAAACGGTGGTCCCAGCTCTTTTCAGGTTGTTGACCAGCTCTGGGCTGATTTCTCACCTTTCTTAGACCCCAGAGGTGAGATCTTGCATGGAGCCCCAGTCCGAGGGAGATTGACAGTCATGTTTAGCTTCTTCCATTTTCTAATGATTGCTCCAACAGTGGACCTTTTTTCACCAAGCTACTTGGCAATTTCCCCGTAGCCCTTTCCAGCCTTGTGGAGGTCTACAATTTTGTCTCTAGTGTCTTTGGACAGCTCTTTGGTCTTGGCCATGTTAGTAGTTGGATTCTTACTGATTGTATGAGGTGGACAGGTGTCTTTTTGCAACAAACGACCTCAAACAGGTGCATCTAATTTAGGATAATAATTGGAGTGGAGGTGGACATTTTGATGGCAGACTATCAGGTCTTTGAGGGTCAGAATTGTAGCTGTTGTAGCTGTGTTCAAATACTTATTTGCAGCTGTATCATACAAATAAATATTTAAAAAAATCATATATTGTAATTTATGGATTTTTTTTTTTAGATTATGTCTGTCACAGTGGACATGCACCTATGATGACAATTTCAAACCCCTCCATGATTTCTAAGTGGGAGATCTTGCAAAATACCAGGGTGTTCAAATACTTATTTTTCTCACTGTAAATGTCTATAGCTCTGCCGTTTCCGTTGTTTTGCTGTATAGTATTTGTTTTGCTGTTTTATAGTATTTGTTTTGTTTTGCTGTATAATATTTGTTTTGCTGTTGTATAGTATTTGTTTTGCTGTATAGTATTTGTTTTGCTGTTTTATTATGTATAGTATTTGTTTTGCTGTTTTTAATATATCAATTCCCTGTACGGTGTCCTCGAGTGCCGAGAAAGGCGCCTTTAAATAAAATGTATTGTATTGCTGTATAGTATTTGTTTTGCTGTTTTATTATGTATATTATTTGTTTTGCTGTTTTTAATATATCAATTCCCTGTACGGCGTCCTCGAGTGCCGAGAAAGGCGCCTTTAAATAAAATGTATTAGTATTATTATTATTATTATGGTGGCTGTGGTTCAGTGGTAGAGCGGTTGCCTGCCAATTGGAAGGTTGGTGGTTCAATCCCTGGCCCATGTTGAAGTGTCCTTGGGCAAGACACTGAACCCCCATCGGTGTGTGAATGTGTGTGAGTGTTTATCTGATGAGCACGTGGCGCCTTGTACGGCAGACTCGGACACAGTGTATGAATGTGTGTGAATGCTGAATGTTTCCTGTATGATGTTAAAGTGCTTTGAGTAGTTGTTAAGACTAGAAAAGCGCAATAAAGCACATTATTATTATGAAAAGGGAGAGACTTAAGCTTTTTTGTTTTTCTTTATAATACTGGTTTAATGAAAAGAATATGTTGTTTTTTTTATTTATGTATTTGTTTGTTTGTTTTGACTTAATTCAGGCCTAGACCATTCAGTCCTAGACTCTATGAAGTTCATAGTATTACATACTCCTGTACAGTTGGTGGCGGTATTTTCAAGAAGAAGAAGAAGAAGAAGAAGAAGAAGAAGAAGAAGAAGAAGAAGAAGAAGAAGAAGAAGAGATTTTGATTGGCTATGAGGTGACCAATAGAAAGCTGCGATCGGTAGTGTAAGCAGCGTTGCAGAATGTTTGGAAAACTTCTTATGTCGCTTTTTCTCGTTATTATTTTTTACCATGATCCTGTTGACGCACAGAAGAAAAAAGAGGTAACACCTTGCTTCAATGACATAGCGTTAAAGCGGAGAAAGTTCATACACTTGGGATTAAAGTTATGAGACTGCTCCAAAGTTGTCCAACGTCCGTTTCAAGCTTAGAAGCTAAGCTAACAGCAACCTGAAATGAACGTTGACATGTGGTTTTGTATAGCACTAGCTAGCCAAGTAAATTAGTTTCAACCGATAACATTAATTTGATCTTCACTAATAGACACTAAGTACGTTAAATGCACATAATTTTCCGGGTTTTGACCACCTTATTTCGAAAAAGAAGATATTCCAAATAAGCTGTTTACATGCCTAAGTTAATGAAAGTGAATATTCCACCGTTTACATCTAGCGTTAACACGATTTTTCCACCGAAGTTTTCGAGCGGTGGCGGTTATTTGACCGTGCAAACAAAGCCTCCCTCTTTAATTCTTCAGCATGACCTGTATTAAATACAGAATATTGTCATATTCGGAATAATTTTATATTGGTGTGCATGCACATACTCATTAATAACTAATCCTCAATAGTGGTTGTAAACTTGGTGTTGGACTGGCTAATTACACACTCGTTTGAAATCCAGGAAGTGGACCCGCTTTTATCTTGTTTTCCGGAAACATTCACTTAAAGCGTAACTGTATGGTATTTTATGAATGTACCCCAGTCAAACTTTCGTTTAAAAGCCTAATTAGGATGTAAGCCCACTTTTAAGATTTGCCGTATTTTCGTTTTCGGTCAAATGGCCTTTTGAATGGGAGTGCTAGGGGCACTACCAAGATCTCATCAAAATCGCTATTTCTAAGAATGCTCGACACAACGTGAAACTTTGCTGGAAGTATGACCAGGGGCTCTACATATGAACACATGAACTCGAGCATTGATAACATTGTTTGTAAAGGACGAAAAAGACGGAGAGCATTGGTATATGTTAAATGTAAATTTAACACTGTGGCTGAGGCTGCTTTACCACCTGCTCATTAAATAAATTCTCACACACATTAGGCTGGTTCGAGATGAACTGCGCCTCGCCTGTAAAGTCGGACTGTTTCCAGCCAATTCCAGCCGCCTTCAGGAGTGACAAAAACACTGTGGCGCGATTCCGATTTAATAAAATATAATCAGACCCACATATCAGCGGGTACACAGTCTGTAGTTGTTTTAATTACGACAGAGTACCTCTTAAAATGTTCTACATGAAATCTGTTGCTGATTTTAATTAACAACACACTGTAGATGATCAGTGATCAGAACGGATTTAGTCTCTCTGACTTCTAAACGTCACTAACAGCCACACAACGTGTGTACAGAATCTCAAAAAGTCTTTAAATCAGACAAATCGGATCGTGCAGGCAGTACGGATCGTGTACCGACAGGGATCAAGTCGGACACAAATCTAACCGGCATGCAAGGGGCGCCGATCACCGATGATCGATTCTGCGCAGACCTGGCTCATCTCGAACGAGCCTACTTACACACCGATGGCGCATCAGTGTAAAGTGTCTTGCACAAGAGAGATGTGTGAGCGACAGAGACGGCGGGAGAGCGGGGAAAGGAAATGCAGCTGAAGGAAGTAAAATAAAAATCGTTAGTTTAATATGTCAATATTAATAATATGCAAATTCCATGTGATTCCGCGTGTATAGGAGAATTGTGTTTTCACGTGTAGATTATGCGGTTTAAATGAAATGGAAAAATTGAAAAGTTAGCTGCCCTGCTTGTTCCTGTTCTCATGTGCTTCTTTACATTAATATATTTGGCATTGTTATGTGTATGAATGGATGTTTTTGTTGCTGAGAGTAACTGACCAAGCACCCATATTATGAGTTGGAGTTTTCTCTTCTGTTTTTGGGTCTACACTAGCAGCTGATTTTTTTTTGTGTCTCGTGTCCTAGACTCTGCTGTCAGAGAAGTTGACTCAGATGATGGAGTGGGCCTCCAAGCGTTCAGTTATCAGGATGAACGCAGATAAGTTTCGTCGCTTTGTCAAGGCTCCTCCCAGAAACTACTCGGTTGTCATCATGTTTACGGCACTGCAGCCACAGAGACAGTGTGGGGTCTGCAGGTAAGAAGCAGAAGGAATAGGAAGAGGCACTGCTGTTTAGGGTTGGGTACCATTCACATTTTTATCAGTACCGATACTGGTAGCTGAAATTCGGTTCCGGTTTAAGGTGCCTATTTTTGTATGGAGCTAGAACAGTGACAGTAACCTGCGGTATGGAAAATAAAATCTGGCATTGAAACAACAAATATTTGCACTGAAAAATGTTGAACTTGTATATAAAACACAAACCTCAAAAAGTAATCTCACAATCCTATTATATTATTTTACTTTGACATTTGTTTGCATTATGATAGGTTTTTCAATGTCAATCTACATTTTTTCTTGATGTCTGTGTTTTGTCAGTGACAGTTTCTTTTTACGCCACACTATTTTTACAATGTCACTGGTTTTCAGTTTCAACTTTCTGTCACTGTTTTGGTGCAGGGAGGAGGGGCCTTAGGGGATGGACAAAGAGGGCGTGGTTTATGGGTAATTTACATAGGCTACTGGCGAGACACTTCACCTCCACAGCAATCCTCACGATGTGTTAAAACTACATATCTGCAATGTCTTCCTCAAGTTCACCTGGAATCTCCAAATCTCAAGTAAGTCTGTTTTATCTCTGCCACTTATTTCACATAGAAGCAGGCTGATTTAGTGTTAACTTTTAACATAGGCCTAAGCTGTGCTGTTTTGGCAGAGGTAGCACTGTTCTCTTAATACATCCATGGTTAGCACACGTCGGCTAACTTGTAGCTAAATGTAGCTAAGTCTCCCGCCGGGAATGTCAATCTATTTTGGCTCGCTTGTGTCTCTCATTAGCTCCATCATTATTGTATTTCTGTATTAACAGAACAAGCTCTGCTCTCTCTACTTGCTGCTAACACTTGCACGGAACCTTAACGCCCCTCCCCCATAACTCTCCTCCAATCATAAGTTATAGCTGCTGAGTGACAGGTTTGAGGCAAATCATACACTCACTCACAGGCAGAATGCATTCACTGACATCTCCTAAAACTGGGAAAACACATTTACTGACTTTGTCAGTGAACGCGTTCTGCCTGTTAGTGAGTGCTGTGTGATTTGCCTAGAAACCTGGGGGAGGGGCGTTAAGGTTCCGGCAGGTATAGAGAGCGGAGCTCGTTCTCTTAATACATCCATGACGGAGCTAATGAGAGACACAAGCGAGTCAAGCCTTGTGCACCACCAAAACGCTGGGCGTAGGAGTCCTAAGGGACAGGAATTACTGTTATAAATACTAGATTATAGAAAATAGATTGACATCCCCGGCGGGAGACTTAGCTACATTTAGCCACAAGTTAGCTGATGTGTGCTAACCATGGATGTATTAAGAGAACAGTGGTAACTTCTGCCAAAACAGCACAGCTTAGGCCTACATTAAAAGTTAACACTAAATCAGCCTGCTTCTATGTGGAAAAAAATGGCAGAGATAAACAGACTTACTTGAGATTTGGAGGTCAACGACAGAAAGTTGAAACTGAAAACCAGTGACATTTGTAAAAATCTTGAAAAAAAAAAACTGTAGAAAAAATGTAGATTGACATTGAAAAACTTGTCATAATGCAAACAAATGTCAAAGCAAAATAATATAATAGGATTGTGAGATTACTTTTTGATGTTTGTGTTATTACAAAATAATTATTTCAGTTGTAAAAATAATTCCAAATCTATTTATACTATTAACATTTTGTTCTATATTAAGACCATTTTACACTGAAAATAAAATAAACCAAAATAAAACCCCTCCCTCTCTACTCACAAACCTGTCCCTACAAACTATTAAATTGAATAATTATTCTTTTCTTACTCACTTTAACTTTTATACTTATATTTGCATATTCTTTTTTTAGCCTGTTTTATTTTCGTCATGACCCATTTTTTTAATTAAATGGTCTTTTAATGTTTTATGTAAAGCACTTTGAATTGCCTTGTTGCTGAAAGGTGCTGCGGAAATAAAGTTGTCGTGGGTACATGTGTGTGTCGGAGCTCCGCTCTCTGTCAATATGCAGAGAGGACAGATAAGCGTACACTTATGGTGCTTTTCCATTGCGTGGTATCTACTCTACTCGCCTCGACTCTACCCGCATTTTTTGGTCGGACATCGCCCACCAGACGGTCTGCGGCGGCGGTTTTGCAAAGTGTTAATGCTCTGAAACACAAACGGTACACAGCAGACATATTTTGGTGTGTAATCATGGTTGCTAAAGTTCATGTACTTTATATAGCGTATAGTAAATACTGATCGGGGTCCCTAACACATGCAAATGTTTGCTAACGTTACCAGGAAACTTAACTTACCCTTTCGTGTCGGCGAACAACAGTCATGTCGACGTCTGAACACCGTCTGAATTCCCAAACTCCTGTTTTTTTTAGCGGTGATTTTTGTTGCTTCCTTTAGCTTCTTTTGAAACAAAACATTGGCGAGTAGCCGACGTGCTGTTGTGAATCACGTTGAAAATTACGTCATCACGCGTAGCTATGGTAACCAGCCACGCTGAGGCGTTACTCAATCTGCAATGGAAAACCGACCGAAAATGGGTCGAACCGAGTAAAGGCGAGTCAAACCGTGTCGAGCCGAGTTGTTACCATCAATGGAAAAACGCCATTACATGCTCTCAGGTACTGAAATTTGGTACCGTTTGATTAAAAGTGAATCAGTCCTCGGTAGTACCAACATAATTCATTCAGTAGGCCTACCCAAAAAAGTAGAGTGCGGTACCCAATCCTACTTCTGTTACTTTAATTCTTATCTATGAATTTAAATGCAATCTTTAATTTCAGACAAGCTGATGAGGAATTCCAGGTGCTGGCTAACTCCTGGCGTTATTCCTCTGCCTTTACTAACAAAGTCTTCTTTGCATCTGTTGATTTTGATGAAGGATCTGACGTCTTTCAGATGGTAAGACAACTTCTTGTCCCCAACACTGGATATATGCCTTTTGTTTTCTAATAGTCTGTCATCCATTCATTAACACAAAAAAAGTATGTCATTAAGGACTGAGCATCTTGTCAGACATTGACATGTTTATTTATTTTTCTCACTTTAACCTCTCTACAACTGTCTTATCGGTTCATTGTGTGTCTGTGTGTAAAATGAGTGAAATAAATACATTTTTCCCAGGGGATAAATAAAGTAATTATTCTTAATATGGAACCTCACTGCTATACATGTTTTGACTGTATTTGTGTGTTTGCGTTGCAGCTTAGTATGAATTCTGCTCCGACATTCCTCCACTTCCCACCCAAAGGAAAACCTCGCAGGTCTGATACCTACGAGCTGCAGGTTAGAGGCTTTGCAGCAGAGCAGCTGGCTAGATGGGTGGCAGACAGAACTGATGTACAGGTAATTGCAAAACATACCTTAACTGATCTATCATTGTGTTGTAATAAACCTTAAGTACAGAGTCACGATTGCTAACTAGGAGGAAAGGAGCCTCTAATGTGAGTGAGATGTGATAGAAGTCATGTTTGTCTGTTTTTCAGATCCGTGTCATTCGTCCTCCAAATTATGCAGGGCCACTCCTGCTGGGCTTCCTCCTGGCTGTTATTGGAGGACTGGCATATCTGCGAAGACACAATTTGGAGTTTCTCTTTAACAAGAATGTCTGGGCCTTCTCTGCACTGGTAACGACTGCCAACATACACACACTTACATTTATTGGTCTCTCTGGTCGCCGCGGCAGCCATTGTTGCTTGTTGTAAAATAGCCCTTGTTTACAAGTAAGCTCGCGTCCTTACTTGGTTTTAAGGGGTATACACCACTTCGTCTTAGCCCTAGCCCTTAATCAAAAAGAGTACTAGGTCTCTGTACTAGGTGAATGCGCGAAACCTAGGGTAAGGGGTAGGGATAAGATGGAGAAATGAGATTCAGCCTAAAGCCCAAGCTGCGCCATCGGAGTGTAAATGTGTATGAGTGTTTATCTGATGGGCAGGTGGCACTTTGTACGGCAGCCTCAGCCACAGTGGATGAATGTGTGTGAATGGTTCCTGTATTATGTAAGACTAGAAAAGCGCTATATAAGAGAATTTACATTTAATCATTCAGCAGGAGTCTCTAGCTTCCTACATTTTTGCACTGATTTGCTCAACATTCAAGCAAACCTTTGCGAACAAAGTTTTTCTAGACGAAATGGATCGCGCCATCTACCAACAAATGATCAATATTGGACAAGTTGTAATAGTGCTTGTGTGCCAGGTGCATCTCTAAGCTATAATAAGAAAACTACACTATAAACACATTGCTTTAATGATGCGGATGCAACTTGCCTTTTTATTTTACCTCCGGCACCGCTGCAAGACGTTTTTATTTTTACAGGTTATGAAACTGTCTCAGTTTAATATTGATAGACAGCTGTCCTGCTGCACTCCCTGCTACGCTCTGCGATGCCCAGCAGTGTCCTGCTGAACCCTGCTGCATCCCGCTACGTCCACCTGTGCTCTGCTATGCCACGCTACTCCCTCTAACGTTCTTCAGTGCCCTCCTTTGCATGAGCTACCACAACTATCATTTGTGGTTACTATTCCAATATCTTTATTGTGACTATTATTGCCACTGTGCATCACACCATCAGACACTGCCTACCAAAAGCCTGGGTCTGTTCGAGGTTTCTTGCTAAAAGTTTTTCGTCGCCATTATAGCACTAGTTGCTTGCTCTTGGGGGAATTACTAGAATTGTTGGCTCTTTGTAAATTATAGAGTGTGGACTGAGGGACAAAGGGCCAGCTTGGGGTTTGGATGGAGAGTCCAGTCAGGTATTTTGAGAAAAAAATCAGTATATTCTCAAATAGTATGGCTAATAACCACTATTAGTTGTTATGAAAAAAAATATTCAGATAGATAAAAATCAGTTTAAAGAGGTTTCATTTTTTTCCTAAAAACATGCAACCTAAAGTGCCCGTGTTTTGCTAAATCACCCATCAACGGTACTATTACACATCTCATAAAGAATGCATGCTGAGTATGCATGTTAACAGTATAAAGCGGTCGGTCGGTCTTTCCTTACCTGTATTTTATTCCTTTGCCAATCACACCTATGATTGATCAGAGAGGTTATCTTGAATGAACTGTCATATGCGCGCTCTCTTTTTGAGATTTAAGATCATCCATCAGCTTCCTAGGTGGCCTGCGGCACAATCCATCCACATTACCATTCTGCTTTCCTGGACGATAAGAGTTTGAATGAGAACGTGGATAGTGCTGCCAGCCATCTATACCTTGTGGCGTCAAGTTTTGCTGAGGTCAGTATGTATGTCAGCGGATTGCTTTCAGTAACGATGGTGAAGTGGTTGCCGTAAAGATAATCACGGAACTTTTCAGTCACCAGAAATTGTAATTTGTGTGCTGGATAGTGGCTTTCACTCCGTGACAATTCTCTATGTGCATAGCCTATGACTCGAAGAGCAGTGATTTTCTCTGGATGTCTCGATTACCTTCTTGGAGAACACATGCCCAAGATAGCGGACTGAATTCTGGAAGAAGAGACACTTTTGAGGGGATAGTTTCAAACAAAACTCTCTAAGGCACGTGAGCCCCTTCATCAGCCTTGCTTCATGGCCCTCTAGGTCTCCCTGAGGCATTCAGTTAAACTTCCAGAACCCAAGAGGACACACAAAAGCAGTCTTAGGTTTGTCTGCCTCCTCAACTTGGTAGAAACCAGACTTTAAATCAAGGACAGAGAACCACTGGGAGTCGTTGAGCACTGAGAATGTGTCTTCCAGCTTCAAAAGGGAGTATGCGTCTTTTATTATCTGAAGGTTCAGACGTCTGTAGTCAATGCACAACCGGCCCTGGCCATTCTTTTTTCTGACCACCACTATAACTCTGTCTGATGACTTCTGTATCAAGAAGCTCCTGTATGTTTTCGAAACAGCTTTGATATCTTGTGGATGTATTGGTTAAGTACGCTGTTAAAAAGAAGTTTCATCTGACAGTTTTATGTGGTGTGCTACCTTATCTGTTCGGCCAAAATTCAGGTCATGTTGGCCAAACGCATTAGACATGTTGAGCTTCTGAGTAATGCTTTCTTTCCATTCAGGTGGAATTGGAGACTCACTGAAGTTGAAGTTAAGGCTGTTTGTTGGACGATTGAGTCTCTGGTGACTTTTGGTAGGGTTCTGATGGTTTGATTTCGCTTTGCTCTTGTAACAAGATGCTATGTTAAGCACTTATCACGGTAATTGTGCATTTTGAGTGAATGACAATACCATGGTTAGACTCATTACTAATGATCACTGGTAGTTTTTAGGGTTGTTGCTGGGGAATGTCAACCAAGCTAGTTTTTACCAACCAGCAAGCCACCCGGCAAGGAGGAGGAAGATGGCTGCTCAATAACAGACTTCTCATTTTGAAAACACTTAGTTACTGCAGCTTCCTCCACTATTACAGTTTCACAAGCTAGAATGACTGTATAATTTCTGCCTTGCATTTTCATGAAACCATGGTGACTGTTGGTCTGCTTATGTCTGAGCTCAAGACATTTAAGGACTGCTCTGTAGCCATGTGGGATGGGTTGATTCTGTGTCAATCTGGCTTTGAAGTACATTTCACACAATACGTTGAGGGTGTTGGTGCCAATAAGCACTTGAGACTGAGCTGGCTTGGATATCAGTGAAAACCAAAGCTAGGGTATTGACATCCATTGATGCTCCAAGATCTCTTTTAGGAAAGTTATACTCATTTCTAGGTAACCTAAGTAGGGTACAGACTGGCCGTTTGCTCCCTTCACCTCTAGGAGATTGTACAGCGATTTAATCTCCTGCTCTGAAAAGTGCTGTTCATAAAATGACCAGGAAACTGTTGTTACTTTTGAACCTGTGTCAAGTAGACAGTTAACTTAATCTTTTATAGTCACTTGCGCTGTACTCTTAGTGCCAACTAACCCCTTAGGAAGTTTAAAAGGGTTGCTTTTTTTTGAATGTTCTAGACTGACACATACTAGAGCTTTGCCGTCATTTACATCTGAGGTACGTTGTCGGCTTTCTTCAGTTCCCGTTTGTCCCACAACAGGATCTGTTAGTCGTTTTAAAGGTAGGTTAAGACTGTTTTGTGTTTCACACGTGCTGTTTTTCCTCTGTTTCCTCTTCTTAACCACTAAAACAGGATTGGCTGTTTCTGTGCAAGAAGGGGCAAGGTGCCCATCTTCCCCACACTTAAGGCAATACCAAGGCCTGGATGTTTGTTTGCTTGTTCTTTGTTTGTTTTAGCATTTCTAGCTTAGCACTGTCTAGTTTTGGGACTCTGCCCCGACATTTCCCTGCTGCTCCCTTGGCAGTCCCCTTTGTCTTTTTATAAGCCATAAAAGAGGATAATTGACTTTGCAGACTAGCTACCGGCCTCCCAAGATCTTCAATAGCACTGAGACTGACCTCTAACTTCTCTTCTGACTTTACACAGGCCCATGTGCTTTGTAACTGTAGCTGGGTGCTTTATGGTGCGAATGTGTTTTAGCTTTTGCCATCTGTCTAATTTCGTCTGTTCTCAGTAATAGCAGGAGGTCAGCAAATGAAGGGGGACTACTTTTTCTTCTGCTCAAGTTGCAGGCTAGGGAGCAAAGAATTGAGTCAGTATCTCCTACAAAACTGTTTAAGTAGGTGTTTATCTACCTACTTAACCACACCCCTTTTCACAGCTAGGTTTAATGCTAGTTGCAATCAATGTAAATAAGTGGAGGGTTTTTCACCCTGGTCTTGGAGTGTGTTCATAAACTGGGCAAAAGTTTCCTCCCCATCCTGAACAGTTCCAAAGGCTGAGTCAAGGAGCTACAGGTAAGCAGGGGTGATTCAGGCTGTAGCTCCATGACCCCATCAGCTGTGTCAATCTCGTTTAAAGGTCCCATGACATAGTGCTTTTTGGATGCGTTTATATGGGCCTTAGTGGTCCCCTAATACTGTATCTTAAGTCTCTTTCCCAAAATTATGACTTCATTAGGAGCAAGATTTCAGATCGACCCTGAGCTTTCATTTTTTAAAAGGAAGAGCAGAAAATCCAGAGCTCGGTTTACACCTATCACCATTTCTAGCCACTGGGGGACCATAGGCAGGCTGGGGGAAGTCATATTAATGTTAAAAAACCTCAAAGTGAAATGTTAATGCCATGGGAACTTTTAAGAGCTGGTCTGCTGTTAGCCTCCACCGAAAAGCTAACGACGTTAGTTTAGCTACCAGCTAATTCGGCTAACCGTTAGCTGAGACAGCATGTAAAAGACATAATAAAGTATAATATATACAGTGAGGAAAATAAGTATTTGAACACCCTGCTATTTTGCAAGTTCTCCCACACATCATGGAGGGGTCTGAAATTGTCATAGTAGGTACATGTCCACTGTGAGAGACATAATCTAAATAAAAAATCCAGAAATCACAATGCATGATTTTTTAATTATTTATTTGTATGATACTGCTGCAAATAAGTATTTGAACACCTGTCTATCAGCTACAATTCTGACCCTCTAAGACCTGTTAGTCTGCCTTCAAAATGTCCACCTCCACTCCATTTATTATCCTAAATTAGATGCACCTGTTTGAGGTTGTTAGCTGTCCAATCCAACTACTAACATGGCCAAGACCAAAGAGCTGTCCAAAGACACTAGAGACAAAATTGTACACCTCCACAAGGCTGGAAAGGGCTACGGGGAAATTGCCAAGCAGCTTGGTGAAAAAAGGTCCACTGTTGGAGCAATCATTAGAAAATGGAAGAAGCTAAACATGACTGTCAATCTACCTCGGACTGGGGCTCCATGCAAGATCTCACCTCGTGGGGTCTCAATGATCCTAAGAAAGGTGAGAAATCAGCCCAGAACTACACGGGAGGAGCTGGTCAATGACCTGAAAAGAGCTGGGACCACAGTTTCCAAGGTTACTGTTGGCAATACTATACTAAGACGTCATGGTTTGAAATCATTCATGGCACGGAAGGTTCCCCTGCTTAAACCAGCACATGTCAAGGCCTGTCTTAAGTTTGCCAATAACCATTTGGATGATCCAGAGGAGTCATGGGAGAAAGTCATGTGGTCAGATGAGACCAAAATAGAATTTTTTGGTCATAATTCCACTAACCGTGTTGGGAGGAAGAAGAATGATGAGTACCATCCCAAGAACACCATCCCTACTGTGAAGCATGGGGGTGGTAGCATCATGCTTTGGGGTGTTTTTCTGCACATGGGACAGGGCGACTGCACTGTATTAGGGAGAGGATGACCGGGGCCATGAATTACGAGATTTTGGGGAACAACCTCCTTTCCTCAGTTAGAGCATTGAAGATGGGTCGAGGCTGGGTCTTCCAACATGACAATGACCCCGAAGCACACAGCCAGGATAACCAAGGAGTGGCTCTGTAGGAAGCATATCAAGGTTCTGGCCTAGCCAGTCTCCAGACCTAAACCCAATAGAGAATCTGTGGAGGGAGCTCAAACTCTGTGTTTCTCAGTGACAGCCCAGAAACCTGACTGATCTAGAGAAGATCTGTGTGGAGGAGTGGGCCAAAATCCCTTCTGCAGTGTGTGCAAACCTGGTGGAAAAACTACAGGAAACGTTTGACCTCTGGAATTGCAAAGAAAGGCTACTGTACCAAATATTAACATTGATTTTCTCAGGTGTTCAAATACTTATTTGCAGCTGTATCATCAGGATTTTTTTTTAGATTTTGTCTCTCACAGTGGACATGCACCTTCGATGACAATTTCAGACCCCTCCATGATTTCTAAGTGGGAGAACTTGCAAAATAGCAGGGTGTTCAAATACTTATTTTCCTCACTGTATATATTATATAACTAACAGTGTTATATATACAGTGCCTTGCGAAAGTATTTGGCCCCCTTGAACTTTTCAACCTTTTGACACATTTCAGGCTTCAAACTAAGATATAAAATTTTTATTTTTTGTGAAGAATCACCAACAAGTGGGACACAATTGTGAAGTGAAACGAAATCTATTGGATATTTTAAACTTTTTTAGCAACTTTTTTTTGCGTTAATACTTTGTAGAGCCACCTTTTGCTGCGATTACAGCTGCAAGTCGCTTGGGGTATGTCGCTATCAGTTTTGCACATCGAGAGACTGAAATTCTTGCCCATTCTTCCTTGCAAAACAGCTCGAGCTCAGTGAGGTTGTATGGAGAGCGTTTGCGAACAGCAGTTTTCAGGTCTTTCCACAGATTCTCGATTGGATTCAGGTCTGGACTTTGACTTGGCCATTCTAACACCTGGTTTATTTGTGAACCATTCCTTTGTGGATTTTGCTGTATGTTTGGGATCATTGTCTTGTTGGAAGATAAATCTCCGTCCCAGTTTCAGGTCTTTTGCAGACTCCAACAGGTTTTCCTCCAGAATGGTCCTGTATTTGGCTGCATCCATCTTCCCCTCAATTTTAACCATCTTCCCTGTCCCTGCTGAAGAAAAGCAGGCCCAAACCATGATACTGCCACCACCATGTTTGACAGTGGGGATGGTGTGTTGAGGGTGATGAGCTGTGTTGCTTTATGCCAAACATATCGTTTTGCATTGTGGCCAAAAAGTTTGATTTTGGTTTCATCTGACCAGAGCACCTTCTTCCACATGTTTGGTGTGTCTCCCAGGTGGCTTGTGGCAAACTTTAGACTAGACTTTTTATGGATATCTTTGAGAAATGGCTTTCTTCTTGCCACTCTTCCATAAAGGCCAGATTTGTGCAGTGTACGACTGATTGTTGTCCTATGGACAGACACTCCCACCTCAGCTGTAGTTCTCTGCAGTTCATCCAGAGTGATCATGGGCCTCTTGGCTGCATCTCTGATCAGTCTTCTCCTTGTCTGAGCTGAAAGTTTAGAGGGACGGCCAGGTCTTGGTAGATTTGCAGTGGTCTGATACTCCTTCCATTTCAAAATGATCGCTTGCACAGTGCTCCTTGGGATGTTTAAAGCTTGGGAAATCTTTTTGTATCCAAATCCGGCTTTAAACTTCTCCACAACAGTATTACGGACCTGCCTGGTGTGTTCCTTGGTCTTCATGATGCTCTCTGCGCTTTCAACAGAACCCTGAGACTATCACAGAGCAGGTGCATTTATACAGAGACTTGATTACACACAGGTGGATTCTATTTATCACCATCAGTCATTTAGAACATTGGATCATTCAGAGATCCTCGCTGAACTTCTGGAGTGAGTTTGCTGCACTGAAAGTAAAGTGGCCGAATAATTTTGCACGCACCGCTTTTCAGTTTTTTATTTGCTAAAAAAGTTTAAAATATCCAATAGATTTCGTTCCACTTCACAATTGTGTCCCACTTGTTGGTGATTCTTCACACAAAATAAAAATTTTATATCTTTGTTTGACACCTGAAATGTGTCAAAAGGTTGAAAACTTCAAGGGGGCCGAATACTTTTGCGTGTGTGCGTGTGTGCGTGTGTGTGTGTGTGTGTGTGTGTGTGTGTGTGTATTTATTTCCCTGTGATGAAAAAAGTAATTTTTCAAAGATTACATAAAAAGCTATTTGGAAATAATACAAAATTCTCGACTACCGCAGTGATTTTGTAGGAGTGCATCGAAAAGATAAAAATGAAGAAAAGAATTCTAATAACCATTCTTTGTAATACTTTAATGCTTTACAAACACCAAAGCAAGTAAGCGCTGTGACTACTGTTTCTAAAGTGATTTTTAAAGAGGAAAATTAGGTAGAAATACACTGGTGGCTGCATGTTGCTTCCTCTAAATTTCAGCTTGTGGTCGACTAGCGGGGCCAGCTTGTTTGTTTGATAAATTGATCAGACCTGGTTCTCACGCGCACTAGCAATAAACTCTGTATCTAAGAACAATTAAGTCAGTGTAAATGACGTTAGATCAGACACAGACAGAACTGTATTGTTAGTTGGGACGGATGGACCCCTTGTTTCTTTGGGCTAACTATATTAGCTTTAACCTGGCTGGTAGCAGCTTTCTGCGGGGAGAAATGGCCGGGAGACGTTGGACATTAATCAGGTGATTTAGTTTGTGTTTGAAGCGAACAAAAAAACACTGCTCTCCCTCCCCTCTGCCTGCGGCTGGTATGTGTGAGTAACAGTTGGCCAGCAAGCTTGTTAGAAAAGAGACAACCACAGGTTCCCATTAATCCTATAGTGGATATTTGTGTTGTTATTTAAACAAGCGATTGGAGATGTAAACGCCTCCTGTCTGCAAGTCTTGAGAGAGCTCCAGCTTACAGTGGGGTCTTGGGAGGTTGACAGGCCAGGCGGCAAGCCAGCTACTCTATCCAGCAAGCACCTGCTGGCTGTCACGTCAGACTGGAACTTCTCAACTCTAAGAAATTGGGGAAAGATTGGAAACCATTTCCTGAAATAAATCTCCTCCACACACCTACCAGCAACTAAGTTATCAGCATCAGACACATGTAATACACCACTCAAGTTACAGCTTCTTATGTTATGGAAAAGCATGCAAATTGCCAAACAATGTTGTCAGTGTTTGAGCTCTAATAAATACTGAGCTGGTCAATAAGAATGTGTGTATAATTTTGTTCTTTTCATATTTAATTGGGAATCCATAGTTTAAAAATGAAAAAAGAAATTCCGTCAATATTTATTTATGAATCCAACACAAGAAAAGCTAGTAACTGCTTGTTTTTTTGAACTTTTTATGCTCAAGTCACAAATAAGAAATGAAAAAGGGTGCACAGACAGATTTTGATATTTATTGTGTACAATTTGTGTGACCAGGAAGTTGCTGAGTATTTTTTTATTTTTTGTCTTGCACGAATAATTTTGATTTGGTTCAATTTTCCAATTTGATTACTAATTGAATGTAAAAAAAAAAAAAAAAAAAAGATTCATAGGCAGATTGAGATTTTCCACTGTTTTTTGTTTTGTATTGTAAAGGGTTGTTGCACCTTTTGAATAAACTGAGAACAGTGTTAAGAAACAGGAAGAAATATAATGAATGTAAAAGTGATATTAATATCTCTTGATAATTGTTTGTAAAACTGCCTTAATATGGAAAGAATTATTATGAAAAATTTAAAAGTGCTGAGAAAATAATGTCTCACTGTAGTTTTTAATAAATATATGCTAATCTTTATAATACTTTTCTGTTGCTGTGTGGTTTTCTGTGTTTCAGTGCTTTGTCCTGATTATGACTTCAGGCCAGATGTGGAACCACATTCGAGGACCACCTTATGCACACAAGAACCCAAGCACCGGACAAGTTGTAAGACAAACACACTTTTTACCAGATATTATCATTCACAATATGTGTGAACTAACTATCAGAATACTATTAAACTTTGTGTGTTTTTTAGAGTTACATCCATGGCAGCAGTCAGGCCCAGTTTGTGGCTGAGACACACATCGTCCTACTCTTCAGTATCCTTCAGGTGTATGCATTCTCACTTTTAAGTAAGCACACACTGAAAATTTGGGATTAGCCCAAATTGTACATATGAAAATAAAGTCCATGCAAAACCTTGTTTATAAACAAGGTTTTTCCCTCCTTTGTTCTCAAAACAAATCCCGTCCACGCAAGCCCTATTTTCAATCTGGTAGCCTGCCGACCGTGTAGGTAATACACTGACTATGGATAAGTATTTCCTACAACCCCACTTAAAAATATCAAAACTTTTACTCTAAAGTGGCACCTGGTGGGTTGTAGCCAGGGTTGGGATGGTTACTTTGAACATGTATTACGACTAATTACCTGTTAAAAAAATGTAGCCAGTAACCTAATCCAAGTATTGGAATTTTAAATTAATGTAAAGTAACTTGATAACTTTTCGTTACTTTTAGATTACGTCAAAAGCAAATATGGGCATAACTTGCACTGTACTGTTGCCCTTTCTAATTTCAGTACAAAAATAATAAATCTCCCCATTTTCATAAAATGTATGTTTTCTATAACATTGTTCCATGTTTGGCATTGCATTCCTCCCTAAGCTGTTGAATTGTAGTGGTTTGAGTATAGTAACGCCATTACATGCAGTTGTTGTCTAAACCTTGACCTTACTGTCAGATGCAGCTGTTACCATGGGAATGGTCCTGCTGTGTGAGGCCGCTACCTCTGACATGGACATTGGAAAGAGGAAAAGTATGTGTGCACGCACACACACGTTGATTATTAATTTTCCTTGGCTTTCTTCTGTACACTCCAGATATTTTTTTAAAAACTGTAAAAATGTTTTCTGCAAGTGCAATAGTAATTGCACAAGCTACAGAGGAAAGAGGAGAAATGGAAGGGCACACATGTAAAGCAGGGCTTCAGACTGTTTTTTTACTAGTAGCACTTTAGGCCCTAACTAAAAAAAATTAGGTTTTTACATTTTCCCCAGTTTAACTGTCTAGTAAATGCTTTGGCAATAAATAGAGAAACTACAATCTGCTGTCTTATTTTAGTTAAGTCACATTGAGACTGCCGGTAGCGGTAGCATCAGAGAGCAGAAGCCATCAGGCAAGTGTTATTTAAATAAACTCCTGATATACTTACCAACTTTTTAATGCCTGGTTTCATGAGTAAAGAATCTATTTGTACTACTGTAGAAGTTTGGTACCATTCCAGGCATTATTAGTGGGGTAATTTACGAGCTAAACACTTGGTTCCATTAGTGTGCTAACTCGACCAATGTTAGACCAAGGGAAAACAGCTTCTGGGGAGGGTGTGTTGTTCAAGATCATGGTGCAAAAGACCCTAGGGTGAAATTACTCCGAACCATCCCTTTAACACTGAAATATACATCATATCTAAGGTGATTAAACTTCCATGAAAAGGGAGTATCTTACTATCTTAACACCCAGTGATGGAAAGATGAGGTGATGAAGATACCAGAGAGAAGAGCTCACAGCACTCACACAAGCGGTATTTATTTTTATGAGCTAAATAGTTATATTTAGCAGCCTAAATGTATTTTGTGTATTGTATTGTATTTTTTTTTCATAGAAGCGGTCTCTGCTGTCACATCTGTAGATCATAGCATTATGTAATTGACAAATCACTCACGGACCATCCCCCTTTCACCCACATTGGCCAACTCTGGCAGACTTGCTCTCTTCTCTCTTTGAAACATGAACTTTAAAAAAAAAAAATCAAATTTGCAGGTTGAACATCAGCAAGTAAAGCAAAAAAAAAAAGTAACTAAAAAATGGTTGCAGTCTAGAACCCTGTAAAGGGAAGCTGTCGATTTGTAGGAATTTGGTGAAATGTGTAGCCCTTTTTCCTCATGTTAATCTCCAATGTACACAAAAACAAAACAAATTAAAGTTGCAAGCTGCGATGTACGGGCACGTCAGGGTTAATGGCGGTACAGCGTTCCTCGCGGCTGTGCATCTGCGCGGTGTCTGATGGTCAGGGTTTCCGTGGGGTCTTAAAAAGTCTAAAATTTCAAAATCTAAATTTTAAACTTTTAAATGACTTAAATGCATAGTATGAGTCAATATTGGCATGTGGATGTCCTCACGCCTGGTTAATCATGGGAATGTACATTAGAGTAACAACATTCTAAATGTGTAGCATTGCTACTAGATAGAGTAAATGTGGAACAAACGAGCCAGAATAAGCGTAAATGTAATAAATAATGCTCAGCTTCTTATTTGCACATTTGGATATTTTTGTAAGACGTGTGCCCAGGGCGCATTGAGAATGTATAGTTTTCATTGCATTTTTACATATTTAATGGGAAATGGAAAAGAAATCAAAGCTGCAAGAAGCGTTGGAATGGGTCCTCGCACCTCTGGCCATGTCGGGGTTATGCATTTGCGCAACCATTGGACAAGTATAGGGGTAATAATGTTACAACAACTAACTGTTTCGATGGCAAAAAGCACTAAATGGCTGCCCCGCTGCATCCAGTCCCTGTGACGAAAAGTTAAGCTTTTAATAACTTTTCATCTTCTAGGTCTAAAGAGGGCACAAACCAAATTTGAAGTTGATCGGATAAAATCGCGTAATTCGTTAAAGTACAGCACGTGGAAATGGTGAAAATCAGTTATTTTGTACAATCAATTCAAAATACTGGGTATTAGTTCTGCTGGTATACAGATGGACTGGAGTATGTGATGTGAGCTGTTCACTGAATATGACGTGTAAGGCCCCGCCCATTTCTACCACTTAGTGTTTCCCTCACCAAAATGCAACTGAGGGTCTTTTTGTGTATGTACCCGAGTCAAACTTTAGTTTAAAAGCACATTTATGACAGAAGCTTCACTTTTAAGATTTACCGTATTCATGTTTTTCGGTCAAATGGCCTTTTGAATGGGAGTCCTAGGGGCTGTTTTACACTAGCCTCAAAATAGCTATTTTTAAAACACTAAGAAGGCTCAACACAACATGAAACTTTGTTCAAAGTATCACCATATCACATGAACGCAAGCATTGAGAACATTGTGTTCACACAGTTTACTGAAAAGAAGTTTTGAGCAACTCAAAGGTGTGTGTGTGTGTGTGTGTGTGTGTGTGTGTGTGTGTCAGTTATGTGTGTAGCAGGTATTGGTCTGGTGATGCTGTTCTTTAGCTGGCTGCTCTCCATTTTCAGAGCAAAGTACCATGGATACCCATACAGGTAAAGACAAAGAGACACATCATAACTGTTAATCTTGTTTTACCTACTGCCTTTGGCTGAGGTAATACCTTGTTTTCTGTTGGTTAAAATTCCTCCATGTTTCTGGTGCAGCTTCCTGATGGGTTAGAGCTGACCCCACCAACTCCACAGCAAGTGTCAACAGAAAGTTCCCCAAAGTGCTGTCAACATGCAGTGTGCCACACACACAATGCCACATTTCTGTTAAACAGCTGTCTGCTAAGCCATGGCTTGTCTTCTAATCTGTTCACTTTTGTTGAGCCAAAAGTGTTTACACACACACACACTGTGCCTTTATAAAGACTTAGCAAGCAAGCATCACTAGTATGCATTCTGAACTGAATTGTGCCAAAATGTATTTTCTTTATTCAAATTTAGGAAGTTTTGTAGTGGACTCCTAGTGGACACAAATTTCAGTCTGAATCTTTATTTTTTAAAGAGGCTATTAAATCTGGTATATTTGTTTGTTGCTGAATTTGAACCAGGATATGACATTTTGGAGAACAAAGTGAAACGTTCAGGCATCCAGAGTTTCTGGAAATAAGTAATTTTAGTACACCTTAATGTCCTAGGAAGTTTTCTGGAAAGAACAATACAATTTGGTACTAAATGTAGGGAAACTTTTCTGTAATAGACTACTACTAGTATCCACTCAACAGATTTAAAAAGGTCCTCTAAACTAGGGATGAGCCGAGTACTCGGCTGAAATGAGTATCCGGTACGGATAAAGCACTTTTGCCAAGTACAAGTATTATACGAGTAATACGAGTCAATATCCGTGCTCGGATTGAATACATCTCCTCAACTGGCCGCGCTGCGTTCTGTGATAGTCACAGCGCCCCCCCACCCACCTACACACACACAGAACACGGAGAACTTCTCTCTCTCTCTCTCTCTCTCTCTCTCTCTCTCTCTCTCTCTCTCTCTCTCTCTCTCTCTCTCTCTCTCTCTCTCTCTCTCTCTCTCTCTCTCTCTCTCTCTCTCTCTCTCTCTCTCTCTCTCTCTCTCTCTCTCTCTCTCTCTCTCTCTCTCTCTCTCTCTCTCTCTCTCTCTCTCTCTCTCTCTCTCTCTCTCTCTCCCCCTCCCCCCACCCCGTCGGTCAATCAGGTCCGCGGGTCTGTTCCGTTAACGTTTAGGGTTTCTTTAGCTTCAGGTTTGTTTTTTACTTCGGTTTGTAGTACTTACATAGTAACCATTAGATTTCTGGTGAATGTGGGTTTCAGACATGTTGCTTGGTTTAAATGCGACTCCCGTTGCCTCTCTGCCATCGGAGATTTTTTTATTTTTTTAACTGTCAACTCCCCCCCTCTTTCTCTCTGTGTCTCTCTCACCCACCTGGTGTGGAAATAAAAAAAAGAACCAAAAACTAAAATTTACACTGATCATAAAAAAATTTAAAGTTAAAAAAAGAAAGTTATATTGAGTATGAAAACTCTTGTTCATTACATTTTACTTCATAATTGCAACCGCATGTGTTGTATTCATTGTTGCAAAATGTTCTGTATATGTAAATGTGCTGTATTTATATAGCGCTTTTCTAGTCTTAACGACTACTCAAAGCGCTTTTACATCATACAGGATACATTCACCATTCACACACATTCATACACAGTGGCCGAGTCTGCCGTACAAGGTGCCACCTGCTCATCAGATAAACACTCCAATGCGCAGCATCGGGGGCAACTCAGGGTTCAGTGTCTTGCCCAAGGACACTTCGACATGGGACTGCAGGGCCAGGGATTGAACCACCAACCTTCCCATTGGCAGGCAACCACTCTACCACTGAGCCACAGCCGCCCATCTCAATATCAATATATCTATATAGTTTGTTTGTTACCATGACAACACCATTGATCTGAAGCTCGATGCTGTCATGTAAATAGTTTTCTAATCAGCAATAAATATAACAATTTATGATCAACCCATATCAATTGCATGCTTAAAATAACATACCGGTTAAAGCCCCGCCCATCTCAAGACAACCCGACCCACTTCCGGGCTAGGCCCCGCCCAGTCCGAGTACGGATATGGATACAGATAATTCATGTGGTAAACAGATACAGATAATGCTGTACTCGCTCATCCCTACTCTAAACATAGAAAAATGGCCAGAGTTGAAAAGAAATTGGTGATTGCAGATATTGATTTACACCCAATTAAATATGTGTTTATTACTGGAAAATGTTTCTCCACATATGTTAAATTGTATACTTGGCTAGTTACAGCACTGCAACGTGACACAAGTGAGGAAAAGAAATAGGACACAGTTCTATTTTCCACTTGAAAGCAGGAGTTACTTTCACTTAAATATTCTGAATCATGAATTAAGCATTATTACCATTAAACCTTCTCCTTATCAGTCTATCTGCTGTTCGTCGGTCCGTACCTCAGTGTCTCTGTTTATGGTGTAGGGTCACATGGTTGACCCCTGCAGAGCCCTCTTACCTCTGCGTCAGCAAGGCCCCAGCCAGAGCATGTGGACTCCACTGCTTGCTCTGCGGTCCAGCACAGCACACTTTCAGATGTTGCGATCACTATCAAACATTTAGCCCTGGTTCACTTTTCATGTCACTTTGGGCCAAGAATCGCAGCCAGATCACGAACTTTTATGGTCTTTAGCTGTGCTGTGGTCTGAGGTGCTGTGATGGTTGTTGTCATTCTTCTGGTACAGATTGTCTCTGATCCTTTAGCTGGAGGAGCGAGATGGACCGGATTCTGACACACCGAGGCACTGTGTGGCACAAAACAGAACTCCAAAAAGCATTATCTTTCTTTTATCAATACTCAGGTAGTGTATATCACTCATTATTATATAACAGCATTTCTGTCCCTCTTGCTGGTTTAACTCTATAAAATCCATACAAACATTCTAAAGAGAAACATTGGTTTTGGAACTTATCTCTTCTAAGCCTCAGTTTACATTACGGGTCATGTTTCTGCACAAATAAAAACAAAATTGTAAAGTAGTTTAATATCCTTGATGCTGTGGACAGTGTATTTTGCTACTGTATCCTTCTTTTTGAGTTATGTCTCCTACAACATACCTATTCATAATTATGTAGTAGTTTTAGCCATTAACACACTGTCTTGCGTTACAAACTTCATCTTGATCTTAAAAGCAACAAAACAAAAAGTCAAAACAGAAAAAAGAAAAGAATCACCCAAATAAAATGTTTTCAACATCAACTTAATAGTTTAAACAGTTTGTCATATAAAAACTCAAAATACAAACAAAATCCAGAATTAAGCTTCACTGAAAGGCTCATTCGAGCACCACATCAAATGTACATAGAATGGAATCTCATATCAGCTTGGAAAGGTTTCAATCTTATCTTAACCAATAAACTTAGATGAATTATAACAAAAAGAATGTTTCTTTAATTGCCTATTTTTAGGTTGCAACAAAAATGTGTACTAATTAATGTCTAATGTATTCTTTATGACCTATAGTCCTATTAACAGTAGAACCCACTGGAGCAACCAGTGGTTCAGTCTATCCAGTTTGTTACCTGATATGAGAACATATCTCATTATACTGTGTGATTTATAACCAAAATCTTCACTGAGCTGCAGGTCTACTGCAACCCCTCTTTACTTTATGCACAACTCTTTTTTTTTTATCTTATGCTTCTCTATACGTGTGTGTGTGTTTTCTTGAAATAACCCACACTGCAGCTGTCCTCTAGACCTCTGGAAAGAAAGAATGATTTCTCTCTTCTTTTATTTCACTTTACTTTAAAGAATTCTTAGTTTTATCAGATCTCCTTTTTTCAATTTAATTTAACCCTTGTGTTACCTTTTGCCCTGCAGAGGCATTTTGGTTAATACTCGTTACTGCCAGATCAAATCTTTCTCCTTATCTGTGTTTTTTACAACTCCCTCTGTGGAAGGGGTCAAAGGGGCTGCCTGCTGGTGCAGCACCCTGTGTCCCCCTTCCTTCCCTTCAACTCATGTTAACATAGAATGTTAAAATAAGCATTTCTCCATTATTTTCTCTACTGACATTAGTAGGATACTGTAAAACCCTTAAGTCCCATACCTTAAAACTTCTGTTATATAAGATGGATCCCACATTGAATTGACTACTTTTATCTCTTTGATTTTGTTTTTAAACCAAATTTTCCCTTTAAACCAAATTTTCCCTCATTAAATCTAAATCCTTTTTCCTAAAACGTTACACAGTTTCCCTTTATTCCCTAGTTGGACTTTTCTCAGCCTCCTTCAGTCTACTCGGGTCTGACAGGACATATTACTATAATTTTGATTCATCTTCAAATTGTAGACATACAACAATTAAAGCAGGACAAGACATACAGACATACACAGAAAGCATTTTTCTTGTGAAATCATAAATTTCACATTTCTTTTCCTTCAATCTACCAGATCTCAGACACAATCTCATCTACTACCTTTGAACACCTCTTTCCACCTACTCAAATACTTATATTGCAACAGTAGTTTCATTACTACATGAGTCAACACTTCTCTTCTGCTTTCTCCTCTCTGTAACTATACCCTTGCTTCTATATAACCTGCTTTTTCCTTCTTTCCCTCATTCTTACAACACCTCTCTCTATATCTCTTTTCTGTACGTTGTTCCCTTTTTTCTTCCTTTTGAGTAAACTAGCCTCTGAGCCTGGCTGCATTTGTTGTCTCAATGCAGATTTGTGATTTTCTACTGTCCCATGTTGTTGCTCGCTCTCGCTTCGCAGCAGCGGAGTTGACTGTGAGTGGAGAGGGGCGGAGGGGCTTGGGAGCGCGCATTTCTCATCTCCCTCTGAACAATCTGTTAACACGGTGGTATCTTTGCACACAGTCACTGCCCCTTTATATATGTTTACTGCTGGTTAAATTCAATGTGTGCCAACCGGAAAATATGGTGGCGGTCTTATGTCTAGATGTTTTGGAAATGACTGATCATTTTTCTGTCTCTGTGTTTTATCAACCTTGTCTTCCTTATCTTGTGTCCGAGTGTCCCTTATGAGGTGTGCTGCTCCCTGCATGAGCAGTAAAAGACCGTGGAGAACAGCATGTTTACCTTCTACCTTCATTATTTTATTTCTCAATTTGGCACTTAATATGAGACCCGCGGTTTTGGCGTCGTCCTCTAATTTAGTTATATCATCCTGTAATTTATGCATTCCGTCCCACAGTGGACGGAACCACGGGGCTTCTCAGTATTTGTTGGGTCTTTTTGTACTACAGGATCTAAATTGTCCTGTGCTTGTTTTATGCGCACATCCTGGTCTTTTGGAGTGCTCACGGCCACGTGTTTCAACGTTACCATGGTTATGGTCCTGATTCCAACAGACCCTCCTCCTGCGTCTTAGCCTCCGCCATACTATTCCCCCTTTTTTTAAATTTTATTCATTTTTCAGACTACCTTCGTTTCTATTTATCCAATTTAGAAACTACTCTACCCGACACTACGCTTTCATGTATGCTGACATTTCTATTTGCTGTAGGCTTACATCCAATGGTGGCATATGACCTCCATCATTGGGTGGACCTGGCATAGGTCTCCCGGTAAGGATCTCATGTGGCGAGAGGTGTGTCTCTCCCCCTTTTGATGCTCTCATGGCCATGAGTGCAAGGGGAAGGGCCTCTGGCCACATCATCCTAGCACCGCGGCAAACCTTGGCTATCTTAGCCTTCAGGTTCGCTCTTTCCACCAGTCCCTGTGACTGTGGATGATACACTGACCCAAATGAGTGTGTGATGCCCAAGGCCGCCTCTACTTCCCTCATCATTTGGTTGTTAAAGTGTGTGTCATTGTACACTTAACAATCAAACTTAATTCATCCAATTGATTCTGCAACGGCGGCAGCATGGGCGGACCAGAGGCTTGGTCCGGAGACAGCGAAACACTTAGACTCACACACTCATTTTCTCTCAAATCATCTAAGTCAATGTACGTAAGAGCAACCTCTAATGGATCCATTTCACTTCATTCTTTTTCTCCTTACTCTCTTTTTTTTTTTTTTTACATTCACTACCTTCACTGTCCAATTCTTATGGATTTGGATTTCTCTATGTCGAATTATGTCTCCTCAATTGTGCCCGACCTTCCCCTGAATAATACGCTAGCTGTTCTATCCAGGTTTTTCGAATCTTTCACGAGGTCATATTCTTTTTTCATTCAGTCCCCATCAATCATTACCCCTACACACATTTAATCGGAATGCATTGCTCCAATGTCCACAATTTTAACAATTACGTAAATTTTCAAAACATTCAATACTCACTCTCAGTACTTCTGATCACATTAATTTGATATAGTCAATATGCAGATTTCAATGAAATAGGTTCTGCTCACCTTAAGATTGAGCGCTCGTGTGATCAGGTTCCTGAGGTGTGCACTGAGTGTCCTCCTTTGTCCTCCTTCCCAGGACGTGGACAGTCCGTGGAGTCTGGACCTGGAGTTTAACAACTCACTCTCCTGGTTCCGTGGAATTCTCTTATTACACTGTTTCTAAGCAAACCATCCTCTGCTACCAATTTGTTGGAGAAAACCACTTGGCTGTCCACAAGAAGACACTTTAGGCCTAATTAGGTTATATCACTTTAAGTATTTATTGTAGTATAATATTAATCAGAGCAATGCATTCCGTACAGTCATACGTGCACGGTCCTAATGGAACTTGACTAGTTCAGAGGTCCCAAGAAAGGCGCTTAAACAGAGGCGCGCAGCGGTTATATGGGTTCTCCTTAAGGGAGCCCTATTGGTCAAAAAGCGTCACTGGGCGGTGCATATCGTCATAGCAACAGTAACTCTATGGCTGGGTGGGTGCGGCATGCCGTCTCAGTCTGCAGGAATGTATCTTTGTTTATGTGTGCTTTTGGGTGTCTCTCTGTGAGAGGACACTGTGTTGTGCTGATGGTGGAATCAGCATGACCTCGGACTGACCTTACAACAGAATGTCGCCCCCACCCGTGCCAAGCACAAGATACAACATACTTTTCTCTTATTCAATATCTGACATGGTCTTTGTTTCGTTTGCTAATGCATAGCTTAATCACAATACCTGAGTATAGTCACATTACCTGAATAAAATCACAACAAAGTCCATTTTTACTGTATTGAAATTACAGAAGTCTCTCGTTAGCATCTTGTTGGCTACTTGGCATGGGTGACTTAAATCTGCACCCAGCTCACATTGGGCAGTGACAGTGGTTAGTGTAGGGTGTAAAACAAAGTAGCACTTTACAGGATTCAAATGAACAACTACTATGTGATGGATGAACAATTAAAATTCATTGAATTTGTCTTTCTTCTCACTCAATTTGTTATGCCTCTACTTGGAATTCAATAGTAAAAAATTACTAGTAGGGGGAGGGATGGTTGTATGACGTTTACCCCTCCAACCCAGTTTATTTTCAAATTGCCAAATAAAAAAGCAATTTGTAGTTGTTTGTAGTTTAATCAAAATTGAGAAAAAAATGGTGTCTGTTTTTTGTTTGTGTTTTAAATCAAACCACTTCCACTATAAATAGTGTCTAGATTTATCAAGTTAATTTACAGTAAATAATTTTTGAAATATGTTAAGCTTGATGTACTTTTTTTCTTTCCACCTGCAGTAAACAGTTATGGGGCAGATGGCAAGTCAACTTTTCAAACTTCTTGTTAAAAGATGATTTTTGTTACTTATTAAGAAGTCAATGACAATGTGAGATTTTAGACTTTGTATACATTAAGAGAAATATGCAAACTCATTTATTGGGATATTTAATCAGAAGCTTTAAATGTTTATGGTTGCTTTATAAGGTTGTATCAGGGAAGAATATTTTATCCTAAGTGATCAATTTCGATATTAAAGTGCCTTGACCGCCCCGGTTTCTCTTTTCTTAAATTTTTTGGGAGCAAGCCCTGTATGACATGGATTAGCCCTGATTTTCTGCTCCCTGACAACACAAGACTTCACATCTTACAGGAAAATCCATCTTGTAATACGTTTGTGTCTGAACTGCCAGCCTGTAACTGTATGTGTTTCATAAGCAAGGGAGACTTTATTCGAACTGTGTTGGGGCTTCAGGCATCTTCAATGACGTCATTGGTCTAAAATGATACAAGTCACTTGAAACAATCACTCCACATGCTCCAAAGCCTTGGTGCAAGTTGTGTAGTCTAAACAGTACAGGGTTTAAAAGTATGATACTAAATTAACCTAATGCTTGCTTGTGTATAAGGTATTTTCAGTATCAGTACGATTTAAAAAAAAAAAAAAAAAGTTTGTCATTTGTGTAATTGAAACTGCAGCTGCCTGCACTGTTTAATTTGGGCAGTAAAGTTTAATAAAAAAAGACACTGCAGCTGCAGTTCTTTGTGGCCCCTTGACATGTGCCAATCTTCATAGACCCCCCATGGCTGGCATTTGTAGCAAAGCAAACCGCTTGAAAATTGGTTAATAGAAACAGAAATAAACGGCAGTGGCCAATGCAGTATATACTTTGTTTTGTTCACTCACTTGCCATACTCAAGTAGAAGTACAGTTAATTGTGTTAAAAAGTACTCTGGTAAAAGTAGAAGTACTGATTTAACGTCTTTACTTAAGTAAAAGTAACAAAGTAGAGGCTTGAAAATTTACTTTAAAAGTAGCGAAATGACAAAGCTACCTGGACCAAATAGATGTTACTAGAGAGCACGCTGACAAACTACAGTGGACATGGAGAAAAGGCTCTTTGTATGTCATTACCTACATTTTAAATGGCTGTCTGCCATTAGGCCTAAAACATATAGCTTATTTATTGTGACAGAGACTGGCACTCCAGGTTAATAAGATTCTGACCGAGTAGCAAGATATGAATTCAAATGGGATTTTGTGAGAAGTCTGTGTATAATCCCATCCAATTAGATTCAATTTGCTCCAGTGAAATTATTTGAAATTTAGTGAGGACTAGATTAGGACTGTATTTAAAGATGATTCTGGTTTCCAACTTCGGCCCAGGTGTGTCTGTTAAAACACAGACGGAGACAACTTCTCTCTGTTAATGCTTTTTACAATGAAGCATCAGTATAAACATGGGCGTGGGTAGCTCTGCTATGGCTGTGTGTTTGTGTGGTAATAAAAGAAATAAATAACACTGTAAAGGCTACCATACACAATGCATAGGAATCATATACGCAGGTAAATAATAACAATAAACCCACTATTAATTACATTATCTTAATAAGCATGTTCAACAATCGCCATTATATCGAATCAACAGCTAGGTGTAACTTAGCACAAGTTTGTGAAGAACACAAACAAGCTAACTTTTAAATGTGCAAGAACTATAGACCAATACAACAACAGGCTTAAATGAACTGACAACATAAGTTATATGACTTACAGTTCTCATAGATGCACACACACAATCTCAACTGATTATCCTCCGGACAGCTAGCCTCTTTTTCTTTTCTCTCACTTTTATCTCCGTGTGCTGTTACTAAAGTTACAAGCCGATTTTGTAAAATGTAAGGAGTAGAAAGTACAGATATTTATGTCAAAATGTAAGAAGTAAAAGTAAAAAGTTGCCAAAAAAATAAATAGTAAAGTAAAAATATCTGAAAAATCTACTTGAGTACAGTAACGAAGTATTTGTACTTTGTTACTTCCCATCTCTGTTCTTTTCAAACAGTTCTTTACCAGACAACAGACAAACATTAAAATAGGAGCTAAATCATACATTCCATCTTTCATAAATATACCTAAAATCACATTTTCCTTTGTTAGTTCTGTTGAATTGTCAAATTTAGGAAATAACCAGTAATGCAAATCAACCAAAAAAGGCACTAGCAAATTTACATTAAAAAAATTAAGGTTCAGTTGTTGTTTATCACATATGTTTATCACAAAAAGAGCAATTGTTAGATCTATACCAAAATAACATCTTGAAAATTTGGATATATATCATTAAGGATCTTAAAGTGGACTTCCTTAACTTTGGTGCAATTAGAAATAAAATAAAGATGCTTCTCAGGTTCATCTTTGGGAATATATTGTTTCTGCCAGTTTTGCCACTTGTGCCATATAAGATATGAAAACTGCTTTGCATTAAAATTATTTCTTAGACCCTTGGCATTAAAAAGAAAGAAAAGGAGGAAAACCCCTTAAGATATCAAAATCGGTGCAAAGCTCAAGCTCCACTAACAGTTAACAGTTAAGTTAATGATTTTGGGAGCCTTTTTGATAAGATTATAACTCAGATAAAGGACAAACTATTTACATTTCTTACATACAATGTATCAATCTTGGATGTAACAGTATGGATTAATTGCACAAAGACCCCGAAAACCAGAACGGGACAACTGTTAGCTTTTAGCTCTAAAAGACCGCATGTTATTACTAGTTATAATTATGAAATCAGAAGTGCCGTTTGGCATCAGAAGGGTTAAAAGGGCCCAAACTGGTCTACGTTGACTATAGCGCCCCCCTAATGGCCGATCTTTGTCAAGTTTGGTACAGAGCCACAGAGTGCCATGTTGTTTCATGTTAATAATAGAATTACTACAGCAGAAATATTGCAATCACAAATGTTCCATTTGCATCCATTGAGTTTTTGCACCTCTCCTGGAACCATCACCTTATCGTGGTGGAGAGGTTTGTGTGTCCCTATGAACCTGAGAGCTGTGTTGTCTGGAGCTTTGTGCTACTGGTAGGGTCTCCCATGGCAAAGAGGTCTCAGGGGAGGGGCCAGACAAAGAATGGTTCAAAGACTCTAATGGAAAAGCAAGGAAGGGATAGAGGGACCCTGCCCGGAGGAAGCCCGGGGCCCCCGTCTGGAGCCAGGCCCAGACGGTGGGCTCGTGAGCGAGCCTGGTGCCGGGTTTGCCACGGAGCCCGGTCGGGCACAGCCCGAAGAAGCAACGTGGCACTTCTCCCTCCAGCCCATGGGCCCACCACCTGTGGGAGGATCCAAAGGGGTCGGGTGCGCTGTTATATGGGTGGCAGCGAAGGTCAAGGGCTTCGACGGACCAGACCCGGGCGGCAGAGGCTGGCTCTGGGGACGTGGAATGTCACTTCTCTGTGGGGGAAGGAGCCGGAACTTGTGCGGGAGGTGGAGCGCTACCAGTTAGATCTGGGGGGCTTACCTCTACGCACAGTCTCGGTTCTGGAACCGTACTCCTGGATAGGGGTTGGACTCTGTCCTACCCGGAGTTGCCCATGGTGTGAGGCGCCGGGCGGGTGTGGGGATACTCACAAGCCCCCGGCTGAGCGCCGCTGTGTTGGAGTTTACCCCGGTGGACGAGAGGGTCGCCTCCCTACGCCTGCGGGTGATGGGGGGGAAAACTCTGACTGTTGTTTGTGCATATGCATCAAACAAGAGTTTGGAGTATTCGGCCTTCTTGGAGACCTTGAATGGAGTCCTGTATGGGGCTCCAGTAGGGGACTCCATAGTTCTGCTGGGGGACTTCAATGCACACGTGGGCAATGATGGAGATACTTGGAGAGGCGTGATTGGGAGGAACGGCCTCCCTGATCTAAACCAGAGTGGTTGTCTGTTGTTGGACTTCTGTGCTAGTCATGGATTGTCCATAACAAACACCATGTTCGAACATAGGGATGCTCATAAGTGTACGTGGTACCAGATCACCCTAGGCCAAAGGTCAATGATTGATTTTATAATCGTTTCATCTGATCTGAGGCCGTATGTTTTGGACACTCGGGTGAAGAGAGGGGCAGAGCTGTCAACTGATCACCATCTGGTGGTGAGTTGGGTCAGGGGATGGGGGAGGACTCTGGACAGACCTGGTAAGCCCAAACGGGTAGTGCGGGTAAACTGGGAACGTCTGGAGGAGGCCCCTGTCCGACGGACTTTCAACTCACACCTCCGGCGGAGCTTTTCGGGCATCCCTGTGGAGGCTGGGGGCATTGAACCTGAGTGGACAATGTTCAAAGTCTCCATTGCTAAAGCTGCGGCGGCGAGCTGTGGTCTTAGGGTTTTAGGTGCCTCAAGGGGCGGTAACCCACGAACACCCTGGTGGACACCGGTGGTCAGGGAAGCCGTCCGACTGAAGAAGGAGTCTTTCCGGGATATGTTATCTCGGAGGACTCCGGAGGCAGTTGCAGGGTACCGGCAGGCCCGAAGGGCTGCAGCCTCTGCCGTGACAGAGGCAAAGCAGCGGGTGTGGGAGAAGTTCGGAGAAGACATGGAGAAGGACTTTCGGGCGGCACCAAGGTGCTTCTGGAAAACCGTTCGCCACCTCAGGAGGGGGGAGGAACCATCCAAGCTGTTTACAGTAAGGATGGGACGTTGTTGACCTCAACTGGGAGGTAATAGAGCGGTGGAAGGAGCACTTTGAGGAACTCCTAAATCCAGCTGACACGCCCTCTGTGGTAGAGGCAGAGCTGGAGGATGATGGGGGATTGTCGTCAATTTCCCTGGTGGAAGTCGCTGAGGTAGTCAAACACGGCGGCAAAGTTCCAGGGATTGATGAGATCCGTCCAGAAATGCTGAAGGCTCTGGGTGTGGAGGGGATGTCTTGGTTGACACGCCTCTTCAACATTGCGTGGAAGTCTGGGACGGTGCCTAAGGAGTGGCAGACAGGGGTGGTGGTTCCCCTCTTCAAAAGGGGGACCAGAGGGTGTGTGCCAATTACAGGGGTATCACACTTCTCAGCCTCCCTGGTAAAGTCTACTCCAAGGTGCTGGAAAGGAGGGTTCGGCCGATAGTCGAACCTCGGATTGAAGAGGAACAATGCGGATTCCGTCCTGGCCGTGGAACAACGGATCAGATCTTCACTCTCGCAAGGATCTTGGAGGGGGCCTGGGAGTATGCCCAACCAGTCTACATGTGTTTTGTGGATCTGGAGAAGGCGTATGACCGGGTCCCCCGGGAGAAATTGTGGGAGGTGCTGCGGGAGTCTGGGATGAGGATCAGCACCTCTAAATCTGAGCCCATGGTTCTCAGCAGGAAACCGATGGAGTGCTTTCTTCAGGTGGGGAGTGAGTCTTTACCCCAAGTCAAGGAGTTTAAGTACCTTGGAGTCTAGTTCGCGAATGAGGGGACCATGGAGCGTGAGATTGGTCGGAGAATCGGAGCAGCCGGTGCGGTATTACATTCTGTGTATCGCACCGTTGTGACGAAAAGAGAGCTGAGCCAGAAGGCAAAGCTCTCGATCTACCGGGCAATTTTTGTTCCTACCCTCACCTATGGTCATGAAGGCTGGGTCATGACCAAAAGAACGAGATCCAGGGTACAAGCGGCCGAAATGGGTTTCCTCAGGAGGGTGGCTGGCGTCTCCCTTAGAGATAGGGTGAGAAGCTTAGTCATCCGAGAGGAGCTCGGAGTAGAGCCGCTGCTCCCGAAAGGAGCCAGTTGAGGTCGAAAGGAGCCAGTTGAGGTGGTTCGGGCATCTGGTAAGGATGATTATATCTCCAACCTGGCCTGGGATCGGGATCCCCCAGTCGGAGCCTGGGGATCTTAGGGATGAAGATGAATGGATGGATGATCTTGCCAAATTTCCTGGGCGCCTCCCTAGGGAGGTGTTCCAGGCACGTCCAGCTGGGAGGAGGCCTCGGGGAAGACCCAGGACTAGGTGGAGAGATTATATCTCCAACCTGGCCTGGGAACGCCTCGGGATCCCCCAGTCGGAGCTGGTTGATGTGGCTCGGGAAAGGGAAGTTTGGGGTCCCTTACTGGAGCTGCTGCCCCCGCGACCCGACTCCGGATAAGCGGATGAAGATGGATGGATGGATGGAGTTTTTGCATCCCCTAATGGCCGATCTTTGCCAAATTTCTCTCTCAAGTATTTTGTTGATATAATTTAATTTGGCCGAGATATAATTAGGGCCCGAGCGGTGAAGGCCCTATTGAAACTAAAGGAATTATTAGGGCCCATGTGCCAAAAGAAGCGAAGGCCCTATTGAAACTGAAAGAATTATTATCTTTCTTTTTCCCGGCAAATGAATTGCCTTTTTTTTGCCGGGAGGCAAAATTGAGGCAAAATCTTTAAAATAGTGATATTTAAAAACTCACCAAATTTGGCGGTTGCATCGAGTCTGGTGAAAATGTACGGATTTTAAGGGTTTGGGGAATAAGCACACAAAAATGGCTCGCTAGCGCCCCCTGCAAAATTAAAATAATTGAGCCCCTGCAGTTTGTTTAACGTAGACTAACAAAACTAGGTACATAAATGTAGCTTGGCAAGACGTACATAAAACGCCATACCATAAACCCAACAGAAAGTCCGCCATTTTTAATTGAAATTTTGAAATTAGTGCTATTTTGGCCATGGATGAAACCCTGGATGACCAGCCAGATGCTCTTTGTGGATCACAGCTCCACTTTCAACACAATCATCCCGGACATTCTCATCGCCAAACTGGTCACTCTCGGCCTCCCCCATCTCACTTGTGCCTGGATAAAGGACCTTCTCACCAATCAGCCCCAGACGGTGAAACTGGGCCCCCACCTCTCCTCCACTTGCACCGGCTCCCCACAGGGCTGCGTGCTGAGCCCCCTCCTGTACTGTCTCTACACCCACAACTGCAGTCCGGCCCACAGCAACAACCTCATCGTCAAGTTTGCTGACGACACCACAGTGGTCGGACTCATCTCAAAGGGAGACGAGGCAGCCTACAGAGAGGAGGTCCTGAACTTTGCAGCTTGGTGCTCGGAAAACAACCTGGCTCTGAACACCAAGAAAACCAAGGAGATCATCGTTGATTTCAGGAGGAACAACACCAACCTAGCCCCCCTATACATCAATGGCGAATGTGTGGAGAGGGTCCACACCTTCGGGTTTTCCCGGCGTCCTCATCTCCACTGACATCTCCTGGACAGCCAACATCACAGCGGTCATCAAGAAGGCCCAGCAGCGACTTCACTTCCTGAGGGTCCTCAGGAAGTACGACCTGGACTCCAACCTGCTGCTGACCTTCTACCGCTCGTCCATCGAGAGTCTGCTGACCTACTGCATCACAGTCTGGTACGGCAGTGGCACCGTGGCAGACAGGGAGAGGCTGCAGAGGGTTGTAAGTAGGGCTGCACGATTATGGCCAAAATGATAATGACGATTATTTTGATCAATATTGAGATCACGAATATTATCACGATTATTTGTTGATTTTAACCAAAACAAATTTCACATCCATATTGTGCTACATTCCTCTTATGTTGAAGTTGTATGTCAACAGCTGCAACACATGTAAATGAAAATTATCTGAAATTAAAAAAAAAAAAGTATCTCTGTGAAAGCTCCTTCACTTGTTTTCAACAATAACCGATTAAAAGAGCTAGGGAGAGAGGGTAGTGCGACGGACGTACTCACAGAGCGACTGACTCATTATGAATGGGTCCATCACGGATCGAACGGCGGGTCAGTGGAGTTACACACGTATGTATGAAATGTCTGTATCGTCACTGCGCTGCATTTTTATAAACTATGATATTCTGTCCATGGGTCACATCTCTCGCCCAGGTCCAGCAGCTCCGTCTCACACACTACTCTACCAACTGAAGTTAGTTGCATTCAATAACTTCTTCTGTGTTTTTCGCCGTGGCCGCCTAGATAGCAGAGTTACCAGCGGAAACACTGGTACAAATACAGGTTTGCCTCTCATGCATAACTGTGTTAACTGTGTTAATAACAATTAAAAACTGTGGACAAATGTCAGAAGCGTGAAACCGGTGCTGTTGCCGCTCTGTCTCTGTTGCAGGGGTGCTCTGTCTGAGTGAATGGGGGCGGGGCTGCGCGGAGAGGAAGAGGAGATAGTGTAGAGGAGAGAGCTAAACACAGGCACAGCTTTACAGAAGAAATGGGTCATGTAACGCATTAAACCATATCGATATAAACAACATTGCTTCGTTTGTGGAGAGGCAGCTGATACGACCTAGAGGAAAATATTACTCGCGCCCTAGAGCCCTGTGAGCTAACAGACACTAACTAGCACTGACTAACACTGGCCACTGCTGTTATCTAAAAATTCAACACAGACGGGACAAAATGTTGCATTTACTGGTAAACTGATAAACCATGAGACCGACGTATAATCTGTTGAATTTTCCTCTCGTTACTCTGTCCTTTGTGACTGTCTCCATCTAGAAACTAAGCTGCACTGTGGAGGGAACAACTCTGACTGGCACATGATCAGACAGTGGTTTATGGAGCGGTAGATGGGCTTTGTAAAAAAAAACTCAGCATGCTATAAAATGACGCATTTAAAAAAAAAAAAACAATCGCTCGATTGAGCAAATTTGATTGTGGGAAGCCAAAATTGTGATCATGATTCAAATTTGTTTAATTGTGCAGCCCTAGTTGTAAGGTCAGCACAAAAGATCATTGGCTGCCCCCTCCCCTACTGCCTCAGCAGAGCAGAGATCATCAAGGACAGCTCCCACCCCGGCTCTGATCTGTTTGACCTGCTGCCCTCAGGAAGGCCCTACAGGTGCATCAGAGCACAGACTAACAGACGCAAGAACAGTTTCTTCCCAAAGGCCATAACCACCCTGAACTCACAAATGCACTGACTCCACTCCACAGCCTACCCCCGGCCGACAGACTTTCTTCTTCCCTCCTACCGTGCAACACTGTTATATAATACCTTAAAGGACACTGGAATCTGTGCAATTTCATACAGTGCAATATTTAATATTCAACCATTTCATTTCCTTACTGTGCAATATTTATTTATTATTTAATACTTAACCATTTCATTACAGTGCAATATTTGTTAATTCGTTAATACTTATCTACCTTTCACACAATGTTTATTCAAAGCTATTTTTATATATGTACAGTATATAGTTGCGCTCAGGACTCAGGACTGTGCACCAGGTCCCCCCCTCTCTTTTTTCTCCGCACTACCTATACTTTATATTCTTATATTTTGTATTTATATATTTCGTGTCAACACTGTAAAGGGGTTGCTTCAATCTCGTTGCACAGGTACTGAACTTCTATTGTATTATATTCTATTCTATTTCCACATGTTGTACTTTAACAAACTCCTCCACGAGATTTCATCCAGTCAACTTCAAATTTGGTCTGTGTCATGTGTCAAGATGAAACAATGACAATGAAAAGTTATTAAAAGAAAAACTTTTCCTCATAGGGCATGGCCGTAGCGGGGCGGCCATTTTGTGCGTTTTGCCATCAAAACACGAAGTGGGTGTAACTTGAGTGTACTTGATTGTCCAATTGGCTTGAAACCTTTCACCATTCATCAGTGTCCAACCCTGACAACATCTACAGACCGATATTGGTTCAAAGTCATAACACCTCCTAGTGGCAACAGGAAGTAGGCCTAAAAGTCAAGGTGTTCTATTAAAGAATTCCTCCTAGAGATTTCGTCAGATCAACTTCAAATTCAGTCTTTGTCCTCTAAAGATGTTAACGTTGAAAATGTATTAAGAGAAACTTTTTGTCCAACGTTGTGGGCGTGGCATGGTGGCCATTTTGAGTGTATAGCAATGAAGGAGAAAGTGGCTGTAACTACAGTGTACGTTGCCATATCTGCTTGAAATTTCCCACAATCACCAAGAGTCCAGGCCTGAGGCCATATACAGGCCAATATTGACTTTTGGCTATAGTGCCACCACTGTCAACAGGAAATCAACCTTATATGACAAACTATAGTAGTACAAACTAGTACTAGGGATACTGAGCCGGCCCCTTTACTTTCTTTGTTACTGGTAAAGGTTTGCCCTGACCCCTATGCTTTGGCCGCCAATTTGTTTGGTTGTCAAATGCACTTACTTTAATGTAGCAAAATTGTTTCCATAACTTTTGGTCAGGTCCATCTGGGGGTGCTACCTACAAGGTTTTGTGCAGATCGGTTGCACGGCCTAGGACGAGTTCGAAAAAGTTTGCACATTACGCGATATTGGGAAAAACTTCTTGGCAGAAATGGGTAAGGTCTACATCATGTGATTCAGCTTAGGTAAGTAGTGAATCCAAATGTGGGCCCTGTAGGCCACGCCCACTTTGACCAATCAGTACCCCACTGTAGGGGTGGCCTCAGGAGTGGCCCTAGATGGTACCCTCCAAATTTCATAAAAATCAGATGAGCTGTTCATGAGATATAAACTTTTTGTAGTTTAGCGCCCCTAGTGGCCAATCTTTGTAAATTGTGTGTGGGACCTATAGTGGGTCATGGTTCACATTGATAGCATTAATTTTGGTCCAGATATGGCAAAGTTGATGTTTTCTTAGTTAGCTACACAAATTTGTTTGGGCATTATTTATCCTATAAAAATTATTTTAATCAGGTCGGTCTATGTTACCTGCCAAGTTTTGGTCTAGGAGGAGTTCAGCAAAGTAGTTTTTCAATAAATTACGATTTTATATAAAACTGTAAAATCATCTAGTGGTGAAAGTGTGTCAATTTTTCTGCCTGAGGACCCTGCAGGGTTCTGGACCAGTCCAGAAAATGACACCCACCCACCATGTACGGTTTGGGCTGTAGATGTTTGGGCTGTTTTATTGGCAGAAGAATAATTATCTCTAGAAAAACCACAGGGTTCCAAGCCCTGCTGCGTAAACCACGTTGTTTGCTACTGTGGTTCTCCCACCCCTCAGGCTTGGACCGTGGAGGATGGGTTGGATGTGTTTTGTAGTGGGGTCTAGCTGGTTGGCGTTTCACTGATATGCAAACACTTGCAATATAAATTAATTAAACAAATTAAGGATAATTATGGAAGTTCTGGCTAAAATACAGTTTTCAGACTGATTTTATAGGTAGCTGGGAGAGACTATAAACGTTTTAGTCATTTTTAGGAACTTGTTTTGGTGAAACGTGCACGTAGGAAGGCAAGCTCTGGAATTAAAATGGCTGTGGACTTTTTTGTTGAATGGTCTTGAATATTGTTGTTTCATCTTTTGTTAATTTTTGTTTGGATGGGTGGTAATGATGAATTGTATTTTTAGGTAAAAAATTGTCACACACAAAAAGAGTGTAACATGTTTATTTCACGCGATTTTGAGCCATTTGGTCACATCTCCAGTTTGAATGCTCCCACAGCGCCATTTTAATGCTACGAAGCCATAACCTGCAGTTAGCATCCCATTGACTGCCATTCATTTTGGCACCACTTTGACCGTAAATAACTTTACATCTGAAGCGTTTCAAGACTCTGTGCATTGTTTATTTCTAAAGAAACACGACAATGTATAAAAGGCTCAATTACCTTGTTGCCCACGGTATGGCTCGTAGCAGACGTTTTTGTAAAAAATAAGATTGTGTCATGCGACTGGCTGTCGCAGTCAACAAATCACCGTATTGCCAGGAGAAGCTCGCAGACAGTTTCGACTTACATCAGCTGTTTAGGTTTAATTACTAACGTTAACTAGCATGTTAGTTATCAGTAATTAGCCTGTGCCTATGTTATCTCCCGAACATATACCTACCTCTCCGTCTCTGCTGATTGGGAATGATTGAGATTTCTCTTGGCACAGCTTCCAGAAGACACAACTTTCAAGCAGGTTGCCCACGTCACAACTACATCGTCATGCTCAGTTTGAGGCTGCGGTGAAGGCTAGCCATCACCGGAAAAGTACTTCTATTTTCCTTCACTGGTCTCCGTCCAGAACAACGGGATCTGTTGGGCCCATAGACCGTTGGGCTACTTCTTTAACGTAAAGTAAAGAAATGCATAATGACAGAGCTTGTGTAAAAACTTCACTGAATAAATGTAGTCTTTTTGCATTGAGAAGAGGAAAAATTCAGATATTCACGTACTTTTCTACATCCTATAGATTTAGCATTCACAATTACAGTAAGCTGCTTTATTTTAGGGTCATTTTCGACCCGGTGGATAAGGGTTGTATGCACAAAAAGGACGACAACACCATTAAGCTGCCTGCAACAGACTTAGACCTGTTCAGTCAAGCCGTTTTTTTTCTTTTTTTTTTAATTGTGTGTGGCTTAATCTGATGAAGATTGTAGGTGTCTTGGTGTTGTAGATGTAGGTATCCTGAGGCTCTGGAGTGTTATCTAAGGAGGCACTCCTACCCAGTACATTCATTTTTGCTGCATTTGTATTTAAACTGAACTACTTCTTCTTCATTAGAGTTTTCTTCCTACAATGTAAAGGAACATCGATGGGTTGTGCTTTTGAGCCGTAAAATACTAATTTCTATGTTTTTGTTTAAGGTTACGTTGGGTAACCCTAAAGGGTTACACACAAAAACATGAAAAAAGAAACACGTAAAAGACTAAAGTAGTTACCCTTTAATAAAGTCTATCTACACTATATTTTCAACAAAACATTTATTTCTTAGTTTGTTCACACTAGCCAATTGCAAATATATAAATTCAATTCAATTTTATTTATAGTATCAAATCATAACAAAAGTTATCTCAGCACACTTTACAGATAGAGTAGGTCTAGACCACACTATAATTTACAAAGACCCAACAATTCCAGTAATTACCCTAAGAGCAAGCATTTAGTGCGACGGTGGCGAGGAAAAGACAGACCCAGGCTCTTAGGTGGTGTTTGATGGTGCCGGTTGGGGGTGTGATCAACAGTGGCAATAGTAGTCACAATACAGATAATGGCAATGATTAGAAAAACTACAATAAAAGCTTGTACAGAAAAAAAACATACAACAGCTAAATAACCAAGAACCACTGTACAATATGTGCAAGAATATGAAAAAAAGGCAACAATCAATTGTGCCTCCCTTGCAATGCAACTGAAAAATCTTTTGGCATAACGCAACCATCCCCCTACAACAATCTGCTGTGATTGTAAAGTTTGATAGATGGTGTTAAAGCTGGAAGGTCCCCAAAAAGGCAGCAGTGGAGCAAAAGGCGGTAATGTTAAAAATCGTTTAATTGTGTAGTAAATTCAATGAATTTAAATTAATATTTGTTTGTTTTTTATAAGCTAAAAAAGAAGAAATGAGAAATAAAAGTAATGAGAGGATCCTTTGCATGTTGAATATTGGCAGGTGACCCCCTCCCCAGGCTTAGAGAAATGGTTTAATCCTACTGCTCAGCAGCAAATGGGAACTTAGGACACTCACCCATTCAAACTGGAGAAGTGACCAAAAGGGCTCAAATTCACTGAAATGAACACGCAGACGTGTTGTTTACGTGTAAGAAATAACATATTTGAACTGTTTGGCTTTCCATAGAAGCGCAGATGCGCCGGATGGAAATTAGGGGTTAGGATTTCAGTCCTGGTTGTTTTGGTGACATAGGTAATTGTGATTTAATACAACAGCAAACACTGGTTGATCAGCTTCTTCATATATGAAATACAACAGAAGACCAACTGGTGTATCTGTTTACAGTGCAACTGGTGGAATTTCTTTTCCATCATGCCATAAGCAATCTGATTTCATGCTGCACAAAGCACATACCCAGCAGGGAACATCAACTTCAATTACATTGCTGAGGAGTTGGAAATTTGCAGCCTAACACTTTTAATGTGAAGTAGTGGCAGTAGGAATTTTTTTGTTACCATAAGCAGTAACTTACCACAGCTCTGATACAGCTGTAGGAGAGTGAAGAGTAAACAGTGAGGCTATCAATCAAATCAAATGACATGCAACATTGTTTCCTGTGATTTCCTTACGTGTAGTTAGGTCATTTTAATCCTGTGTGGGAATGGTCGCAAACAATGAAAAGTACTACAAAGGACTACAATAACTGTAATTCATGAATAATAATATAAACAATTAAATTGCTTAATAATGAAATTTGTTATAAATATTTTATTTTTTAGAGGTTTTAAATCAGGGACAGTGTACTAAGTAACAATCTCAAAAAAGATACTCTCGATCTGTCCGTCAGCAAACGAAGGGACAATAAAAACAACACACACACACACACACACACACACACACACACACACACACACACACACACACACACACACACACACACACACACACACACACACACACACACACACACACAGAGTGAGAGACGGAGTGAGAGAGAGAGAAGCTTCAGGTCTATGGATGGGCGTTGCTTTTAATGTCCAGCCACTGGTCCTGGTGCTGTTACACGTAGTAAAGGACTTCAGTCTGCCATGTCTAATGCAGGTTGGGATACTTCAGGCAGAATCTGTTGAATGTATCGTATATGGCCTGTCTGGAAATAGAACACATATGCAATCAATTCTAAACCAACAACACCACAGCAATATGTAGCATTCCAAATAAAAGATCATGTATAAAGATGATGCAGTTTGTGAAATTTTCTGGTATTTGACCACCTCAAGTTTTAATGTTTTTTTCCCATGCAACTAGAATTCCAACCCCATTGATATAAATTAAAGTTAGACGGTAGATCAGGATTTCCTGATTGAGAACAATTAAATTGATAAGATTAAAATATTCCTATGATCTAAAGAAACAATTGACAAAAAGCTGTTGGTCTGACCTACAAAAACACACTGTCCAGTCTACTTGTTAAGGTAGAATGATCTTACAGGGTTATGTGTGTACAGACAAGCTTTGAGAGAGCACATTATCCAAATTACAGCCAAATGTTTTCTTTTAGCAAGAATAATCTTATTAATCTACAGCAGATATGACCTGAATGTGATAATCTGAGATATCTCCTGTTGCTCAACTCTAATAAAGGTAGTATTCAAGGCACCATTTTAGTCATGCCAAGTCAAAAGTATAAAGTCCAAGTGCAGTCACAAGTGATAAAGTCAGTCTTATTTTGATTTTGTTAGGTTAACAACAACAAAACTGACTCAAGAACAAGTAATGTCACTCTTTACACATGACTTGATGCTACTGGTAAGAGAAAGGAGCAATGAAAGTGTGACAGGGCTTTACAGGTATAGCAAATCATTGTACTGACCATTTACAACAAAATAGCAGTACTTCAACAACAAATACAAAGTGTGTACAAAGTTATATACTCAAACTGTTTTCTTATAAGGAAGACGTTTTTTTATTAATACTTTCAGCCACTTGGATCTCTTTTTACATGTTATAGAGAGAACTTTTATGAGTAATAAACATTTGTCAGATTTTCTGTTTCAATTTGTAGGAGATTCACCTTTTTTTAACAAAATGCCTGTACTAAAAGCACTGCATTTTAATGAGCATTTAGGTAGCATTAGATGGACGTAGAAGAATTAAGATCTGTTTAAAGTTATTTAAGACAACACAATACTTTAAAGACTTTTACATTTTGAAATTTTAGACTTAAATGTCCCGTGTCAACCCTGGTAAGATGCTAAATAATTGTGAGAACTGAAATTTATACACAATAAAATAAATGTATTTTGTATATGAAAATTGAAATTATGTACATTAGGGCTGCACGATTATGGCCAAAATGATAATCACGATTATTTTGATCAAAATTTTGATCACGATTATTTGTTGATTTTAACCAAAACAAATTTTATCGCCACATAGGCTATCTATAACTGCGAGAGGGAGTGTGATGGACGCTACTCACAGAGAGACGGCTGACTCATTATGAACGGCTCCAGCACGGGTCGAATGGCGGATACACATGTGTGTATGAAATGTCTGTATTGTCACTGCGCTGCATTTTTATCAACTATGGTATTCTGTCCATGGTTCACATCTCTCGCCCAGGTCCAGCAGCTCCGTCTCACACGCCATTACTCTACCAACTGAAGTTAGTTGCATTCAATAACTTCTGTGTTTATCGCCGTGGCCGCCTAGATAGCAGTTACCCGCAAAAACACTGGTACAAATACAGGTTTGCCCCTCATACAATATGCAGCTGTGTTAAAACTGTAGAGAAATGTCAGAAGTGTGGACCGGCGGCCGCTGTGTGGCCGGGCGCGGAGAGTAAGACGAGAGAGAGTAGAGGAGAGATCCAACACAGGCACGGCTTTACAAAAGAAATGGGTCATGTAACGCATTAAACCATATCTATATAACAACATTGCAGCGGATGCGAGGACATTAGCACCGGTGCGTCCTAGAGGAGCTAACAGACGCTACTAGCACAGACTAGCACTGGTCACTGCTGTTGTCTGAAAAATAACACAGACGGGACAAAATGTTGCGTTTACTGTTAAACTGGTAAACCTTGAGACCGACGTATAACCGACTACTATCTGTTGAGTTTTCCTCTCGTTACTCTGTACTTTGTGACTGTCTACATCTTGAAACTAAGCTGCACGGTGTGCAGGGAACTACTTTGACTGGCTCATGAGCAGGCAGTAGTTTACAGAGCGGTAGATTGGCTTTGCAAAAAACTCAGCGTTCTATGAAATGATGCTTTAAAAAAATAGAAATCGCTCGATCACGCAAATTTGATCGTAGGAAGTCAAAATTTGGATCGTGATTCAAATTTGATTAATTGTGCAGCCCTAATGTACATATTCATTTGCATATAGAGTGGTAAAGGGAGATCCCATCACAAGTGGTCAGTCAACGCATGTGGAGACACATCTAATGCCGTGTATGAAGAGGGCCTTTGAGTCAGTAGTTACCTGAAGACATTTTGTTTAAACAGGTATGCACTGATGTGTCCTCCATTCAGGTATCTGACTTCACATCCTGGCCAGATCTCTTGCAGACTGAGAACCCCTGTACGAGGGATGTAGGCATCCTCTTTGGCCTGGACCACAATAATGAGGCTGGTGTCTACAGGGACTAGAACAGAGGGAAGGACAGATCTCATTTATTGCTGCCACTAGGACATATCATACAGAAAACACAATATTGAGCACTATCGTTAAGCAAATGACATCTTGGCTGTCTAAAAATGTCAAACCTGCAGCAAGAACCCTGGCTGTAATATTCCATAGTTAAAAAAAAGTTTAAAAAGTTGTTTAATCATTTTTATTAACTTAGTAGTCTATATTCACAATGCTCCACTTCCGAGATTGCTCTGATGCAGCCAAAATTTCGCCGGATGTTACTTTTTTTGGCTGGATGCTACTCTTTTAGGCCGGATGTCTGTTACCTTCCTCTTTATTGTGTTGTAATTTGAAACTCTAGTGGATTTATGAGGACTATGGTTAACTGCTCCTCAGATCTCAGGGTAAATTGAGACAACTAGCTAGCTCTGTTGAATCTGAGTTTGCTGTTGCATGACTAAAACAGCGAGAAACCTGTATAAAACATCTACATGATTTTTTTATGTAAAGACCACAGGGACAGTCCATTGGCCCTAAATTTTTGGTAAGAGAGAGCCACCACACTGGGGAAAGAAGAGGCATTTTGCTGGATGGTGTGAAAAAACAAGAGACGGCTTTGCCAAAGCAAAAAAAAACTAACCAGACAGTAATTATAGATAACTTAAATAAATATAATAGCAAGTGGAAATTCGCCGGTTCAAACCCTTTCTTTACAAACAGAAAAATCCAGGCTAAATGGCCTGGATTTTTTTTTTTAACATGGACTCTATTTTCCTATGTTTTTGTGTCTAAGTGACTGATGGTAACAACAATCTTTGAAATAAGTCCAGTGTTAAGCAAGATCGCTGCAGTCTGCAGCAGCAAAACAAGCTACAATGTATGGCAATTGTCCAGCTTGTATTTACCGTCACAAAAGTGCTAGTTTTGCCACTGACAGACTCAGATTAACATTCTAAATGTCTGACAACATTATGGAAAAGATTTCTAAGGACGCCGACCTTTCTGTTAAAGAATAAGATTCTTTTTTAAAACAAAAACATCCGCAAAATTGTGTTCGCTAAACCCATCAGACTTCATGTATAAACACTCATTTTTAATAAATATGCTGGCTCTATACATGCTTAAATTATTGCTTTTTAAATGAAGTCTGGTGGGTTTAGCGCTAGCAACTTCAGAGCCGTTTCTGGTTAAACAGAAAGGTCTCAAAGAGGTTTTTAATAATAATAATAATAATAATAATAATAATAATAATAATAATGTATACTTTATTAGTCCTGCAAGGGGAAATTACAATTTACACTCCCAATAACTGTTGTTATTACACACAGGCCTGAATTACACACATGCTCAGTACCTGTTTTGAAAGGGATGAGATCAAGCACACATCTTTCAACAATACAGTTAATGCAGTATTAAATCAAATTCTTTACATAGGTCTATTCCTCACAATGGGCTGATGATATGTTCCACATTTTATGGTGATTGGTCAAACCCTTAATGAGTTATAGCCAATTTCCTGCTAAGCCCCACCCTTTGCGGAATTCTTTGATTGATGGCAGCCATTTTCTTTTACCAATATTGTTCATTTACAGTAGAAATATGTATCCCAGTCCCACAATGCTGAATACCAATTATAGGTATTGATAGATTTCAAATTGATAAAAGTCTGTTCATTTGACTGTTTTTCAAATTATTATTGTTGTTTTTCATGGCATCATGGCAGACATTTATGGTCCATGATTTTAACGTTCCTGTGTTGATTGTGTCCACTCCATTGCAATGGGTGCAAGTATAGGCTTCAGATCCAGCAAGATTTGTTTGGTCTCTAGCACCATGTGGCTCATAAATTGAACGGACCATGATATGTGATAAACTTGTTGTAATGCATTAAGTAACGCTGGTCAAGGCTGATGCAGTTGCCCACATCTTCACTGGTTTCTTCTTTCTTCTTATGGTCTCTTGGACACATGACATACATTTACATTATTTTCCCTTCTGTTATGTCATGTCTGGTTGGTCTTTTTTGATGTGAAAATAAAATTGTCATTACAAAAACATCTCTAGATGAATATAACAATTTAGAAAATCGAGTTTCTACACAATTTTCCTACAAATTGATTCACTTGGGTCTCTAACCTGCAAGTTGTTCTTAAGCCACAATCCTCTATATTTAGCTGCGTGTTAAGATTGCATTTTAGTTGAAGGATAGCAGCAGCCGAAACACAGAAAATCAATGATATGAATTTATTCTTAGTAAATTAGTTTGGAGCTGTTTAAAGGTCTGTTTTTTGATAAAGGACTTGTTTATTTGCCTTCCTTTGTCCTATTTTTGTTATGATATTAATTAGAAACTAGTCCACGCATTTGTTACTATTACTATTGTAATTCCTTGTAAATTATAGAGTGTGGTCTAGACTTATTCTATCTGTAAAATGTCTTGAGATAACTGTTGTTATGAATTGATACTATAAATAAAATTGAATACAAACATCGCCTATAAATCTGTGATTGCACCATAAACTTACCAGAGAAGTTGGCCATGTGTGTACATTCGTCCATCACTCCCTTCATGAAGCTTATAGACTCTCTATGTAATGATGGCCGATAGCATTTGGCAAAATCCGTCTTCTTCCCAAGCAGTGTGTTGTTTGCAAGGCCTCTTAGAAAACAAAAAAAATCAAAACAACAAATAATAAATAACATATTGTGAGATTTGCTTCCAGCATAACATTGTAATTCAATTTGATTGTGATAGCACATCACACAACAACATTTTTTGTCAAAATGTGACATTGTGTGGGATACCAAAAACCAAAATGTATACGTTTCTGAATCAGTCCAGACACAGTATTTACCAAGTAGTTTTTTTTTAAATCTTTAGAAGTAGTAAAAACAAAAACAGAGAAACATCTTCTTTGGCTATTTATCTATTACGTAGTTTCAACAGGCAAATCTTTGTCCTTTGTAGATTATCTCTACCCAATCTGAGAGTAGTGCTTTGTTATTGGATTTATGCTAGTCGTGGGTTAGCAATAACAAACACCGAAGCCCTTTCCCAATTTGTGCATCCCGGATTCCTCATTACAGAGTAAACAGAACTAGACCTTTAGCTTCTGAAATCAATGAAGTAAGATGCAGTTTCTTCAGCGTCTTTCTGGGGACGCAAATTAAGCTGTCCAACAGCAGCTCTGCTATGTTCATATTTTAGAGAACGTTAATATTATTTTCCTCATTAACTTTGTATTATTTCACCAACCCGCTATTAAATCAGTATGTTAATTTATCTTATACGATCCGACGGCCCAATCCGTGGATTACCACGGATTTGTGGGTATATCTCTCTCTTTTCCCCTTTCTTTCCCGTATTAAGACAATGAGATGCCCTATACCTCAAAGGCCCCCTGGCCCGTATGTATATCATACATTTGCGCGTACTTGCGTACCAGCTCAACTCTGACAGACTGGGGAGGGGAGTGATAGTGGTGCCTTTACGGAATGGTACATTGTCAGTGCCTAGGAGCTGAAATAGCACTTCTTTTTTAAAGCGTAACTCTCGGCAAAATGCAACCTAGGGCCTTTTTTGAATGCACCTGAGTCAAACTTTCGTTTAAAAGCATATTTATGACGGAAGTGCCACTTTTAATATTTTAGCGTATTTTCGTTTTTGGTCAAATGGTCTTTTGAATGGTGTGTGCTAGGGGCACTACTATGATCGCATCAAAATTGCTATTTTTAAAACCCTAAGAAGGCTTGCACACATTGTTTGTGTGCACAGAGTTTACTAAAAAGAAAGGTTTTGAACAACTCACTTCAGCAGTTTTTTTTTTTTTTTTTTAGAAAAAGTTCATATTTAAAATATGTATGTGATATTTGTCTTTAAAAAAACTGTAAAGAACATAATTCAGCAACTTTTATTCACAATGAGTAATTGATTACCTTGCTAGAGTGTCCAGGCTGATTCCACTGCTGTTCACGGATGAGAACAATTGGTCTACTTTAGCACTGTCCCCTTCCAGGCCACCACCAATAAACAGGCCTCGTCCAGCCTCAGCATCCCCTCCAGGCTTGGAGTTCTGACCCAATGAGACTCCATCATCTCCAGACAGGACCAACAAATTCTCTGAAGAGTCCACATTCTTGGCAAATTCTGGACCCATTTTAAAGGAGTCAGCCTGATGAATGTGGTGACACAAACAAAAAAGACAGATACAACAACTTATTAATGCTTGTGCGTTCATGTATGTGTTTGGTAAGAGGCATCAGTTCTCCAATTCTTTTTTAAATTTAGTACAAAGTACCTTTTTGGTGGCCACAATGTAAACCTCTCAAATGAAGTATATTTAAGTCCCTTCCCGCTTCTGGCTCTTTACACCACCACTGGTAGAGCTGGTTTATCTCCGCCAGCAGCTAAGTTTATGAGTATTTGCCAAATTTTTAGATTTGTCTAACGCCTAATTTGATGATGCTACTGATTAGGATTGCACACAAAACCAGCAATATTTTAGAAAAGGTTGCATTAGACTTTCTCCCTTGACAGATAGTTGTAAAACAGAATTATGAGTGTGATTCACACAATATATAATATTCTCTGCTCTTGTGTTTCCACACAAAAATAAAACAAATAGACTGTAGAGCTGATCTCCGTGGAGCACAAGAGGCCCAGGTACATCTTAAATATGAAAACCAAAAGACTAGTAGTGATTTTCTTAACATTGTAAATTATATTAATAATAAAACACTTATGTTGCATTGACTTGTTAGGATTTAGTGACATAGATGCTCACAAGGGTTGAGGACTGAACTCTGTACTTTTCTTTTTTACCGACCAAATTACGTCGTTACTACAGAGGATCGATTCATCTTAAATTAAGCGGTGCCAACTTACGGTTCCATGGTGTTGTTAGATTAGATTAAATTAGATTAGATAATACTTTTTTCAAACAACAGACAATGTGCAAAATGTATTGAATGAATGTAAATTGGTATTATATGTTAATGTTACGCTTCATCTGGGACAAGCAGCAACAATGGTTTAAATGCCCTGGTGACTGACTGACAGGCTGAGGTTGGAAGACAAGACAACTTTATTTCTATAGCACATAAAAAATTAAAGAGCAGTTAGAAATGGTCATGAAAATAAAACAGGCTGAAATAGAATATACAAATATAATAAAAGTAAAAATAATAATAATTATTTGATTTAATAGGTTGTAGTAGTTTAGTGTAGTTTATTTTGTTTTGAGTGTAAACCCTCATGCTCAGGTTCAAGTTCTACAAGTTCTACATCCACTGTATGCGTAAAGTATGTTCTTTGAGCACTGCTGTTTAGTGGACTTGTTTGGGACCAAATTTTATTTTTATTTTTTATCCATTTGTATTTTATCTACATAAAAAAAATGTTTTATGTGACTGAATTTGTCTGTAATTTATCAGATTTACCAATTGTTATAATTTCTATTGCTAGTCAGTTATAAATAATAGTAACATTTGACTGCTAGCAAAACACTTGAGAGAATATGACATTGGAAGTAGGGCTACAAGATGTGCCATAATAAGGTCTAATGATTCTTATTACAAACGTTCTTACCAATCAGGAATAAGCATGTTTTGAATAATAAATAGCTACTTACAAACTGTGTTGGCTAAAAAAAAAAAAGAAGAAGCCCAATTCGCTTTAACAATAATTCACAATATTTACAATCAGGGAGGCAAACTCATTAAAATATGCTATAATTAAGATTAGTGTATATCATGAAAATGTGCCAGAGACAAAGCCCAAATTTGGTTGCTATCTACACCAGAGGCCGTTGCTAATCTTCTTTGTATTGGTTGTTTAGTAACGTTACACATGTTCAACCAGGGATGTGCAGGCAATTAAGCGATCTCACCGGCGTTGTGGTTCTTAAATAAAATCCAGTCCTCTTTGTCTGAAACCGAGTCAACACTGAGAATGCAGTTGATGTTCATGACGAGACCGCATACTAAAACAGTGATGGGGGCTATCAACACAGCTCCGCAAACAGAAAGTGGTTTATGTTTTAAGTGGCTCGGACAGAAAGTGGTTTATGACCGTAAAAGATTGGGAAAGGCATTAGGCTGAAGCTAACTCCTTATTGGCTATCACTACGCAGCGTTTTTCTCTCAAATGGAGAAATCTGAGGAACAAAATGGAAGATTGTAACTGGCAATAATGATAGCACCAGTCCTCCAATCTCATTCTGAGAGTGAGAGAGAGAGAGAGAGAGAGACAGAGAGAGAGACAGAGAGAGAGAGAGAGAGAGACATTTACTGGGGATATTTTCTGGCCAAAAAGTAACTTTTTGTGGCCACGGGTCATCAAGCCATGCTTAAAGTTCTCATATTCTGCTTTTTTACTTTTTCCCGTTCCTTTATTGTGTTATATATCTTTTTTGTGCACGTTATAGGTTTACGAAGTGAAAAAGCCCAAAGTCCATCTCAAAGGGACTCACCATCTTCCAGAGAAAACACTGTTCACAAGCTGCTCAATTGTAGCTTTACTTCCGTCACGAACGTGAGTCACTTTGTCAGACACGTTATAATGCTAGCCTAGCTGCTAGCATGGAACTCCCTCATGCTCTGCAACTAACAAACTAGCAGTACTTACTGCGAATGTGCGACTCCCAACAATGTACTGTATGGTGTTTTCTGAAAATTAAACCACATAAACCAATTCTGGAACAACCTCTAAATACAATTATGAACCTAAAAATGAGCAGAATATGAGCACTTTAATGTCAAACCCGGCATTTACACTAATTCATTGGCATTTTGAATATTCTTATCAAACCTTATATGACCTTCTACCTCCCTGGTTAATATAAGAAGTCCAAAGAAATTCTAGATCTTTTCAATCACTATGTACGAGTATCAGTATGTGATCTATGAAAAAAATTGAAGGATAACATACCCCACAGTACTCCAACAACTTAATGATCTCCTCTTCATACACTGAGTTAATTGCATACTGCTTCTCCAGCTCTCTCCAGTTCACTGCTTTACTCAGCACACCCTACACACAGACACAGACACACAGCTTTATTTTAACCAATCTCCGGTGCTGAAAAATAAGTGACAAAAACTGCAATGTCTTGAATTGCCACTTGAGGTTAGCTCCAAAAGTGAGTCAATCCCGGTAAAATGCCTAACTACAGAAAAAACTACAGAGTCAATCCCGGTAAAATGCCTAACTACAGAAAAATAAACTGTTGCCTGGTACGAAAAAGGTTTTGGTCTAATGTTCCCCGCCATGATAACTACTTTACCTCTTTGCTTCTTTTTGGATTAGGTGCTTTTATCTCTGTCAAACCTATGTCCAAGACGTTCTTAATAAATGTAAATGTAAATGTGCTGTATTTATATAGTGCTTTTCTAGTCTGAACGACTACTCAAAGCGCTTTTACATAGTACAGGATCCATTCACCATTCACACACATTCATACACTGTGGCCGAGGCTGCCGTACAAGGTGCCATCTGCTCATCAGATAAACACTCACACACATTCACACTCCGATGACACAGCATCGGGGGCAACTCGGGGTTCAGTGTCTTGCCCAAGGACACTTCGACATGGGACTGCAGGGCCCGGGGATTGAACCACCAACCTTCCAATTGGCAGTCAACCGCTCTACCACTGAGCCACAGCCGCCCCAATACAATACTCTATTGTCTTACTACTCGCTTTAGTGCATAACATTGTGATATTAATGTTTTACGTTTTAAATTAAAAACCCATTGAATTTCTAGCACTAAATACTTATGCATTGAAATTATGTATCTCAAAAGCAAATCAATTCTAGAATCTAGATCGAGAGTTTGCCATTGTAGCAGCAGCAAACAACTGGAAACTTTTTACAATTTTTGTCTGCTATTTAATCACTGAATTCACTTTTGAGACTAATTTACGCGTTTTCGGACTTGAGAAGTTCCAGTCTGATGTGAAAGCCAGTTGGTGGTAGCTGGGATTGCTTGCTCGCTGGCCGGCCAGTTATGCTCACAGACCTCGCTGTCAGCTGGAAGTCTCTCAATAGATTCATGGACAAGTTTGTTTCCTCAATCGTTTGTTTAAATAACAAAACACAATTATCCATTATAAGATAAACAGCAACCTGTGGTTAACTGCCTTTCGGAGTTAAAAAAGCTCCACAAGCGATTGCAGGCTTAATGTTTACGAGCTTGTTGGGCAGCCAGAGCAGGAGTCAGAGGAGTAGGAAGCAGCATCTGAAAGGGCAGAGAGATAGGTCTCTCTTTAACATAGCCCACAGTGCCTTGCGAGAGTATTCGGCCCCCTTGAACTTTTCAACCTTTTGACACATTTCAGGCTTCAAACATAAAGATATAAAATTTTTATTTTTTGTGAAGAATCACCAACAAGTGGGACACAATTGTGAAGTGGAACGAAATCTATTGGATATTTTAAACTTTTTTAGCAAATAAAAAACTGAAAAGTGGGGCGTGCAAAATTATTCGGCCCCCTTGCGTTAATACTTTGTAGAGCCACCTTTTGCTGCGATTACAGCTGCAAGTCGCTTGGGGTATGTCTCTATCACTTTTGCACATCGAGAGACTGACATTCTTGCCCATTCTTCCTTGCAAAACAGCTCGAGCTCAGTAAGGTTGGATGGAGAGCGTTTGTGAACAGCAGTTTTCAGCTCTTTCCACAGATTCTCGATTGGATTCAGGTCTGGACTTTGACTTGGCCATTCTAACACCTGGATACGTTTATTTGTGAACCATTCCTTTGTGGATTTTGCTGTATGTTTGGGATCATTGTCTTGTTGGAAGATAAATCTCCGTCCCAGTTTCAGGTCTTTTGCAGACTCCAACAGGTTTTCATCCAGAATGGTCCTGTATTTGGCTGCATCCATCTTCCCCTCAATTTTAACCATCTTCCCTGTCCCTGCTGAAGAAAAGCAGGCCAAACCATGATGCTGCCACCACCATGTTTGACAGTGGGGATGGTGTGTTGAGGGTGATGAGCTGTGTTGCTTTTACGCAAAACATATCGTTTGCATTGTGGCCAAAAAGTTCGATTTTGGTTTCATCTGACCAGAGCACCTTCTTCCATGTTTGGTGTGTCTCCCACGGGGCTTGTGGCAAACTTTAGACGAGACTTTTTATGGATATCTTTGAGAAATGGCTTTCTTCTTGCCACTCTTCCATAAAGGCCAGATTTGTGCAGTGTACGACTGATTGTTGTCCTATGGACAGACTCTCCCACCTCTGCTGTAGTTCTCTGCAGTTCATCCAGAGTGATCATGGGCCTCTTGGCTGCATCTCTGATCAATCTTCTCCTTGTCTGAGCTGAAAGTTTAGAGGGATGGCCAGGTCTTGGTAGATTTACAGTGGTCTGATACTCCTTCCATTTCAAAATGATCGCTTGCACAGTGCTCCTTGGGATGTTTAAAGCTTGGGAAATCTTTTTGTATCCAAATCCGGCTTTAAACTTCTCCACAACAGTATTACGGACCTGCCTGGTATGTTCCTTGGTCTTCATGATGCTCTTTGCGCTTTCAACAGAACCCTGAGACTATCACAGAGCAGGTGCATTTATACAGAGACTTGATCACACACAGGTGGATTCTATTTATCACCATCAGTCATTTAGGACAACATTGGATCATTCAGAGATCCTTGCTGAACTTCTGGAGTGAGATTGCTGCACTGAAAGTAAAGGGGCCGAATAATTTTGCACGCACCACTTTTCAGTTTTTTATTTACTAAAAAAGTTTAAAATATCCAATAGATTTCGTTCCACTTCACAATTGTGTCCCACTTGTTGGTGATTCTTCACAAAAAATAAAACTTTTATATCTTTGTTTGAAGCCTGAAATGTGTCAAAAGGTTGAAAAGTTCAAGGGGGCCGAATACTTTCGCAAGGCACTGTATGTGTGAATAATAAATAATAGCATGTTATTTAGACTTAAGGGGAAATATCAAAGCTTATAATTTTCATTCATTGGCAGGGACAATAAATGTATTGCACCAGATATAAAAACAGTCCATATAGGCTACCATCTGTTGTCTCTGGGCATGTAGGCTATAAGTGCATATCTAGGCTATACAAAAATAAATAAATTGCTTGCTATATATATATCTCCACATAATACTAATGTACAGTACACATGTAGGACAGACCGGTGTTCAGAGAGGCACTATTCGCTGCGGCTGCACAATCGCTTGTGGAGCTTTTGTAAAATGTGGATAACCGCAGGTTGCCGTTTATTATAATGGTTAATTGTGTTCTATTATTTAAACAAACAATTGAGGAAATAAACTTGTCTTGCATCCCATTGGAGAAATTAATTGGAGAAATAGAAATTTTGAATTGTCTGTAAAAACAAAATGTTAACATTTCAAGATGTATGGATGAAACCTACAAGTTACCAAATGTCCTTTTTCTGACATGTCTAAAGATTCAAAGCTATAGGATATGCAGAGAATTCTAATATATTTTCAAACTTTAGACCATTGTCACAGAGTTCATGTACAATGTATCTAAACAAGATGCAGTTTGATTGCACAGTGACACAGCTTATATCAACCAGTAAGGAGAGTAAAAAATTAAAGCACCTCTATTAAAATTGTATGGTCATGATATAAACTTGAATATGCTCTATTAGCTGAATTTCACCTTATTGATCTATGTCAAGTAGAAAGAGTGTTACCGTGGTGAAGACACTAGAGGCAGTAGACCAGGACAAACAGGGAATCAGAGGGATGGGCTTTGGCCAGTTAGTTACTGCCAGGGACGCCATCTGGACACAAAGACACCCATGGAAAATATGAGCTTTGGATAGGATTCTGTTTTATATTTGACCCACTTGTATTTGTATGCATGGAAAATATTTACTTTCACATTTAAAAAGGAAGGTGCTGGGGATTATGGGTCTCCAGGATTTAGTTATTTAGTGCAATACTGGTAGAAAATATAGGTTTAATAAACGAAATCAAAGTGAAACTGGCTAAATAAACAAGATAAAAGAATGTGTGTTTTGGTGACTCACATATCCTCCCATGGAGATGCCAGTCATTCCTAGTGGCCAGTAACCTTCTCTCTCTAGCCAACGGAGAAGCACTGTTGACTCCAGGATCAAAGCCCCTCCCATCACAAACAGGTCTGACACATTCTTTAGACTGGACCGCCTAAAATACTCACAAACAATGTCCCTGTTTACTTTATTTATTTAACCATCAAGCCCTGTGGTCTTGACAAGTGGCTCTGAGCAGTTTGTAGCCTGTATTTACAGCCATGTCATGAGGAGGAAAAAAAAGCTTTAAACAATCCCTAGAAATGTCTCAAATCACTCCTGTAACCCAATTAATTTCTCCGCTGATCCCCTTTTTTCCAGTATGTCCCAGACAATTGTTGCACGTTTATGTAAAAACAGGAATATGGAATAATAATATATATTGTCATTAAATTTTTTAACTCTCAAATATCAATGTCTGTATCAGCGTAAAAAAACTATTATCTTTTAGGTTGTATTGTATACAAACACAGGTGCACAGTATTTCTGTCTGTACTGACAGTACAGATGTTTGCTCTACTAAAGACAGTCAGCATCATACAAAACAAATAAGCAGAATCCTCCAGAACCTGACAAACTACAGACTATTCACATTTTTTGCTTTTAGATTTTAGTTTTTATTTTCAATAAAGAATCAAAATCAAATGTTAGCATAATGTCATGTATGTAAGCCAACAAATGCAAACTAAAGATCCTCTGTCAGGTTTTTTGTTTTAGAATTCCTTAAATTTTCTCATTTGCGTTTAATTTTTGAAACTGAAAGCTTTTTCTACTTCTGTCTGGATTTGCAAAACTAACTAATTGCTAAATTGGTAATCAGTCAATCAATTAAGCTAGCCACTAGTGTGTGAATGGGAACTTACAGTTGGTCTTTGGGTTTACGATAGCCATGTAAAAGGTCAGTCAAGGAATAACGTTTTTTTTTAACATACTGTACATTAGCATACATCAGATTAACATAACAAGAATATATAAACATATGATCGGAGGATGGAATTCAGATGTTTAGAGCAGATTTCTGAATTCTTTTCTCTAGCCAGCCCCATGTGTGTGCCTGCTCTAAGCAATAGCATATTCTTGTTTAGATTTATTGATTAATGTGCTTTTTTCATCAAGACGCATAACGATCCGAGATCATACTGTCTTCAACGTTTCCAAAGCAGTAGCAACATGTTAGCCTACTAGGTATTCAAATTATTGGATAAATACTGAATACATACATTTAAAGGGATGCTCCACTGATTTTACACATGAAGATTGATGTCAATGAAGTACCCCTTAAAGGAGTGGCAACCCATCATTTGGCATTTGACCATTTATAAAACTAATAATTTGTTCATGTTCTAAATGACCAAATTGGGGGGGAAATGCTATTATTTATGATTTAAGCCTTTTATCTTTTCAAACTGAAAACACAAAAATGTTAAAAATAAATAAATAAAAAATAATTAAAATGTCGTACCTACAGTATATCACTAAAAAGTGACCATGACCTTAGTATACCTGAAGCACAGTAGTAAAACAAATATATAGTTTATCAGGGAAAATAAACAAGGACAGGAAGCAGATGTGAAAAGACAATACAAGGATATAATACGGATTCTCCAGAAGCAGTGAAGCCATTCCTGCCTCTTTGACCATGGGCCTGGCCATCAGGGTCCGACGACGCCAAAAAAACTAGGCAAACACACACATGAATAATCAAGAGTCAGAAAGTGAATCAAATTAATAAAAATCACAATAATCTGTCCAGGGTTCTACTGCTACAAGGTAGTAAGGTTGATATCATGATTCAAGCTGATGCAGCTATAAATAGTTTCCTAGGAGGTGCATTTAGGGCATGTCCAAACGTCCTTTTTCAGCTTAAAAAAGGAAATCTGTGAGAAAAAAGGAGTCTGTGCGCTGGGGGCGTGGGTTGTACTTTTTATATATTACTATAATATTGTACAGATTTGAAGTTTTTTTTTTTTTTTTTTTTTTTTTACACAGCTTAGATCTTCATTGAACTGTACACACAAAATATATACAGACGCATGCTCTGGTTGTAACAAAGGGTTTGGAGGACTATGAGAGGTGACGGGGCAGGTATGAGTCAGGAAGCAGGAACCACAACGCAAACAGTGGCAGTTCCATCTGACTGGGAGAATTGCTTTGTAATATTGTTAAGGCTTAATTCACAGGTGCGTTTTGGGCGTAAAATGCAATAAACCAATCAGTGTTATCTCCCATTCCCTTTAACAGCCAGGTGCATTTGTGCCTTGGCACATTACTATTATGATGGAGGATTTGCACCATAATACCAAAACCAAAAAATTTCTAATCTTTTGCATGAAGTAACACGGCCAATATCAGGACATTGGCCGAATCCTATCTCTCATTTTTTGCTTGCCAGAATTTGTACACTTTTTTGGCATTTTGAGGCCTATACTTGACAGGACAGCATGAAGGGGGAGAGAGGGGGAATGACATGCAGCAAAGGGCCGCAGGTCGGAGCCGAACCCGGGGCTGCTGCGTTGAGGAGTAAAGCTCTGTACATGGGCGCCCGCTCTACCAACTGAGCAATCTGGGCGTCTGCAATTTGTACATTTTAAGGTTCAAGTTATGTTAAGTTAAAATGTATAGAGCCTTACATGGTCTCCAGTCCCTGCCAAGTGGATACATACTGGTCTGTTCTTCTTCCACCTCTTAGGAACTATAAACTGGAACCTGAAACAACACAAACACTGAGGACTCACTTGGATAGTACAAAAAACAAAAATACCTTGAGTGATGACCACTTATAACTTATTTGGCTGTGTGAAACTCAATAGTGATTTATGTTTTTATGATTAATTTAACAGGAACAATGCAAGCTACATTTACTGCACCATAACTTACTATAAATGTTTATCTTGATTGACAAACACTTTGTGATAAAAGGCGGCATTATGAAATAACATACCTCATTATTTGGTGGGAGAAATGGTGTAGATTAACACTGGAAACACATTTGAAAATAAAAACTTCTACTAATAAAACAAATCACCTGCAATAAACTCTGGTACTGTGAAAAGAAACAGGAGATTTCTATTTCAAATGGTTTAGAATAATAAATAATAATAATTTCCCAATTCCATTGTAATATTGCATTATTCTGTCGTAGGATGATTTATTTAAATCATGTCTTATTTATTTATTTATTTTAAATGTACCCCATTACTTTCTTTGTCCCTAAACCACCGTCAACATACATGGCACCTTACAACAATATAACAATATATTACAATATAAAGACCTGACACTCAATTTTTCCATCAACCTTTCCTTGCACTCCATTCATGCGCCTATTCCTTGCTTGAAGTTCTTTGATTTGAATTATCTTTTTGTTAGATTAACTACATTAATTTGCTTTGATTTTAAAGTAACAGTTGTTATTTTTTGGTATGTGACGCACATAGATATTCACTTATACACCGTTGTCATAAATATAGACAGCTGTCCACATGCATTTGTTGTGATTATATTACTCATGATCATAAACTAGTAAGTCAACAACTTTGCTAATGTGGCACATATCGTTTACAAATGCACAAAATCATCTGTTGCCACCAGTGGTGGATCGTGTATTTTACACCTGGTCCTTACTATCCTACAGCAATTAAACCACCTTTGAATAACATGACCATCACCATGGCACTAGGACATTATTGTGTGGAATAAAGTGATTTAACACAAAGCTCAACACCTAGAGAGTTCCAATACATTATTGCACTAGCATATAGCCTTCTGTGACGTCACCCTTCACAAGCAATCTAACATTAGCCCAGCATGGATACAGTCTCTGCATTCAACATGTCATCCGAATACACCTAAAATGTCACACCACAGCCTGGTTACATAGTTCTCGTGTTTTATTAACCTTAATTCTGTTTGTCTAGTCATATATATATATATATATATATATATACACAGTGGGTACGGAAAGTATTCAGACCCCTTTAAATTTTCACTCTTTGTTTCATTGCAGCCTTTTTCCAAAAATCAAAAAAGTTCATTTTATTTCTCAGTAATGTACACTCAGCAACCCATCTTGACAGAAAAAAACAGAAATTTAGAAATTTTTGCATATTTATTAAAAAAACAAAAACTGAAATATCACATGGTCATAAGTATTCAGACCCTTTGTTCAGTATTTAGTAGAAGCACCCTTTTGATCTAATACAGCCATGAGTCGTTTTGGGAAAGATGCAACAAGTTTCTCACATCTGGATTTGGGTATCCTCTGCCATTCCTCCTTGCAGATCCTCTCCAGTTCTGTCAGGTTGGATGGTAAACGTTGGTGGACAGTCATTTTCAGGTCTCTCCAGAGATGCTCAATTGGGTTTAAGTCAGGGCTCTGGCTGGGCCATTCAAGAACAGCCACAGAGTTGTTGTGAAGCCACTCCTTCGTTATTTTAGCGGTGTGCTTAGGGTCATTGTCTTGTTGGAAGGTAAACCTTCGGCCCAGTCTGAGGTCCAGAGCACACTGGAAAAGGTTTTCGTCCAGGATATCCCTGTACTTGGCCGCATTCATCTTTCCCTCGATTGCAACCAGTCGTCCTGTCCCTGCAGCTGAAAAACACCCCCACAGCATGATGCTGCCACCACCATGCTTCACTGTTGAGACTGTATTGGACAGGTGATGAGCAGTGCCTGGTTTTCTCCACACATACCGCTTAGAATTAAGGCCAAAAAGTTCTATCTTGGTCTCATCAGACCAGAGGATTTTATTTATCACCATCTTGGAGTCCTTCAGGTGTTTTTTAGCAAACTCCATGCGGGCTTTCATGTGTCTTGCACTGAGGAGAGGCTTCCTTCGGGCCACTCTGCCATAAAGCCCCGACTGGTGGATTGCTGCAGTGATGGTTGACTTACTACAACTTTCTCCCATCTCCCGACTGCATCTCTGGAGCTTAGCCACAGTGACCATTGGGTTCTTCTTTGCCTCTCACCAAGGCTCTTCTCCCCCGATAGCTCAGTTTGGCCGGACGGCCAGCTCTAGGAAGGGTTCTGGTCGTCCCAAACGTCTTCCATTTGAGGATTATGGAGGCCACTGTGCTCTTAGGAACCTTAAGTGCAGCAGAAATTTTTTGTAACCTTGACCAGATCTGTGCCTTGCCACAATTCTGTCTCTGAGCTCTTCAGGCAGTTCCTTTGACCTCATGATTGTCATTTGCTCTGACATGCACTGTGAGCTGTAAGGTCTTATATAGACAGGTGTGTGGCTTTCCTAATCAAGTCCAATCAGTATAATCAAACACAGCTGGACTCCAATGAAGGTGTAGAACCATCTCAAGGATGATCAGAAGAAATAGACAGCACCTGAGTTACATATGAGGGTCACGGCAAAGGGTCTGAATACATATGACCATGTGATATTTCAGTTTTTGTTTTTTAATAAATATGCAAAAATTTCTAAATTTCTGTTTTTTTTTTCTGTCAAGATGGGTTGCTGAGTGTACATTACTGAGAAATAAAATGAACTTTTTTTGATTTTTGGAAAAAAGGCTGCAATGAAACAAAGAGTGAAAAATTTAAAGGGGTCTGAATACTTTCCGTTCCCACTGTATATATATATATATATATATATATATATATATATATATATATATATATATATATATATATATATATATATATATATATATATATATTGCGAAGTAGCTATCCCTTGCTAACGTCAGCTAATGTATGTCAAAAAGTATTAGTTAACCAACGTTATTGTAACGATATGGTTTAATTTTAAATACATTTAAAAAATAAATAAGGATATGCTAGTGTTACCATGCACAGTGTAAGCACATGACAGCACTTCACAAGTTTTACAATACTCTCTGGTCTATAAAAAAAAAAATAGAATAAAAGTTAATAAAACATGGTGACTATATAACCAAACTATTCCAAATTCTTACATGTGGCTATAGTATGACATGTTCAGTCTCGTATTAGAAGACCTCTCTCCACAGTGCTGCGAGGAACGTTTAGATAACGTCTTGGCTGCATAAACCGTATGTTATGCTCCGGATCCAAGGAGTTTGAACCATGGCTGAGGCTCGCCTCTGGAAATAACCGTGAGGCGTACAATTTGGTGTGTCAGAAGGCAATGCCTTTCTTTGCCGACTCTACTCACCACTGCTGAAGCTACTACAAAGGCCTGGCAGTAGAATCATCATCATCATCACTTTATTTATAAAGCGCTTTCACATCAGCAATAGCTGAACAAAGTGCTGTACATGAAGGCAACAAACAAACATAAATAAAATAACAGTCACAAAATAATAAACAGGGGGTGAAAATCTACCCAATAACACTATATAAAAAACAGATGGGATCAAGTCTCAGTTTGGGTTGAAAGCCAAAGTGTAGAAGTGAGTTTTAAGAAGAGTTTTAAAAATCGGTACTGAGGAAGCCTGACGAATGGTCAAAGGTAGGGCATTCCATAACTTAGGAGCACAAACAGAAAAGGCCCTGTCCCCCCTAAGCTTCCACTTGGATCCGGGGACGACCAGGAGCAACTGGTCAGCCGACCGGAGTGACCGGGAGGGAGTGTAGCGGTTGAGCAGCTGAGTTAAATAAGACGGGGCAAGACCGTTTAAAGCTTTAAAAGTAAACAAGAGGATTTTAAAATGGACTCTAAAGTGCACAGGCAGCCAGTGAAGTGAAGCCAGGACGGGAGTAATGCGTTCTCTCTTCCGGGTCCCAGTCAGAACCCGTGCAGCAGCATTCTGGACTAGCTGTAGCCGTGCGAGTAGGGATTTACTGAGTCCAAAATAAAGGGAGTTACAGTAATCCAGCCGTAAAGAAATAAAGGCATGGATTACGGTTTCTAACTGCTGCCTGGAAAGGAAAGGTTTCACCTTTACCAGCTTCCTTAGATGAAAAAAACTTAATTTAACTGTGGCATTGATTTGGCTATCAAGTTTAAAATCACTGTCCAGTCTAAAACCAAGATTTAATACTGTCGGTTTAAAATATGAGGCTAGAGGGCCCAGCTCAGTAGGGGGGGTCTCATATGAGCCACCAGGTCCAAACATTATCACCTCAGTTTTCTTTTCATTAAAATTTAAAAAGTTTAAGGCCATCCATGCTTTAATATCCTCCAGACATGCTAAAAGAGGTGTAATAGAACAGGTGTCATGTCGTTTTAAGGGTACATAAATCTGGCAGTCGTCTGCATAACAATGGAAAGAAATACCATGTTTTCTAAGAATAGACCCAAAAGGAAGCAGATACAATGAAAAAAGCAAGGGACCTAAAATTGAACCCTGGGGAACACCACATGACAGTGGAGCAGCATGGGATTCAAACTCAGCCATTTGAACATGAAATGTTCTGTCAGACAGGTAGGATCTAAACCACTCCAGGGGCCTACTTGGTGCTGTAACCTTGAGATTAGAATGCTGTGGTCTACAGTATCAAAGGCAGCGGTAAGGTCGAACAGGACCAAGATCACGTTATTACTGGAATCGCATGCCAAGAGGATATCATTGCAGACCTTCAACAGTGCTGACTCCGTGCTGTGTAGGGTTTTAAATCCAGATTGAAAAACCTCTATTAAACCCTGCTCATCAAGAAAAGACTTTAGTTGTAAATAGACAATTTTCTCCAAGATTTTATATACAAATGGGAGCTTGGATATTGGCCTAAAATTATTCAACACAGTAGGATCTAAACCAGGTTTCTTTATCAGGGGTGTCACTACAGCATGCTTAAAGTCTGGTTTAACATCACAGGGAGAGCCAGAAGGTTTAATATGAGTAACCACATCCTTCAAATGTGATAGCGTCACAGGCTCAAATTGATTAAAAACAACAGGGCAAGCAGCACAAACAGAGGGATCTAAACCAGGATAAGAGGTGAGCGCCCTCGCAGAGGCGACCTTATCAATGAAAAACTGCATAAAATTGTCACAGAGTGCAATGGAGGGTTCCAAACCAGCAGTTTGCGGAGCGTTAAAAAGAGAGTCAATAGTACTAAAAAGCATTCGTGGATTCTGAATCTGAAAGGACACTTGCAATTTATCTGATTTCCATTTACGCTCAGCTCTGCGACATTCCTGTCTGACAGCTCGAGTCCCGGCATTAAGCCACAGTTCAGGTTTAGATCTGGTTTGCCTAACCTTTACTGGCGCCACCGAGTCCAGGACAGCTTTACAGGAAGAATGGAACCAGGTACTGAGCTCCTGGACATCAGACATATTAGGAGGACAGAGCTGGTCGAAAGCCATGGAGAATTGCGTGGCAGTGGAAGGGTTAATAATCCGATAGCTTCGTGCAGGCACCGGAGTTTTGATCACAGCACGGGCAAATACAGTCTCAAATGTCACAGGCATATGATCAGAAAATACAGCGTCATGTGTCTCTAGGTTTAACACAGGCAATGAAGCAAACATGTGTGTGTGTGTGTGTGTCTGAATTATGTTGCATTGATACAGACAAAGCCAGTTGTGCTATTTTACAATAAATGTATATTCAATTTAAGTTGTTAAGTGTTTCGCTGATGGAACCGGTTAGAACTCAAAGTAGTGATAAAGTCTTATAATGCATGGAAAGGAAGGGTCCAGTAGGTATTACATTTAACTTTAGGATTTCTTTATATAACTGCATGAGCCTTAACACTGCATTTTGCGGTCGTTGTACTTGTAGACTGCACAATGACAATAAATGTGAATCTAATCTGATCTAAGAAGAAGTAAAGGACGACGTAATGTTCTGTACCTGGCTTTGACGGCCTCTGGCGGCAGGATTCCAGGAACCAAATGCTCCAGAGGAGAAATGAAGAAACCATCGTGGATCTTACAGTCAGCGTGCTCCTCTGTCTGAGCACAAAGGCACACACATTCAAACATATTTGTGAGAATACAAAAAATTATTGTAGAGAGCAATGAAGGGAGAACAGATTCAGTACCTTGTTTATGTAAACTGGATAGTCCTTAGGCACCAGGGACCTGCACCTCTCTCTGTCTCCAATGATCTTACGGAACTCAAAGATTCTGCAAAACACAAACAAGGGGGGGGGGGGGGGGGACATATCAGTTCATCTGTACAGTAGGGCTGTAATCTCCCACTCGACTAGTCAATTTATTGGTCGATACGTTCTGGCTCGACCAAAATTCTGATTGTTAATTGCCGTGTTAATTTCATAAGGTGGATAGATAGCATAGACCGTTAGGGTCTATGGGTGGAAAGAACTAATTGCCAATGGGGGTGTTTTCAGAGCACCCCTATTTCACAGGTAACAGTCTGTCTTCAGAACACCCCCCTTGTTTTCACTTAAATTGGATTAGCCCAACCCACTGGAGACAGATTGAAGAAAGAACTAGAAAATCTTGGTTTAGTGGTTTGCTGAATATTTATTTAATTGGGAGTGTTTATTTTACAGTCAGTCAAAGACATTGGCAGTGTGGCAGCATTTTACAAAAATACATAACGGAAAAAGTCGAATCCAAAGTTTGCATGCAGCAGTTTGCATATCGCAGCTGGACTACAAACATGGCATATCACCTAAAAACTGTTAGCTAACTTGTCTGCGTTAGGTTGCCCTGTCTGTTTTGAGTAGGCTATATGAACATACCAGAATTGGCATATTTTATAGTCTAATAATCGTTTTATACACCCACCCGCAAAGTCGGTAGCGTTCCCCAGACACACCCCGACCACGATCTTGACCACAGATATATTTAAATATACAGTATATATTAAAGTGGACGTGCCTTTTGTGTTTAAGAGTAAAAGCTTTAAATTAATAGTTTATTCATGTCTCAGCCGCGAAGCTGAGCTCCATGTTCTATTTCGTATAGGCTTCGCCCTCTAAGGGCTACGCTATTGGGGTTATTCCTTTGCGCATGCGCAGTCGTGAAGATTTTCTTTCCCGCCCTTGTGTCCAGCACGGGCCTCAACTACGTATGTACACAGCGGACCCATTTTTTTGTCTCCCACTTTTTCTTCAATTACGCAGTATGAAGACAAGCTCAAGAATATGGAGGACCGTGTCTTTCATATTTAAAAATAAATACAGAAATAAATAAATGCTCAATAAATAAATAAGCACACAATTAATTGCCCCAAAAAATACAATGAAGAAATAAATGTAGGTAGAAATTAAATTATACAGTGAGACATAAATGTATATATCTCTTTTAATTAGCTTCTTTATTTATTCACCTTTGTAATAATTACCTTATTTATTTATTGTCCGTTATAATCTTCAACTTTATTTATTCCTTACTTATTTTTTAAATGTATTTATTTCTGTGTGTGTTTAATTTTTTTTGTCTGTTTTATTCTTCCGTTGCATTTTCTACCCTATTTATTTTCACCCCTGGTATTTATTTCTGCCTGTCACTTTTACATTTCTGCCTGTCACTTTTACATTTCTACATGCATTTCTGCCTCATTATGCAAATGAGGAGGGGCTGGTCTTAAGGGGTTAACTTCTGCCCATTGGTTGGTTAGCATTTTACTCCCTCGGTCGAATTTACATGGCACCGGCCACAGACACAACACAGATGGCTAGCTACGGTGAAGTTGTCAGTGAGCTGAGGCATTTAGCAACTGTTTTTGAAAACAATGCTAACGTTATAAGTATTGACTTTATAATTTTTCGTTTAGACGCTCTGACAGAACGTGTGTTTCAGTCAGCGGTGTCGTGCCAATGTACTCGTGTATCCCCTGGCCGCGGGAGCGCATGCACACAGAGCGGAGCTTCTGCTGCCCTTCGAATTGTTTAACTGCTGCACTTTGAATTAAACGGAACAAACAGCGACGTGGAAGACTCGGCAGGGTTACCATAGTAACAGGGGTCTCAGTTAACTACATAAATACGTGTATTTGTCTGTTACATTAAGGCGGCGTGTCAAATGTTTATAGCGTGGTTTAATATCGAGTGATAGGCGTATCCTCCCTGTCCCCGTCTACCATATGAGTTACATAGGAGGTACTCAAATATCAGGCCGTTTTTCACCTGATATTTGGGTCCCCTATGTTTTGATAAACAACAGCAAACCTCTCCAAATTGTGTCAGGTTGTTTATTGTGACCTATTAAACACACAAAATAACACCCATGATGACAGGACAGACCCTTTGCATGTTAGGGATGGGATACATAAAATATCAGGTGAAAAAGGATATTGATATTGATATTGATGATAGTCCTTCATGCAGTGCCATCACATAGGTTACACACACACACACACACACACCGTGAGAAATACTAATCAACCTGTTCGCCGTTAGAAGCGGCGCACAACTTAGGACTTCTCCATCCTGAGACGTCTCCGTTGGATTTATTCTAAACATCCACCTGCTAAATTTCATCGGGTTTTTGTAGTGCAACCTTCTTTGAACGAACTGCGGCTGTTATCATTCTGTCTCTTCTGATGTGCGACAGGAAGCCAGAGAGAGGAGTGGATTTGGAGACAGACAACCCACTCCCGGGCCGCTTCTAGCAAGGGAAACCCCCCACGCGTTGCGCGCCTGGATCGCCAGTAGAAATTCGCGTCGCGGAGTGCGTGTGCATACGCGTCAGGCACTAAATGTGTGTGTTCGTGCACTGCAAAGCCCCGGGCTCCGTCCTCAACAGTTGCTACCGGAGCGACGGAGAGGAGAGGTGGAGAGCTGACATGCAGTCATGTCAGGTGAAAAATGATATTGATATTTTATGTATCCCATCCCTAACATGCAAAGGGTCTGTCCTGTCATCATGGGTGTTATTTTGTGTGTTTAATAGGTCACAATAAACAACCTGACACAATTTGGAGAGGTTTGCTGTTGTTTATCAAAAGTTACATAGGGGATACCCAAATATCAGGTGAAAAAACGGCCTGATATTTGAGTAGGGGAGAGCCGGGACGATTGAAACGCGGGACGGATGAAACATTCCAGTTTTCTCCAAGTACAATGATGATAGACAGACTTCCTTAGGTCTGAACATAGAGCATGTTACCCTCCTCCTATCAGCCAAATATCTCCCTGTTATTTCCTTTTACAGCCGATAAACGAGTTTTGATGGTCAAAAGTAAACTTCATTAGCGGTCACATTTTTTCGATTATTAACGAGGGTTTTTCATTTAAAGGTTTGACTACATGCTCATTCAGTAGACCAGTTAGTGTTCTCCACAATCCCAGACTTTCGTATTGCATGCTTGTTTACATGAGAAGCAAAACAGGCTGTAATGACATGTGTCTATGTCGGGACGGATCAAACAGTTGTTTCAACTGTCCCCGACCTGGCTGGAACTCCATGGATTTTAAGTAAATGCACAAATATCTGTGTTTATACAATTATTTAAGGAGGTGAGACATGGAAAAGCAGTTTTAGAAAGATGAAAATATATTTCAGCCCACCAGGTAGGGGGGTCGAAGTTTTCCCATGTTATCCTATGGAGACTGACGGGCTGGGGCGCGTTATTTTTATGTCCAGTGGTATAACCCACGTAAAAACCTAGTGAAACGACATATTCCACAATAGAAACATGATATAAATGGAAAAACCAACTGTTCTAGCTATAAAAATGTCATAATCATCCACAGTGCATGATATTTCAATAACCGCTTCATACGCTTCAGGATGACGGCAATGAGTTGTTAACAGACATTCACAAAGACGCATAGCCCTGCAACAATCTATCTAAATTAACACCTTTTGGAAGTGCCATCCATCATATACAGTAAAATATTAAAGTTGTTGGAAGTTTATATGGCTTAAACTGTATGTTTCATTCGATCCCCGCATGCTGTTTCATCCGTCCCGTCCAGGGAGGGACGGATGAAACATTACGCACGATCCCACTTTTGCGGTAATAACTCCTCAACGGTTTTGTTCAAAGCTGAAAATGCAACTGTATTTGACAGATGACACGTGTAGGTTGCTAGTGACAAAATATCAGCTTTCAGTGTGATACGACCGCTTTGTAAATTACGTTTAATTAAAAAGTGTTTCAACTGTCCCGGCTCTCCCCTACCTCCTATGTAACTCATATGGTAGACAGGGACAGGGAGGATACGCCTATCACTCGATATTAAACCACGCTATAAACATTTGACACGTCGCCTTAATGTAACAGACAAATACACGTATTTATGTAGTTAACTGAGACCCCTGTTACTATGGTAACCCTGCCGAGTCTTCCACGTCGCTGTTTGTTCCGTTTAATTCAAAGTGCAGCAGTTAAACAATTCGAAGGGCAGCAGAAGCTCCGCTCTGTGTGCATGCGCGCTCCCGCGGCCAGGGGATATACACGAGTACATTGGCACGACACCGCTGACTGAAACACACGTTCTGTCAGAGCGTCTAAGCGAAAAATTATAAAGTCAATACTTATAACGTTAGCATTGTTTTCAAAAACAGTTGCTAAATGCCTCAGCTCACTGACAACTTCACCGTAGCTAGCCATCTGTGTTGTGTCTGTGGCCGGTGCCATGTAAATTCGACCGAGGGAGTAAAATGCTAACCAACCAATGGGCAGAAGTTAACCCCTTAAGACCAGCCCCTCCTCATTTGCATAATGAGGCAGAAATGCATGTAGAAATGTAAAAGTGACAGGCAGAAATGTAAAAGTGACAGGCAGAAATAAATACCAGGGGTGAAAATAAATAGGGTAGAAAATGCAACGGAAGAATAAAACAGACAAAAAAAATTAAACACACACAGAAATAAATACATTTAAAAAATAAGTAAGGAATAAATAAAGTTGAAGATTATAACGGACAATAAATAAATAAGGTAATTATTACAAAGGTGAATAAATAAAGAAGCTAATTAAAAGAGATATATACATTTATGTGTCACTGTATAATTTAATTTCTACCTACATTTATTTCTTCATTGTATTTTTTGGGGCAATTAATTGTGTGTTTATTTATTTATTGAGCATTTATTTATTTCTGTATTTATTTTTAAATATGAAAGACACGGTCCTCCATACAAGAATTCCAGTGGTGAACTTGCAAAATAGCAGGGTGTTCAAATACTTATTTTCCTCACTGTAGCAAAGGGTTTTTAGATGCCAATATCCTCTGTTAAGAATGTAATTAAGAAATGGCAGTCATCAGGAACAGGGAAAGACAAGATCTGGAAGACCAAGAAAAATATCAGACAGAACAGCTCGCAGGATTGTGAGAAAAGCAAGTCCGAACCCACGTGCGGTGGACACTTGATATGTGGTACACAGTTCCACTATAGAGAGATGTATAAATATGGTCTTCATGGAAGAGTCATCAGAAGAAAACCTGTACGTACTCACCACAAAAATCAGCTTTTGAAGTTTGCTAATGAACATATAGTCAAGCCTGATGTATTGTGGGAACAAGTTCTGTTGACAGATGAGGTTAAAATAGAACTTTTTGGCCAGAATGAGCAAAGGTACTTTGGAGAAGAAAGGGCATAGAATTTAATGAAAAGAACCTCTGTCCAACTGCTAGGCATGGGGGGGGGTCAATCATGCTTTGGGGTTTTATTGCAGCCAGTGGCACAAGGAACATTTCACAAGTAGAAGTAAAAATGGATTCAATAAAATTTCAGCAAATTTTTTACGCTAACTTGATGCTATCTGTGAAAAAGCTGAAGTTAAAGAGAGGATGGCTTCTACAAATGGATAATGATCCTAAACACACCTCAAAATCCACGGTGGATTACATCAAGAGGCGTTAACTGAAGGTTTTGCCATGGCCTTCACTCTCTCCACTTCAACATATTTGAAAGTCTATGGATAGACCATAAAAGAGCAGTGCGTGACAGACAGCCCAGAAATCTCAAAGAACTGGACGACTTTTGGAAGGAAGAATGGGCGAAGATACCTCAAACCAGAATCAAAAGACTCTTGGCTGGCTACAAGAAGCGCTTACAAGTTGTGATACTTTTTACCTGGGGTGCCCAAACTTTCGAGCCCCACTGTATCTGTTCATACATGGATTCTCTCTTTTTTGGATGGAACTATCTACGGCTCACATTAATGGAGCTCCAGGACAGACTTGGACACTTGGCTCAGTATTGCTGAGTCTTCGAAATATATGCAGTGAATTTGTGTTAGTTTTTACTTCTGTTTTCTTCTGTTTGCATGTGTGGTTGGTCCTGTCTGTCTGTCTGTCTGTCTGTTTATGTATGTATGTGTTTGTTAATGTCTGTTTTCTGCATGTATTATTTGTAAATTGTGGACGTCACTCTTTCTGTTCCTGTTCCGTACTTTTTGTGAGCCCCCCCCCCCTTTCCTTCTCTGTATGTTTTGGCTCTGGGACACGTTTTTATGTTCCAGTGTTATGCCTGTAGTTTGTTTGTGATTTTTCTTAATTTGTAGAATGAAAATAAAAAACATCTGATAACAAAAAAAAAAGATCAGACGACTAATCAAAAAAATAATCACTAGATTACTCGTTGAAAAAATAATCGTTAGGGACAGCCCTGTTGCAGACTTATAAAACAACAACTTTTAAGACCATTTCATTTATTATGTCTCCCCCCTCAGGTTTGATTTTTTTTTTTTTTTTTTTTTTAACAGGATTATTACTGGACGTAGACTCAAAAAACTAATTGTATGGCTGTGGAAAACCTCCAACTTCTCTTTAGAGAAACAAATCAAATTAACAGGGCCAATGTTACCTCTTCTAATGCGCATCTTTGTTGCCATTTGAAAAAAATATTTTGCCATTTGAAAAAAATATTTTGAAAGAAAATATTAGGTCCTTTAGTCTTTTTAGGGTTCTGTCTGCCCACACAATCGTGTTATGTTTTCAGTGACTGACAAAGCACTTGTGGATGTAGAATTGCTTGTGCACAAAGCTTTTTTTGATCAGTGCAGTACATTAGATTTTCATAGCACAATAACTAATCCAAGAAAAAAAGATTGGCCTCAATGGTTTGCTCAATACAGCTTCCCTTGATGAAGATACATAATTGGATCTCTTTTTCCTCAGTGCATAATTTGAGACATAAAACAATGCATGTGTATTGGTTAATATTAAGTTGTAAGGTTAAAACTGTGAACGTAGCAGTACAATGTGTGTATAGTTTAGTACACACCCAGTCCAATTTCAACATGCTGATTGAAAGGGACGTTTTGCTAATGTCAAATTTTTAAAATGGTTTGATAAACACTGGCCCTAGAGGAGCCTACAGACCAGAGCCAGGACATGCTGGTTGGACGACATCTTCCAGCTGCCTAAGGAGCTCCTCCAGGAAGAGTTGAAAGAGGCTGCTCCCATGATGACAAGCTTCTCTACTCTCCAGATATTTCTAACAGTATTTGGTTTTGTTCTGTTTTTTTCCATACCTTTTGAGGTCTTCAGGCTTCCCCCCATCCCCCAATGAAGAGTTTGGTGAGGAGCAGCCTTCTGTAAAATACATCAAGTCGGCTCACACCCATGGACCAGCACCTGGCATCTACACAGAGAGACAGACAAAACAAGACATGACAATGACTGGGCCAAGTTAAAAGTGTTTGGTGTAAAATTTGAGCTTTCATATAAAACTGTAATGTACTGTATTATAGACGATGTCCTACCACAAATGCACAAGGAACTGTTACAAATTACCATATGTATTGTATGTTTTAAGTTATGGAAGACAAGATGCTGTATGGTCTTTTAACAGACTATTATAAACAGTGATGACGTGTGGAAACGGGTGGTCACTGAACTAAAGAGAAGAAGAACTTTGGACCCCAAACCGCTCCTTCCTCGGAATACATTGACTTTGTGATATACTATACAGCACTTTATGAAAGACTTTTCTGCACTTAACGAAAGACTCTTTGCACTGGATGCACTTTTCTTGCTTATTTTGCACTGGTCCGTTAATTTGTTAATTTTGTTTTGTTTTTTTCTCTCTCTGGTATGATATGTAGCCTGCTGTAATAACTTGTATTTTCTAAAAAAAACTAATAAAGCTCTATTAAAAAAAGACATAATAGAAGGTGAATTTGCCAGTGATTTTTCCTGTTTACTGTAACATTAGCATAGTTACTTATTGTAACTATTTGGTTGGACTTTGTGATCTCCCACTATGGGGTGGGAGATCACAGAGTCCAGCTGTGACAGTGTGTCACTATGCCCTGACAGTTGCTATGGTGTCCTCGAGTCTGGAACCAGGATGAGCTTGTGCTTTCTGGTGCCACTAGAATGGCCGGTAAGCCCAAGGGGGTAAGCCTCTCCTCCCTAAGCGTAGCTCGCCATTTTAAAGCAACAAAGTACTGACCTGCCGGTAGCATTCCATTGACCGCCATTCATTTTTACATCACTTTGACAGCAAATAACTTTACATCTGAAGTGTTTAAAGACTATTTGTCCATTATTTGTTTCTAAAGAAACACAAAAATGTATAAAAGCACAATTACCTTGTATCTCATGTTATGGCTCCGTAGCAGACAATTTTGTAAAAATAGGTTAATGATTGTGTCATAACCAAGCAACTTGCTGTTGCATGAATCGACAAATCACCATATTGCCAGGAGAAGCTCGCACACAGTTTCGACTTACATAAGCTGTTTAGGTTTAATTACTAATGTTAACTAGCATTTTAGTTAGCAATAATTAGCCTGTGCCTATGTTATATCCTAACACCTACGCTTTCCGTCTCTGCAAGATTTGGAATGGTTGAGATTTCTCTTGGCACAGCTACCAGAAGACTTACAACTTTCGGACATGTTGCTCACGTCACATCTACTGTATGTCGTCAAGCTCAGGCTGCACAGTAATGCTCAGCATTCACTGGAAAAGTGCTTATAATATCCTTCACTGGTCTCTGTCCAGAGCAAGGGGATCTGTTGGTCCATTTCTTTAACTATCTATGTTTAAACGCAACAGGAAATCCGCCATTTTTAATTGAATGTTGTCTTTGGCAATTTATACATGTCGTACTTTAACAAACTCCATTTCATCCGATCAACTTCAGATTTGGTCGGTGCCATCTTAAGATGTGAAAGATGAAAAGTTATTAAAAGAAAAACTTTTTGTCATAGGGAATGGCCGTGGCAGGGCAGCCAGTATTTGACAATCGAAACAGAAAGAGGGTGTAACTTGAGTGTACATAACTTTTCAGGATTCATAAAAGTCCAACCCTGACGACATCTACAGGCCGATATTGGTTCAAAGACATAGCGCCCCTAGTGGCTGGCTACAGGAAATCCACCTGGTACCCTATGAAAAAACATCATCCGATTTACATGAAACTAAGTGACTTAGCTAAGCTAAACATCATCTTTCCTTTGCACCTTACAAAAAAGTCTAATGTGAAAATGAAAGTCCATGCTTCAGTATGAAACTGTCATCCTTTGACACAACAGTGTGTGTCACAAATGTAGTATCACACTTACTACTTTTAACGTATCGTTTAGTGTGGACTTTACACCCTAACTTAAGAGAGAAGATAACCGAGATAGCTAGTGCAACGTGCTGCTGGTTCCTAACGTTACAGCTCTACAGCGGCAGGTGTAACGCGAAAAACATATATGATCTCGCCTCGCGATCAAACTCACGCGATTAAAGCGTCTCAAAGCCAATGACATTAGGCTCGTTCGAGATGAACTGCGCCTCGCCTGTAAAGTAGACGAGAGCAGGCGGCAGCAGCAGGGGCGGGGACAAAAAACTGCGGTAAAGTCGGACAGTTTCCAGCCGATTCCAGCAGCCTTTAGGCTGGACAGGAAGTGACAAAAACACTGTGGTGCGATTCCGATTTAATAAAATATAATCTGACCTACATATCAGCTTGTACACAGTCTCCAGTTATTTTAATTATGACAGAGTAGCTCTCAAAGAGCTCTACATGCGATCTGTTGCTGATTTTAATTAACAACCCACTGTAGATGATCCGTGATCTGAGCAGATTTAGTCTCTCTGACTTCTAAACATAACTATCGGCCACACAACATGTGTTCTGTACAGAATAAGTCTTTAAATCAGACAAATAGCAATTAAACCCACCGATTAAAAAATAATAAAAAGTTTATATAAAAACGTCATCATGTTGAGTCGATCGTGAACCAATCAGCTGTTAAATCAGCTGAGAGGCCGGCGTTTCCCAGCATGCTCTGGGTCCGCCTGGCTCTTGCAGTCGGGGAAAACCAACTGCGCCGCCTGGATCTCAGAACTGCGGCCGCCTTGCTCTCGTGAGATTAGGCTCGTTCGAGATGAGCCAGGTCTGCGCAGAATCGATCACCGGCGATCGGCGCCCGTTGCATGCCGGTTAGATTTGTGTCCGACTTGATCCCGACTTGCTCTGACGTCATGCACACGTGGGCAACGATAATCTCACTTATTCTGTACAGAACACATGTTGTGTGGCTGATAGTGATGTTTAGAAGTCAGAGAGACTAAATCTGCTCAGATCACTGATCATCTACAGTGGGTTGTTAATTAAAATCAGCAACAGATCACATGTAGAGCTCTTTGAGAGCTACTCTGTCATAATTAAAACAACTGGAGACTGTGTACAAGCTGATATGTAGGTCTGATTATATTTTATTAAATCGGAATCGCACCACAGTGTTTTTGTCACTTCCTGTCCAGCCTAAAGGCTGCTGGAATCGGCTGGAAACTGTCCGACTTCACCGCAGCTTTTTGTCACCACCCCCAGCTGCTGCCGCCTGCTCTCGTCTACTTTACAGGCGAGGCGCAGTTCATCTCGAACGACCCTATTATCGTTGCCCACGTGTGCATGACGTCAGAGCAAGTCGGGATCAAGTCGGACACAAATCTAACCGGCATGCAACGGGCGCCGATCGCCGGTGATCGATTCTGCGCAGACCTGTCTCATCTCGAACGAGCCTATTATAGCACACATTACTTCTGAGACAGGCTATAAAACTTTTTTGCATGCTGTTCGAAGTTGAATGTGTTGAGCTAATTAAATGAGCTAACTTAGCCTTTATCATTTATGTTTTCAGACGACGTAGACACAAGTTAACAGAAACAGTAACGTTACCTCAGACTGTACACAGACGTTTGTTATCCTTGTTGTAGATTTCTTGGCACTGCTAGCTAGCTAGCTAGCTAACAGCTAACTTTACTGGCTACTGGTTACTGTCCCTAGAAAAGACCCAAACAATTGATCCTATGCAACATATGTCATCCCACATTATTTTTGTCGAGATCCGCCCTGCGTAGCAGCCTTTTCTTTAACTGTCTATGGTAGCAGCCCGATTGGTTATGGTTATGCATTGAGCTCCTTGCCTCGAGTAAAGGTCAGGATAGCCCATTGGTCAGGAACTGAACAAATCAGATTCCGCTACCTCGCGCAAGCACGGAAACCAGGCCAATCCTAGCACTTGATTAGAACGTAGGGCGGGTCTTCTTCTTCTTCTTCTTCGAGGATTCCGGCAGTGCCAGATCTACTATAGACAGTATAACAAATGGACAATGTGACGCCGTTGTTTTCAACGGAGACTGTCACTGCCATAGACAGTTAAAGAAAGGTCACTGCCAAGGGGGTAAGCCTCAAGAGTATATGGCTGCGGCCTGGAGCGTCCCATGTCATCCGTCCCGTCTCATGCGGTCTCGTCTCATGCGGAGGTGTGTCCAACGGTAAATTCAGAGGGTCAAAAATACGAAATCGCGAATAATTTTCCAGACGGAGTCACAGGTAAATTCGTGACCACATTTGTTGCAATCAATTGAAAAACGTTAAAAACTGTTAAAGTAACAATTTGCCATACACATAGTTTGCTGATTTCTGAATGTTATGGTTGTGTTGACAAGATAAATGCAGACTATTGTCTGGAATAAAATAAGCCTGCGTCAACTATCATGCTAATTAATAAAATACTTTTTTTATATATATATATATATATATATATATATATATATATATATATATATATATATATATATATATATATATATTTTGACTGAACAGTAACGGCAATCATACAAATGAATAAAATACTTTTAAAAAATATGTCTACAAGATAAATGCAGACTATCATACTGATGAAAAAAACACTTAAAATATATGTCCGTCTATAAAATAAATGCAGATTAAAAAAAATCCTTCTGCCATCCCCGAGTTTCTACTTTTCAAAATAAAAGATTGCATCTGGATTAAAATACAATCTCTCTTACTTTTCAAAGTAAAAGGTCGCGTCAACTATCATGCTAATGAATAAAATATATATATATTTTTTAATATTTAAAAATATATGTACGTCTCTAAAATAAATGCAGATTAGGCAAACAAAAACAGCTATAGAAGGAATTTCTCTCCCGACAGAGGTCAAGCATTTGGTTTTGTGTTTAATTTTTTTCCCCTTTCATACAATACAACACAAAATACAATAGAACAGCTGGCACGGAAGTGGAAGAAAAATACAATCGCATTCTGGCCCAATGGCCCGTGGAAGCAGAGATACGCTGTCGAATGCAGGACGGCTCCCAGAGACCCGACAGCCTTCTGCCGGGTCCCAGAGACCCGATAGCCTTCTGCCCCGGGTCTCAGAAACCCGACAGCCAAGGCCGCGGTAGTAGAAAAATACAACCGCGTTCTGCCCCGGGTCCCAGAGACCCAACAGCATTCTGCCCCGGGTCCCAGAGACCAGACAGCATTGTGCCCCGGGTCCTGGAGACCCAACAGCATTCTGCCCCGGGTCCCAGAAACCCAACAGCATTCTTCCCGGGGTCCCAGAGACCCGACAGTCGAGGCAGGGCCTGTAAAGCCATACAGTCCAATGCTCTCGCCATGCTGATAAGCAGTTGTATTTGCAGCAATGTCCCAGTGACGTGTGAAAACAATATAGAATATAAAATTAAAAAGAGTCTTGGAAAGAGTGTAACATGTTTTGTATTCTTGTTTTTGTTGTGTGCAGAATCAGATCCTTGTTGTCCCTCCTCAGGAGATCCTGCCGTTAGTTGGCAGAAATGCGTTGCTGATACATCAGATGTAGCTACGTTAATATGGAACAACACAACCATAACATTCAGAAATCAGCAAACTATAGGCATATTTATGGCAAAATTGTTACTTTAACGTTTTTCAATTGATTGCAACAAATGTGGTCACGAATTTACCCGTCTGGAAAATTATTCGCAATTTCGTGTTTTTGACCCTCTGAATTTGCCGTTGGACACACCTCCGCATGAGACGGGACGGATGACATGGGACGGCCAGGCTGCAGCCATACCCGTCTGTAAGCCTCGCCTCTCTACAAGAGTATATGGATGCAGCCTGGAGCGTCCCATGTCATCCGTCCCGTCTCATGCGGTCTCGTCTCATGCAGAGGTGTGTCCAACGGCAAATTCAGAGGGTCAAAAATACGAAATCGCTACAATAATTTTCCAGACGGGTAAATTGCGGACCACATTTGCTGCAATCAATTGAAAAACGTTAAAAACTGTTAAAGTAACAATTTTGCCATACACATAGTTTGCTGATTTCTGAATGTTATGGTTGTGTTGACAAGATAAATGTCTGGAATAAAATAAGCCTGCGTCAACTATCATGCTAATTAATAAAATACTTTTAAAAAATATGTCTACAAGATAAATGCAGACTATCATACTGATGAAAAAAAACATTTAAAATATATGTCCGTCTATAAAATAATTGCAGATTATAGGCAAACTAAAAAAATCCTTCTGCCGTCCCCGAGTTTATACTTTTCAAAATAAAAGCTTGCATCTGGATTAAAATACAATCTCTCTTACTTTTCAAAGTAAAAGCTCGCGTCAACTATCATGCTACAGAATACAATTTTTGGTGTTTTTGTTAAATATTTAAAAATATATGTCCGTCTCTAAAATAAATGCAGATTATAGGCAAACAAAAAAAATCCTTCTACAGCTGCAACTTGCAGCTATAGAAGGAATTACTCTTCCGACAGAGGTCAAGCATTTGGTTTTGTTTTTAATTTTTTTTACTCCTTTCATACAATACAACACAAAATACAATAGAACCGCTGACGTGGAAGAACAATACAATCGCAATCTGGCCCAATGCCGTGGCAGCAGAGATTTTATTTATTTTTATTTTATTAATTCAGGATACGCAGTCGAATGCAGGACGGGTCTCAGAGACCCGACAGCCGAGGCCGCGGTAGTAGAAAAATACAACCGCGTTCTGCCCCGGGTCTCAGAGACCCGACAGCATTCTGCCCCGGTCCCAGAGACCCGACAGCCGAGGCCGCGGTAGTAGAAAAATACAACCGACCGCGTTCTGCCCCGGGTCCCAGAGACCCGACAGCATTCTGCCCCGGGTCTCAGAGACCCGACAGCCGAGGCCGCGGTAGTAGAAAAATACAACCGCATTCTGCCCCGGGTCTCAGAGACCCGACAGCATTCGGCCCCGGGTCCCAGAGAGCCGACAGCCGAGGCAGCGCCAGTAGAGCTATACATAGAGCTCTCGCCATGCTGATAAGCAGTTGTATTTGCAGCAATGTCCCAGTGAAGTGTGAAAACAATATAGAATATAAAATTAAAAAGAGTCTTGGAAAGAGTGCAACATGTTTATTTTTGTATTCTCGTTGTGTGCAGATCGTGGATTGTTATCCCTCCTCAGGCGATCCTGCCGTTAGTTGGCAGAAATGCGTCGCTGATGCAGGTTTCATCAGATGTAGCTACGTTAATATGGAACAACACAACCATAACATTCAGAAATCAGCAAACTATGTGTATGTAAACTGTTACTTTAACAGTTTTTAACGTTTTTCAATTGATTGCAACAAATGTGGTCACGATTTACCCGTCTGGAAAATTAATCGCAATTTCGTATTTTTGACCCTCTGAATTTGCCGTTGGACACATCTCCGCATGAGATGGGACCGCATGAGACGGGACGGATGACATGGGACGCTCCAGGCTGCATCCATACCCGTCTCCCTCTCTAAGTGAAGCTCCCTATGGCGCCATTTGGATGCTACCAAGCCATCACCCGCCGTTAGCGTTCCATTGACTGCCATTCATTTTGGCGCCACTTTAACAGCTAATAACTTTACATCTGAAGCGTTTAAAGACTCAATTTGTCCGTTGCTTATTTCTTAAGAAACACGACAATGTATAAAAGGCTCCATTACTCCATTGTACCTCACGTTATGGCTCCGTAGCAGATGTTTTTGTAAAAATAGGCTAATGATTGTGTCATGACCACGCGATTTACTGTCGCACAGTAGAAGAATCACCGTATAGCACAGGGTAATCTCGCAGACAGTTTGAATTTACATTAGCTGTTTAGGTTTAATTCCTAATGTTAACTAGCATTTTAGTTAGCAGTAATTACAATTACAATACACCATCTTCATCTACTACGGTTTCTCTTGCTGACTATGTTGCCCAATTGATGCAGAAACTTCAGTTTGCTTTTAGTTCTGCTGCATGGAACAGAGATCATGCCCACAATCAGCAGAAAAGACAGTATGACAAGGGTGTTAAGCACACTCCCTATGCTCCTGGAGACCTTGTCTGGTTAAATGATCCCACTACAACTAAACAGAAACTCGCTCCTCACTGGAAAGGCATGTGACTCTTTGCAACCTCAACTCCCTCGTTTGACTGCATTGTCAGGTGCTTTGCCCTTTAAGCCTTCAAAGTTAGGAGCCATGGGGAGGTGCAATTTATCTGGCCACTGCAGTACTCCCTAATTAGTCCCTCCTACTTGACAGCCCCAATCCCACTCTCCCCTGACTTAGTCTTGGTCTGCCCCCCCCTCTGGCCCTGTACGCCAATCTGACACTGTCCCCTCTGCCACTCCTCAAGTTGCTGGTTCTTCCCTACGCCCTGGGAAACATCCAGTTAGACCTCCCAGATTCCTTGAGGACAATGTTGTGAAGAGACACAGTGGCTTTATTGTTGTTGTTTGCCTATGTATTTGATGGGAAACGGGGACGTTTCTTTTGTGGGAGGGAGAGGAAATGTAAGGATTAGAAGTGGAGTTAATTTATATTTGAAAGTTGTAAGGCTCAGAATTTAATGTAATTTACATTTGAGTTTATTTACAATGTTTAATCAGTTAATCATTTACATATTTATGTTACACAATTATTAGTTACATATTTACATGTTTATATATTTAACAGTCAGAATATACTGCCTCTCTGATTCCCTCACGTTTACCTCGGTTTAAGTTCTCGCTTCTGATTGGTTAGTTCAGTCACGTGGAAGATGGGGAACAAGGAAGTGTTGTTATGATGTGCGTTCAGTAAAAGTACAGTATTGAGAAACTCATCTGTCTCCATCTCGTTGTTTACTGCCATAAAGAGTGATCCACTACCACATATTAAATCTTCATGTTACACTTACAGCTCAAATAAGGCAAGTAAGATCCAGCCATAGTAATGACTGGGCTCCGCCTCGAACGCTGTAGGCAGGTATTATACTGTACATCCACACTTCCCACTCAGACTTTCCTATAACTGCTTCTCAGATACGCTGGCTGTCTTTATTTACTTTGTGGCTCTGCCCATCCAGGAAGCATAGGCAAGCACTTCAGGGAACAAAGACGTTGGCTGGCCTTTTTTGGATGCCTCATCCCTCTAATGGTTTAAGACGTGTGAATGATATGTATTTTTCTGTGGTTAACATGCATTCATAGCAGTTTTAACATTTTATAATTTATTTGTTGTAATAATTAAGTTTCAATAGAAGAAAGTTCTCTCGCCATGCCTAGGTTTACATTCATTTGCATTTATTGTTTAGTAAAATTAAGAATTATGTTTAGACTAATGTCCTTTGTTATAAATTTGTTTGCTGTCGGACAAATCAGTTTACTAATACAAGTTTTGACTGGAACTCCTGCCTTTGCTCATCTGTACCTAACATACAAACCCTTGAGTTGATAATCAGAACCAGAAAAGGATTTATTGCCAAGTAACAGCAAGGAATTTGCCTTGGTATCCTAAAACAAAGTCAGTGTGCCAACAAACTAATTCTATTCTTAAAGTATAATAATGTGAGACCTTTCTGAAATACCAGCCCCAGGTCATTGATATTTGGGTTTAATTTTAAACCTGATGAGAACACTATACTTCTCAAAATAAATGTTGAGATTCTTACCGCATTTTATACACTGATTTTCTTGTTACATGGTTAGTTCAGTCTCTTTATTTTCCAATGATAGCGTTTGGGCAATACACACTATAAAGAATAAACATTGGCATCGTGGCCAAATTGTAGATTTTTATTAAGACTCCCTGAAAAACATTACATCGCAGAGGATTGTTAAATATAGCCTTGTACATAACTGATAATCCACTGTTGTGTCAATAAACTTCAGATGTATGTTTGGCATACTGTGGTGTATCTTGGTTTGGTGACCTTCTCATACCAACAGTCTTAAGCATCAGACAGAGCCAGGTCTATTTGGACACACACTGTGTTGGGATTACTCAGCCCATGTTATGGCGGTTTCCATAACCTCTGCGATTAGTGTCTTTCCAGTCATCCCAGTTTCTGGCTTTAAGTAGAGACTCCTCATCATCATTTTCAGCCTCTCTCTCTTTCTCTTCTTCTTCCCTCTCCTTTGCATCAGTGTCTTCCACAGTGACTTTTCTGGGTGTCCCCTGGTCAGGCAGCACTCCTTGCTTCCTGTGCTGTTCATACCAATCATCTACTGTCATGGTGGGGAGGCTGGGGTAACCAGCCCCCGAACACTTGAGCCTGTGAATGAAAAATATTTTATCACACACTGTTGCACAGTATGTTAAGAAGTAAAGATAACACAACCAGTACTACTGCTCGGTACCTGCCACATTTAATAGTAATCTACTGTTTTAATGAACCCCTGTCCCCAGAGGTGTATTGGAGAAACAGCAAGATCCTCCAGGAGTATGTCAGATGCCGTACATTTTTTTTTATGGCGAAAACTGAACAGGAAACCTGCAGTTTTTGATAAAAAAGCAGTAACGTTAACATGGGTTTTGTTTATATTCCTTTTTTTAGTACTTGTAAAAGCATTATATAATTAAATGAAAGCCTACATGAAATGTGCGGAATGTTTTTTTACACTGGATATGGCATTTTTTGTCTACGTCCCCATCATTTTAACTTTTCTTGGTCAGAACACTTATTTAGCCTACTTTAGTCACACACAATAAATGTGTCCATTCTCTCCTGTAACATATGTTTAGTGGATGACTGGGTGGGACTCAGGCTCACATGCTGTGAAGCAGGGTTCGATTCTGAACAAGAATTTTAATTTTACTCTCAAGATTCTCTGACGGCTCACTGGAAACTGCCTGACGATTGTCAGAGAGGCATCGCTCAGTAGTCAGAGTATCAACGAGTCTGTGGCAGGAGCCAAGCTCTGGCAGGCAGTCAGCAACTCTTCTTTTACATCAATGGCTGCAGATTTCAAACTTTCTAAAAAAGCATGACTCAATCCCTACGTTAGACTGTGTTTTGTCTTTGAACTATCAAAGCACCTACCATGGTCTGCTCTCCTCTTGGGGCATTATTTGGAAGGTGGAGAATGGTGCTACTATCTTTGACCCGACAAGGTTTATATTTTTATTTTATTTAGTTTATATAAAGATTTATATTAATCTAGCCAACAACACAGGCTGACTAGATGGACTCATCTAGTCAGCCTGTGTTGTTGGCTAGATTAATATAAATTATGTTTATCAGTTCTTTTTGACAGTGACATCCCCAGCACCTCTTTTTGCTAGTTTTGTCAATGAATTACTTCATGCGTCTGGGTCAGAACGAGCTGGCCCACAGTCTCACCTGTACAGCGTCCTTTGTGAGAATAAAGGGTTTCATGGGAGGCCTGACTGGCTGAGGTGGCTGCTTGGCAGCACCATGCTTCAGACCATCCATCTTCTTGAGTATCTCCACCTCCTGGTCAATGCTTTCTATTTCATCCAGACACACAGTGACCCATCTCTGAACATTCAGAAGGTAAAAGTCTCTGCTGACTTCATCGTCGGCCTGTCCACTGTCCACAGCTCTCCGTACATCTGACAGTCTGGCTTCCAGCTCCTTCTTGTGACGGTATCGCTCGATCTTAGCTTGTCTCTGTGCTGCCATGGAAACCAAGTCTGACGGACAAGGGGCCGACTGGAACAAGAAGCACATCATTTAGAGTGAGGGACAACCTCAACATGTCAGACAGGCAATAGGGCATAGTGAAAACCTAGTGCAGCCTTCCAGTAACAGAGGGAGTCTAACATTAACCCATTCCGTGATAGCTTTCCCCTTGCTGTTATATACGCTGCCTGCGTGCAGTTTTGAAAAGTGTACACACTTGCAACCGCTCTACCGGCATTGCTGTGACTCACTCTGACTTTAACAAAGTCTACGTTGTTTCGTTGTCGGCACCGCAGTTCTGCATGTGTCGGCAGTTGGAGCTCCGCTCTCTGTCAAGATACAGAGACGTGAGATACGATGGTGCCGAAATTTGGCACCATTTAATTTAAAGTGAATCCATCCTCGGTAGTAATGACGTTATTTGTTCCGTATCCAACCATAGTAATGAGTGGCACATAGCGTGAAGTAACATGGCATTTTATTTTGTAAATTTTTCTTTCACTTGCCCTACAAAAAAAAAAAATCCACTTGTCCCGGACAAGCCTTAATGTCAAGCCCTGTCACATAAATTTTGTAAAAACTGATTATTTTCCAATTCATGGCACGTTTATTATTTTTAATGCGTTCTGCAGAGAAGGGAGACTGGCGTTCACCGTTTGGAATGAAAGGGAGAAAACAGGACAGAGTAACACAGCAGATATCATTCATATACTATTTGGTTTTTATTTTACTTTTTTAAGACATAGTTAAAATTACCAAAATCTTGTTTTGGGGACTTTAGGATCCACAAAAACTCGAACTTTTGCAGCCATGTGTAGAATAGTAAACTCTTTCATCTGAATTGACATTTAGGCTTGGGAGTGGTATGTTTCTCTATAGCGCCCCTAATTCGTTTTAGTCCTTGGGCACATTTTTGACGGCCTCGCTATATACGTAGACTCTCAAAAATTGGCGCCCACATAAACACCTGTGGGCTTTGCGAGACTGTACAGAGCTTTGGCTCCATAACGCCCCCTATTGTGTGGAAGGCCTTAACTTGGACATGGTTGGTCAATCTTCACCATATTTAATACTAATATTGCTTTAATCATTTCAGACATATTTCCCATTTACCTTCATTAGCTCTGCCCAACCGGAAGGCAGACATTTTTAATTATGCATTTTTCATGTGTTTCACATTCTTTCAAACTCATCCTAGGCCGTGATTTTAATCTTCTTGAATCTTTGCAGGCAGTATCTGTGGAACTCATAACGAAAAGTTATCCAAAGAATTTTGATAGTTGAAAAAATGCACACGTTAAGGCGTTATCTTGGCAACTATTATTCTGATTGCCTCGAAACTTGACAAGCATCTGTGCCAAACTTGGCAGCAATCGGCCATTAGACGGCGCTGTTTTTTGTTTGTTTTTTTAATAATCAGCAAACTATGTATACATGGGAAACCTAATTTGTCTAACTACTCCTGAGGCGAGAGTTGATTGGCCCAAAAACTTAAAAATAATTTTAATAGCAAACACTATGCGCTAGTTACAGAGGACCATCTTCATGTAGATGGGTGTCGAAACAGGAACAGTTGTACCCTGAAAAGGGCTATTCCCATTGACACAAAATCCCTGCCCCATATGCTTAAGCCACGCACCCTTTAATCACTAATGACTCGTTTGTTGTACACTATTGTGCGAGGTATCTGTTACTTCTAATAAACACAATGTTTATTCAGTTCAAACTTTTATTGAGTACACAGATAGCTAAGACACACATGTCTGCCATCTTCTACACACTAACACACCCCACCACACGCATGTGCTAACCTGCACACACTGGGAAAAACCTTCTGCCGTAGAGAACAGTGTAGAGAGGAAATATCATGTTAACAATCTCCCTATACTTTAAACAATCAAGAGAATACAACAAATGTTATATATACTGTATATAAAAAGCCATATACAGTGAGGAAAATAAGGAATCAATTGGCAACAACTATGTCATGCTAGCTTATAAAATTTAGGCTACATTTTGGTGAGGGAAAACTTGCATGGCCATTTTAAAAGGAGTCCCTTGACCTCTCACCTCAAAATATCCCTGGTCTGACCCTGGTTGTTGGCATGAAACAAGTATAAATTACATTCAACTACCATTGAAACTATTGATGCAAACCATGTTTCTGCTTCTGCTTCATCACTTAACTTTATGTTATACTGATTCTACATTTTTAAATATTATGCATTTAATTAAAGTTACTGTTACTGTTGAAGGCTTTTCACAGAAACGAAGCATCCTACAAGTATGGCACAATTGAAGGTCAGGGTACTAAAGTATAATCTGTTTTTTGTTTTTAAACCAATAAAGAAAAAAAAGACAAAACAGTTCAATATTTTGTTTTTTGTTTCAAACCAAAAAAAACAAAATATGAGCTCCGTTTTCCCATTTTTCCAATGTCCATTCAAATTAAAAAATGAGTTAGAAAACTGCTCGTTTTGCATCTATTGTTGTTTTTTAATTCATGTTTCTGTTTTAACCCAACAGCGAGAAATCAGGCTCATTTTTCTAATGTGCATAATTAGTGAAAATCCGATAGGCTTAAAGTGATAGTTCGGAGTAATTTCACCCTAGGGTCCTTTGCACCACGATCTCGAGCCAAACAACCCCCCAGTAGCTTTTTTCCCCTGGGTCGAACAATGGGCAAGTTAGTGCTATCAGCTGATTAGCTTAGTGCAGATGCTAATGAACCAACTCTGTATCTTTTAAATTACTCCACTAATAATGCCTGAAATTATAACAAACTTCTACAGTAGTACAAATAGGTTATGTACTCATAAAACAATGGATTGAAAAGTTTGTAAGTACACCAGGAGTTTATTTAAATAACACTTGCCTGCTGGCTTCTGCTGCTACCGGCAGTAAGACAAGTGCTGGTGTATACAAACTTCCCAATCCATCATTTTATAGTACAGTATGGTATAGTATAGTACATAACCTATTTGTACTACTGTAGGAAGTGGGTATCATTTAGGGCATTATTAGTGGGGTAATTTACGAGATACACCCGTGGTTCCATTAGTTCACCATAATCTCCAAAAGAACTACTTCCTGTCCTTGTTCTGCAGGTATTCCACAAGTGGCCCTTGTGTGGAAGAAGTCTCCCAGCTAATCCTGCCTTATACTGACCAAAGCTGGAGTTATCTAGCTTATGTGATCTTACCTAGCTACTGAGCATGTGCAACTCCCAACAAAGATTGCATAGAAGTGAGATGTCTCACTCTGTAGCTAAACACACAGGGTGAAAACAGGGTATGCAGCAATGTGCAGTACAACAAAAATATGGTGTTTTTTGAAAATGAAACCATGTAAACCTATTCTGGAACAACCTCAAAATACAATTATGAAGCTGAAAATGAGCATAATATGGGCGCTTTAAAATAGTAGCAGACTAATAGTTTAAAATTGCATTTTAAATTAAATTTACATCCTTCTACAGTTACGTGTCGTATTATCTACCGTCAGCCAGTTAAAAAGGCATCTAAACCACTGTCTTTACTTCAGTTTTGTTCAAGTCTGCACCTTAGCTGCCATTTACATTTGAATATGATGAAGCTGCCATGTTGCCATCTCTCCTGGTGTGGCCTCCTCCTCTGTCCCTACTGGACCGCAGTTCATGGTGAACAGGTTAAGCCTTCTTGCTGCTGGACCCCCTTGGTTTTCACACACTTTATGTTTTGACACGTTAAATGTTACTTCCGGTGTTACGGTTTAACTGGTTTTTGAATTAACTGGTGATCCTCCAGATGCGACATAGGTGTGCCATGAGAAACTCTGCAGGAATGATCATGTAGGTGGTTGTATCGATGCCTGTTTTAAATACCGCAAACATCACTAAATCGTTCAAATGTTCATGCTATCATTCTTATTTCTGCCATACTCCTGTTTAACGTGTTTATAATTAGGTTTATTTAAACCATCTGAAGTGTTTGTTGACTCTGCAGCAGGAACACAGATAAGCAAAAGGCTGCTGAAATAAGACAAGATTAACTTGTGTCACGTTTTTCATCTGTTGTTTTTTGTCTCAATGTAAGTAATGTTTTAAATTACAGGCTGTTTTGAAATATAAACAGATCTCAATACACGTATTCCATGTTGTAGCCTGTTATTGAATTAACATCAATAAAACCACCGACATTGTCGGTCTTCGTTCTTGCAATGGTTCTTGCAAGATCTGTTTTTATTTCAATACAGCCTGTAATTTAAAACATAAGCTACATATGAGGTTTTACAGAAAGCAGCATGGAGACAGTTCAGATGTGGCAAAATATGCATCTGCTCAGATTAAGTTGTGATACATCTGTAGGCATTTAAAATAGAAATGTAATTATATTTATGTAGGCTACGTAGATGAGTTATGTTAAGCTACAGGCTCATTACAACCACATTCTTTAATATGCAGGATGCCTATACTCGTTCATCCAGATACAAATGACAGCATCTCTCTCGTATTGCAACAAATGCATATTGCACCGAGGGTTGGAGAAAAACATATTTTCAATTGCTCTATATTTCTGGCACATGTTGCAGAATTGAAAAACAAAGTTGACTTGACTTGAAGTGCAGGACTTCGATCCAGTGTTGGTTCAAGAAAAGTCTATCTTGTGTTTCTGAATGTCTGAATATCTGCAATATTATTGGTAGGAAACACTGCAATTTCAGATATGTACAATTCAGTTGCTGATAGTTATTTTCAGGTTAGATATCCATAATTAAAAAAAAACAAAAACATTCCAGATATAGTGTAATTTAAAATATTGAAAACATCACTATGCCTAGTAAAAATATCCACAAAAGGAGCAGGTTCCAAAGTCTTCTTTTATTTTGTTGACATATAGAGTCTAAGACATTTGGTCATAAAGAAATCCATTTTCGCCACGTTTTAGGTATGACGTGTTACATACTTTATGCTATGAATGATATCTGAACAAACCCCTCTGTAAATGCTTTCACAAGTAGATAGGAGTGCAACTGGACAGATTGGTATTTGTAAGTGCTACTTCAGTTGAGTTTTCTGACTCAGAGTATGTGAAAGTCATTTAATTTTTTTTTTAAAAGATTAACAAATCACGTTTTTTTGAAAGACATACTGTAGGTGAAAATATTTAAAAATAACTACAGGTATCAACATCAAACTTATCCAGCTAATTACTTACATTGAGACATTTATTTTCCTTCAATATATAATAGCCTAGTTTGCTTACATTTTAGATATAGTTAGTGTTTACTTTACTAATGTAAATATCACAGGTGGATATGGGTGTCTCCGTGGCTTATAGTGAGACACAGTCGCCTGACAACGGATGATATTTCCTAACGACAATGGCAAGTGTTTGCATGAATGTCTGTCGGGACAGGAATTAATGCTCAGCAACTCGTTTCTATCGTCAAGTTTTACAAGACACCGACAAAATAATGTGAAATAGAAGCGAAGCGATACAAATGTTTATTTCCTGGTTAGTTGAGAATGGGTACACGCCTACACCACATCTGCCGCTATCACCAGTTAACTCAAAAAACAGTTAAACCGTAACTTCGGTCCAGCGCCGCATTGATATGAGCCACTTTTGATCTTCAACACGTAAGCCCATTATACAAAAAAAACGAGACCTTTGTTCCATCCGATTTTCAACTGCGGTCAAGCCAGCCGACACTTGAAACTCCGTGGTCAAATCAGCCGACACTTAATTTGTAGTGCGCTCTTTTACCGGAAAATATGGTAAATCTATTCTAACGGCCCAGCTCGACTAGCGAACAATACACATGCGACTACTTCCGGTTTTCAAAATAAGGTGTTAATACAAAGTATATATAAAACAAGATTAATGGATTATATTCACCACAAGTAAAACATATGTAACCCTTGTCTGTCCCTTATACAATTCCAATAAATTGTGAAAGAAATGTGTTGTTGGAGTAATTCTTTGTTAATAACATTAATAATTAATATTTTTAGACAACTATTTATTTCAGGGGCGACACCCATATTTAAAATCAAAGCAATTAAATGTTAGAAATTTTGAGATTTTATGAAGTTAAAAGTCCCTAATTTCTAGGCTAAAACGACATAAAATATGAAATTGGAGGAGCTCTAAAATGAATTTCCTCCATAGTTCCAGGCAGGGACTGACATAGTTGAGTACAGGGCATCATGTACTACAATCATACTGAAAATCAAACATTTTTACTGTATAATTTTTGAGATTTATGGATGCAAAGTCCCATACTTCTGCTGTTTGTCGATAGAAAAAATATGAAATTTGAGGAGCTCTAAAATTAATTTGCTCCATAGTTCCAGGCAGGGACTGACATAGTTGAGTACAGGGCATCATGTACTACAATCATACTGAAAATCATACATTTTTACTGTATAATTTTGGAGATTTATGGATGCAAAGTCCCATACTTCTGCTGTTGGACGATACAAAAAATATGAAATTTGAGGAGCTCTAAAATGAATTTGCTCCATAGTTCCAGGCAGGGACTGACATATTTGAGTACAGAGCATGACATACTACAATCATACTGAAAATCAAACATTTTTACTGTATAATTTTGGAGATTTATGGATGCAAAGTCCCATACTTCTGCTGTTGGACGACAAAAAATATGAAATTTGAGGAGCTCTAACATGAATTTGCTCCATAGTTCCAGGCAGGGACTGACATATTTGAGTACAGGGCATCATGTACTACAATCATACTGAAAATCATACATTTTTACTGTATAATTTTGGAGATTTATGGATGCAAAGTCCCATACATCTGCTGTTGGACGACCGAGTACAGAGCATATCTGACAACGCACACAGTGAAAACATTTTTAACATACAACTTTTGACATTCACAATTTTAAACAGTGAAATAGCTACATGAACCTGGAGGTGCGATTAAAATACTTTGCTACGTAAATCAAGACACATTTACCGTATTTACAACATTTTTGTAATTGGTAGCCCCATTGAATCCTCCTGTCCATGTCCTGTCACAATCATATCTGCAGAGCAGTTCCTGAAGGCTCATTCCGCAGAAGTTATAGGAGAGCGATTGAAGTAGGACAATGGAGCCATCACAAATAAGCATAACTGGCCTTTTCTTAATGTTCTTTCCATGGAGTTTTGTTGCATGTGTAACAAATGACCCCAGGAAATATGACACACAGATGCTGTGGTATGGTCACTTGTCAAGTATGTGGCGATAGGAACAGGGGAGGATCCTTTTGATGGATGTCTTACAACCATCTCATAGACATAAAAGGGTGCAGTTTCTCCTTTTTCTTTATGCACGATGCTCCCTGTTGCATCTATATACACAATATCTGCCAAAGCATCGTTCATGGAAGATGTTGACAGTTTTGTCCGACCAAAGCATTATGCCTTTGGGGTGTAGTATTATTTTCTGAATAACTGCATACTCAGATCCCTGCTCTTCCTCTTGCATCAACTGAAGACTAATCATTTCATTTTTGTGTCTTCTGTTTTTTTGCCTGCTGTTATATGCCAGTGTTTTCATGACACCAGTTGTTGGTACCTCGTCCCGACATCCAGATGCCACAACATTGTCCTCCAGCTTGTCGAGTTTTTCGAGGTGGAGACCTCGAGGCAGTGTTGTGGTGAGGGATTTAGCTATGGCATCCCTTTCATCTGCACGTACAGGCCGTCTTTTTAGTTGCTCGCAGTGGTGCCACACCTTGTCTCCACTGAAAGACACTATTGCCTTAAGTGAGTCATCTGGAACGGTTACCTGAACTTTTACAGGGCAGTCATCAAAAAGGCAATAGCCAGAGCACAAAAATAGTGGGGCATCTCTTTTGGACCCAATTGTCTGGACATTGTGATCCTTAAATGCAAAACTGCAATAAGGATGCACACTCCGTAACCCTTTTGATATAACCACTGTCCAGTTCAATGTTTTAAAACGGCGGTTAAGTTGTGTCTTTCGTAATTTTTTCCATTCCTTTTCTTGAATGAAAAAAAACAGGGTTGTTTGGGCAATTCATGTGTAAAGAATTTTTCCTCATATTCATCTTGACCTGATGATGATAATGACGTCGTTGAGGAACTGAACTGCAAAACACAATGAAATTTAATCAGAACAAGTCTTAAAGTTGTCATGAATTTGCCTAATACAAAATCGAACTGTATGCACTGTGACCATAGCTGTCATAGGGCATTATTTTTCTGAAAAATACAATTAATGCATACGCTTTGCACTATGCACTCACTGTATGCATGGCATGTATGTACTCACTGACATTGTTTACTGGCATAAAATAGTGGAATGTAGTTGTTTAACTATTTATTGGCTGAACACACCTTATAAAGTTCATCAGCTCTGAGTATTGATGGGTCATTTTGAAAACGGCCAGGGCTATGTTTCACCAGCACAATTGGGAACCAGAGTTTTAAGCATTACCAACTCTTACTGTTTATTAATGGAAAAACAAAAAATGTAAGAGGTCTTTTGTACTTATTTCAATCAATATTATTTTAACATAGAGTATTATTTGTTTCATATCAGCCATGTCATTATTGAGCATCACAATATTTACCTGCAGAAATTCCTCGGGAGGTGTGGCTGCCTGTGCATCTGGTGCTGTGGTTGCAGCATCTGGCAGGTGTTCATCAGATGCTGTGGTTGCAGCATCTGAAAGGTGTTCATCCGATGCTTTGGCAGATATTGTGTATATAGATGCAACAGGGAGCATCGTGCATAAAGAAAAAGGAGAAACTGCACCCTTTTATGTCTATGAGATGGTTGTAAGACATCCATCAAAAGGATCCTCCCCTGTTCCTATCGCCACATACTTGACAAGTGACCATACCACAGCATCTGTGTGTCATATTTACTGGGATCATTTGTTACACATGCAACAAAACTCCATGGAAAGAACATTAAGAAAAGGCCAGTTATGCTTATTTGTGATGGCTCCATTGTCCTACTTCAATCGCTCTCCTATAACTTCTGCGGAATGAGCCTTCAGGAACTGCTCTGCAGATATTATATGATTGTGACAGGACATGGACAGGAGGATTCAATGGGGCTACCAATTACAAAAATGTTGTAAATACGGTAAATGTGTCTTGATTTACGTAGCAAAGTATTTTAATCGCACCTCCAGGTTCATGTAGCTATTTCACTGTTTAAAATTGTGAATGTCAAAAGTTGTATGTTAAAAATGTTTTCACTGTGTGTGTTATCAGATATGCTCTGTACTCGGTCGTCCAACAGCAGAAGTATGGGACTTTGCATCCAAATATCTCAAAACTTATACAGTAACAATGTTTGAGTTTCAGTATGATTGTAGTACATGATGCCCTGTACTCAACTATGTCAGTCCCTGCCTGGAACTATGGAGCAAATTCATTTTATAGCTCCTACAGTTTTATATTTTTGATCGTTAAACGGCAGAAGTATGGTACTTTGCATCCATAAATCTCCAAAATTATACAGTAAATATGTTTGATTTTCAGTATGATTGTAGTATGTCATGCTCTGTACTCAAATATGTCAGTCCCTGCCTGGAACTATGGAGAAAATTCATTTTAGAGCTCGTCAAATTTAATTTTTTTTGTCGTCCAACAGCAGAAGTATGGGACTTTGCATCCATAAATCTCAAAAATTATACAGTAAATATGTTTGATTTTCAGTATGATTGTAGTACATGATGCCCTGTACTCAACTATGTCAGTCCCTGCCTGGAACTATGGAGCAAATTCATTTTAGAGCTCCTCAAATTTAATTTTTTTTGTCGTCCAACAGCAGAAGTATGGTACTTTGCATCCATAAATCTCCAAAATTATACAGTAAAAATGTTTGATTTTCAGTATGATTGTAGTACATGATGCCCTGTACTCAACTATGTCAGTCCCTGCCTGGAACTATGGAGGAAATTCATTTTAGAGCTCCTCCAATTTCATATTTTTTGTCGTTTTAGCCTAGAAATTAGGGACTTTTAACTTCATAAAATCTCAATTTCTAACATTTAATTGCTTGATTTTAAATATGGGTGTCGCCCCTGAAATAAATAGTTGTCTAAAAATATTAATTATTAATGTTATTAACAAAGAATTACTCCAACAACACATTTCTTTCACAATTTATTGGAATTGTACAAGGGACAGACAAGGGCTACATATTTTTTACTTGTGGGGAATATAATCCATTAATCTTGTTTTAAATGTACTTTATATTAACACCATATTTTGAAAACCGGAAGTAGTCGCATGTGTATTGTTCGCTAGTCGAGCTGGGCCGTTAGAATAGATTTACCATATTTTCCGGTAAAAGAGCGCACTACAAATTAAGTGTCGGCTGATTTGACGACGGAGATCTGAGTGTCGGCTGGCTTGACCGCAGTGATTTTCAATGATTATGCACATTAGATAAATGAGCCCGTATTCTCGCTGGTGGGTTAAAACCGAAACATGAATAACTAAAAAACGGATTATACCATAGTACCCTGACCTTTGAACACACTTCTCTTGTGAAGCAATTTCATTGTAACTCATGGCAACGTTAGTGCTCTTGTTTAGCTAGCGTTAGCTAGGCCACTTACCTTGGCTGTTGAGTTTCCATTTTCTGATTCTTCGTCAGGACTTGTGCTTTCATTGTTTGGCAGTTCGAACTGTGATATGTTATACTCTTTACACCTCTTCAGAAAATCTATAAAATAAGCCCGGGCTGTTTGGACTATCTCTAGTCGTTTGTCTCGGCTGGTCTGCTTCATGGTCAGAGCTCCTACCAGAGCAGGCAGTAGCAGGTATTTCAGGTCTGCCGTGGCTATCTCCTCAAGCTCTTCATTGCGGCTGAATAGGTCGAGCTGGGCCACCATTCTAGACGCTTCTTCCAACATACTGATACCACGTTTAACTTTGACCTGGATGCTGTTAGAGCCAAGTGGTTCGTTTGCAATGTCTACCTCCTCAAATATCTTCCACCCACGATCTAGCAAGTCACATAATTTAGAAGGCTCTGCAGCTGAAACATTGTTGGTGCTTTCACATTCCGCCATCTTCTCATAATGTTTCTTCTTCTTTTTCTTCTTCTAGCTTTCTGGCAGACTACTTGCTTTGCGGCACATTGCTGCCTCTCACAGGTCAGTCTCGGTATCATTCGGAAGTATTGCCATTCTCAGATGTGGCTTTTTTTTAACAGATGTTGTACCACAGTATTATTACAATACAGAAACATAACAGTAGGGAGTATTTGAACAGTGTGCACATAAATATAGCTTACAGCTTATGGTTACCGTTCATAACACGTTCCCTTCCCTGCCATGATCTGCGGTGCCCAGCTACGTCCTGCTGTGCCTTGTAATGCTGCACAGTGCACTGCTATGCCATGAACTACTACAAACTACTATTATTTTTATTTATTTATTTATTTTATTTTTTTGGGACTGTTATTGCCACTCTCCATTCTATCCCCAACCGGTCGTCAGACACCGCCTACCGAGGTTTCTTCCCAAAGGGGAGTTTTTCCTTGCCACTGTCGCACTGTTGCTTGCTCTGGAGGAAATTACTAGAACTGTTGGGTCCTTGTAAAGTGTCGTGAGATAACTCTTGTTATGAATTGATACTATAAATAAAATTGAATTGAATTGAATTGAATAGGGAAAATATGTTGACTAGATGTCACCATTACACTTCCCCAGTTGGGGGTGGCCTCTAGCTCGCCCAGTAAGAGTTTGCACCCCATGTAGGCTGAGGCCTTTGCAGTGGCTGGGGTTCAAATCCGACCTGTGGCCCTCTGCTGTGTGTCATCCCCCATCTCTCTCCCACCTTTCCTGCCTATCCACTGTCACAATTAAATAAAGAAAAAAAGAACTTCCCCAGTGATCATTTACATTTAGATATTAATCTCTTGTATTACAAGTTTTCTGAATGTGCATGTTTAATTATGTAAATATATGTTTATAGAGGAGACCTTTATGATTAATAAACATTTATCAAAAAAGGAACTTCAGAGGTATAATCATTAAATGGAAATTTTTGACCTGTCGAACATACAGTCTCCCCCTCCCTCCTTCCACTCCTTCTGTGTGCAAATCACTTTAACAACACTTACTGTCACAGGAGGAGGAGAAGAAAAGCAGAGGACAAGAAGAGAAAAAAAGGTGGAGGAGAGGAGATGAATAAAGGAGAAAAGGTGTTATTTGTCAGCTAACATGATGTCATGATGGACTAAGTGACCAACTGACTGACTCCTAACTGACTTCAGGCGTCAACACCAACACCGGTTTTTGCTTAATCTTTAATACTGTGAGAAATATGACACTCCACTGATCATCCTGTGCATCTATGGTGTGTGTTGTGTAAGAAATGTGAGGGCAATAACTGTCCAAAAAGGGCCTGTTTTTCTTCTCCTCCTGGTATTTCTTGTATGATTTAATACAGAAGGCCGTGTTGCAGTTGGCTCCTTCACTTGGAAGCTGTGTCATGTGAAAGAGTGTAAATTGTAATTTCCCCTTGTGGGATTATTAAAGTATACATGATTATTATTATTATTATTATTATTATTATTATATCTTAAACATAGACTTAATTTTTACAGTCTATGATCTCAAAGCAGTTGCACACCATTTCACAATGGTGCACACCGTTCTGAGATTGACCCAAGAGGGTAAGCCTCTCTACACAACGCGTTGCTCCTATGGCGCCATTTTGATGCTAACAACCCATCACCTGCCGTTAGCATTCCATTGACTGCAATTCATTTTGCGAATAATTTTACATCTGAAGCGTTTAAAGACTCAATTTTTCCATTGTTTATTTCTTAAGACACACAACAATGTATAAAAGCTCCATTACCTTGTATCTCACATTTTGGCGCCATAACAGAAGTTTTTGTAAAAATAGGCTAACGATTGTGTCGTAACCACGCGACTTACTGTTGCATAGTAGAGGAATTACCGTACAGGACAGCTTGCAGGCAGTTTGGACTTACATAAACTGTTTAGGTTTAATTACTAATGTTAACTAGTATTTTAGTTAGCAGTCATTAGCCTGTGCCTATGTTATCTCCTAACATATACCTAAGCTCTCCATCTCTGCAAGATTTGCAATGATTGAGATTCTCTTGGCACAGCTACCAGAAGACTTACAACTTTCAGACATGTTGCTCACGTCACGTTTATGTTTTCAAGCTCAGTTGGAGGCTGTGCAGTAACGCACAGCTATTACTAGAAAAGTGTTTGTAATGGCGTTTTTTTCATTAATGGTACAGTACCTGCTTGACTCGCCTTGACTTAGCTCAACTTGACTTGGCTGCGGTGCCCCGTCCTCCTTTTTCTATTGCAGATTAGTCATGCGTGGCTGGTTGTCATAACAAGAAACTGCCATGGACTGTCGCTAGCAATGATGATACAGTGAATAGTGACGATTCTCTCCGACCAATTAGTAGTCTGCAGGTTTTCACGTCACCTTTTAGTATCACCTGAGCTCGCTTTTAGTAGCCTACTACCTAAGTCAAGGTTCCAAGTACTTGTTAGAAGGTACCACAAAAACCAAAAAAGGTGAGTAGAGTCGAGGTGAGTTGAGTAAGTACATGCAGTGGAAAAACGCCATAATAGCCTTCACTGGTCTCCGTCCAGAGCAACGGGATCTGATGGTCATTAATTGAACTGTCTATGGATTAAATGTTACTCTGGACGGAGACCAGTGAAGGATATTAGAAGCACTTTTCCTGTGATAGCTGAGCGTTACTGCACAACCTCCAACAACATAGATGTGACGTGAGAAACCTGTCTGAAAGTTGTAAGTCTTCTGGTAGCTGTGCCAAGAGAAATCTCAATCATTCCAAATCTTGCAGAGATTAGGTATATGTTAGGAGATAACATAGGCACAGGCTAATTATTGCTAACTAAAATGCTAGTTAACATTAGGAATTAAACCTAAACAGTTCATGTAAGTCATATCTATCTGCGAGCTATTCCTATCAATACGATATTTTGTCGACTACGCAACAGCAAGTCGTTTGGTTATGATACAATCATTAGCCTATTTTTACAAAAACATCTGCTACGGAGCCATAACGTATACAAGGTAATGGAGCCTTTTATACATTGTTGTGTTTCCTTAGAAATAAATAATGGACAAATAGAGTATGCCAGGGCTCTTTCTCTCTCTCTCTCTCTCTCTCTCTCTCTCTCTCTCTCTCTCTCTCTCTCTCTCTCTCTCTCTCAGTCTCTCTCTCAGTGGGGTCGAAAATCAAGCTGGCCAATTTAGGGCCCCCTAGCGGCCTGGAGAACTTCCATTGTGTAATCTTGATGCAGCATTTGTTTCGGGGATTGTGTGCTTTTCTTTCTGCATCATTTCTGTATTTGCAGTGTAATTGTATGTTGTGTTGTAGGTTGTGTTGTCAAATTAATGAAGATCTTAATTTGCTTGATAGGTTGCAGTGCATTTGCCCCTGTCGGCCACCGTACTTACTCTGAGCCTGTACATTCTATTCAAAACACACTAATGTAAAAACGTGAGAAAGAAGGTTGAATATTTGTGATTTGAAAGGTGAATATTACCCTAACATTTTAAAGTTTGAATAGAGTTTCTTTAAAATTCTGAATAACCAAACACAAACTCCTCTCATGGAGACGCTTTACTATAGGCTTTACTATAGGCTGCGTCAAACTATTTTTTAGTTGAATATCTTGTTCGTCTTATGTCACCATGAGTTGTTAGAATAGTTTAATGGGTGGGGGAGCTAAACCATGCAGCATCATATTAAGTAAACAAAAAATTCAAAGCTCAATGAGTTATGTTATGTTTTTGCATTTGCAATAGTGGTGTGAGTTAATTTTTTTGTCCAGTGCTTTTAGGAGCTTGTTCAGAGGCTTAGCCTCCCCATCCATACTGTTTTCCTCTGTAGTATGTAGAAGGCAATTACAAAAACGGCCAATCTTGTATCAGTATTTTATTTTGTATGTCGAAAACGGTCAATCTTTTATCAGTATCTTATTTTGTATCTTGTTTACATGCGCAAGTTGGAGCCGGATGTAACGTCATCTCTGTGACAGCGCTCTGTGTACGCCAGCTGATCGGAGCAAAATTCTGGTCCGTCATTGGTGTCTTTTTTTGATGTTGTGAATATCTGAAACCACAGCAACATTCGGTGTCACTCGCTACTGACGTTCAGCGGGAAACTGCAGTGAGTGCAGTTGACACTGGATCTTGTCGACGCCTATTTGTTTTGGTTAATACCAAGGCCTATCTGCATGCTAAGCTAATTAGCTAGCTGTCACCGTTAGCAGGACTCACGAATGTGAACTGGTGAAGGAAGTGAACTGTCAGGGATATCTTTCCAGCCACACTCGATCAAACAATGAAGGTCTGACGGACATGCACATATTTTATATTAAGCTACTATATGTTGTAAATAGGTAGAAAGTCATTGGAAGCCTATCCATTGGTCTTAGACAGCCTATGACAGAAACATTATCTTGTGCCAGCAGCGCTCTCGTCCAGCTTTAAGATGTGGTTGAAATTGTTCTTCTTACTATTGTATTTCATAGTGTTGTTTATGCTAGCAAGGATTTTTGAGGCGGTAGTTTGGTATGAGACTGGTATGTTCGCCTCTCAGCTTGTGGATCCAGTTACTCTCAGTTATAAGAAGTTGAAGACCATCTTGGAGTGTCGTGGGCTGGGATACTCCGGACTGGCTGAGAAGAAGGATGTCAGCGAGCTGGTAGAGAAATCAGGTAATGGTGGGTGTGTGTGCATTTAATAATTATTTTACTATAACATATTGGACAGGTATGAGACTAAAACTGTTCAAATTAACAATATGATTTAGTGTTTTAGCCCAAGTCTCAAAGGGGTTCTGTGTTTTTCAAGCCACCAGATGTGTGTTTGAAGCCCTGAATCCCTTTTTCTGCACTAATAGAAAAGAAAGCCCCAAAGCCTCATAAGGCTTCATCTTCCCATCACTAAGGCTACATCCACTATGATACGTTTTTGTTTAAAAACGCATATCTTTTGCAAGGTTTACGTCTCACTTTCACACTACTTTCCAACCCCTGAAACGGAGACATCCATCATTATAGTTTGAAAACTCTGTGGGTTGCGTTGTAGTCTTACACAGACGCAGACATCCTCAGCAGTTGGTTTTAATGATTAGGTAGGCTTACATACCTTTCAGCGTAGTCTGTCCAACAAAATAAATCCCTTATTATTATTATTATTATTATTATTATTATATATATAATAGTTATTTTTGTTTGTATGTAAGTTCCAAATAAAACTAGAACTGCAAGCAGTTATGACGGGGTCCAAGCAATAGCGGTGCCAGGATTTTGATTGTAGGTGGGCCTCCAGAAAACTGGATGGGCCAGTTAAAATAAGCCCAAAAAAAGGTTTCCCTTCATCTCCGTTTTCAACGCTTTTCTGCAGCGCACAATCCCAATTCCAATATTTCAATATTGACCAAACCGTAATTATTATTTATTCTATAACCGAGCAGCCCTACTTCCTGTTTGATGGCAAAACGCACAAAATGGCCACCCCGCCACAGCTTTTTCTTTTAATAACTTTTCATCTTTAACGTCTTAAGACCAAATTTACAGTCGATCAGATTAAATCTCTAGGAGGAGTTTGTTAAAGTAAGCAATGTGGAAATGAACTTTCAATTCAAATTGGCGGACATCCTGTCGGGTTTAGGATATGGCTCCAATGACTTTTTTTGAACGTCTTGAAATGCTTCATATGTGTACCAAGTTACGTGAATCTACGTTAAACGTACTGCAGGGGGTTTTAATATTGTAGGGGGCGCTAGCAAGCCATTTTTGTGCGCTTAATCCTGAAACCCTTAAAATACGTGAATTTTTACCAGAATTGATGCAACCACCAATTTTGGTGAGTTTTTAAGTGTGTTAAGTCCCTCAAAAAGGTGATTTATTTGCCAGAAGAAAGAAAAAGAAAGGAAGAGTTCCTTCAGTTTCAATAGGGCCTTCGCCTCTGTCGGTGCTCAGGCCCTAATAATCCTTACGAAAACAATAGGGTTCCACAGCCGTCCACAGCCCTGCTGTGTGAACCACGTAGCTTTGCTATCGTGGTTCCTCCAGCCTCGGACTTGGACCCCTAACAAGAACATAATTGGATGTGATGAAGTACAGTATGGTTATTATTAGTGTTCAATCCCTATAAACCCTAGAACCCTATTGAGTATGAGCCATCTTATTATTATTCGTTGTCTTCTACAAAAACTTGATTGCTGTAAGCCGGAATGAACTGGAAATGTTTTCCCATAACTGGAAATGATGCAAATGCTTAACACAAAATCTGAGCCCAATCGGCCACATAGTGGCGTGGATATTAGATCCCCAAAAAACTTGATTTTGGAAAGGTCACGCCTCTTACACTGTGAATCTGATTGACTTTAAATTTTACACACATATCCAACTTAACATGCTATATAAAAAAATCCTCTTGGACCGTAAGAAGCCCGCCATGATGGATTTTTGCTTATTTGCATAATGTAATAAAACATTAATGTTATATCAAATTTTTGAATTTTGACTATTGTTACTGTTACTGGCTGAGCTAACCTGGGCACGTATAACCAAGAAACACAACTACTATCTGCTAACCTAGCACGTAACATGAAGTTTAGGGGTGCACACCTTAAATTGACCTGCAATAAAAGATATAAAATATACTTTGGGGATGAATACAGAAACTACAATCTGTTGTTTTATTTTTGCTTACAGTCACATTTTAAATGAATGGTGCTTAACAAATGCAAATTCAGAAATGTAAACAAAGTATTATTATTGTCAAATACAACAATATTGCCTCAGCCCCATTCACGGTCTGTCTTTTTTTGTTCACACTGAAATAGCAGTCATATCTAGGTAAATAAGACTTTCATGGAAAGGGGGTTATCCAACATAAATTGTGGGAAATATTGAATAATGAGGGAGCGAGATACAGATGAGCTCATGACACTTACATAAGCACTATTTGTTTAGCAAATGTCAGAGCTGATATTAACATTGATGTAAAAATGCAACAAAAAAATTTGTGATTGCACAGGTATTTAAGTAATTTTCCACAGTTTTGGCGTTGTCTGAGACTAAGATAACACTAAATAAGAATGCGGTCGATTTTGTGTTGAGACCGAATACAACAACACTGCCGAGGTCTATCGACACAGCTCCGCCAACCAAAAGTGCAGGCAAGCCGGGTTAAGACCGTAAACAAAGAGAGGAGGGCTAACATTAGGCTAAGGCTAGTCTCGCAATGCAGACCTCCTCCACAGTGCTGTGGACAAGGGTATTGGCGAGTCCACACAGCATTCCAGGATGGGAGAGAAACATTCTCTGGTTTATTGGCATGTCTTTAAACCATTCACAGTTGTCGTGGCCTGCATTAAGCATCGCACGGAGCCCCGGTGCTGTTGCAAAATAGCCTTGGGAAGGAACCTGTTTTTGGTGGAACATGTTCAAAAGTTGTTTTAGTCGTGCAACAGAAAACTCAGATTGGACAGATCTGGACAGTCTAGCTAGCTGTCTCAATTTACCCTGTAGAGATCTGAGGAGAAGTAAACCTCATAGTCCTCATAAATTAACCGGAGTTTAAAATTCCAACACAAAGAAAACTTAAGTTAATGGACATCTGGCCAAAAAGAAGGACATACAGCTGGACACTGGAACAATAGGAAGTGTAATGTCAACAGCACCGCCACTTTTGTCTCACCATTAATATCATATCACTGCGAAAAATAGTAACTATACATGAAACCACTTTATCCCCATTGTCTCACTATGTCATCAACAAAACTGCGGAAAAGATCGTAGTTTGCTCGGAGCCCCGCTTTCTGTCAACATGCAGAGAGGACAGATATGTTCGCGGTCAGCTACTGAAATTTGGCACAGTTTTATTTAAAGTGAATTGGTCCTCAGTAGTGAGGCTGGACCACAGGTCCGGTGTAGAGGAAAAATATTACATCTTTCCGATTTCAAACTGCCTGCACTGCCTTTCTGCACTGTTCGTATAGCTACCTGTGAGAAATAGGTGCAGGATGGGATTTGGTATCTTTTATCCACTTCATTCAGAAGCTTGTAGTTTATCTCTTGTAGTAGGCTACTTAATACCAGTAACAAAAACACTCGCTAGCTATGTTTGCTTTGCTAGCTTTGCCGCATTAACCTCTGCACATTCTTTTTAGGGATATTACTTTTCTGTTGGCTTTAAGCAAGGAGGCATTATTTTTGGCTACTAACATTTCTTCTTCAATCTCCATAATTTTGTTGTCTCCCTGAGCCACGCTCAAGTTCTTATGTTTTTGTCTTTTCTTTCCTTTCTTGTCTCTTTCTGTCTGTTTGCTTCTTGCTTCTTTTTCCCTCTTTACTTACACTTTCAAAGTGTGCCATGTGACAAGGCTAATGAAATATTCTGGCTCTAAATTGATCACAGCTAACAGAATATATACTTTTTTGGCACAATTCTGATAATTATATTGTACAATGTGATATTGCAAAAACAATATTGAGTCATTAAATTGTGCACCCCTACTTTACTGTTACTACGAGCTGCCCCCCAAACCAAATGCTTGTTTAAAGGAAGTTTTCCATTGTTGCTGTTGCACCAAATACATACTCTTGGGGGAATTATTAGGTCTCTTATTATAGAGTGTACTACTCTCTGTGTAATTATCCTGTGATTACATTTGTTATGATTTGACACTTAAAATAGAATGTAATTGAATTAAAATAAATGTTCAATTTATGTTACTTCCATCTTTTAATTTCTTTATTTCGAAATTGACAACTTTCCTACAATTTTCAGTGAGATACAATCAAAAGGTTAACACATTCTTTATATATTGTATATACTGTATAACTAAACCAAATGCGGACATCGCTAGAAAAGTACGCTACTTGATGAAACACGGAAAAATTCAAACACATGGACCACAAACGGCCAAGTATTCATCAAACTAAATGGAACGCCACAACATGCCAATGTTATGGTAATCAGAAACATTGAGGAACTAGACAAGTACTAACAAACAACATAACTGGAGTTATGAATACTCAAATGACACAATTCACAACACGCAACCAAAAAACAATCTGACTCTGAAAGAATTCATTCATTTGCATCTGGAGACAATAACAATATCAAATAAAGAATTGCTATTTATGATAAACAGAGTATTTCAATATACACTGACTATAATTTACTGGACACGGAAAATAAAATAGACTCAGAAAATAATTTCTCCATAATTAGAGGAGTGGCTATATACAGCATGTGGAATAAAAATTTAAGTTGTTAGATTTTAGATGATTTAAAAACTGTCCAACTATACAATACTTTAAAGAACAAAGATACTCAGATTTACCATGGATCACAAAAGGATTCACAAATGCTTGTAAAAAGAAAAACATTTTATAGAGAATTCATAAAACAAAGAACTAAAAAGGCAGTAAATAAATATACAGTAAAAAATATAAAAAGTTAGTCAACATCATACAGGTACAGTATGTATAAAGGAATACTACAGTAAAATAAATCATAACAAAAACAATATTAAAAGATTATGGGACATATTAAATAGTATTATTAAAAAAAGGACAACAAAGTTATCATAAATATGTGGTTGATAACAACATACTGTAAGGCTGGATAATATGGAGGATTTGGTCAACAGCAACAGTTTCTTTGTAAGTGTTGGAGCAAACCTGGCAGAAAAAATTCCAGCTCCATTGCCATCTGAGGAATGGAATGAAAACCTGATAGAAAGGAATCCAAACTCAATGTTCCTTACAACAGTGAAGGAAATGGAAATAATAGATATTGTAAATACAATACATCTACTGATTGCAATGAAAGTGATATGAAAATTGTAAAAAAAGAAAAGAAAAAAAAGAGAGTTATTGAGGGGATCTCAGAACCACTAACATACATCTGTAATCTATCATTTATAACCGGTAAATTTACTAACAAAATAAAAAATAGCTAACTAGCCACTGTATAAAACTGGGGACAGACACCACAAATTACAGGCCTGTTTCTATCACTATCACAATTTTCAAAAATCCTAGAAAAACTATTCGATAACCGATTTTATACATTTTTAAATAAACAAATGACTTTTGGGCAGTTAATATGAATTCAGATCAAATTGCTTAACATAACTGGCAATACTTGATTCAATTGAGGAGATTACAAATGCAATAGACAATAAACAATATGCAATTTGAGTCTTCATAGATCTTAAAAAATGTCCTCTGAAAACTTACTTTAGAGACAGGAAACAATATGTGAAGTTGGGAGACTATTCATCGTCATGCTTGTACTTTGCCTTTGGCATCCCGCAGGGGTCAGTATTGGGTCCAAAACTGTTTCTTCTATCTATAAATGATATTTGCAAGGTATCAAAAATATTACTATTCGCAGATGACACATATTTTTGGTTCTGGGGAAAACATAAAGGAACTACTGGATATTATTACTTTAGAAATGTGCAAATTTGGGCGCCCGGATAGCACAGTTGGTAGAGTGGGCACCCACATATAGAGGTTTACTCCCCCGGCCCCCGGGTTTGACTCCGACCTGCGACTTTTTGCTGCATGTCTTTCCCCCTCTCTCTCACCTTTCATGTCTTCAGCAGTACTGTCAATAAAGACCTAAAAATACCCCCCCCCCCCAAAAAAAAAATATATATATATACAAATGTGCAAATTAAAAGGTGGTTTGACAAAAACAAACTATCATTAAACTTAAGTAAAACTAAAATCATGTTATTTGGTAATTGTAAAAAGACTACTCAAGTACAGATACAGGTGGACTTTGTGGACATCAAAATAGTAAATGAAAATAGGTTTCTTGGAGTAATAATAAGCTAGAAATCACATAAAATATCATATAAAACATAAACAACAAACTTTCAAGAAGCATTTCCATACTAAATAATGCAAAAAACATTCTGGACCAAAAATCACTCAATATTCTTTACTGTTCACTTGTATTATCATATCTAATTTACTGTGCAGAGTTTTGGGGAAATACTTATAAATGTGCTATCATCACTATTAGTATTGCAAAAAAGAGCAATACGGATAATTCATAATACCGGTTACAGAGAACACACAAACTACTACTACTACTTCTAAAATCAAAAACACTGAAATTCAATGTTCTGGTTCATATCCAAACGGCACAAATAATGTATAAAGCAATAAATAACATACTTCCAGGTAATATTAAAAAAATATTTTTTAATAGAGATGGGGGAAATCATATGAGGGGAAAGTCTTTTTAAAACATAATTTTAAGGGATTAGGAAGAACATTGCTTCTTCCTAATCCCTTTCAGACATGTTAAATTAATATTTGTTTCTGTGTTTTTAGTTTTTATTATTTGAAAATGTTAAAAATAAAGCATTCATTCATTAATTCATTATATAGAGGTCAACAAAGTAAAACAAGCCTCTGTTTTTAATCATGCCACTTTTTTTCCCCCTCAGGAGAGTTGACACAGGGGGAGCTATACTCAGCCATCAAGAAAGAAAAGGAGCAGACAGAGGCAGGAGATGCCAGCACAACACACTTCAGTGGAGAAATGCACTTCTATGAATTAGTGGAGGACACTAAAGATGGGATATGGCTGGTTCAGGTAAAAGCACATCATAACAGTATATTCAGATATAGTAGGGTTGCAAGTGGACATGACAATGATTCTTCTGCAAAGCAGGAATATCACATCTTCTCTTATCAAACACTCTTTGTTTAAAGTTTACAGTGTTCATGGTGACCCATTCTATCTCACTGTGTTGTCTTGATCGTGACCATTTTTTTATTAATCTGTCTGTGGTAAAGTTCCGAGCTTTATGGAAGTGCATTACCAAATCCATGGACTACCCTTATAATACAGGTGTAAATGTAAAAACACATTGCAATCAGAATGCTTTGAGCCAGACCACCTCTGCATCTTGAGGTATTCTAGTAGACATTGTGACTGGATGTCAGTCTTGATCCTTTCATACAAGTGAGTTGTGAGCTGCTGAATAACAGTAGTTGGGCATAATTCAACTTTTAAAGACAGCAATTCAGTTTAGTGTCAGCTTTTGAACAAACCCTAAAATATTACACTTCTTTCATATATTATGGGCAATATCCAACTTTTAAATAAAGCAATTACATTTTAGTGTAAGCTTTTCAAAAAACCTTGAAATATTTCACATCCTTTGGGTGTCTGGGTAGCTCATCTGGTAGCGCCATATGTAGAGGTTCGCTCCTTATCACAACAACCACTAGTTCAACTTCAACCTGCGAACTTTGCAGTATGTCATTCCCCCTTTCTCTACCCTTTCAGGCAGGTTTTTCCTGGCTCAGAATTAAGCTTTGGGGAATTTTGAACGTAAATGACTTCAATTCCCGCATTCTCATACATTTTTTTGCACCAATTTATTATTAAAACGGCTATATTTATGGCAAGGAAATCACAATATTCTGGTGGCAGGTAACAATTCAAAATATAATCGATATATTCAGTGTTCCAGTAAGAGGGTTTCCACATCCGGTACATGGGCCCAGATAGACTACACTTGACCCCAAAGTCCAGTTGTTTTAAAAAATGTAGGATTGATTTACACAGACTATTGCTTTTACTGCTAATTTGTACAATAATACAATCATGGATACAAAACGTTATGAAGTGTAATATTTTCTACATTATATTAATCAACAAAAATCAGTAATGTTCAGACTACAGTGTAACGGACCACCACAGTTCATGCATGTATGTGAACCACAGATAAATTGTAGTTTATTCCTTTCATTGTGAAAAACTAACACTACATGAATGGGGCACAGCAGCCAGATGGTGCGGAACAATGCTGCTTGTTCAGGGTTTTGTGTACTACCATAGGCTTACACTTTGCATCAGGTGTTAAAACAACTGTAACAAAAAAAAAAGAATCAGACTACTTTTTAACGCAATTACAAAATGTTTTTAACCGGTCAATGTAATACTGATGACGTCAGACGGCTGCACAGATAGAACTAGCTAGACAGCAGTCAGAGCTCCGGCGGAGTTCTGTGCCCGTGAGCAGCGGCTTTTCGCTGCACAGCCGGTGTTCCGGATTAACTGGTGTTTGAGTCATCTGGTGATAGAGGTAGATGTGGTTTAGGCGTGTAGGCAGGACCCATTCCCAGCTAACTAGGGAATAAACATGCTGATTGCTTTGGCTCAATTTCACATTCATTTGTCTGTGTCTTGTGAGACTTTACGATAGAAACGAGTTGCTGAGCATCTGGTCCCGACAGACATGCATGCAAACATTAGCCGTTGTCATTACAAAATATCATCCGTTGTCTGGTGACTGATCCATTTACATTAGTAAACACTTCACCGTTAAAACAACACTGTATGTATCTGAAATTTAAACAAACTGTGGTATTATATATTGTTGCCGTACAATATAATGCTATACAAGATCAATCTACAGTACATTTGAACAATATGATTCTAGCTTGCGACACTAAAACCCACTGAAATCACCTAACTGTACACCACGTGTAAACGTGTCCAAATTTAAGATCAATATGCAATGCAAGCTCTGATTTGACACATGGTACATTAGACCTCATTACTGTGACAGAATTAAATAAAATGAGCAGTATGGATTCAGAATCAGCTTTATGGGCCAAGTATACGTGCAAACACATAAACACAAACTGAAAAACATATCCACAGATGATTCAAACACCAGTTAATCCGGAACACCGGCTGCGCAATGAAAAGCCACTGCTCACGGGCACAGAACTCCGCCGGAGCTCCGACTGCTGTCTGTCTCTGCAGCCGTCTGACGGCATCTGTATTACATGATTTTATTGGCCAGCCAATATTTTAGTTTTTACGTGTATCGCATCGGGCCGATACGCGGCTGCTTCGTTTGCTGATAGTTTTTTCCCCGGCATTATTTACAGACATGCAGCTCTGTGTTGCTGGAGACGCTGCAGTTCATGTGCAGACACTGCCCTTTTACCACTAACACCATGGCAGTCTTAAATTGCTAATCTAATTTGGATGATATGAATGTAAGATGATTGCAGAAGTGATCACGTACTGACTTCTAGGCCATTCGGGGGCGCTGTAATCACCTTAGACCATTTTGGCCCATTTTATCACTTCTGAGGTCGAGTGCGTCATATATGACACCAAACGGCACTTCTGATTCATAACTTTGTAACTTAATAATATAACTAGTAGAAACATACTGTCTTTTGGAGCTAAAAACTAACTGTTGCCCCGTTCTGCTGTCTTTATCTTCCTATCCCTTACAGAAGGTTTTGTATCCAGCCTAGAAGGCCAGAGTTTTTTGGTGTCATTGTACATCTAATCCGTACTGTTACATGCAAGATTGATACACTGTATGTAAGAAATGTAACAAATTTGTCTGTATATGTTTGTTTTGCACTGGATGACTCCAAATACATAGAACTGTTTTAGACAACACATATGCTTATGTGGCATAGCTGTGTGTGTGATATCAATATTTGTGAGATTCATTTCCGTTTTATTTAATTGTCTTTATGGTCCTACCACCTTTTTAACATTCAAATGACCTCAGTACAACAAAAATATTCTAATAGCCTAGTTTTTCCTGAAAAAAAATGATGTGCATAGATTTACTATGGACAACAGGGTTGATGTTTTACAAGCTTTTATAGAAAATAAAATCAGACTGACCAGAGGTTGTTGAAAATCCTTTAGGGCTCTGTTTTATTTGCAACAGCATTGTACGGCCGAACTTGCGGCTCACACCTCTTGATATTTCCTCACGTTTGCCTCCCCACGTTACGCTTTGGGTTCAGCGCTTGCATGCTCCACCGGTTCGCTGATGTTGACTCACGTCGGGGCAACTGCCGTGATGAGGCTTGGACCCAAGTCATAACTGCTTGCAGTTCTAGTCATTTTTGTAGTTATCACTCCCACTTATTTTTTTGGATTCTTAAGTTTCCTACCAGTCCAGAAACGGTATAGAAGTACTGTGATGGGAAAGAGTGTAGGTGCTTTTGCAATCAAGTGAATTTTTCTTTCTTGATCACTGGCATGTAAACTTAAGACTAACATGTATAACTTATTTTTCTTTAAATAAAAAAAGTTTAATAACAAGAAACAAGAACATCAACGTCAGAAATTTAAATAATGGATTCAGTCGTGAACAATCAACAAAAAATGGTCTCTCTCACATTACAAAAAGGAGACTTGTTTGAGACTGCAGGGTTTAAAATAGACACAAAACCAGTCTGCTACTGTTCCATGCAACACACGCCATTGTAAGTCCCCAATGTTTTTAGTGACTGGCAACTTATAAAGACTGCTCCAAGCTGGTTTCACCTCAGTCTTCACTCTGAAGTGTTCCCTCAGTCTTGCATTTTAGCTTCTCCTTATTCAATGCTTTGACACATCCTTTGAACAGGAACCTTCCACTTACAGAATGTCTCAAAGTCCTTTACATTTGGCCTAATCTACATCTTGGGAAAAGGGTCAATGTGTTCAGGTGTTAAATGTCCATTAAACCATCTACTTACAAGAGCTCTGTCCTTTAATGACAAAGCCTTGTTAAACCAGTCCAGTTTTAGTCCAACCACTTGTGAGGATCTGACTCACAACTTGTCTGCCACTTTTACCACATTGTTCACCTGAGCACCAGCCAGCTCTAACAAGTCCTGGACAGTTGTTATAGCCTTCTCCTTTAATAATACAGTCATGGTTGGCAATTCCTCCCACGCAGCAGCTAGACAAACCTTCTTCAGAATTTGCTCCTTCAACAGCCAGTCCAAGGAGGAAGTAGGCCCCAAAACACCAGCCTCCATCATTCTCCATGTTTGCAAGACACTCAAATAATATATTGACAATACATTTAAATTAAAACACAAACAGTCCAGTGAAAACAGTTTTACCAAAACCCCAATACACCATCCCGACCAAAAATAAACTCAGCTACTTGCCTCCACAGGAGATTTTGTGGACATTTTGTAGAAACTGTACCCTGATAGCTGATTTTCTACTTGCTAAATGTACCAAGCCCTTTCCTCCATCTTCTTTTAATAAGAACAAAAAATCAGGTACCAGAAGAAGTTCACAATAAAGCTTTGCAATTTCCCCAGTTGAATAGCAGGAGGCTCCAGCACTGCAAAGCGGTGCCACAAAGTGGAGCCCTCCAGATTATTAATAATAATGGATCTGCCTCTGTAAGACATTTGGGGCAAGAGACTGTGCTACCTTTCCAGGCTGCCCTCCATCTCCTCCACCACTCCCTCCCAGTTCTTCATATTTGCAGAGTTATCACCCAAATGTACTCCTAGACACCTGATGCCAACTCTTCCCTAATTGATACAATCAGGTAACTTGGGTTCTATGCCTGGCCAATTTCCAAGAAGCAAAACATTACTTTTAGCCCACTTAGCTTTTCAAAATATTCTGTAATATTCATCCATTTCTTAACATCCCCTGTATATTTAACAGCTTCTATATCAGCTACATATGTAAACAGATGTAATGGTACAACATTAGTAGACAGTTTTACCCCGCTTTAAGTTGTTCGTATTTTAGACGGCATGGGTTCTATAAGCAGGGAGTACACGTCCGACAGTGCACATCCTTGGCGAATACCCCTCTTGATCATAAAGGGAGCGCTCAAGCCACCATTTTTTTAGGTGTGCTTTTAAATCTGACTATAGAGGACTCCAATCATATAAGTAAACATAGGAGAAAAGCCAAAAGCATCTAGAGTTTTCCAAATGTACTGAAGTTCCACTCAATCAAAAGCTTTCTCTTGATCCAGGGAGATTAGACCAAAGTTCAACCCCAATGTTCTAGAGAGATAAATATAATCTCTAATTATTGCAATATTGTTGTTAAGTGATCCACCAGGTATGCGGTATGATTGGTCAATCTCTATTAGGGCTGTAACAATACACCAAACCCATGGTTTGGTTCGTATCATGATTTTTGACCCACAATTCGATACAAACCTTGAGTCTTTCATTGTTGTTTTCATTGATTAGCTCCCACTTTGCAACATAGTTATACAACAGATAGCTTATTTATTGATATTGATTGATTTCAATATTGATCGATCCAACACCAAAGATTCTTTTGTACCTTAAAATAATGTTTTCAAAATTTTTTCAGTGGTTCATTAACTCATTGGAATGAGACATAAGAATAATGGTAATGGTAACAGTAATGGACAATTTCACTTCTAATCTGTAGGGGGAACAAAGAGGAAAGATGCTTTGGTGCCTACTGTAAAGGTGCTGGTTGACAAGTAGCTAATGCTAATGTAATTCTTGGTGGGTAACATAAGATTACGACACCGTTCAAAACACTTATTTATTTTTAGTCTGATTGTTTTGACCACAACTCTGGGCTAACCCATGAATTCATCAGTAACATTAACTGTATACAGTGGGTACGGAAAGTATTCAGACCCCTTTAAATTTTTCACTCTTTGTTTCATTGCAGCCTTTTTCCAAAAATCAAAAAAGTTCATTTTATTTCTCAGTAATGTACACTCAGCAACCCATCTTGACAGAAAAAAACAGAAATTTAGAAATTTTTGCATATTTATTAAAAAACAAAAACTGAAATATCACATGGTCATATGTATTCAGACCCTTTGCCGTGACCCTCATATGTAACTCAGGTGCTGTCTATTTCTTCTGATCATCCTTGAGATGGTTCTACACCTTCATTGGAGTCCAGCTGTGTTTGATTATACTGATTGGACTTGATTAGGAAAGCCACACACCTGTCTATATAAGACCTTACAGCTCACAGTGCATGTCAGAGCAAATGACAATCATGAGGTCAAAGGAACTGCCTGAAGAGCTCAGAGACAGAATTGTGGCAAGGCACAGATCTGGTCAAGGTTACAAAAAAATTTCTGCTGCACTTAAGGTTCCTAAGAGCACAGTGGCCTCCATAATCCTCAAATGGAAGACGTTTGGGACGACCAGAACCCTTCCTAGAGCTGGCCGTCCGGCCAAACTGAGCTATCGGGGAGAAGAGCCTTGGTGAGAGAGGCAAAGAAGAACCCAATGGTCACTGTGGCTAAGCTCCAGAGATGAAGTCGGGAGATGGGAGAAAGTTGTAGTAAGTCAACCATCACTGCAGCAATCCACCAGTCGGGGCTTTATGGCAGAGTGGCCCGAAGGAAGCCTCTCCTCAGTGCAAGACACATGAAAGCCCGCATGGAGAGTTTGCAAAAAAACACCTGAAGGACTCCAAGATGGTGATAAATAAAATCCTCTGGTCTGATGAGACCAAGATAGAACTTTTTGGCCTTAATTCTAAGCGGTATGTGTGGAGAAAACCAGGCACTGCTCATCACCTGTCCAATACAGTCTCAACAGTGAAGCATGGTGGTGGCAGCATCATGCTGTGGGGGTGTTTTTCAGCTGCAGGGACAGGACGACTGGTTGCAATCGAGGGAAAGATGAATGCGGCCAAGTACAGGGATATCCTGGACGAAAACCTTTTCCAGAGTGCTCTGGACCTCAGACTGGGCCGAAGGTTTACCTTCCAACAAGACAATGACCCTAAGCACACCGCTAAAATAACGAAGGAGTGGCTTCACAACAACTCTGTGGCTGTTCTTGAATGGCCCAGCCAGAGCCCTGACTTAAACCCAATTGAGCATCTCTGGAGAGACCTGAAAATGACTGTCCACCAACGTTTACCATCCAACCTGACAGAACTGGAGAGGATCTGCAAGGAGGAATGGCAGAGGATACCCAAATCCAGATGTGAGAAACTTGTTGCATCTTTCCCAAAACGACTCATGGCTGTATTAGATCAAAAGGGTGCTTCTACTAAATACTGAACAAAGGGTCTGAATACTTATGACCATGTGATATTTCAGTTTTTGTTTTTTAATAAATATGCAAAAATTTCTAAATTTCTGTTTTTTCTGTCAAGATGGGTTGCTGAGTGTACATTACTGAGAAATAAAATGAACTTTTTTGATTTTTGGAAAAAGGCTGCAATGAAACAAAGAGTGAAAAATTTAAAGGGGTCTGAATACTTTCCGTACCCACTGTAGCTAGAAGACTAATCTAATGATAATTTATCTAACTAGCACACCTGTGTCTTCTGCCTCAGACTACGGTGCTGCGAGGCTTCAGTCGGGAGATGAGCTGACAACAGCCACATCCACAGTCAGCCCCCTGCCAGCTAACAGCCAGCCCGGTCAACACTTAACTCCAGTGCTAAGAACACTAACGGTGGTTTACTGAACCGTCTGGAAACAGACCCAGCCACTCGAGTCAGAACAGCGGCCAATCGTAACGCTACACCTCCGTTAGTGGTACCGGTGCAACCCCCCCCATCCCCCTTTGCTTTTAGCCGTACAATTACACTTTACAGTTAGCTAAATTTACCAGACAAAACAGGAATAAGGAACACCAAAAGGACTAATACTATTAATAATTTAAAGATGTGGTAGCATTGGATCTGGACAGGAAGGATAACTGTAGGGAGTTGGAAGGGGTGTGTCGCCATTCTGCCTTCTCACTCCGAGACACAGGTTCGTAGAAATGAGTGTCGTGATTTCGGTTTTATCGTCCATATCCATATCATTGTAGTCCTAATCTCTATTACATTTTCAATTGCTTTGTTTCAGTCACTACCACTTTTAATAGGATATAATAGTCTGCACACAGCAGACTTACCGGCCTCCAGTTTTGATCTCTGACAGATCTCCTTTGTTTTTGGTAACAGGGTGAGGATTGGTCTGTGACAGCTGAGAGGAAGCCTCCCTCCAGCCAAGCTGTCATTTATGACTTCTAGCAAGTCCTCCCCTATCGTGGACCAAAAACATTTATAAAAGTCCACAGCAAGACCATCAATCCCTAGGGCTTTCCCATTATCGGTGCTCAGAAAAGTGTGAGAAAGAAACTGTGAAAAATACCAGTGTCTTGTGATATACTCTGACAGCGCTGTGTTACCACGTCAGAGGATATCCCCTCCAATAACTGTGAGAGGGCTTTGATAGAGACATGAGCAAATAGGCTATAAACCAGTTTTTAGATAACACAGAACCATGTATGTATTGCAGCCTCTCTGTCTGTGTCTGTGTGTGTTTGTGTTGTTAAATAACAACACAAACCTATGATTTCTGTAACCTGCCTACTCCAAAAAAAACACCTTTTACCCTTTTACCCAACTTGCGTTCCACACTTAATACCGCTGTCTTAGAACAAGTTACTTTGTGAGATCAGTGTTATTGTCAGACACTTTTAATTACAATTTGAGCCTGTCAGTGGCAAAAGAAAATCACTTTTAGTGGAAAAAATCAAAGGTGCACAATCGCCTCAGTAGGCTACATTGCCGCTTGGTTTGTGCCAACCAGCACTGCATTCTTGCTCAATACTGGACCAATTTTAAAGATTTTTTGATCAGTCTGTTAGACACAAATGCATGGGGAAATGGTGTCCAGGTTGAAAAAAACTAAACAAAATTAGCCTTTAAGCAAGATCGCTGGAGTCTGCAGAAGCGGAACAAGCTAAAATGTACGTTAATTTATGTTCACTAAAAGGGTATATTTTACCACTGACATTAGGCTGCACGATTTAAAGAAAAAGTCATATTGTGATTTAAAATACTGTGATTGCGATATAATGCTATCATGAGTATTTGCTCGTTTATCAAGGAAAATGCACAAAATACAAACATTTTGAAACATACAAAGTTAATGACCAGAAGAACAAAATGACAGACAATGACATAGACAGACATTTTTCCTTTGCTCATCACAGTACAAATGAAATTAATAGAACAATAAATAAGAAAATATAAGTTCTTATTAAAATAATACCTTTTGTATACCCTAATAAACAATGTCATTTAAGATGGGTGTAATATAATAAATAGTGATTTAAAGTTATAAAATATAATTGGTACAACCACCCGAAATGGCTATCGCCAAACCCACCAGACTCCATTTAATAAATAGTAATTTTATCATCGTAAAATATACCTCAGTCAACAGAAACAAACTATCAAAAGGTCTCTTGGTTCATCTTTCCACCTTTCCAAAAATCATCACTCTGGTTTAGTTGAAAAATTGGTTATATACTGGATCTATACCCGCTGAAGGAGTTTAGTTGATTTGGCGATAGCAATCTCAGAGTTTTTTATGGTTAAACAAAAATAATTTTACTCTTTAACAAAAAGGTCTGTCTCTGTATGGATCCTTTACATAATGTTGTCAGACATTCTGAGCCTCTTAGTTGGAAAAAGCACTTTTTGTGGACAAAATGGAAGATGCATATTTTTGGATTGCATTGTAGCCCAGCTTTCCCGCTCAATACTAGACCAATTTCAGAGATGTTTATTCACATTAGTCACATAGACATCAATACAAGGAAAATAGGGTCCATGTTGAAAAAAACAAAATTACCCTTTAAGCCCACATCTATATTTAAAGTTTTTCACTACCTATTCTACATTTTATCAAAAACAGGCAAGGCAGAACTGGGAGAAATGCTTTCTATGGTAACAACCAGTTTATGGTCATGCCAAATTAAAGATCCCTTTTTGAGCCACACAGACTATTTAACCAGTACATGAAAAGTCTATGCGTAAAGCCTACGTTCTGCCCCAAAGCCACAAAATGGATCATTAAAAGTACCAAGAAGAAGAAGAGGTTAGGGCTCCCACTTACACTGATTTAAGGGCTTTCATGCACTTAACAGATTTGTTTTGCACTAGCTGTCTGACCCTGTCATGTTCTTGTTTGTACCTGCAGGTCATTGCCCAGGACCGTGAAGCTTTGCTAAGTCATTCCAACTGGGATAAGATGGTGCAGAAAGTGTCTCAGTTTGGCATCAGAACGGGAACCTTCAACTGCTCTAATGACTACAGGTGGGAAGCAGGACACAGTGACACATTAAAAATAATAATCATTTGGCAGAAGCATTTGGACCAATTGTCCTAGTAGGAAAATTTGATTTTTTTATTGTTCTACTCTCTACTTCTGTATGTTTTTTGTCAAAAAGACAAATTCATTGCATGGACAGCCATACTTCTTTTTACAGAGCCTTGCAATCCAGTTGTACTATTACATTTGTATTTTATCATCTGGAATTAAAAACAAACTTAAGCTTTGGATTTGTAATTGTCGTAATGACCTGAATGTAAGATCACCCTAATAATAGGTCATTTTTGGATCACTTTATGAGAAACAAGTCTTGTTTTAATAAAGAAAATATGTTTATATACTGTATAATAAATCATATTGGAAACAACAAGGTTGTGTTTCAACAAATGTTGTTTTACACAGATTATTTTGTTTGTATGCCTGCTGGCATTTCAGAGAATACTACAAATTTAAATAAACAATAAACAGTAGGTTTAGCATAAACGTCTAAGTGCATGCTTGTAGCTCACGCGCCATGTACGGTTGCGTGTGTATAAACAAAGCTTAAAGCTCCAGAATAATGTCCGTAATACTGACGTGGGGGTTCTCTGTTCTGTCCACCAGGTCATGTATCAAGCGTGGCTGGCAGCGCTCCACTCTCATCATGTCTGTTCCTCAGACTTCAGCATCCAAGGGCAAAGTCATGCTAAAAGAATACAATGGCCGTCGCATTGAAACTGAACACATCTTCCGCTGGATGACCTCACACGTGGCTCATCGAATCAAAACCTTGCGTAATTCTGAGCAGTTGGTGGAGGAGTGGCGCTCTGACCCAGCCCACCCAGTAAAGATGTTTCTGTTCGCCCGTCTGTCCCAGCCGCCCGCCTTCTTCTCCTCGCTGTCTGTCAAGTTTACCGGCAGGATTGAGTTCATTTTTGTAGATGTACGTCACTGGGACAACTACAGCAGCCTATCAGAGATTGATGTGTCACAGAGCCCTGCCTACATTCTCAAGATGCCTGAGGGCATTTACCGCTATGGCAACAGGTGATGATTGAACAAGGAAATTGTAATTGGTTGTATCGGTTATACAAAATAATTCAAATTTCTTTTAATTGTCTTGTTCCTTCTTATCACTCTTGTCTCCAACTGTCCTGTACTTCTCCTCCCCTTTCACTCTTTCTCTCTTCCTGTCCACTCTTCTTCTCCTCTCCTCTTCTACACCTCCTTTTCCCCTCTTATCCTTGTCATTTTTCAATCTCTGCTCCACTCCTCTCTCCTCTCTTTTCACTTTAGTACCGGGGAGTTCCTGTCCCTGGCTGCCATGGATACTTTCCTGCGTTCGGTCCAGCCAGAGGTCAATGATATGTTTGTCCTCAGTCTGGTCTTGATTAACTTGCTGGCCTGGATGGACCTCTTCATTACACAGGTCACTTCCTGTTTTTCCATTAACCACATTGGTGAAATTGAACTGTATTTTGTATATTGAAATGTATTTACTTAAGTACTGTTCTCAAGTACAGTTAGTATTTTTACCTGGTTATTTCCATTGAATTCAATTTTATACTTCTACTCCACTTAATTATAAAGGGGAACTTGCAGGTGGACTCTGATTTATAAAGGAAACATTGCCTGAAACATAACTAAGAGCCATCTCATTTGGCCTATTCTGCTTTCTTTTTCTGCAGCAGCATTCTCATGTGCTTGCTGTAAATTAGTCCACAGCAGCCAGTAAGCTATAGTGTCAGAGATCAATGGACACTTATGGAGAGATTTGGCACAGGTGGCCGCAAGGAACACGCTGGAGCCTTTAGTTTACAGATTTACAGATTACAATTTTACATAGACAACATAGATCAGTTTATGAAATATGGGTCATGTATAGCTCCTTCTTGACCAGCTATTAAATATACAGTGAAGAAAATAAGTATTTGAACACCCTGCTATTTTGCAAGTTCTCCCACTTAGAAATCATGGAGGGGTCTGAAATTGTCATCGTAGGTGCATGTCCACTGTGAGAGACATAATCTAAAAAAAAAATCCAGAAATCACAATGTATGATTTTTTAACTATTTATTTGTATGATACAGCTGCAAATAAGTATTTGAACACCTGAGAAAATCAATGTTAATATTTGGTACCGTAGCCTTTGTTTGCAATTACAGAAGTCAAATGTTTCCTGTAGTTTTTTACCAGGTTTGCACACACTGCAGAAGGGATTTTGGCCCACTCCTCCACACAGATCTTCTCTAGATCAGTCAGGTTTCTGGGCTGTCGCTGAGAAACATGGAGTTTGAGCTCCCTCCAAAGATTCTCTATTAGGTTTAGGTCTGGAGACAGGCTAGGCCACGCCAGAACCTTGATATGCTTCTTACAGAGCCACTCTTTGGTTATCCTGGCTGTGTGCTTCGGGTCATTGTCATGTTGGAAGACCCAGCCTCGACCCATCTTCAATGCTCTAACTGAGGGAAGGAGGTTGTTCCCCTAAATCTTGCAATACATGGCCCTGGTCATCCTCTCCTTAATACAGTGCAGACGCCCTGTCCCATGTGCAGAAAAACACCCCCAAAGCATGATGCTACCACCCTCATGCTTCACAGTAGGGATGGTTTTCTTGGGTTGGTACTCATCATTCTTCTTCCTCCAAATACGGTTAGTGGAATTATGACCAAAAAGTTCTATTTTGGTCTCATCTGACCACATGACTTTCTCCCATGACTCCTCTGGATCAAAGATGGGCCTTGACATGTGCTGGTTTAAGCAGGGGAACCTTCCGTGCCATGCATAATTTCAAACCATGACGTCTTAGTGTATTACCAACAGTAACCTTGGAAACGGTGGTCCCAGCTCTTTTCAGGTCATTGACCAGCTCCTCCCGTGTAGTTCTGGGCGGATTTCTCACCTTTCTTAGGATCATTGAGACCCCACGAGGTGAGATTGCTCCAACAGTGGACCTTTTTTCACCAAGCTGCTTGGCAATTTCCCCATAGCCCTTTCCAGCCTTGTGGAGGTGTACACTTTAGTCTCTAGTGTCTTTGGACAGCTCTTTAGGCTTGGCCATGTTAGTAGTTGGATTCTTACTGATTGTATGGGGTGGACAGGTGTCTTTATGCAGCTAACGACCTAATGACCAAACAGGTGCATCTAATTTAGGATAATAAATGGAGTGGAGGTGGACATTTTGAAGGCAGACTAACAGGACTTTGAGGGTCAGTATTGCAGCTGATAGACAGGTGTTCAAATACTTATTTGCAGCTGTATCATACAAATAAATAGTTAAAAAATCATACATTGTGATTTCTGGATTTTTTTTAGATTATGTCTCTCACAGTGGATATGCACCTACGATGACAATTTCAGACCCCTCCATAATTTCTAAGTGGGAGAACTTGCAAAATAGCAGGGTGTTCAAATACTTATTTTCCTCACTGTATTTCAAGATGCCACATGAATATGGAGCGTCTACCCCAGTTCATGCAAATTTGCCTAAAATGTCAAGCCAATAGGAATACTTGGAATTGACGGTTGTGGTAAATATTCATGGAAGGACAAGTTTGTGAATGGGCAACACAGATTTGGATAATGAACAACTAAACATGTTACACACTGGACCTTTAATAGATACCTTATACACAGTACTAGTGAGAGAATATAGAGCAAAACAGTTCTGTATTTATTGTCCAGTTTTTTTTTTTAACATGTATTCATTTTCATGGACAGGGAGCAACAGTGAAACGATTTGTAGTTCTGATCCGAACACTTGGAACCTACAACTCTATACTGCTGGTGTCCTGGCTTCCTGTTCTGGTATGAAATCTTCTATACCACAGTTTTCACTACTTAGTTCATAGACATTTTCTTTTTTGCGTTTTTTACACTACATCTGCAGTACAATGTAGTGTAATTCAATTGTTGAATTTAACCCATCCAAGCATTTGGAGACATATGGACACATACAGCACCTGTGCCTCTTTCAATTGCATTGTCACATCATGAGCCCAGTTGTTTTCTGTTCAGGGGCCCATTCCAGAAATATGGTTTAAAAAAAAACTGAACCTATACCTAAACTCTGTTAAAGGGATCCAGCGGAGCACCAGCACACAAGTAAATCAAAACGCATTATTGCCAAGGGTTTCACATTATACTGCTGATATACTGCAGGGTGGTAATGACCCACGTATTGCAGCTAGGAGGGATAAACAACTTTGTCAACTTTACTTTTTAAGTGCAAGAGAGTGTTTAAATTATATATATATTCTATCCCTATTGATCACTAATCACTAATTGATTACTTCTTCTAGGCTCTCCTTCAGATGCCTTATCTGGACACTCTGTATAGTTACAGTCTAAAGCTGCTTCGTTATGCTGACACCACCACATTGGCCAGCCTGGTGAGAGCTGACTGGACTTTCTACTCATCCCACCCAGCTCTCTTCCTGTCCACCTACCTGGCCCATGGCCTGCTGGTCGACTACTTTGAGAAGAAACGCCGCTGTGGCATCAGGAACCAAGAGGACAGCACCACCAACCTGGAGTGGCTGGCCAGTCTGTGGGACTGGTACACTTCGTATTTGCTCCATCCAATCGCATCGCTGCAAGACCCATCTGACCACTCAGACTGGGAGGACGACCCCAACTTCTTATTTCAGCGTTTAGCTTTCCCTGATCTCTGGCTTCGCCCATTAGTAAACATGGACTATATTAATGCCCTGCCAACCTGGAGGTTCAGAGCTCTTGGTCAAGACAGGGGGGGGATGGCTGGTAGAAAGCTGGATGAAGAGACAGATAGTTCACATTCAGACACAGAGAGCAAAGAGCAGATGGATTCCCCTCTTACAGATCCCAGCAGTCCTCCACACAGCAGCAAAATACACAAGAGATCAATGTGCATTCAGGACAGCAACTCACAGCTCTCTATGTACAACAACATAGACCCCAGCAGTAGCTGTCAGTGTGTGTGTGCTGTTGCAGCATCGTCCTTTTGCTGTCGTCATGGGAACAGAATCCCACCATCAGCAGACAGGGCATTGATGGACATCTGCCTCACACATGAAGGTGTCTCCAACCATCAACAATCTGATTGGTCGGTGTGGCCCTGTGACATGTTGCAGTGTTCAGAGTGTGTGGTATGTCTGGAGAACTTTGGAAGGGAGGAGCTGCTGATGGGTCTGCCCTGTGGCCATGCCTTCCACCAACAGTGCATTGTGGTGTGGTTGGCAGCAGGCAGACACTGCTGTCCAGTGTGTCGCTGGCCCAGCTACAAGAAGAAACAGCACAGAGCTGCACAGAGCAGCTCTACTGAAAACACACTGCAGGACTGATGACTACATCTAACTGAGCTCTTCTTCGTGTTTCTTCTCTACTCTAACTGTTCATTGGCACATAACTCACTAGGCATTGAGACTGTGTGATATTATCACAACTTGCTTGGGGTGAAGTTGAGGCTGGGGTGGAATTAAGGAGAAAACATTGTCAGCATAAGTGATCAGGGCTGTTGTTGTCATGACCCATCAATTAGCTTGCTTTAATTACTATTGAAGGGATATGCAGGCCATTGTGGCAGCGATGAAACTATGAAAGACTAGTCACCATGATTTTTGTATAGAGAGAATATTGATTCACACAGTAACAATTGGTGAAGTCACAGCAAACTACGTAGTGCAATAAAAACATATTTCTGGTTTTGCCTTTTTCACTTACAAGAGTCTGTTCACCCCAGAAATCATTTAGAATGAGATTTCTTACACGTAGTGTTGTGATTTTAGGCTGGACAAAAAACTATCAACTATCAAGCAAACTGCATTGAAACAATTATATAATTAAAAAAAAACATGTACACTGTCTGCCCAACCTGTATGTGTTTATATTGTAGTTATAGTTTTGTTAAGAATTGTGGGGAACTAGATAGGCTTCTCTATTTAATGCTCTCATTGCTCAACACAGGAAAGGTATATTTGTCATAACATTATATTCAATGAATGAATTGGGTGTGAAATATCACACTTCTGTCTTCCTTCTCAGAATCTTAATTTTTACATGACTGAAGTATTTATTTAGATTTTCCAGATATAATGTGCCTAGAAAGATTTCCTGCCCTACTATTATCAATAGTAATAATCCTTAATTCTGCCTCATAGTGTGTCCCTATAGTCTAGGGCAATTAAAGTAATTAAGATGTATTTTATCACTCATAACCGAAACACACACAGTTGTAAACCTTGTTTTTAGATGACCTGATTAAAGCTAGATGGTCATAGTGTAGATTGAGTACCCAATTACTGAGCCATGTGGGGTTCAGCAACATGTCTGAATTACCGACATTGTATTTTGACAACTTGCAGAAGTTTTACACAATAACTTACAATAACTATATTAAAGTTCATCAAGCCCCTGATTTGATGTGCTCTAAACCACACATGGTGACAGACTTCAATTAGGGTACTTGCATTCATGTAATGCAAATGGAACAATGGTGCAGTACTTAAAAACATGCATAACATCCCTTAAGTTAGAGGCTGTTCAGATACACACTAATCTGCTGCCATCAAATTTCTGCTGTGGTTTTATTAAAAAAATATTTAAAGATGGGGCTCCTACATTTCCTAAGAAAATGTACAGTTGCAATATTAGTGACAGTGAACCCTTATTTTAACCCAGTACAGATGCCTCACTGGCATTATTTGCCTTCATTGCAAAGAGAAACTGTAAAGTTTAACATAAACTAAATTATCCTAAAGGTTGTGGAAGCCTGTGTGGTGGAGCATCTGCCAACTCAAGATAAGACAATAGCAAGTCTGATGCACCTTTCTGCTTTCTTTGTCATGCTCCAGTCTGCATTGAATTACCAGAATACTAAACCATGTCAACACATCTGTGTGCCGGCTACCCTAACACAAATGTGGAGCCATATGTTTGAGGATTTGAAGACATTTCATTAGAAAGGCTTCAGGCCCACATAAATGTTTTTTAAAAGTTAAACTATAATATAACACAATGAAATGAAATGAGATAAGATGAGTGATTTCCACCACTAGCTTGAGGTCCCTGTATGTATCCCTGTGCTCGTAGCCAGGGCCAGAAGCTATGTACAGCAACTGTCAAGCTGCATCACGGGCGGCCGTGGCTCAGTGGTCGCTTACCAATCGGAAAGTTTGTGGTTTGATGCCTGGCCCTGCAGTCCCATGTCAAAGTGTCCTTGGGCAAGACACTGAACCCAAATTTCCCCCCATTGGAATGTAGATGTGTGTGTTAATGTTTAACTGATGAGCAGGTGACACCTTGTATAGCAGCCTCAGCCACAGTTCATGTGTGTGAATGGTCCCTGCATGTAAAAGTGCTTTGAGTAGTTGTTAAGACTATAGAATAGCACTATATAAAAGCAGTCCATTTACACCACTTAACAAACTAAAAGCATAACACAGTTAGAGCTGCACTAATCAATACTTTATATTACCAGTGGGTCAAATTACTCAGTGAAAGATGTCTCTTGTAGTGACAAACCACAGAGAATTATAACTACAGTTCCCATTAGCTTCACTGAGGATTTTAGCCTCTTTAAGCTTGTCCTTTTAATGAAGAACTGCTTTCATCAGTCTTATTTTAAGCAGCAGGCAGTAGTTTCAGTGAAGAAGCTATCTGATAAACTCACTACACTACCTGCCCAGAAGCAGACAGACAAACCGCAGAGCTTGCAAACAATGCTGCAGTTTTTTAAATATTGAATATAACGATTGCACAGTCCAACTCTATAGCACTTGAATCAGCGCAAATGGGTTTATATATGTTTTTTTTATGTGTGACGTTATCAATGTGAGGTAACAGTACATGGACACAGTCTTTGTCATGGTGGATGTTATTGCTTGACCCTTGCCTTTACCACAAATGGAAATGTGTTGGTGAGAAAACCTAAATATTAATTTAACATGGTTGGGTATCATGTATGAAGGTGCAAGAGGGTCCCAAGCTTTTCTTGACATTAACCCCATTTATTACCTTTCCAACGTCAGTTTCAGTGTAGCTTAGAAACAAAAAGCTTAGAGTGGAAGAACTTTGCTCAGTGTGCATGCTTTTCTTTTTTGACTTCATCAATCTTCATGTTGGCTGCCAGGAGCTGGGCTGCAGCTGGGCTCCTGCTGCTGTATACGTTTGCTGGAAGTCTGATGACCTGCTATGGGCAGCTTGGTATGAAGTAATCAAAGAGCCTTAGTCAGTTGTCATTGTCATTGTCCTGATTAGGCCCCAAACTCACAAACCTACCTTGAATAAATTAATACTTTAACCTTAAATGTCTCAAGAAACAAAGCTCTTATTGAATTATTGTAAGTAGCTTTCACTTCTGCGTGCTGCAAACATTTAAACCTAACTCTGTTGTCTCAATATATCAAAAATTATGAGGGTATATTTTGACAATTTGAATTGGAGGTTTTGTAGTAACTTAAACAGTTTGGGAAGAAATGTCCTTTTAGACCTATAGCATCTGTATTGTATAAATCACTCGCTGATATTAGAATTAGAATGACTAGGTAGACCTGCTGCTGCCACCCTTTGGCAAATGCAGAAACAACCAGCAAGCTAAGAGAGAATATCCTTTGTTTTGTTTTGACTGAGGTTTAGATTACAGTTTACCTTTTAAATGCACACATGCTTTGCTAATGATCTTATGTCTAAAATCCTGCTTGTGAAGCTGTTAGCAGACTGTTACTTTACCCCGCATTGTTTTAAAAAAAATCCTGATTTAAAATGTCCAAAAATAATGTAATTTATTAACTTTTAATGGTGCTTAACCATAATAGTCCAGCTCATACCTGTCCTCTTTCTGTGTGTTAAGGGCAAGACAAGAAAAAGTTATATGTAGAGCAGTAACACTCATCCAAAATAAAAGTGTTTCAGAGCTTTATGTTGGGAGTTGTTTTTTTTTCATAATTCTGGGTGGTTAGGGTCTGTAGAGAGAGAAGGTTGTGGCGGTTTCTTGTGGAACAAACATTTAGAGATAGTTTTTTCAATCAGTACCAGCCAGGGTTAACCTGACAAAGGATGTATGCAATACCCAGTGTTATACAAACAACCTTAGAAAAAAATACAGTTTTTGGGAAATAGCCATAATAATATCACATAAATCAGTTTTAGCTCAAAAGGAAGTGCATTTTCAGAAAATTTCTAGCAAAGCATGGTGTGGTTCAAAACAATCATCAAACAACTTAGTATTCTCAGTTCAGTTCTTTTCCACAGTCAAACCGAAAATGTCCAGTAAGAGCTTGTTTAGAGATTAAAAAAATACAGAGATACAGTTTATTAATCCAATTAACTCAAGCAGCTATTACCAGGCACTGCTCCAGGATTTCATTTTCAGATGGCCAAAGTTATTTGGGATGGGCCTTTCAGTTACAGAAAGTAATTATAGTTGTGTTCTTTGACAAGTTTCCAAAATTGCGACTACCAATTGTATTTTTTAAATGTCTGTGGGCTTACTTTATGGAACTTGCTTGTAAGCGGTGAACAAGATGCATCAAGATCACCTAAGGTCATTGACGGGCTGTATTCATTGATGTATAATAGTAACGGCTATATTACAGTAACATTACGCTAGAGCAGGGGTCAGGAACCTTTTTGACTCAGAGAGCCATGAAAGCAAAATATTTGGAAATTTATTTCAGTAAGAGCCATATTATATATTTTAAGACTGAATTCAACTAAATGTGAGTCTAATAAGCCTCAGAATTTATTCTTTTAAATCAGGGTAAGGGAACCTTTTTGACTCAGAGAGTTATTTAAAATTTAAATAATGTTATTATAATACCATTAGTGAAGGAAACCGACAGAGTTTTTAGAATTTATTTAACATAGTATATAGCACATACATACTTTCAATGGTAATAAAAAAAATTTTAATTTTATTTTCAAAAATGTATTAATTGTTAGGTCTGCTGCTGGTTGCACCCTGTCTCTGATCTCCTCCCCCCTGTCTGTCCTTGATTGCAGGACTGAAGCCTGGTGTGCGGGAGTCAGGGTTCCAGCTGCAGCTTATCAGATCCAATCACCTCTGCTTCAAATACCCAGTCAACCTACCACTCTTCGTCAGGTCATAGATTAGACAATGATGTTCGGCGTGTTGCGGACTTTACCTTTGGATTAGTTTTGTGAACCTTGCTTGTACTCAATTCTTTTTCTACCGTAGTTTCCATGAACCTGCTTCCACCTTCACTCCTGCCTTCCACCACTCCTGCCCTCCACCCTGGATCACCGGATTATTGGATACGGCACCACTCACGTTCTGCACCCTGGATGACATTGGAATTGGATTTTCACCATTGCATCACCTACATTGGACACTGGAACTAAGGCTGTGTCTCAAATCGCGCACTGCCATGTGCACTTACCGGAAATGACAATCACATTTCATCCCTTCTTCTTCTGTACCATTGGGAATTTCACCAAGGGGGGGGAGCGCATTCCATTGTGCTATTGTTTTTCGTGAAAAATAATTCCTGCTTTGTTTTTGATATTTTAACAAATGTGATTTTGTTTTTATTTGCTCCGTGTCACGACAGGATGACGACCGCAACGCCGCCGTCATGCCCCACCCATTAGCTGAAAACAGTACACACTGTATTATAATCCTTCTTGTTACTGCACTCTTTTCAACTAATTAATTATACCTATTCTTTGCAGTCCACTCTTTTATGTATATGCTTATGTTTCTGCTCTAAAGATAAGTAACGTTAATATATTACTGTTCATTTTAATGCTCAACGGTTTCATGAGGAAATTCTTGTGGCCCAGAGATAAGACTGTTGTTGTGAAGCATTTCCCTTACAACTTACCTAATAGACAAAACATCATTACATATTTTATATAAGTTGTATTTTTGTTCTAAATGGTCTTCATACATGACAATACAATAGTGAAAGCAGAAGGAACAGAATTGACATTTAAATAGATCCCATTCCTCTATTCTTATATGCAACCGTATATGCTTGCTACAGTCATGCAACGTGTAATACAAAACATAACAAAGTTAAATACTTTTAATATTTTATTTTATAAATGTGCTTGTAGTTCTGCAGGCTCCCCCCTCCCCAGGCCGTAGCTAGTTTGATGGGGACAGGGACATGAGGGGGGACTTCAGACTCTCCAGGGGATCCTTCTACGGTCTGATGGCCATCGTCGCCCCTAAATGACTGCCCTCTATTCCTCGTTTGTCCCTGAAGAGATGGGTTATACAGGATATACGTTAGGTGGAGGCAGTATATACAGGATATACATCAGGTGGAGGCAGTAACCACGGATACGTATTAACATTATGCTACTGTTAACGTTACCGGCAGACAATCAGCTGATCGCTATTTTGCTGTACATCGGAATATGTACAACTTGTTAAGATCACACATCTAACACTACAATCTTCTACAATGGGACGAAAGTTTAACACAAACAACAATATACTACAACAGATGTAACTTTAGCTTATAACTTTTTGCCAATCTGGTTAAACTGCCGCTGTTAGCTAGCTAAGGTTGGCTTGCTAGCACGTCCAATTACGGTACTACTAAAGGTTATAATTCGTGGTACATAAATCATTACCGACTGTAAAATTAACCAAATATACATACAGGTGGCTTATATGTTATAAGTATAGCAAAAAGACTCACGTTCAACTTTGTATTGCTCCTTTGGTCTTGCTATAGCGTCTTCGGCCGCCATTATCAAAAGTTTTTCAACTCTTGTTAGCTCCGCCCCTTCCGCTACGTAGCCAACATGGCAACCGTTGAGTGTGGAAAGTGTCCATCAATCTACACTCAACTTTCTGGATGTTTTGAGTGCACCATCCGGTTACTTTAGTGCACTTCATTTGACCGCACTTCGACAATGTGAACTCAAATAGTTAGTATTTAGTACAGAAGTGCGCGATTTGAGACACAGCCTATCATTCTGATCTTTGTTTTGTTTGCGTTTGGGCTCAACCTGTTTCCACACATACCATTAATACATCCATGGTCTCACATAGACAGGCATTACTTCAAAGCACAGCGGAGTAGCAAATGTTAGATGCTGGCTATATTAAATGCTAGCTATACAAAAACGTGCTAGCGCTGAGCTCTGTACCAAACTGACATACACCTTTTCTGCTTAAAATTATGGTAGCAACCCCTGTCGAAATAAATCGTTTCAGACATTTTTGTCATAACCGAAATAACGAGATCCAGGGTACAAGCGGCCGAAATGGGTTTCCTCAGGAGGGGGCCAGCGTCTCCCTTAGAGATAGGGTGAGAAGCTCAGTCACCCGAGAGGAGCTCTGAGTAGAGCCGCTGCTCCTTTGCGTCAAAAGGAGCCAGTTGAAGTGGTTTGGGAATCTGATAAGGATGCCTCCTGGGCGCCTCCCTAGGGAGGTGTTCCAGGCACGTCCAGCTGAGAGGAGACCTTGGAAGACCCAGGACTAGGTGGAGGGATTATATCTCCAACCTGGCCTGGTAATACCTCGGGATTCCCCAGTCGGAGCTGGTTGATGTGGCTCGGGAAAGGGGAGTTTGGGGTTCCCTGCTGGAGCTGCTGCCCCCGCGACCCGATACCGGATAAGCAGATGAAGATGGATGGATGGTTTCAGACATTTTCTTCCAATCTGTATGAATCTGAGGTTACTTTGGATAAATCCCACTGTGACAGCTGGTTAAACCAGCTTGACTTGCCTCAATTATCAGCAGAGGAATCAGCTAGCTTGGACAAATTGATTACTATTGAAGAACTAAGATACAGTACAGAATATGCAAAAAGGAAAATCACCAGGCTTTGATGGGATTCCCCCCCTGAATTTTTGCAACATTTTGGGAACAATTGGGCCCTTTCCTTCTTGACGTGATTAACTTTTCTATTGAAAAAGGTGAATTCTCAAGGGATGTTAACCCAGCCTTAATTTCCTTACTCCTGAAAAAGGATAAGGTGTTCTAGCTATCATTGGCGTGGCATAAATTACAATCTAAATTTATCTGGAAAGGCAAGTGACCATGACTCAAGAGGATGAGAGAAGATGGCGGTCTTTCAGTTCACAACTTCAAATATTTCTGGTCCTTTGTCTTAAGACCCTACCTCACCTGGTTTAATCCAGTTACATCTGTTTGCTGGCATACCTTAGAAAGTACTATGACAGAGCCTTGGTCACTCCATGACGTTCTTTTTGCCAATGTTTCTAACAAACAGTGCCAGCTACGCTTTGGCCCCATTATCTCTCATCTTATCAAGACTTGGAAATTGGCTGAAACATACTGCCATATAGCTTGTAACTGGCACACTTTTCCCCCATTATTCACTAATACAGCACTCCTGATTAGAGGGAGGCCCACAATGGGAACAAAGGGGAGTTCATAAAAGACATTTTTGGCGAGGTTGGCTTGTTACCCTACTCTGACTTACAAAATGCATTCAGTCTACCAACGTTCCTCTTTTTTCTTTTACCTTACGGTTTTCTTTTAGGCATACGGTGTCCCTTGGGAGAGGCCTTTGCCCATCCATCCTATTCGGAAGTTATTTACTGTGCTGAAGTTATTTACTGTACTGAGCCTAAAAAAATGTGGTATGGTATTCTAGGTTCTTGGTGATATCTGGCCGCTCTGCCCTTCCTATTGAGAGGATCTGGGCACACGATTGCCCAGGCCTCGCTCTCGACTGGCATGATGATCGACTAGCGTTCCAGAAGTATCACGCAATCCAGACTAACAGCAGATTCACTACAATTTCATTCATAGGACATATCTCACCCCCATGAAAATGCACCACATGAAAATAATTACAGTGCCTTGCGAAAGTATTCGGCCCCCTTGAACTTTTCAAACTTTTGACACATTTCAGGCTTCAAACATAAAGATATACAATTTTTATTTTTTGTGAAGAATCACCAACACGTGGGACACAATTGTGAAGTGGAACAAAATCTATTGGATTTTTGAAACTTTTTAACTAATAAAAAAATGAAAAGTGGGGCGTGCAAAATTATTCGGCCCCCTTGCGTTAATACTTTGTAGAGGCACCTTTTGCTGCGATTACAGCTGCAAGTCGCTTGGGGTATGTCTCTATCAGTGTTGCACATCGAGAGACTGAAATTCTTGCCCATTCTTCCTTGCAAAACAGCTCGAGCTCAGTGAGGTTGGATGGAAAGCGTTTGCGAACAGCAGTTTTCAGCTCTTTCTTCAGATTCTCGATTGGATTCAGTTCTGGACTTTGACTTGGCCATTCTAACACCTGAATATGTTTATTTGTGAACCATTCCTTTGTAGATTTTGCTGTATGTTTGGGATCATTGTCTTGTTGGAAGATAAATCTCCGTCCCAGTTTCAGGTCTTTTGCAGACTCCAACAGGTTTTCATCCAGAATGGTCCTGTATTTGGCTGCATCCATCTTCCCCTCAATTTTAACCATCTTCCCTGTCCCTGCTGAAGAAAAGCAGGCCCAAACCATGATGCTGCCACCACCATGTTTGACAGTGGGGATGGTGTGTTGAGGGTGATGAGCTGTGTTGCTTTTACGCCAAACATATCGTTTTGCATTGTCGGCAAAAAGTTCGATTTTGGTTTCATCTGACCAGAGCACCTTCTTCCACATGTTTGGTGTGTCTCCCAGGTGGCTTGTGGCAAACTTTAGACGAGACTTTTTATGGATATCTTTGAGAAATGGCTTTCTTCTTGCCACTCTTCCATAAAGGCCAGATTTGTGCAGTGTACGACTGATTGTTGTCCTATGGGCAGACTCTCCCACCTCAGCTGTAGTTCTCTGCAGTTCATCCAGAGTGATCATGGGCCTCTTGGCTGCATCTCTGATCAGTCTTCTCCTTGTCTGAGCTGAAAGTTTAGAGGGATGGCCAGGTCTTGGTAGATTTGCAGTGGTCTGATACTCCTTCCATTTCAAAATGATCGCTTGCACAGTGCTCTTTGGGATGTTTAAAGCTTGGGAAATCTTTTTGTATCCAAATCCGGCTTTAAACTTCTCCACAACAGTATTACGGACCTGCCTGGTGTGTTCCTTGGTCTTCATGATGCTCTCTGCGCTTTCAACAGAACCCTGAGACTATCACAGAGCAGGTGCATTTATACAGAGACTTGATTACACACAGGTGGATTCTATTTATCACCATCAGTCATTTAGGACAACATTGGATCATTCAGAGATCCTCGCTGAACTTCTGGAGTGAGTTTGCTGCACTGAAAGTAAAGGGGCCGAATAATTTTGCACGCACCACTTTTCAGTTTTTTATTTGCTAAAAAAGTTTAAAATATCCAATAGATTTCGTTCCACTTCACAATTGTGTCCCACTTGGTGATTCTTCACAAAAAATAAAAATTTTATATCTTCATGTTTGAAGCCTGAAATGTGTCAAAAGGTTGAAAAGTTCAAGGGGGCCGAATACTTTCGCAAGGCACTGTAACAGCCCTTTGTGCACTTTCTGCCCAATAAAAGAATGAGGTACAGTAGATATCTTCACATGCTCTGGGAGTGCTCGCGTTGGTCAGTTCTGGAAAAGTATTGCATCCAAAATTTCCGCCTTGTTTAATGTTACTGTGCCTGTTACTGTCAATGTCTTAATTCTGAATGACCTGTCAGCCATTCAGCTCTCTGGACTTACGGCTGCGAAGAGACCCTCTCATGATCTGTGTATGAGCATGTGGATCCTTTCCTATCTGGATGTGATATATTATGGAACTCTCCACAGTGCACATGAATGGAGCGCCGGGAAAGACTCTGGACACCTAATTGCTGAATCTGTAAGGTCCAGGCCTTGTGCTACAGCCGGAAAAGCTCTTAGTACCTTATTGTCCCACTAGAGCACTGCGCTCTCAGAATGCTGAGAATGCAAGGGTTACTTGTGATTCCTAGAGTCTCTAAAAGTATGATGGGAGCCAGAGCCTTCAGCAATCAGGCTCCTCGCTTCTGGAACCAGCTCCCAATCTGGGTTCAGGAAGCAAACACTGTCATCACATTTAAGAAAAAAACTTAAAACTCTCCTTTTTGATAAAGCTTATAGTTAAGGAGTGAGGAATTGTGCCAGAAATAGTTTTTACTAACCTAGCTCTGGGAGTTTATTCCCCGGAGTCCACATGTTTTTTTTTGTTTTTTTGCCCAGCATGCTGCCTTGGATTAGGGTGGCACCAAAATCATGATTGCAACTGTCGGTGTGGTCCTGCCGCACTCCCTGCAATGCATGTGCCATGCTGCATCCTGTGGCACCCTGCGGTGCTCTGCTGTGCCATGAACTACTATGACTACTATTTATAGTCAATGTTCCATTATCTTTTCATATAACTGTTATTGTCACTGTTCATCACTCCCCTAACCAGCACCGGCAGACTCTGCCAAGAGACTGGGTCTGTCCAAGGTTTCTTCCTAAAAGGGAGTTTTTCCTCGCCACTGTCAAACAATTTGCTTGCTCTTGGGGAAATTTGGGGAATAACTGGAATTGTTGGGTTTTTGTTTATTAGAGTGTGGTCTAGACCTACTCTATCTGTAAAGTGTCTTGAGATAACTGATTTTATGATTTGATATAAATAAAATTGAATTGAATAATTGTTACAGAATAAAAATAAATAAAATAAAAAATGGTGATGAAGTAATATTTTCCACCGGGTCCATGTTTATTAAGCCAGCATAAAACCACACGGTAAAAAACGCACAGGGCCAAGTATCCATATGCTTTTCTGTAGTCCACCTTCAGAACAGTGTAGTTCTACTCGCAGATCTAGTCCATACGCTTACGCAGCCAGGTGAAATGGCAGTCAGATTCTCCTTGTATTTTCCTAATACCTTTTGAATTCTCCTTTTACACCGTTCCTTCACCTCATGACGTTTATTATTGTGGTTAAGGAAAAGTGGTTAGGAAAGGACTTAGGAGGTAATCATTTTTGACTTTTCGACCGCAGCAATTGGGTAGGCTACGTCCCATAGCCATTAAATTGAATCCCCGACTCCTCCACTTCCCTCTCTTCCTTGCCCCAGAGAGACGGGGACGGAGAGAGGCAATGAGCAAATGTGTTTTAGAGGAATGAGACGTCCTTTTCCTCTGAATTAACAAAATTAAGTCATATGTAACGTGTGTTTCATATGGTAACAAAATATTTTGTTTTATTAGTGTAGAGCTTTTGCAAGAGTGTTTCATTTTGCAAAGGGTCTGAGGTGTTGCTAATTGTGTGAGGCTGTGCTAAGTGTGTGTAGTGTCAATGTTACTGCAGTGTGTGTGCAGAGCAGTGTGACATAATCCACAAATGCTAACGAGCTACGGTGATTACGGTAAGCGTACCTGACTCATTTCCGTTTTCAGTGCTTGTGTGTTGCTGCTCACTAAGTACCAGTTCTGTTTGTTAGATTTGCTATTACAGCGGCTAATTGTCCACTAAACAGTTATTCTTATAGTAGTTCTGCCTAAGCACTCACAGATATTTTCATTTTTAAGCGACCTTGTGATTCCATTAGCATTTAATTCATTACCAAGTCACAAAGTAACAGAGGACTCCTATGCTAATTTCAGTCCCTCCCAAATCGATCATTTTGTTGATAGTGCAGCAGGCTCGCTGCGAATGATACTTGACTCAGTTGCCCCTCTAAAATAGAAGATAATAAAACAAAGACGGTTAGCTCCATGGTATAACACTGAAACTCGCAAATTAAAGCAAATATCGCGGAAACTTTCGTTAAATAACAGCTGTTTTTGACGCTTGGTAGCTAACGCTACCGTACTTTAGCTTAGCTGCTAGCAACTTTAGCTTAGCAGTTAGCCATGTTGTCTCCCTCTCCTACTTTCTCTTGCTCGGTGTGTGCGATGTTTAGTTACTCCTCTGCATCCTTTAGCGACAATGGTATGTGTAACAAGTGTAGTTTATTTATGGACGTGGAGGCGAGGCTTAGTGAGTTAGAAGTCCAGATCCGCACCATGATAGATCAGTCGTTAGCTACTGTAGCTAAATTAAACTAAATTATAACTCATTTGAAAGTCTTGTTCTTAGTCTTTCACACCCAAGTTGGAAATCACTGCAACCAGTTCTATTTGTTATAGTGTACCGACCACCTGGTCCATACTCTGAATTCTTATCTGAATTTGCAGAGTTCTTGTCAAATTTAGTGCTAAAAACGGACAAAGTTCTTATTGTAGGGGATTTTAATATTCATGTGGACGATGAGAATGACAGCCTTAGTACTGCGTTTATCTCTCTATTAGATTCTATTGGCTTCTCTCAAAGTGTTCATAAACCGACTCACCGTTTTGGCCACACCCTCGATCTTGTTCTGGTCTATGGTGTTGAAATTGAACATTTAATAGTGTTCCCACAGAATCCCTTTTTATCTGACCACTGTTTGATAACTTTTGAGTTTATACTGCTGAACTACACGCCATTAGGCAAAACCTGCTTTACAAGATGTCTATCTGATAGTGCTGTAGCTAAATTTAAGAATGTGATTCCATTAGCATTTAATTCATTACCAAGTCACAAAGTAACAGAGGACTCCTATGCTAATTTCAGTCCCTCCCAAATCGATCATTTTGTTGATAGTGCAGCAGGCTCGCTGCGAATGATACTTGACTCAGTTGCCCCTCTAAAAAAGAAGATAATAAAACAAAGACGGTTAGCTCCATGGTATAACACTGAAACTCGCAAATTAAAGCAAATATCGCGGAAACTTTCGTTAAATAACAGCTGTTTTTGACGCTTGGTAGCTAACGCTACCGTACTTTAGCTTAGCTGCTAGCAACTTTAGCTTAGCAGTTAGCCATGTTGTCTCCCTCTCCTACTTTCTCTTGCTCGGTGTGTGCGATGTTTAGTTACTCCTCTGCATCCTTTAGCGACAATGGTATGTGTAACAAGTGTAGTTTATTTATGGACGTGGAGGCGAGGCTTAGTGAGTTAGAAGTCCAGATCCGCACCATGATAGATCAGTCGTTAGCTACTGTAGCTAGCCACCCCCCGGTAGCCGGTGCGGGCCGGCCTGAGCCTGAGTTAGCCTCTGGTAGCCGTCCCCCGGCAACTCCTGAGCAGCCAGGAAAAGGTTCCTGGGTGACTGTTCGTGGCAAAAGTAGTCGTAAGCTTTCAAGGGCCACGGACCACCAGCAGCCTGTTAGCGTTTCTAACAGATTTTCCCCACTCAGCGACACCCCCGCTGAGAAACCAACTCTGGTTATCGGCAGCTCCATTTTGAGAAACGTGAAGTTAGCGAAGCCAGCTGCCATAGTTAAATGCATCCCGGGGGCTAGAGCGGGCGATGTTGAGTCTTATTTGAAACTGCTGGCTAAGGATAAACGTAAATACAGTAAGATTGTTATTCACGTTGGCGTTAATGACTCCCGGTTACGCCAAACGGAGGTCACCAAGATCAATGTTGAATCGGTGTGTACATACGCAAAGTTAATGTCGGACACCGTAGTTTTCTCTGGACCCCTGCCAAATCTAACCAGCGATGACATGTATAGCCGCATGTCGTCATTTCGCCGCTGGCTATCGAGGTGGTGTCCAGATAATGATGTGGGCTTTGTGGATCACTGGCAGTCTTTCTGGGGAAGACCTGGTCTGATTCGGAGGGACGGCATTCATCCCACTTGGGATGGAGCAGCTCTCATTTCTAGAAATCTTGACGAGTTTATTAGTGGACCTAATCCCTGACAATCCAGAGTTGGGACCAGGAGGCAGAGTCGCAGTCTGACACACTTCTCTGCTCCTCCATTCCAGGGGTTACCTAGTCAAAACCCCATAGTGACGGTGTCTGCCCCCCCGACCATTGAAGTTATTTAAATCAAAGGTAAACAGAGGAGGAGCTGTGCATGAAAACCTCATAGCAATTAAAACCACAAGTGCAATAGTGCAAAAGAATAGGAGAATTAAATGTGGACTCTTAAACATCAGATCTCTCTCTTCTAAAGGTGTACTAGTAAATGAATTAATATCAGATTCTAATATTGATTTATTTTGTCTTACTGAAACCTGGCTGGGTGATGGAGAATATGTTAGCATAAATGAATCCACCCCCCCCCCAGTCATATTAATTCTCACATTCCTCGAGGCACAGGCCGAGGAGGTGGAGTGGCAGCTATCTTTGATTCTAGTCTAATAATCAGCTCTAAACCTAAACTAAATTATAACTCATTTGAAAGTCTTGTTCTTAGTCTTTCACACCCAAGTTGGAAATCACTGCAACCAGTTCTATTTGTTATAGTGTACCGACCACCTGGTCCATACTCTGAATTCTTATCTGAATTTGCAGAGTTCTTGTCAAATTTAGTGCTAAAAACGGACAAAGTTCTTATTGTAGGGGATTTTAATATTCATGTGGACGATGAGAATGACAGCCTTAGTACTGCGTTTATCTCTCTATTAGATTCTATTGGCTTCTCTCAAAGTGTTCATAAACCGACTCACCGTTTTGGCCACACCCTCGATCTTGTTCTGGTCTATGGTGTTGAAATTGAACATTTAATAGTGTTCCCACAGAATCCCTTTTTATCTGACCACTGTTTGATAACTTTTGAGTTTATACTGCTGAACTACACGCCATTAGGCAAAACCTGCTTTACAAGATGTCTATCTGATAGTGCTGTAGCTAAATTTAAGAATGTGATTCCATTAGCATTTAATTCATTACCAAGTCACAAAGTAACAGAGGACTCCTATGCTAATTTCAGTCCCTCCCAAATCGATCATTTTGTTGATAGTGCAGCAGGCTCGCTGCGAATGATACTTGACTCAGTTGCCCCTCTAAAAAGAAGATAATAAAACAAAGACGGTTAGCTCCATGGTATAACACTGAAACTCGCAAATTAAAGCAAATATCGCGGAAACTTGAGAAGATTTGGCGTTCCACTAAATTGGAAAATTCTCATTTAATTTGGCAAGATAGTCTTCAAACTTATAGGAAGGCCCTCCGTAATGCCAGAACTGCGTACTACTCGTCATTAATAGAGGAAAATAGGAACAACCCCAGGTTTCTTTTCAGTACTGTAGCCAGGCTAGCGGAAGGTCACAGCTCTACTGAGCCAAGTATTCCCATAGCTCTTAGTAGTAACAACTTCATGAGATTCTTCAATGATAAAATTATAACTATTAGAAGCAAAATCCACCAAGACCTGCCTTTAACTGGCACTGACTTATCTCTAAACTCAGGAACCTTAGAAACAGTTGTAAAACCAGATATATGTTTAGACTGCTTTGCTTCACTTGATCTTTATCAATTTAATTCAATTATTTCTTCAGCTAAACCATCAACCTGCCTCTTAGACCCCATCCCGACTAGGCTACTTAAAGAGGTTTTACCCTTAGTCAACACTTCTCTACTAGATATAACCAATTTGTCTTTATTAACAGGCTATGTACCACAGCACTTTAAAGTAGCTGTTATTAAACCTCTTCTGAAAAAGCCCAACCTTGATCCAGAAGTTCTAGCCAACTATAGACCTATATCCAATCTTCCATTTCTCTCTAAGATTCTTGAGAAAGCAGTCGCTAAACAGCTATGTGATTTTCTGCATAGCAACAGCTTATTTGAGGATTTTCAGTCAGGATTTAGAGCTCATCATAGCACAGAAACAGCACTTGTGAAAATTACTAATGACCTCCTGATTGCATCAGACAAAGGACTTATCTCTGTACTGGTGTTATTAGATCTTAGTGCTGCATTTGATACCATTGACCATCATATCTTATTACAGAGATTGGAACATTTCATTGGTATTAAAGGGACTGCTCTGAGCTGGTTTAAGTCTTATTTATCAGATCGATCTCAGTTTGTTCATGTTAACGATGAATCCTCTGTGCACGCCAAAGTTAGTTATGGAGTCCCACAAGGATCTGTTCTAGGTCCAATCCTGTTCACTTTATATATGCTTCCTTTAGGCAATATTATCAGGAAGCACTCCATAAATTTTCACTGTTATGCGGATGATACTCAATTATATCTATCAATTAAACCGGATGAAACTAATCAGTTAGCTAAACTTCAAATGTGCCTTCAGGATATTAAAACCTGGATGAGCTGTAATTTTCTAATGTTAAACTCAGATAAAACTGAAGTTATTGTTCTGGGGTCCAAGCACCTCCGTGACGCACTATCCAAAGAGATAGTTACTCTGGATGGCATCTCCCTGGCCATCAGCACCACTGTGAGGAATCTTGGAGTTATCTTTGATCAGGACATGTCCTTTAATTTCCACATAAAGCAAATTTCAAGGATCTCCTTTTTTCACCTACAAAAATCAGGAATATCCTGTCTAAAAATGATGCAGAAAAACTAGTCCATGCATTTGTTACTTCTAGGCTGGATTACTGCAATTCTTTATTATCAGGCTGCTCAAAAAAGTCCATAAAGACTCTTCAGCTGATCCAGAATGCTGCAGCGCGTGTTCTGACAGGAACCAAGAAAAGAGATCACATCTCTCCTGTTTTAGCTTCTCTGCATTGGCTTCCTGTAAAATCCAGAATAGAATTTAAAATCCTTCTTCTCACCTACAAAGCTCTTTATGGTCAGGCACCATCTTATCTTAAAGAGCTCATAGTACCTTACAACCCTACAAGAGCACTACGCTCCCAGAATGCAGGATTACTTGAGGTTCCTAGTGTCTCTAAAAGTAGAATAGGAGCCAGGGCGTTCAGCTATCAGGCTCCTCTCCTGTGGAACCAGGTTCCAGTCTGGGTTCGGGAGGCAGACACCGTCTCCACATTTAAGAGTAGGCTTAAGACTTTCCTTTTTGATAAAGCTTATAGTTAGGGCATATATAATAATATGCCCTACCTTAACCAGGGTTTGTATCTCACCCCCCTCTCTGACCTTCCTGACTCTAACCCCCATTTTCTCTCCCCCTACCCTAACCAGGGTTTGTATCCCATCCCCCACTTTGACCGTCTTGATCTTAACTCTATCTTTCTCTCCCCTACCCTAACCCGGGTCTGTATCCTTCCCCTACTTTGACCTTCCTGCCCTTAGCCCTGACCCTCATGACCTTGGCCCTGGGTGCCTCTCCCCCCCCTAGCCAGGGGAGGGTTTGGGGGGAGAGTTGTGGCCTGGCCAGGCTCCTCTCTTTACACTGTCTCTCCTGGTTATGCTGTAATAGTGGTTTTAGACAGCTGGGACTTCCTGTGACACACCTAGTTCCTCTCTCCTCTATTTTTCTATCTTTCCAATTATGTGCATCCATGTCCCAGAAATGCTTGTTACTAACCTAGCTCTGGGGAGTCATTCCCCGGAGTCCTTATGTTCTTTTCCCCCAGCATGTTTCCTCGGATCAGGGAGGCTCCAAAATCAAGGTTGCAGCTGTCGCCATGGTCCCGCTACACGCTCTGCGATGCCATGTTCCTCCTGCTACACTCTGCTATGCCGACTACAAAGGACTACTAACAACTACTATTTTTTTGGGATTGTAACTGCCACTTTTCATTCTAACCCCAACCGGCCCGTCAGACACCGCCTACCAAGAGCCTGGGTCTGACCGAGGTTTCTGCCTAAAAGGAAGTTTTTCCTCGCCACTGTCGCACTGTTGCTTGCTCTGGAGGACACTGTTGGGTCCTTGTGAATTCTGGAGTGTGGTCTAGACCTACTCTATCTGTAAAGTGTCTTGAGATAACTCTTGTTGTGAATTGATACTATAAATAAATTGAAATTGAAATTGAAATAGTGTTCATAAAAAACGGTCCCAGTTTTTAAAATTAAAATTTTTAAAAATGTAAAAATTAATCAAATAATAATTATATATAAAAATAAAAGCCAAGGGTGTTGAATAGCTTTTCTGTAACATGCTAAATATTTAATGAGTTTCCACTGTAATAGACCATGTGGTTTCCCATTTCTACCAAGAGCTGGCAGGATGAGTGTTTTTAAATCAAAGACTGTGTCTGGTTTGTGTAAGGTGACCAGATTTCTCAGACAAAATCCGGGGACATTTTCAGCTCAGAAGCGTATGTACTTCTAAAACACGTCATGTTTTTATCTGTAAAAGTTAAAACGGGGACACTAGATCTAGAGCTGTTCTCATTAGGGGCTGAGCCCCCCCCAAAGGTCTGATCCTAGACTCACCCCTGCTGCTACGTCATACTCCACTCCACTACACCTCAGAGGAATGTATCAAGATAAAAACAAATCCTAATATTTCAAGATAAAAAGTCTTTATTTCAACATTAAAAGTTCTAATATTTCATGATAGAAAGTCCTAATACAGTATTTCAAGATAAAAAGTCTGAATATTTCAAGATAAAAAGTCCCAATATTTTATAATGTCAAGTTTACTGAACTACATTTATCTGACAGCTTTTGCTTTATTAATTCAGGCTTGTTTCTGCAACAGCTCATTGAGTATCGGATACAATTAAAAACTATTGAGGAAAGATTTTCCTTTGACATTGATGCAGTATTAAACGATATCGCTGCAGTCGGCAGCAGAGAAACAAGCTACAGTGGAAGTTAATGGGATAATTGTCCAGCTTGTGTTTACGTTCATAAAGTGCTCGTTTTGCTTCTGACATACTCAGATTAATATTCTAAGTGTCTGACAACATTATGGAAAGGATTTCCAAGGAGGCTGACCTTTCTGTTAAAGATTAAGATCATTTTTTAAACATAAAAAGTCTGCAAAATTGCGTTTGCTAAACCCACCAGACATCAGACTTTAGCATCGTTAACTAGGCTACGACTTTCTGAAACATCTCTGAGCTCTGAGCAGCGCTGGCTCTGGCTGTCTGGAGCCTGCGGGTGTTGGGTGTGCGATTATCGGCTCCCTCTGGTCAATGTTTTCTTTCTTTCATTCAAATTTCGGGTCTGTCAGTCACAGTGAAAACCGGGGACAGATCTGGCCGGGGACAGGTCACCTAAATCGGGGACTGTCCCCGGAAACCGGGGACGTCTGGTCACCCTAGGTTTGTGTCTTTTATCAACAACCTTTATTATTCAGGTTGTTGATTGGCTACTCTTGATAGTCTTGGTTCAAATGAAAAAGCAAACTATCAAAACGTACAAGACCGTCATACGCCAGCAAGTGGCGCCGCTGACCCGTTTCTGTAACGAGTTTTGAGTAAAGGGCAGGCTAATCTTTTTCTCTTTGAGCAGTGGATAATCTATATAATCTAATCTAAACTATTAAAAAAGTCATGGCTCGTGATTGGGCTGCTCTAAAGATATGTCTGTTTAGAAGTCTCTCTCATTGGTGTGTGTGTGTGTGTGTGTGTGTGTGTGTGTGTGTGTGTGTGTGTGTGTGTGTGTGTGTGTGTGTGGCTGTAGACAGCTCCAGCCAGTCAGACGCCAGCAGAGACGAGCGCGAGCCCTCTTTGCTTTGTAATCGGTCCAGTCCTCTACGATTGAACGCTGCACGCGCTGTGTTTCCAGACAAGCAAGGAATCAGGATCCCGAGAGACACGGAGAGGACCACCGGTCTACCGGTGTAAACTCAGAAGATACAGCTAGTGGACTAATTAACTATGATTAATATCTGGACAACTGGTAACTTACTGTAGCAAATGAGCCCCGTGGAGCCAGCTCACTGAATGACAAATATCCCGTTTTACTAAGTGGCAGCGCGATATCGGAGCTTTCTTCAAGAAGGGGACCTGGTTTGACATAGGGATGTATCGGTCCCGGGATAGCATGTAGGGGACATTATCATCTTGAAGAAGTAGAGGCTAGCGCCACTTTAACGGTGACAACCGAATCCCGACCGGCTGCTGTTACGCTTTTTGGTTTGGTTGAGTTTAGAGACTCAAACACGACAATATTACTCTGTGGGCAGACAAACGTTGTCTGTGTTTGGAACATGTTGACAGCCCATGCCAAGTATTTTTGTTAAATTCTGTAACTAATCCAATACGATTCTGACCCCTATGGTTGCTTTGGAAACTTCTGCCAGAGCTGTTTAAATTTACATTACGGGTCAGTGTGACTGCATTTGGAATTGTGATTTTGCTCCTGAAGAGCTGCCATCCTGTTTAAGTGCTGTTCCCATTATTTTGTCCAGCAGTTGCAGCTCCACTGCAGCCTATCTGTGCTCAGTGTGTCTATCAGTGTGGGTTATTCACAGTGCTGCTATGTAGACTGACTGGAGCCATGCTCAGACAGCTCGACTGTAACCCCAATTCAAAGGCACAGGCCTGGACTGCTCACACAGAAAGGAACCTTCACAGCTGAGGAAAGCTTCCTGCAAATCTTGATCCAGAGGGACGACTTGTGCAGAATAGCAGATGTTACACAGCTTTGTGTACTAATATGGATTATTCAGGATGCTGCTCTGCAGACAGAGTGGAGCCAAAGAAAATCTGCTGGTGAAGTTTGAGTAACTCACATGGTTGTGCAGCTTCCTTTAGTGCAGTGAAACAGATTGTGTTACACTGTTGGCAGCTGGAGGTTTGTCAGAAAAAGCTTTGTGTATTACAACAAAACTCATACTGGTAAATATGTGTACATTATGAGTTGGAAAGTTTAACAGACTGGTATCTAAATTTGTATCTGACAAAAGTCCCCTTTGACTTTTTACTATAATTAAGCAAAAGTTTTCAGCAAGTGAAAGTTTTGAAAGATGACACTCCCAAAGTGGGGACAGTTTTGAAAGCTTTGCTTGAATTGCACTTTGTGTAGTTGAAATTGGATCTGTTTTTAATATATTTTCACTAGCTTTTTAGTTAAACTAGGCTAATTTCGGAAAATGAAGAACCCTCATCCACTAAGTAATACCTGGAATAGATCCATTAACAAAGAACCGGTACTGATCTCTGTGCCAGATACTAACAAGAAGTTCAAGAGGAAGTCTCGGGAGCCTAAAAGGCTTTTCAGCGGCCCTGAGCCTGAGAGGATAAAAACCTACCCAGCGAACATGTCGGATGTAGACTCAGTTGATGACACCCAGACAGAGGCATGTAATGTCAATAGCTTGTCTACACTACAGAGGCAGCTGATGATGTCACAGGAAGGGATGGCCAATACTACAGGGATTCTGTCACAACTACCAGAAGGCAATGTAGCTCCAGCTCAGAGTGGTGCCATAGACATGAGAATTGGCATTAACGTGCCTGCCATTACTTCCAAACTTTCCCAGTTACCTGCCTCTCAATTTTCGAATTCTGAGATCTCCCACTGGCCCACAGCCATCTCCCAGCCTCTCTCCAACAGACTCAAACTGGGCCTCCGCTCCACGTTCCCTCTGTCAACATCAACCAGCAGCAACCACAGCCATTCACCCAGCCACCAAGCCTTATCCATGGAGCCCTCTTTGTCAGGCCAAACTGCAGCTCTGACTGTCCCCAGAGCCTCCCAGACCTCCCAGTGTCACGAACATGTGGAGCCCCAGGTCCAGTCACCCAAGGTGAATGTGTGGAGTGTTAAAATTATATTAATTAATAATAATAAGCCAAATTAATTATGAAAATTATAACGTGTTGTGAGAAATATTACTAATTTTATCTATGTATTGAAATTAGAGTTGGCATGACTCATTGATTGATTAATTAGTTAGACAGAAAATAACTATTTTGATAAATGATTAATTGTTTAAGCTTAACTTATTTAGTCACAGACAGTGACTCCAACTACAGTTGACAGTTTCTCCAATGGGAGGATTTGCTGATTTTCTCAATTATAATTGAATACCTTTGGGTTTTGAACTGTTGGTCAGTCAAAACTAGACATTTGAAAAACATCACGTCTGGAAATCTGCCCACTATTTCCTCACATTTAGAGAAGTGGATTCAAGGATTAATTGAGAAACTTGAAAAATAATCAATAGACTCAACAGTGATGAAAAAACCTGTTACATATTGCTGTGCAGCTGTGATACAGTGAAGTGCAATGTATCTAAGGTGTTGTGCTAATTAGGAATTAGCACAACACTATTAAGAATAGGCAATACTTATCAGCAATTATTAATAAATAATTTTCAAGGTGAAATTTATTGATACCAAATGAATAGCTTTTGAATTTCAACATGTCACTGCCCATCCTAATACTAATAGTTAATTCTGTAATATCAATAAAAAGGCTGCCAATCACTATTAAACTGCACGTGAGCAGGTTTACTGGCTGTTAGTACAGGCCTAAGAATAAATTACCTTTCATTCTTTCTCAAATTTCCTTGCAGGGATGAATAAAGTATCTATCTATCTATCTATCTATGCTAAATGTCTCATTCTGGTGACATATTAAAAACAGATAGCACTCAATATAATGGAAAATCCAAGACTTGTGTATTCACTCCACCATCTGTATTCATGTCTGGAATCCTGTTTCCAGTGAATTGGAATTATTTAGCATTGTGTTGGAACCGTCCTCATACTGCTTTCCATTTTGAACTAATTTCAAAACATCTGGCTTAACCAGTTATTTTTTCTTCTTCTTCTTCTGAATCCAAAAATCTTATTTTCTTTAGGAAATAAAAAAACATACAACATCTGTTGACCTAGTGAGGGAACACATTTCTCACAAATTGAAAAAACAATACGATAAATTGTTGCTCTCTCTTCATTATTTGCTGTAGTTCCATGCACATGATTCAAAGGGTGATTATGGTGAGGTGTTAATCAGGTTTTTGTTAGAATGATAAACTGTTGTCTTCTAGATCTGAATGCGTTTTTCCATGGACCTAGGTCGGCCCTTTTTAGCTGTGGCTGCCAAGCCAGCAGGGAATATCCGTGATGCTTTGCTGTGGTCCTGCGTAGCAACCATGGCCAACCTGTGACATTCTCCTCCCTGTCTGTACACACGCAATCTTTGTTATGAAAACTCTCCATTTTTTTGTAGCTGCAAAGTGAATGTTTGTGTTTTGATGTTTAGTTTCACCCCTGTTTTTTTGTGTAATATCAGCTATTACTCCTATTTTACTGTTTACCCTTCACTTTCAGCTCATGTTAATGCAAACTTTCCTTGTGTTGCTGTTTACATAAGAAAAACTGGCGGGATCCTTTTTTGCAAAGAAGGTATAGGAAAAGCATTGTGTTTGTCATAAAGCAACAAACACTGTGAGATGAAAAGAACTCCAGGTGACAGGTTGTACTGTCACTTGTCATCAAGGTAAACAACTTTACTTTGCTTTGTGGTGGAGTGGGAAAAATGCTTCCACCATGCCAGTACAGCTTAACTGCTCGTGGTTGTTCACAGCATGACTTGGTGCAGTTAACCCCCCACCCTCAGTGGAAAAAAACTGTGATTTCAATAACAGTGTGCTGTTGTTTGATTCAGTGAAATAAAACAAATGTCTTTCTGCGCTCAGGAGTCTCCCAAAAAGCGGGTTGTGGTGAGTGCTGATGGACCTGAGCATCTCCCGGAGGTCAAAGCCATCCAGCAGACCAGGAGGCTTCTAGCCAATGCCAGAGAGAGGACCCGTGTCCACACCATCAGTGCTGCATTCGAGGCCCTAAGGAAGCAGGTGAGACTCCACACTAAAAACATGCACAACATCAGGATAGCCACATCAAGAGCAGCACTATGGAACAGAGCAAACAATAGCAGATCAGATAAAAAATAAGGCTAGTTTACTGCTGTAGCAGTCTAAGCAGTTTTGCAAAAAACTTGCCATGCCAAAAGATCTCAGCCAAAACTGATTTGAACAAAGAAATGTGTCTTCATTGTGATTAAAACAGCAGAGAGTTTATTCCTTGCAACTTCTCAAACCAGCAAAGAAGTGTAAACACAATACTGAGCATGCTTAATGACCTAATAATGATGATGGCTAATCTCTGGATAATCTTGCAAAATGCAGTGGTGAAGTGGTGAAGTGCATAGTAATAACCATTTATATCATGTTAGCTGTCCCAGATTTGGCCATACTGTATATACTGAGATTCAATCACTCTAACACGTGCGCTTTAATATCTGTTTTATGACTCTATTCAAATTGTTTTTGATGGGCGCCCTGGTAGCTTACCTAGTTTAGCGTGCGCCCCATTTAACCAAGGCTCAGTCCTTACGACAGCGGCTAGGGTTCAATTCCAGCCTGCAGCTCTTTGCTGCATGTTGCCTTGATATTCAGTTCAATTTTATTTCTAGTATCAAATCATAACAAGAGTTATCTCAAGACACTTTACAGATATGGTAGGTATAGACTTCACTATAATTTACAAAGACCTAACAGTTCCAGTAATTCCCTGAAGAGCAAGCATTTAGTGCGACAGTAGCCCTTTTAGGCAAAAACCTTGAGTGGTGAGGAAAGCTTCCTTTTAAGGAGAAACCTCTGACTTAAGTCTACGACTACTAGTCACAATAAAGATAATGGAACTATGAGTAGAAATAGTAGTTATAGTAGTTCATGGTGTAGCAGGGCACTGCAGGGTGTTACACAGTGTAGCAGGGCACTGCAGGACATAGCAGGACGTAGCTGGGCTTAGCAGGGTATGGCATGGCATGGCAGGTCGTAGCAGGACGAAGCAGGGCATGGCAGGTCGTAGTAGAGCATAGCAGGATGCAGAGCAGAACCACGGCAACAGCTGCAACCAACTACTGTGTGGCGAAAAAACATAAGGACTCTGGGGAATAAGTTCTCTCAGCTAGGTGTCTGTGACATAGATGCACATAGATGGAAAGAGAGAGGAGAGGAGTTCAGTGTGTCAAAGAAAGTCCCCCGGCAGAAAACTATAACAGCATAACAAAGAGCTGGTCCAAGGCTAACCTGAGCCAGCTCTACAAAGATTGGTAGATGAATCTGAGGACTAGGAAGAGAAGCAGAGAAGAGATGGGGGGGAGGGGATATACCGTGTATCCATAGTTATTATTACATTCATTTGGCAATCACATCTGTTTAAAGTGTCTAAGGCCGGCTACACAGTGGCTGCATGCGAGCATGGCGTTTCTGTTGTGTCAGCTGCATGGCGGTTGCGTGGATTTTTCCATGTCCTCCACAACAAACGTGTCTGACGCAGCGTTGCTGTTGGTTGGTGACATTTAGGGAGTGCTATCTTGGGACAAAGCGCCGACAGATTCAAACTCTGAAAAATGGGTTAACATAAATATATAGGCTATTGATTTGATTAAAGAAAGACAATGTCAGCAGTATTGACGGCAAAATAGGTACCAGAATATTTATTTTATTTTTATTTCTGCGTTGATGTCAAAACCTAGAGACTTTCAAACATCACCATGTCATTTATTAATATGTATTTGTGTCAAAATTACATATAAACATCTTTTCCTATGCTATTTTGCCTGGAAACGCTTCTAACACGCTCACGTGTTGCATGAAAAATAGGCATTGGTTCTATTTGTAGCAGGCAAGCATTTTTGGCATGGCCCGAACCCCGTGTGATACATGCGTGTAACGCAGGTAGTGTGTAAGCTAACCAAGAAGAAATGTAAATAGTTTGTCCTTTATATGAGTTAATATGTTCAATATGTGTATTTTTGCACTGGATGACTCCAAATATATAGAAGTGTTAGATTCATGTTCCGTTTTACTTATTCATCACTGCAGCACAAATATTCTAATAGCCGAGTTTTTCCTGAAAAAAATGATGTTCATAGATTTACTATGGACAACAGGGTTGATGTTTTACAAGCTTTTATAGAAAATGAAACCAGACCGACCAGGAGTTGTCAAAAATCCTTAGGGTTCTGTGATATTTGCCGCAGACCTTGCGGCTTACGCATCGATATTTTCTGATGTTTGCTTCCCTATGTTGCGTTTTGGGTTCCACTTTTGCGCGCTCCCCAGGTCGCCGGGGTCGACTCGCATTGGGGCAACTGGCACAATAAGTCTTGGATCCCGTCTGGTTGCAGTTTTAGTTTTAGTTATTTTTGCCTCGCCCAAAACCAAGGTTTCAAGTGTTTCTCTTTCTTGTAAATGTGCTTTCTTCCCATTTTCTCTCCCCTTTGCTAACACACACATCCTCATCTTCCCACATTGATCCTGCGGACCGTCCCCTAGTCATGTTATAATGCAACCCAGTTTCACCACCCCCCATCTTGGGGTTAAATAGCCATATTGTGCCTTTTGTCCACAAATGTTTGGGCCACGAGAAGCCATTTTCTGCTTTTGTACAAGTCAGATTTTCCAAGGTCAAAGTTGAAATCACGCCCCCCCTTGGAACTTGGACAACCTCTAAAGGTGCAATGACTTAGGCATCATTGTCAGAGCATGTCACTGGTTTTTACTATGCAATGTGGATGTTAGGTTAACTTGTCATCTCAACCGATTTATTCCTCAAGTCTTTACTAACTGAGATAATATTACACACCCCAAAATAAAAATCCAACATGGCTGTCCCATGCATTAACAGTAGTAAAAGCTGTAGTAACATACAGTTATAAGCACTTCTGTCTTATGTGTATCTCACTAAATCAGTCGTACACATGGTCCTGTCCAACTTCTATCTGTGGACATGTTGCTACACTGTTTTTATGCACAAATATCAGTGTAATGTGTTGTTATCAACTGGTATTGCTAATAATGGCTAACCTGGCTACAGCTAATGAAAACAATGAAAATCCGACTTGTAAATGGGGCGCATTCAACTTGGGTGTGACATCATTCCCAGCTCCGACATCCAAGTTATGAGTGTACACTATGATATGTGTGTAACAGATACATCGTGCAAGTGTTTCATTTGGTAACTTTGACTACTTTGAATGTATCAGGCAGGTGTAGGCTTTTGCGGTGTTTGAAAGAAATCTGTGACCTGTCAGAATGTTTTCCTGTAGAGCTGTTCTACCCGCTGTAAATCATTTTGTGACTTTGCAGCGAAAAATTGGACCCAGGCAAAGGCATTTATAAAAAATGTGAAAATAGCATTCTTTTCACTATTAGTCCTGTTTGTTGTTACAAGTCATTTATAACCATTAGATGAAAAATTACACAGTTTCATAAACATTAAAACGTTACATACAGAAGCTTTAAATCGACCAGGACAAAATACAAATACTTTTTGTTTTTTAAATTTGGGGTGAAGGATACTTGCGTTGTGTATTAGATTGTTCTAGTTTTTTATTTATACACTTATTTGTTTTGCATATATATATATATATATATATATATATATATATATATATATATATATATATATATATATATATATATATATAAAAACACTGTATAGACATGTTATTATGTACATATTGAAATTGCTTGAAATGAAATTGCTTTGCCTTAAAAGGCTGAAACGAATGTGGTTGTAGTCAGTCTTCTCTGGCTACTGGAATTCATCATCATTCTCCTTGTTCATATTCGAGTTAACAGACAGCAAGCCAATTTACACATGTTAAAAAAACATTCTATGCCCATCTCCCTCCGTTTCATTCTTTCCCCAGGTGCCATGTTACTCCTATGGGCAGAAGCTATCCAAGCTGGCAATATTGCGTATAGCCTGCAACTACATCCTGTCCCTTGCTCAATTGGCTGAGCTGGACTACAGTTCAGACCACAGCAGTCTGAACTTCTCTCAGTGTGTGGAACAGTGTACCAGGACCCTGCAGGCTGAGGGTAGAAGCAAGAAGAGGAAGGTGAGGCTGCATTAATTCTCTATATAAAATACTTTATCAAGTAGTGGCTGGGGCACCAACTACAGTAAGAAATCAAACAGGCCTTTATTTCTAATTTCCCTTGCTTTATAATTATACTAATTCAGTGCCCATACCAAATGGGCCGATTGCTTGGCCTCCTGTATGGCTGCTTGCAGCTTTCTCCAGAACTATTGTACCCCGAAATAACTCAGAAGGCCCTCAAAGCACTTAATATGCAACTCAACCATTTACTACTGACTGGCATAATGTCTACTTCTACTTGATCATGTTTTAGTAACAAAAGTTACTATTGCACTAGTTTGGACATCTTGCCGTGACAATGTTGCAATAAAGGTTTCCTATATGCCATGTACTTTATATAAATGTAATGTCAGCTTACTAATTGATTGCGCATTTTGTGTAGATTTGGACTTTTATATGTTTATTCCACTTTGTTTAAACGGCAAAGTAGAGAGGCCTTGTTCACTTGTTTGGAACTGGCTGGTGAATGTGACAATGCTGGATACACCATGACCCTTTTTGTGGATCTACTGATTGCTGTGGAATCCTTTTTTGTGTGTCATTGGATTACGGCAAAATACAGATCTTTTTTCTTAACGTTTTATTTTGTGATTGAGCTTCGTTTCTGCGTTTGGAGAGGCATCTACACAGTAGGTTGAACACTGACTGTTCACTGTTACATTTTAGTTGAATTTAAATGCCGGGCCATTACGCCGCGTCCGTCTATTGCGTTCCAAGACAGCCGTGCTGCTATTGGATTTGGGTGAATTGTTAAATTGTTACAATGTAATTTAAAATCTTCTTTAAAAATAAACGTATATGTTTATTTAGCATGTTTGTTTTGTCTATATGTGCTCGTGCTATATTTCGCAAGTGGTAGGCCAGGTCTCAGCTGCTAAAATGACTATTTTTGTTTTTTTGCCCCGTCTGGTTCGAATATCAAACTCCACCTATGCCTCTAGAGGGCAGTAGCAAAGATTCTAGAGCGAATGTGATACCTATATACTAAAAAATACAATGACTGAGGAAACCTAGTGACGAGTCCATAGGAACCAGTTCATGTGTTGAATTTGTTATTACCCATAGTGCTTTGTTGAATGGTCTCAATGTTTTATTGTTTTATTTCATGTGAATACTAGTTTACTAGAGGAGTAACTTAGTATTTTTTGTGATGAAATTTTTATTTTTATAATCTGAAAAAAGTAAACAAAACATTCACAACAGTTACAAATAACAAACTGGGACATAGGATCGTGTCCCAGGGCCACAAAATCACAGAAAGGAAAAACGGGAGGGAGAGAGACAAAACAACACATGCAGAAACAGACACACAAACAGACACGCACACAGACAGACACAAGACAATGGACCAATCACATACACAAACAAAAGAAAAGGCTACAACATTGCCTTCAAGGACTCATCAATCCTGTGTCAAGTCTCCAAAGTCTTCCCTGGGCTCCACCCACATGAGCCGTCGAAAGTTCCATGTGCGTGACATCCAAAAAAGAAAGGCTCCATGAACGAATACTGTAAGTCATGAGGTGGCTTCCAACGGGTTGCAATCGTCCTCTTAGCAGCAGTAAGTCCAGCATTAACTCTTCAATAGAAATTAATTTCTCCAAGCTAGCTGATTCATCTGCTGGTAACTGAGGCAAGTCAAGCTGATTTAACCAGCTGTCACAGTGAGATTTATCCAACATAACCTCAGATTCATACAGATTGTAAAATGCCTAAAAGAATTTAATCATTTTGACAGGGATAGTTCTAATATTGCCATCTGGAGGTTTAATAGCGGGAATGTCTTCAAAATAATCACTGGATGTTAATCTCATAGCGAAAAGGTGACTGGGTCTAGCGCCCTGAAAGTAATGGCGCTGTCTTGCTCTATGAGGAATTCAGATTTCTGTTTCAGAATGTTTATTTCCTTCTTGACTAATGATTGTTCTAAAGCTATCCGGTCAGTACAATTTGTTTGTAACAATGTGTCTAATCTGGCGAACTCAGCTTCAAGGTTTTGCAGCTTCAGTGACGTAGCTTTGTCCACATTAGAGCAGAAAAGTATGGTATTGTTCCTAATAAAACCTTTTATCATGTCCCACAGTATCCTGGGGTCTTCTACAGAGCCAACTTTAATTTTTGCAAATATCTGGAATTTTGCAATAAACGTGACATAAGATTCATTTTTCAGTAAAGAAGTATGGAGACGCCATCTAACCGCACATTGAAACAATTGGCCGAGTGTGGTGGCGCAAAGGACCCCTTTATGGTCAGATAATGCCATTGGAAGTAACAGCACTTTATCAATTAAATGAAATAATTGAGTGGACTCAAAAGGAAAATCTATTCTGGAAAAGGAAGATGCTATCATGATGAACGCGGATTTCCGACACTGCACGATCTGTTCCCATAGACAGTTAAAGAAGCCTCCACCTTAATGCTAACGTTAGTTTAGCTAACAGCTAATTCGGCTAACCGCTAGCTGAGACAGCATGTAAAAGACCCTCAAAATTTTAAAATAACTGTTTAAATACATAACAGCTGTTACGTCAGTTCAATACAATCACTCAATACTTGTCTTTATTATTACTGTAAAGTCTTAATTTAGCTGTAGCTGCTTTTCCCACTGTTTAGTTTGAGTAATGTTATTTTAGACTGAATCAAGCTGTCAGCTAGCGGTTAGCCGAATTAGCTGTTAGCTAAACTAACGCCGTTAGCTTTCCCGGTGGAGGCTAACAGCAGACCGCTACTGTTGAACAGATTGTGCAGTGCCGTAAATCCCTGGTAAATCCTCGTACATCAGGATTATCATATGCGCGTGCGCGAACATATTGCACATGCGCAGAACAGATCGAGAAGGCAGGACGGATCGTGTACCGACACCAAGTCTTGCAGTCAGAGATGCTAGCTGGGCATGAACAGTAGTTAGCTTGTTGTCATTGTCGGTAGCCATTTGTTGAATATGAGAAAAAACGTGGGATCAACGTAACTTTTCTGTTTCTCCAGCAATCCCTCTGCAATGGCGTCCGTATCGCCGCCTTGGACTTTGTTCTTGTTTGCCATTCTGCTTCAAGTAACTTGAACGAGCACAAAATGGTCAAATATTGAAGTTGGAACCATATAAAACAACTATTTGACAAATTTGGGCCAGGAGCTACACCTTAAGCCGCCATCTCTGTCAGCCGATCACGGGACTCCAGGAGTAATTTAGTATTTGAAGTAATGCAGTAATGCAGGAAGTGTTTTAGTTTCCATGCATATTGTGTTTCCACAACAATCTTAGTGAGTAAATCTACTGAAATGGCCACCATAACAGTGGAGTGTGATGCGTAAAATGAGAAAGCAGAGGTTAAATCATGTATGTCATGTCTGTATAAAAAAGACAATGGTTAAATGTACGTCTTTGCCAAGAGCAAACCCGTACAGAAGGCATCAATAAATTGTTGGGGAGGGTCAGGCATTTTTTCGCCCCAATCATTTTGGAGGGTCATAGAAAATGAATTGCTGGTGAAGGGAGAGTCAAGTCTATTTTGACTAAAGATCCCAAAACTCCGGTGGCCCCTTAAACAAATAATAAACAGTCCATTAAAAGCCTCCCTGTTTTCTTTGTCTTGTTTAAATTGGTTGTCAATACTAACTTAACACATTCCCCATATTTAACGTTTTTTTAATGAATTACAATGTCCGCAGCACCAAATCCATCAGATACAATGTCCACAACACCAAATCATCAATACAACATGAAAGTTATGTCATACTCAGCAACCTAATTCCAATAATATTTACTTTGCCATCCTTTTGTTTGCAGATAAGCTGCTGTCAATGTCAAACTCGCTGCAGAAAAGTACATTATACTAAATGTACCTCTTGAGCCGAGTACAGCTAGAAAAATAACACTCTGTGTTGTTTGTATCTCTTTAAACCAATCACAACCATCTAAGGTGGCGCTAAGCCCTGGATGCAGCGATGATGCCCTTGCAAATAGAAAACAGGTTTCATACTGTACTGTACATCTGGTGAGCCAGACTATAGTAGAGGTAATCCATCCCCTCAATATTTCTGCTGGACATGCTCCCAGCTATTATTTGAATCCTACCTTTTATTTGAGAATTTACAGTATGTACAAAAAGAAACCTTCTCAAGCAGAGTACACAACTCACCTTGGTCCTGTTTCCCATTGAACAATTGACATTTTTCATTGACAATCGATCTTAGAAGTAAAAGTAACTTTGCATATTTAATTGTCTCTGAGCCCTGCTATATATAAAAAATATACCTCACAAAGTGTGAGGGTTGTGGAGGCACAGCTCTCTTTTGCTCTATTTACAACAAGGCATAGCTATAGGCATAGTATTAGACAGTATTTAGTATGTAGAATTAATTCATATCACTAAATGTTTTTTTGTTTTTTTATCTTACTGAGTGAATAACGGCAGCCTCCTAGACATAAATCTAGAAATCTAACGTAGCCTAGTTGTCTTGATAGCTGATTGGTCAGCTCATGGACCAGTTCACCCATTGGCTTATTTACAAGCCCATCAAAGCTAACAAAAAATAAGTGAAAGTTAAATAATTTTCCTCTATTTTCTCCCATAGCTTTTGCTTTTGAAAACAAAATGAAAGTCTCGAAATAAAATAATAAAATAAAATATAAAATAATATAGGAGTGTTATGACAACCAGATTTGTGAAATATCCTGTCACACATCTATCTGACCAAGTGATAGAATTGGTCTCTAACCTTGCACATCTAATTATAATAATCTTTATGTTTACATGTCATGAATACAAAAAGAGGTGAATTCTCTGTTCATGTCCAGTTGTCATGACAAAGACATCTTCTGGTAATCTCATCCTGGTTAATGTCAAGTTGTCATAATCAAGGCAAGTTTTATGTCAACGTGTCATAATCAAGACAACCCAAACAATGTCAACTTGTCATGACAAAAACCGAATGACACTTAATGACAGAAGTCACAAACGTTTATGACTTGTTTATAAAGTTTTGACGACACGTTCATGACACTGTCATATTATAGCTATAACAATGTCATGTCACAATTATGTCAATACTGTCAAGTAAAGTGTTACCACATCTTATTTATTGCTAAGATATGGACAAATTTAAATTATTTATTTAAAATGTTATAACAATAACTTATTTCCCCTGTCAAAACAAAAACAACAACCACCAGATGGAAGAAGGGTATATTACAATAACTTTGAATGCACCATGAGCTTTCTACAATAGCGTATTAGGGCCATTGTAAGGAAAAAAGCCAGGGGAGGGGGCTAACATTTCAAAGTGAAAGTCATACATTTACAAAGAAAAAAACTTTATTCTCTGATATTAAAATTGTAAATTTCCGAGAGAAAAAAATCATAAATTTAAGAGAAAAAAGTCTGAGAAATTGTCTTTTTGGCTCAAACCAAGTGGGGGCTGTTTAGGGTAGGTTTTGCTATAATAGCTTGCAGGCACTGAAAAGGGTTGTTTTTAAAATGTAAATACTTTTACATTTTACCGTTACAGCCATTGGAAAGCAGCAGGTACTGTATATGTTCCTTCTGCATCTCGAACTGGAGTGATCAGGTAACACAGCTCTATGAAACATTGTGAATCGCTTAAAACTTCTCGCTCCGCATATAACTCACTCAGGTCCGTTCCTAGCAGTCATTTACCCGGTGTCGCCATCCTAAACACAGTGTAATGAGATAATGGCTGCACGCCTCATCTTTTTTTAAAGGCTGGCTTGGAGCTCCACATTTTTTATTATATTAGCCTACAGGTAGCCTGTGGCTTGATGCACAACATGATGTTATCCCAAACAATAACTTTCCTCTGAGGAAAACTATCTACAGGATGCCCAATTGTCAGGGTGTCATGACAAGCAGAGTTCCTCTGTAAGTGGGTAAAAGTGGTGAATGTTTCTTTCTAATCTCACCCTGTGCCTAAGTCAGCTACCATAGACTGTAAATATTAATGGACAACGCATCTGGTTTGGGGAAGTGCTGCAAATGCGGAAGTACCTTAAACCAGCATTCTATCTGAATTCCAGCAGACTGCGACACGTGCGGTTGCAAAAGGAGGTTGGTTTTTGTAGAAGTCTGTGAGAAAGTGACCCACTTCTCGCTTGATTTATTACCTCAGTAAACATTTTCATGTTTTTCATTCAGTTTATGGTCTCAATTGCTAGTTTTAAGTCTTCAGCAACACAGAATGTTGTTCATTTTTTGAATTATGGTCTCGTTGATTTTAAAATCGGCAATAAAGCAGGGGGTTGTTTTAGGGCGTGGCTATGATGGGACTGCCAGTGAAAGTGTGCAACATAACACAGATTGTAAACCGCTCCTCCCTCACTCCTCCTTCTCTCCTCCCTCACTGTTCCCTCTCGTCTGAAATCGTCACGTAACGGCAAACTTGACGACGGAGAGCAGATCTTCACAAACCAATGGGTGATGTCCCACATGCGCTGTCCGTTAATATACAGCCTATGTGTGCCACCCATGCTCAAAGGAAGCCTGGCCACGAAAATACTAAAAGTGCATTTAGCACATAACCAATGCACTCAGCAGGGCAAGCCTGATCTGGACAGCATTGGACAGATAAGGACTGGTTACATCTACGGGCAAGAATTTTAAAGTTATTTCTTGCAAATAGAGTTTTTTAGCAAATGTATGACTTTATAATCTCAGAGAAAATAGAGAATATCCAAGTTTTTTTCTTGAATTTACGACTTTAATGTCAGACATTCAGAGTTTTTATCTTGGAATTTTACCCCCCCACCTCTGGCTCCATATTTTTTATTTCATTTTTTCTTACAATGCCCCTTATACACTGTGACCTTTTGAAATTGCAATTGAATGCACCATTAAGTCTCATCTGTGTTGTTTCTCCAACAGTGGCACTGGCCATGCTGCAGTTGGTCTCTGTGTGCCATTTTCAGGACTGGTCCAAAACTCTGCAAGGACCTCAGGCACAACAATTGACCCACTTCCACCACTAGGTGTCGCTATAGCAGAAAAAAAACACGTTTGGCCCTATAACTCCCAAACCGTACATCGCACATTTCGACTTATTGTTTTGATCCAGCTGAATCTCCTGATATGTCCTGCCACGCCCATTTCCGCCTAGATTTTTATTTGTGAAAAATTGCAATTTATTAAAAACCTACTTTGCCAAACTCCTCCTAGCCTGTGCGACCGATATGCATGAAACTTGGTAAGTAACATCTCAAGATTGACCTGACAAAAGTTTTTAAAATAATTTTTATCGGATAAAATTGCGCAAATTACAAACAAATTTTTATAGCTAAGTAAGAAAACACCAACTTTGCCATACCATGACCAAAATACTATAAATGCTATAAACGCAAAACGTTAGATTCTTGTTTGCCATGACCCTGTGGAGGTCCCCCAAACATTTTACAAAGATTGGCCACTGGGGGCAGTACAAGTACAAAAGGTTTATATCTCAATGGCGCATCCAATTGTTAGAAAATTTGGAGGGTACCATCTAGGGCCACTCCTGAGGCCAATTGTACAGTACTGTTTGGTCAAAGAGTACAGATTGGTCAAAGTGGGCAAGGCTTGTGGCACCCATATTTGGATTCATCACTTACACTAATGTGAGCAAAATTTTAAAAAATTTAAATTTACAGGGTAGATCTACAATGGGTCATGGACCTCACCTATCAAAAATTAGGTGGCACTATACTGTGTTTATGCCTTTAACTCCCACATTACACATTAGAAATCCTTTCATCCATGTGTTCCTTAAATTAGACTGAATCTGATGATACAGGCAATATCTCACAATGCACAAAACCAACTTTTTTTAACTCGTCCTAGACCGTGCAATTGATCTGCACAAAACCTGGTACGTAGCATCTCTAGATGGACCTGACCAAAAGCATTTTGCTATGTTAAAATATGCACATTTGACAACCAGACACATTTTCCTACCTAGCTTCCCGATGAACAATGATGCTCTATACCAAATTTGGCAAATATAGGCAATTAGGGGGTGCTATAATCAACGTTTATTTGTTTTGGCCAATAACTCAATGCATTTACAGTGAGGAAAATAAGTATTTGAACACCCTGCTATTTTGCAAGTTCTCCCACTTAGAAATAATGGAGGGGTATGAAATTGTCATCATAGGTGCATGTCCACTGTGAGAGACATGAAAAAAAAAAATCACAGAAATCACAATATATGATTTTTTAACAATTTATTTGTATGATACAGCTGCAAATAAGTATTTGAACACCTGAGAAAATCAATGTTAATATTTGGTACAGTAGCCTTTGTTTGCAGTTCCAGAGGTCAAACGTTTCCTGTAGATTTTCACCAGGTTTGACACACTGCAGAAGGGATTTTGGCTCACATCTCCACACAGATCTTCTCTAGATCAGTCAGGTTTCTGGGCTGTCGCTGAGAAACACAGAGTTTGAGCTCCCTCCATAGATTCTCTATTGGGTTTAGGTCTGGAGACTGGCTAGGCCACGCCAGAACCTTGATATGCTTCTTACAGAGCCACTCCTTGGTTATCCTGGCTGTGTGCTTTCGGGTCATTGTCATGTTGGAAGACCCAGCCTCGACCCATCTTCAATGCTCTAACTGAGGGAAGGAGGTTGTTCCCCAAAATCTCGCAATACATGGCCCCGGTCATCCTCTCCTTAATACAGTGCAGTCGCCCTGTCCCATGTGCAGAAAAACACCCCCAAAGCATGATGCTACCACCCCCATGCTTCACAGTAGGGATGGTGTTCTTGAGATGGTACTCATCATTCTTCTTCCTCCAACCACGGTTAGTGGAATTATGACCAAAAAGTTCTATTTTGGTCTCATCTGACCACATGACTTTCTCCCATGACTCCTCTGGATCATCCAAATGGTCGTTGGCAAACTTAAGACGGGCCTTGACATGTGCTGGTTTAAGCACATGCCTTCCGTGCCATGCATGATTTCAAACCATGACGTCTTAGTGTATTACCAACAGTAACCTTGGAAATGGTGGCCCCAGCTCTTTTCAGGTCATTGACCAGCTCCTCCCGTGTAGTTCTGGGCTGATTTCTCACCTTTCTTAGGATCATTGAGACCCCACGAGGTGAGATCTTGCATGGAGGCCCAGTCCGAGGGAGATTGACAGTCATGTTTAGCTTCTTCCATTTTCTAATGATTGCTCCAACAGTGGACCTTTTTTCACCAAGCTGCTTGGCAATTTCCCCCGTAGCCCTTTCCAGCCTTGTGGAGGTGTACAATTTTGTCTCTAGTGTCTTTGGACAGCTCTTTGGTCTTGGCCATGTTAGTAGTTGGATTCTTACTGATTGTATGGGGTTGGACAGGTGTCTTTATGCAGCTAACAACCTCAAACAGGTGCATCTAATTTATAATAATAAATGGAGTGGAGGTGGACACTTTGAAGGCAGACTAACAGGTCTTTGAGGGTCAGAATTGTAGCTGATAGACAGGTGTTCAAATACTTATTTGCAGCTGTATCATACAAATAAATAGTAAAAAAATCATACATTGTGATTTCTGGATTTTTTTTTTTAGATTATGTCTCTCACAGTGGACATGCACCTACGATGACAATTTCAGACCCCTCCATGATTTCTAAGTGGGAGAACTTGCAAAAAAGAACTTTCAAATACTTATTTTCCTCACTGTAAATGGGAAATTTGGAATCGCAATATCTCTGCCATAGCAAGTGCTATCAACACAAAACTTCCTTGTTCGGCATACTGCTCTGAGGCTCTGTACCAAATTTGGTAAATGCCATTAGGGGGCGCTATAGTCAATGTAGACAAGTTTGGGCCCTTTTTACGCCTTTACGTATACAACATATACGACGCCAAACGGCACTTCTGATTCATAACTTAATACCTTTATAATTATAACTAGTAAAAACATAGGCTCTTTTGGAGCTAAAAGCACACAGTCACCCGTTCTGTGGATGTCTTTGTTGTCTTCCTAGCCCTTACAGAAGGTTTTGTATTCAGTCTAGAAGTCCAGAGTTTTTTGGGGTCCTTGTGCAATTAATCCATACTGTTACATCCAAGATTGATAAACTGTATGTAAGAAATGTAAATAGTCCGTCCTTTATATTAGTTATAATGTTCAAGATGTTAATTTTTGCATTGGATGACTCCAAATATATAGATCTGTAAGTGATGTGATGCTTGTTTGGCATGCCACTCTGAGGCGCTTTACCAAATTTGGTGAAGATCAGCCAATAGGGGGCGCTGTAGCTAACGAAGTTTAAGTTTCGCCCTTCTACTCAATCAATGTTAATGTGATATTTGCAACGGCAAAGTACCGCAGACCTTGCGGCCTGCACCTCTTGTTCCCTTATGTATGTATGAAGACAATACAGAAGAATGAGACTAAGGATTCACTGAACACATTAAACACACATAGATATTTAATTCATTTATAAAATAAATATTTTTCAAAGTGAGTAAGCTTGGCTGAAAAGATTTTCATTAATGAGTCATAGTCAAAATGTATAGCTTTCATATCCAGCTTCACACTAATGCAGTCATGTTGCTTTTTTTGATGTAAACTGGCTGAGGGCTTTTCCTCTGCTTGCTGGCTGTTTCTCTCTGTGTGCATGCTTGTGTGTGTGTGTGTGTGTGTTCTCAAAGTTCCAGACACCAGATGTTTAGAATGGAGGGGAAGTGGAGCTGGCGCCATGAAGGGCAGAGGGCAGCGAGAAGGCACGCGAACTGAAACCACACAAATGCACACACACACACACACACACACACACACACACACACGCACACTTGGCACATTCCCCAGCAGTCTCTCCAACACATTCCCCCACTTTGCTTCTCCAGGCCATCTGCTCCAACATACTTTGAAACAAGAAGGGGAAAAAACATAGTCATCAGCCTGTCAGACATCGGCAGCTGGTGGAGAGAGAGAGAGAGAGAGAGAGAGAGAGAGAGAGAGAGAGAGAGGGGGGGGTGGGGGTGAAATACTTTTTGAGTCTGTATGCACACAGTTAGCAGGAAAAAATATATTTTTCACTCCTTTTTTATTTTGATGTTTGTACCATATGCCTGAGGTCACAAAAATCAGAACTGGAACCTGACTGGACAAAAAAACGGTTACATGGCAAATCTTTGAGCTTAGCTGCTGAACAACAACACTCCAATTATATTAATACTAAGAGTTTTGTACTACTTACACTGTAGTTGTAGTAGCAGTGATGGAAGAATATTGTACTTAAAGAGGGACTTGTTGTCATGATGTTGTTTCCAATAACAACTGCTTTTTCTGATCAAAATTAGTATGTGTCTGCTTGGATTTGAAAATGTCCATTCACCTGAATTCTCTGGTCCCTCCCTAATTGTGATGTAATAGGCCAGACTTCGCAGCTGGTAGCAGCTACAGCTGCAAGTATAAATAGTGGAACGCTCGCTGATTGTAGCCATAGCACCTGCTAGTGGAAAGATGTCGTACATGAGCAAGATATTTATTTATCTTCTGTGTTAGTAAACACAACAAATTATGGGCCAGCCAACAACTGGGATATATTCATCGCTTAACAAGATATTTAGGTATGATAAACAGCATTTTTAAGCAGGATAAATAACATTGCTACAGCAACATAGTGAGATTCCTCCACAGGCACACACAGCGGAAAGCCTCCCAGCTTTAACACAGTTACTTACATAGTGACTCGCTCAAAGGGGCATAAATGTGCACTAGTTACTATCAAAGCTCAACTTTTGTGTTTCCCTTAATAGTGTTTTCATCTTGACCTGTGGTGGTGGGATAGTAACACAGATGGAATTTCATATTAAACACATCCTAACTTTGGTTGACATCTTGATTTGTCTAACTCAGACTGCTAAAGCCATATTAACTTTTAACATTTTGCAAATAACAAAGGTCGGATTTTGTCCCCTTCACGTATTATATCACATGTTAGGAAGCAATGTCTATGCTGCAAGTATGGAAATAAGTAATGGTTAAAGAAAGCAAACAGTTTTAATTTTATATGGGGACCTTACTATTGTTTTAAATTCAGTTTTAAAGCTTGAAAAGCTAGCGAGATTTGCAAGTAGCATCTCCTCTGGGCTTTGCCTAGCCTATATCCTTGACGTTCCACTTCCGGGATGGATCGGTTGCTGGATTTCACTCATTTAGGTTTTTAGGACATATACTGGCTGCCACCACGTTAATTATTAATGTCGGCTGCAAACAGATTACAGGTTTGTTGTTGATCATAACGCTACAGAATTATTAAGTTACGTTACACTGGGTTTGAGAGTCTGGGGGATGTGTTGACTTACAGTAGTTTCTTGGCTGTCATTAGTTGTAGATGCAGTGCACATTACATGGTTTTGCTTTGTAAGTGAAAAGAAATCATTTTAACAATATTTTCCTGATACCCTGAGTACCTCAATATTTGGTCTGTACTGTACTGTGTTCATGTTACAAGGCAAAATAAGTAAAACATTCCTGGTGTTTTTGTCATATTGCAATACACTCAAAGTTGATACTGTATGATAATAGATTATAGAGTCATAATTACATATTACATGCTTTAAATGCAGTATTCTGAGCAGCCTCAATGGAACTTGACTTGGACTCAAGCTCAATGACTTGTGAGCATCTCTGACACACACACACTTACAGCTTAATCCCATGGATTTATTCCCATCGTGCAATAACAGCATCATCAGGGAACTGCCAGTCAAATTTCGTTATATTGTAATCTAACCCCTCAATATAATGTCAGTAAAGCTACTTTGACCTATTAGACAGGTTTTTCTTTGGTTTAAGTTTTTCTAGTGAAATATCCTTGTAGATTATACAGCACAGCTTCCAGACCTCCAGTGATCTATAATAATAAATACAGTATCAATAATGTACACAATCATGTGTATATAGTATAAAACACTTTGATCATTACCATTTTACTGCCATATATGTTTACTGTAAATAATACTAATATCATGGATAATCCGCTGTACTGCATGAAGTTATACTATCAATACTGAATAACCTGGTAAGATCCAGTGTCACATTACAATGTCTAAGCATGGCCTAATTACAGTGTGTGGGATGTTCCTTCAAAACTTGAAAAATCAATAGACATATAGACCTTAGATCAAAGTGGCTTGCAGTCAATTTCCCAACTTTCTGTTCAGACTGTGTTGATGGACTCATTCTTCTTTGTGTTTCAGGAGTGAGGCTGATCGCAGTGGACACGTCTAATACATATGAAGCTATGAGGATGCAGAACACTCGGAGAAAGCAGATAAATGGAAGATTGGATGAATTGTACACTTTTTTTGTCAATATTGCTTTCACCACTTACACACTTAGCAAACAATACTTAATTGATGTGGAAGGCCCAAGAACACCAACTGACAATCTATATAATCCCTTTGCAATAACTATGCATATAGTTAAACACATTACATTACTGTTACTCCAGTTTTGTATTAGAGCGACTGTTACCTTGTCAATACCATGTTTAAGTATGTATTTCCTGGCAACATGAAGCTCATCTGGTCACAGGATCTTGTGTAAAGTTTTTAAAACAAGCGTCAGTTTAATGAGAATAAGTCATTTGAACTCAAACTGCAGACATTCACAACATTCACTGCAGTTCATTAAGCAGTTCTAATAGTAGATGTTTTATAGTTTATAAGCCTGTTATATTTCAAAATATGCCAATTATGTTTCTTCAATTCAAATAAAAATATTTGAAAAAATATCACCCCCCACTGTGATTTTTCACAAACAATATGCTGATATGATAGACCTACTACACATTGTATTTCTCTCTATGTGCATTAATATTAAAGCCCACAATCAACAAAAATATTAGAGGGCCACTACAGTAATTTATTATTACACCTTTATGAATATGGGGGAAAATTGTTAAGCAGAGGGTGAGATATCCTGACATTTAGTCCATAATATGAATCAAACTCCAAAAGCTGAATCCAGTGAATTTCCCGTACAGCTTGATGGCAACTTTTATTAGATCCTCTGCCTGGTAGTTACGGAGCTAGGACAATTACATATATTTGGCAACAAAAATAAAATGTTCCATTGAAAACAAGACCTGAAATAGGAAACATTGGCATTTTAAATCTCTTGTATTCGAAAAAGTTGTTTTGGCACTCAAAAACATTCCACTGAAAAATAAAACGCTTAAGCTTCTGAACACCCCCACAGGTGATTTTTGCATGATTTGACCACTGCTCAGGTTTAAGGTGGGTCGGAGCGTAGATGGGAATTTATTAGGACACAAATCTGTTCTACCAATAAGAATGCTAAAGCTGTAATTTTCCTGCCCTAACAGGGGAAACAAAGCTCAGGAAGATGGCAATCAATCAGTCTATACACACCACACAGTCCTGGGAAGTTCAATCATCCAGATTAACTGAAAACACCTGTGTGGGTCTCTGGGTCTTTAAAATTATTTTATTTTGACAGCTTTTTTACTGACACTGACAGTTTTAAGTTTAAACTTTTTGTCACTGTCTTTGTGTGGAGGGGAGGGGCCAAGGACAGATATATTTACATATAATCTACCATACTGATTGTCCCCCATAGCTCCAAAGATTGCCCATGTCTCTCAAATGGCACAACTTTCTCACAGCAGTGATATCCCTTGTGACATCACTATACCATTATCAGGGTTATTTTCTCAGACTTGACAAAGCTCATCCTAGCTGAGTAGTACTCATGACTGGTAAACTGATCTTATTATTATTATTATTATTATTATTATTATTATTATACACACGTGCAGGAGCATGATGCACAAACACATCTTAAAGGGGCACTTTGCCAATTATTGGAAGCAACAGGTGAAAAGGAGGATGACAGGCTGAGGTCTCAGAGAGATAAAAAAAAGTTACAAAACAATACACCCCAAACATGTTATCAATGGTATATAGTATATTTATTTAAAGAGCAACTACTGTTTTTTTCAACCTGGACCCTATTTCCTTATGTTTGTGTGTGTAGGGGTTCTGATTGATTGGAACAACAATCTTTGAAATTGGACCAGTATTAAGTGTGAACCCTGTAACCAGCAGCCACAGATGTAACCCTATGGGGAAAATGTGCATCGTCAATTTGGGGTACTTTAAGCGCTTTTTTTTCGCCACTGGAAGACTTAAATTCTTCTTCTTAGTGTCTACAACATTATTATGTAAATGTAAATGTGTTGTATTTACAGTGGGTACGGAAAGTATTCAGACCCCTTTAAATTTTTCACTCTTTGTTTCATTGCAGCCTTTTTCCAAAAATCAAAAAAGTTCATTTTATTTCTCAGTAATGTACACTCAGCAACCCATCTTGACAGAAAAAAACAGAAATTTAGAAATTTTTGCATATTTATTAAAAAACAAAAACTGAAATATCACATGGTCATAAGTATTCAGACCCTTTGTTCAGTATTTGATTAGGAAAGCCACACACCTGTCTATATAAGACCTTACAGCTCACAGTGCATGTCAGAGCAAATGACAATCATGAGGTCAAAGGAACTGCCTGAAGAGCTCAGAGACAGAATTGTGGCAAGGCACAGATCTGGTCAAGGTTACAAAAAAATTTCTGCTGCACTTAAGGTTCCTAAGAGCACAGTGGCCTCCATAATCCTCAAATGGAAGACGTTTGGGACGACCAGAACCCTTCCTAGAGCTGGCCGTCCGGCCAAACTGAGCTATCGGGGGAGAAGAGCCTTGGTGAGAGAGGCAAAGAAGAACCCAATGGTCACTGTGGCTAAGCTCCAGAGATGCAGTCGGGAGATGGGAGAAAGTTGTAGTAAGTCAACCATCACTGCAGCAATACACCAGTCGGGGCTTTATGGCAGAGTGGCCCGAAGGAAGCCTCTCCTCAGTGCAAGACACATGAAAGCCCGCATGGAGTTTGCAAAAAAACACCTGAAGGACTCCAAGATGGTGATAAATAAAATCCTCTGGTCTGATGAGACCAAGATAAAACTTTTTTGGCCTTAATTCTAAGCGGTATGTGTGGAGAAAACCAGGCACTGCTCATCACCTGTCCAATACAGTCTCAACAGTGAAGCATGGTGGTGGCAGCATCATGCTGTGGGGGTGTTTTTCAGCTGCAGGGACAGGACGACTGGTTGCAATCGAGGGAAAGATGAATGCGGCCAAGTACAGGGATATCCTGGACGAAAACCTTTTCCAGAGTGCTCTGGACCTCAGACTGGGCCGAAGGTTTACCTTCCAACAAGACAATGACCCTAAGCACACCGCTAAAATAACGAAGGAGTGGCTTCACAACAACTCTGTGGCTGTTCTTGAATGGCCCAGCCAGAGCCCTGACTTAAACCCAATTGAGCATCTCTGGAGAGACCTGAAAATGACTGTCCACCAACGTTTACCATCCAACCTGACAGAACTGGAGAGGATCTGCAAGGAGGAATGGCAGAGGATACCCAAATCCAGATGTGAGAAACTTGTTGCATCCTTCCCAAAACGACTCATGGCTGTATTAGATCAAAAGGGTGCTTCTACTAAATACTGAACAAAGGGTCTGAATACTTATGACCATGTGATATTTCAGTTTTTGTTTTTTAATAAATATGCAAAAATTTCTAAATTTCTGTTTTTTTCTGTCAAGATGGGTTGCTGAGTGTACATTACTGAGAAATAAAATGAACTTTTTTGATTTTTGGAAAAAGGCTGCAATGAAACAAAGAGTGAAAAATTTAAAGGGGTCTGAATACTTTCCGTACCCACTGTATATAGCGCTTTTCTAGTCTGAACGACTACTCAAAGCGCTTTTACATCATACAGGAACCATTCACCATTCACACACATTCATACACTGTGGCCGAGGCTGCCGTACAAGGTGCCATCTGCTCATCAGATAAACATGCACACACATTCACACTCCGATGACACAGCAGGGCCGGGGATTGAACCACCAACCTTCCAATTGGCAGGCAACCGCTCTACCACTGAGCCACAGCCGCCCTACAGAGATAGGACTTTTTAAACCCCTTTCTGTTTAACCAGAAAAAACTTTGAGGTCACTAATGCTAAACCCACCGGACTCCATTTAAAAACAATATATACTTTTAGCGTGTTTAGAGCCAACATATTTTCACACCAAAACCACAGTGGTGTGATAGTTGAAAAAGTTGAAAGACGACACAAAACGGCTTTTTATAGTTTTATTGTTTTTCTGACGACTTTGAATGAAGTGTATTTTACAATGCTAAAATTACTGTTTGTTTATAGCTTGTTTTGCAACTTTCGACTGCAGAGATCCTGCTTAGTACTGGACCAATGTCAAAGATTGTTGTTCCCATCAGTCACACAATGCATAGGAAAATAGCTTCCAGGTTAAAAAAAATGGTAGTAACCTTAATATCTTGCATATCTCATGATTGTCTATGTGTGGCTTTTGCTTAACTGCAGTACATATAATACATTAATAGTTTGTATTTATATAGGATGTGTGATTAGACATGTTGCTGCTGCTGCATGCAGGCTAGCCCTTAATGCAGTACCTGTTCAATATGTATCTACATTTTGTTTACCTAACAGCAGCCGTACCTAACAGCAGCCAACAGCTCTATGCTGTGGACGCAAGGTGTATGTGTCTTGCTCTACAGAGATAGAAACCAGCTCTATGCAATCTTGCAATGATTATATTTTGTTAAATTATTTTTTTGTAGCTGGCTGTGATGTTTGAAAAGCAGTAGAACACAAGTCCCACAACACCTAAAGGTAAAGGTTTTTAAATGTAAAAATCTGAGTAAACAGGTGGCAAAGATGAGCTCCAGCTAGCAGGGCCATCTCTACAGCCATCTCATGACTAAGGACAGAATTGGGAAATCAACTCACAGGTCTCCTGCTGACTCTGCAGACTAGCCAATCAAATGTAAACAAGTAAACACAAAGAAAAAGGTGAAGATGGCTAATAGCTACAACCTATGGCTAAGACAATGCAGAACACGTTCATACTCATGCCTTTGTATCTGTTATGGGTACGTATTAATACTTAGCCGGTACTAGATGACCAAATACAAGTTTTGGTATAGGCCGATATGTGATAGCAAGCAATGCGAACACAGCATTAGCCATCAGCTGAAGCTTGCCATTTACCACATCTAGCTGTCCACTGATTTTCCTCACACAACTCCATTTTTTTTTTAGTTATGTGTTCTAATCCTTGTCTGTTCCTGGTCGTTTGGGCACCTTGCAGGCTCATAATAATAAGGTTGTGCTATGTCATATGAATATACATTTACAACCTCTTCTGTGTCAAAACACTCAGATTGGAAAGGTTGTAAGGGATGGAGATATATCTTTCCTACAACTTAAAACATGATATGATTTTAAATGATTTGTACAATATCTACAACTCAAATTTATTCAAAAACTTTTACTTCTAAAGTGCTTGTGCCAGGAAGTGTCCTTGATGGTAAAATCAGAGATGCTGTTATTAGACGAGGTACTGTCAGTTATATTCAAGTTACTGTCTATCCCTTCCTGTGGGAAAGTGACATTAGCTCACCACTCTCTACAGATTGGTGGGATTCCATATTGAAATGCTCAGCATCCATGTCTAATTTTGTAAGGTACAAGGTTATACAGATAAAGATGATACATATGGCTTGTATTACAACACATTATTTAAAAAACAAATGCATCAGAACTGTGCTGGCATGGTACCTTTATTTATTTATTTTGGGTCTGTCCATTTGTAAAGAGATTTTGGATTGAGGTAATAGGTGTTGAAAAAATATTTTGAATGTTCATATTCCTAAATGCCCTATTATATGTATAATGGGAAGCAGATTGGAAAATATACAAGCAATACCTGTGCATAGTTGCATTAGCTTTTCTCTCTATAAAGAGAACAATACTCATGAATTAGAAAACTCACAAATTAGACTGCTATAACAAATATAACTGGTTATAGGGGTTTCTGGATTTTCTTTCTATGCACCTTTAACCCTTGCAGACTGTGATGATGATCTAGGTACCCTGTGGACTCTTATTAGAGAATATATGAACAATATAGAGCAACAACTTGACTGTGTAGTGTTTGTGTTACATGAATGAGTATTTTATAAGTATTTGTACCACCCCCCCCGTCTTTAATGTGTATGTTATTATAATGTATGTCTCTAAGGTATCTTGTGATGTATGTTGTTATTCTTTGTTTTGTCCTTTTTGTTTTAGAAAATGTAAAAAAATAAAAATGAGGATGGAAGGGGTGCCGTCAATCCAGGAGTGGGCTTGTGAGATGGCTAGGGGGACGGCATTCAAAGGTGCCCTGCCACACATATGTTATGGTTCATATGTGTTTGTGTTATGTGGTGAATGTGAAGATGAACGGCTGCCTCCTGTCAGCTCTAGCCACTGAAAAGAAATAAGCAGAGAAATCAGGCCAATTACAAAAGCTGGTCAGTCTGATGTCATGTTGTCTGAGCGCATTACCTATTCACAAGCTCGCCCTGTTGCACTGGGTAAAGGATACCCTAGCCATGTTGTCTGGCTGTCATTTGCTAGCTGTTAGCCAATCAGAGTCAATCAGCTTAGCTTGTTGAATATTAATGAGAACTGGCACAAATCGGGCTGAGTCTTCCTGCAGGTTTTTTATACCACACTAGAATGGCTTGAAACAAGGTAACCAAGGCATTTTTTCCACAAAAAATGTTTTAGAGTCCATGGTAGAACTTTAAACATTACCACGAAGTGCTGAAATACGTGTGGCAGGGCAACTTTAATAAAATGTCATTTAAACGGTTTACCAGATTTGATGTGGGGATGATGACGTGTATGATGGGCTTATGAAGTTGTCATTTATACATATGCATTTTTGGTTTATTTTCTATTTTGTTACTATTCAGTTGAATGTTTTAAATACTGAAGTTATTGTGGCATCTACAATTTGTCTGAGGTAAAAATAACAATTTTGCCACTGTTGTGTATATGGATGTATTTCACCTCTCCTGAAGATCTAGTTTCTACAGCATTACCCTAAACATTAATTTACTGGGGTCTATAAGCTGCAAGTCACTGTTTAAAATTAAAAATATCAATTGTGCTTTTGCAGAATAACATTAGTACTGAGAACATAAGGATTTGTGAAAGAATAAACACTGAGGCAGATGAAAGTTGTTAAATCCTTAACAGCTCTGAGTATACATGTGCATAACCAAGTGATAACTTGAGATTTGCTCTTATATTGGTTATAACAGTTATACAGGTTCTGGTCATTGTTAAAAGGGTATTTTTTTAATTAACCTAAACACATTCTGGATGTTTCTTTACTGACTGCAGATAGATCAGGCTAACTGATACATGATGCCTCTTATCTGACTGGGGTTCAAAAACCAAACAAACACATCTCCCAAAATGTCACACTAATTATGGCATTTAACACTATATTGGGATTCAAAATGAATGTTTTTCAGAGCGTAATTACTGTAAATGATCATTCCTTATTGAAAGCACAGAATAGACTACAGGTACATAACTAAGTTCAGTCCAATGTCCTGTCCACTGCTTCTCTTCAGAGTTTTGTTGCTGAATGTTGGATAAAAACACACGTTAACATTATTTAGAACGTAAAAGGTCTGTTTGGATCTGTATGTGTGTGTCTTGTCAGTGGACCATGCAGATGTCCAGTATACAGAATTTGGCTCTACAGGTGGGGCAGGGGACTCTGCTAGACAACCAGGTCTCGGGTCTTTGCTGGTCTTGGCGGCTGGCGAACCATCGACCAAGACAGGACAGACACCACATTGGTCTGCAGAAACACTGCTGGCACTCCGACTCATTATCCCCTCCTTTAAACACAGAGCAAGGTGGGTATCACAATTGGCTTTATTGGCCAGGTATGTGTGCACATACAGTTTAACTCCAGTTTTGTTGTTAATGTATTCATACAGAAAGAGACAGTGCATAACAGCTAAGAACATGAACAACAAAACAAAATAAAGGTAGGGGATAGACAGTGCACACACTCACCTGTATGGCAGAGTCTGACCAGCTTGGTGTTTGCTGGAACCTGCATACAGCCTATACAGTGCTCCATCTCCTGTGTATGGAGAAATAATGTTGTGAATTTGTATTGGGATCATATGGACAGGATTTTAGCAGTTGCATGAAACATACACAAATAGTAATGTACCTGTCCACTGGGGAGTGTGTACGGTTGATTGAGGTCCACCTGGGCTCTAAATGTTTCAAGGAAGAGTTCACTTATGGTTTGGTGGATCACAACATTGGCAGAGTTTCTGATGGGTGCATGGAGTTTCTCTCTGAGCTCTGCATGCTCTGTAGAGTTGAGCCTGCAAACAGTGGAAAAGTGAGATGGCTTGTTCATGGCACATGCCGTTTAGTACACACACACACACAAACACACCTGATATCAAAAGCTCTGACAGCAGGGTTGATGCTGTCCACTCGCAGGGTCAATATCTGTGTGGGGGAAGCCGAGTCTGGACTCAGCTGGTGCTGTCTGGACTCTGTGACTGTCACATGACATTCACTCTGTAAGGCCATATAGACATGATAGGTGGTCACCTAGAGGACAAAGAGAGTCAGGCATGTGGATGAATGTTGATTTTTTTTGCCAATTTAGCGTACCTTCAAAATTGGAGCACAGTAAACAGGACACAATTACCCTGATGAAGGCAAGATAGTAAAAAAGTATTAGTTTGAATAAACTTGCAATGAAGCCCACACTGGTCTGCACCTCACTAGGCACTCTTTAAATTAGAACTTGATGATTTTTACTACAATTTGCATTCTATCACCTAAAATGTAGCATGATGCCTGATAGTGCTTGCTAAATGTGTTCCAAAACAATAAGCAATAAAAGGCTGAAAAGCTCTCCCAGTTTACACTAAGTGAGCGAGTGACAATTCATTTTGGGTGTGCAGTTTCCATCACAGGGCTAACTCACACACAGTGTTTTTTCACCATATGGCACTTTAGGCTGCACGGAGTCAACCCATTACTTTTGTAGCTTCTAACAAAAATGTAGTTTCTCTGCTGCGTCCCTGTTTGTACTTATGCTTTATTTTACTGTTTCATGTTTGCTTTTACCTGTATAGGACTTGTGTTACTTACTGCTGATACATTCCTTGATTTTGCTGCTTCATAATTAAAGCTTTAAAATAACAAAACATCAAGGGACGTTTGTCAAGAATTTAAGGGAAATTAAATGTTTATCCATGTTTTTCAGCAGCTCCTTTGACCAGTAGTCAGCCATGGATCAGCCTGATCCCTTTAAACAATATTGACTAAAGACAGGCCTTTTAAAAACACACTTTCAAGTGTTTAACTGGAAGAATTTGGTGCATTTTTTTTTTATTACACCTCAGATTAGCAGTAAAACATCTTCAACACACCAGCCCTGTTGGAGGAAATGTGGCTGGTTAGCATCACACATGATTTTTGGAGTTGTGAAAAATTTAAGTAATTTCAGGCGGATATATATTTAGTTTTGAGTACTTGGATACAAGATTCCTTTCTCATGCACTGTCTTATACTTGGGTCATATTTCACCTGCAGTACAGAGGGACAGGTACCCGCTGAAGATTCTCTTTATTGCAGCAAGGAAAGCAATAACCAGGAACTGGTATAAGCCTGACTGTCCTAAACGGCAACAATGGTTTGATGTCATACAAAAAATAAGTGTAATGGAAAGGTTGACTTTTGTGCTGGGTTTGAGAGAAGGTCTGTATGCCCAAAAGATGGCTGAATTGGACTTCAATAAAACATAATGACATTGGGTCATGGCTTGGACTCATTAGTGGATAAAGCATTGACTTGAAATGTATACATTTTATTTCTATTTTTTGTCGCTATCATCACCTTTTCTCACAGGAGTTTTCCCCCTTTTATGTTGTTTTTGTTTTTCCATATATTAAACACAAATTGAGGTGACTGTGATCATTTGTAATAATGTACTGTAAATTCAATAAAAACTAAAGTACTAAAAGAAAAACAACTTCAAGTAGGTAGCCCTGTTGTAATGGAGATGCAAATCCTTGTCGTACTGGTGATAAAGTGCTACTGATTGGAAAAGATCACATCACCCAGCTAGGTAGCTGTGGCGCAGAGTGCTTTCTGATGTTTAATACAATTAATTGTCACAGCCTCTCCTCCTACTCTACTGCGACACACACAGGATATCATTCCATTCTGCTCACCTGTCATTGGTAACTTAACACAATTTCTCCCACAGGAGATTGACTTCCTTGATGGCATCTGGCAACTACACATATGGTGATATTGACATCTAGTGTTAACAATAGGAACTGCATTTTAATATAGCCAGCCATAAAGGTAAAACATAAAGGTTTTATTTAAAGGTCCCATTGCATGAAACTTTATGAGTTTTTTAACATTAATATGAGTTCCCACAGCCTGCCTATAGTCCCCCTATGGTCGCCATGGGTATCCTGCTCTGTCTTTGAGAAAATGAAAGCTCAGTTGGGCAGATCTGAGGTAACCTTCCACTTTCTCTGCTTTGCACGCCCAGAAAATGTGGCCCACCCATGAGACAGAGACATCATGGCTTTTACACAAGCAAAGTGGCAGTTGGTCAAGGCCACACCCTCAGCCTCTACCTTTCCCCCCCCCAATCTCTCCTCCTCAAAAGCTACAGACTCAGAAATGGCACATACTAAGGAAAGCTCTAGTGGCTCTAATTCTGCACCAAGGCTGAATTTTGGGAAATATACTTCAGATATTATATTAGGGGACCACTAAGGTCTATATAAAAGCATCCAAAGTGCACCATGTCATGGGACCTTTAAAAAAAACTCACGAGCCACATCAAGATATAAGCCAGCACATATTGTCTTAGTTAGGACATGTCTAATTTACACCAAAACAATGTAACCAAAAATGAATTTTTTACTCACCTTTAACACCCAGCTGTCAGTAACGATTACTCTGGCTCCAGGCGCCCCTGTAGCAAACTTATCTATGCGTCTGAACTCATCGTTGACGCTGGTTGCCACTGAGCCCCAACTGGAGTAAGGAGGCCGTATGTGGGCTTGCAAGGCCCGGCTAATTGGATGGTTGTGCCAGTGCCGGCGGGACCAGTAGATGACAAGTATCCAGCTGGTCAACTGAAGGCATATAGAGAAGAGGAGAAATGCTCTCCAGCTGTCACTCACCTGGTGAAACAACATAATAACACAGTTGTGACCAACATTTTATAACTACTGCCGACAAGGTAGCATGGAGAACATTGGAGATGTTACACACTTCTCAGGAAGTCAAAGATTGTATATTTAATTGCCAGGGCAGAAATCTAAATAAAAAAAATAAAGCACAAAATACCTAACTTTTGTTTGGACTGGGATGAGATTTCATTTTGAAAAATCAAAATATTGGCACAAAGGAATATCAATAAATAAATAAATAAATAAATATGAATGTATGATTATTTAAACAGAGTATAACTATAGGTGTTGACAGTTTGTAGTTTTCTATTGCATCAGAGGGGAGTGACTTAGTTACACTCAATGCATTGCTGAGTTTTGGCAAGTGTTTGTGTTATTTCAACAGAGGAGGATAAACTACACAACAGTTATGTGCTTTCTGGAAAAGTTTGATGCCAATTCACAGAAACAGGTTTAGGTGTGATTCAGACCAGTCACTGATGCTATTTCCTCAGTCTGCACTGTAGTGCCCAGTATTGTATTGTGATGTAGCTGCTCATTCTGAACCTGTGTAGTTATATTTGTATGAACATAGTCTTTCTTTTTTCTTTTGCTAGCCTGATTTTATGTATTTTTAAAAATTATATAATTATTTAAGAGTTCACCTTAAGTTCTCACAATAAGCACCAGCAGAAAGACTGCATTTGGAGACAAAAGTAGTTTTGTACATCCTACTGGGAATTGCCTTAACCTACTTCAGAGGGGGAAATGCAGGTTCACAATATCATCAATTATTACAAAATGTACCCACTCTGAATGGGAAATGAAATAGTTGTACTTCATGTGTATAGAGTGACACCAAGTGTGTTTATAAATCTGCAGACTGCAGAGGGACAGGCTGACCTGGTGAATGTATCCTAGGTTTTTTTCTGGAGCAGCAATACACATCCCCATGTAGTAACCTGAAGAGAACAAAAAAGAAAATTGGACATACGCATACATACACATGATATACAACAGCAACAAATGCCCCCTTAAGAAACAAATCCCATCCACTACATCCCATATTATACACCACCTACCGACACCATCCTGCATCATTCACAATAAAAAACAAAAAATGTACAATGCAGCCCGTGAGGACATTCACTGATTTTTCCTTGTGTGCTTCAGCACATTGCATTTTTAAAGTTATTATAACTATGTGGATAAGGGTTTGACTTCTCTTCAATTTACATCCACACTAAGGCTGAATCCCATTATTTGTCTTGCCCCTTCCCCTACCCCTACCCCCTCGAAACTGAGTGATAAGGTCTAGGGGTGAAAACATACCCCTATGAAATGAGACACCACTTTGGTTACGGTTATGTCACCATACAGTATTGATCACAATCTAAGATGCCGTCTTAAAGTGTGTGTGTGTGTATGTTGACTGTGTGGGTTTTGACAACAGTGTCATATGTATGTCATGTAGCTCAGTCCGAAAACTGGAGGGTTGCTAGATCAAGTCCACATATGGATCAAAGTATGGTGGTGGACTGGTAGCTGGAGACCTTCTGGGCACCGCCAAGGTGCTCTTTAGCAACGCACTAAACCCCCAACTGCTTGGGGGTTCTCACTCTGACATCTCTCCATTAGTGCATGTGTGTTTAATAACAACAGAGTGTAAATTGTAATTTCCCCGTTGTGGGACTAATAAAGGATATATTGTTATGTACATATTTTATAGTTCTTGGTGGTGCAGAGGCAGATGTTCTTATCTATGTAATACTTAAGTCTGTTTGCAATAAACATTTGTATACACAATGCATGGTGTGTTGTATATCTGTTTCAGTTATCACCGTTTTGAATGTCATTGATGTTCAGAAACACTTTCTTTGTTAACAAAAAATTGTCTTTATTGCCCTGTGTGGGAAGTGTAGACCTGTGAATGGCTGACTTACACGTTCAAAAATTTCCCCAAAGAGATGATATGATCAATATTATCTGTTTTTAAAGCAGGCCCGACTGGACGTGGAAACAACGTCAGCATCTGATTAGTTAGGCTCAAACTATAGCCCGGTTACTCTGCAAGTAAACACACCGACTGAGACATTAAACTCCTAGCAGGAAGTGTGTTGAACAAAGTTCGTAAACCGTTGCCAAAATGTAAATTAGAATTTAACGAAAACAACACCTTCTAACAAAATAGTTAACTATATATTATCCAACATAGTAACGTACTAGCTAATGCTGGTAAACTGTGTGCGCTAGCTAGCTAGCATGAACTTATTCAGTACTTTTCAGCTCGGTCTCGGTAATATCTGACAAATATTCACTTTTGTTATTACCCTGTCCTTCGTTATATCTATCTGAATGTTATATTTTACCTAAAGGCAGAGCGGAGTGGACCAGTACGGTAATGCTGGTCCTCCTGACGTGGTACTGGATGAAGCCCACATCCTCACTACCCAGCCAGGACGAAAACAAATTCTGGATGGTTAAACCGGCCGAACGGAACTCGTTGGGCGTAGACACAAAGCACAGAGAGAACACTATATAAGCCAAAGTAAAAGGCAACTCTGTGTTCTCCATACTTTATCTAGGTTAACTACTACCGTAAGACTATGCTACTTCCTTATAAGTTTCTTCTTCTACACGTTCTCCAACATAAGACAAATGTAAAGGTGCGTGTTGGGTCGCCATCTACTGGGGTGCTGGATGAGTCTTTTTTTTCTTTTTAATTAAGAACTTTATTGAAGTTATACAGTAACCTTTTATAAGTACAATACACAATATTTTACAATACATTTCATACAAAAGTGAAAACCAGTGCATAACATGCAGACATGAATCCGTCAGTTCAAAAGTTTAGTTTTTTAAAAAAGCTATTGTTTATTGTTAGAAAAAACTAACTAACACGTGTTCTTTGATTTGATGAGAGTGAAGAGAGGCTGAGGGTCCAATTGAGAATTAAGAAAAGGTTTAATGAAAACAGCATGATGAAGATGATAAGATAAAGACAATAAAACACAAATTATAACACTGCAGCCGACAGCGGACTGTATCCATGCTTCTCCCTGATGGAGTCACATGAAATCATTCCCGAAATCATCTCTATGTCCCTGTGGGTACACGATCCGTCCTGCCAGCACAATCCGTTCTGCGCATGTGCAAGATGTTACGCGCATGCGTATATGATATCATGATGAACGCGTATTTACGACACTGCACGATCTGTTCACACATAGACAGTTAAAGAAAGTCTGTTCGCCTCCACCGGAAAGCTAACGTTAGTTTAGCTAACAGCTAATTCGGCTAACCGCTAGCTGAGACCATAGACATCTATATGTCTATGGCTGAGACAGCATGTAAAATGAATTAATGAATGAAGTTAACCGTTTAAATATGTAACAGCTGTTACGTCAGTTCTACTTTACTTGTGCTCATTTAAAATACAATCACTCAAGACTTGTCTTTATTATTACTATAAAGTCTTAATTTAGCTGTAGCTGCTTTCCCCACTGTTTAGTTTGAGTAACGTTGTTTTAGGCTGAATCAAGCTGTCAACTAGCAGTTAGCCGAATTAGCTGTTAGCTAAACTAACGTCGTTAGCTTTCCGGTGGAGGCTAACAGCAGACCGCTACTGTGGAACGGATCGTGCAGTGCCGTAAATCCCTGGTAAATCATGATTATCATCTGCGCGTGCGCTTACATTTTGCACATGCGCAGAACGGATCGTGCAGGCAGGACGGATCGTGTACCGACAGTCCCAAATGTATTCCCTGCACCTGGGCGGTTCCTTTTCACCTGGTGTATTCAAACCCATTCTCATTGGTCTTCGTTGTCCAATGAGGAAGGACATGGGTTTAAACTCTGCCCCTTTCGGGTCATTTTCAGTCACAGATAAAAAGGTTCTATCATGTAAATGAGAAATTATAACAAAAATACAGTCAACATTCTATTGTCTTAGCCTAGTCTAAGACACCAGGGGGTAAGAGACAGTGGTGTGAAGCCATTGGCTTCTTTCTATGTTCTATCTGAAGCTATGAACGCTGTATACACCCACCTGCATCGGCAACCTGGCCGCAGCTAACACTGTAAAGTATATGTATCTAATGTTACCGTGTAAACTGTCTAACATTAGCCAGAAAACCGAGAATTGCCACTGCTGTTAATTAACGTTATCTAACTATTTGAAACTGTATAATGCAGGTTAGACTTAAGTAACCGTAATAACGATAAGAACAATAACGTTTTATCATAGAAGTATTAATGTTCTAGTCTTGCTAAATGCTGCCACATTTTCCCTTGACATGCTGTTCACTAGCCAGCAGTTGGAAATAAGATTTTTCTTAACTAAGTTAATGTTACACCACAGAACAGTTATTGATGTGTATTATTCTCCCAGTTAAAAGAAGTACAGTTCAACTTTATGATATTGTGTGTTAATATTTAACTGTGTAGGAGTCTCCAACTACACCTGCCCCAGAATAGTTACTTTTCTACTGCAATTTAATGTTAAACAGACTTTTTGTATAATTAAGCCAAGGGAAGCATTCATTATTAGATTTAATTTAATTTTGTGGGGGAAATTACAATTTACACTCTGCGTACACACTTTGTTAGTAACCACACACAGGCCTGAAATACACACACACGCTCAGGACCTGATATTGTTACCCCATACATGCACTAATGTCAGAGTGAGTGGGCTGCCAGCTGAACCAGCGCCCTGACGGTGCCTTGCTCAAGAGCAAGGAACAGTGCCCAGGTGAAGTGGCATCTCTCCAGCCACCAATCCACACTCCGTACTTTGTGGTCCGTATGGGGACTTGAACCAATGACCCTCCGGTTCCCAACCCAACTCCCTACGGACTGAGCTACTGCCACCCCAAAGATAGAAGATAGGTATATGAAATTAAAGAAGTTCATTTTGCATTTCTCAATAGCCTACACTACAATACATTCCTCACTATTACAATGTGTTTTTCCACCCAGCCACAGGCTGGATCATTGGGGACAGCTGTGTGGAACCAAGAGAGCAGGGCTGTAGTCAAGACAACCTTTGTCATGTCCAAGACCAGGACTAGTCGCAACCAAGTCTAGACCGAGTCCAGTGATTTGAGTCCGAGCAAGACAATCATTTGGGGTTATTATTTGTTGATCTAAAAGCAAAAACAGGCTTCCGGTTGCAGTGCCATATCGCTACAGTTGAGAATTATCTATTACAGTTCACAGAATAGAATAGCTAATGCTGTAACTAATTGTGGATAAACTTTGTCATTTGAACTACTGCTATATTGTCATTCATAGTAGCCTATAATTCAACTATGCCTGGTATTCGCGGACCTGCTAAACAAACTTCAGCTAGCTCCTCTCACGCTAGCATTAAGGTCGCAGCATTGGCTGTGGCTTTGGAACAGCAAGAACCGATACTTCAAGCAATTGCTTCCCTGAAAGAGGGTCAAACAGCAGACATTAGGAGACAGGTAGACCAACTTCAGGTAGAGCTGGAAACTAACAGGAGCAATGCTAATAGCAGAATTGAAGTGTTGGAGCAACAGTATGAGCGACTTGAAAACGCAGCTAACCAGCAGTCTACAACAGTCAGCACACTTGAGCTTGAGGTGGCTACTTTGAAAAAAGACATAGATATACTTAAAGCACGTAATGAAGACCTTGAGAACAGATTACGTCAGTGCAATTTGCGAATAATTGGTGCGAAGAAAGGGAGAGAGGCCTGTCAGCTACATATCTCGCTTCCTGGGGGACACATTGGAAATGGATAAAGCACCACTACTTGACCGGGCGCATCACGCTTTGCGAGCTTCCTCTGATCAGGAAAGTCCACCTAGATCATTTGTTGTCAAATGTCACTACTATCAACTATTCTTCAAATGGCTGCATGTAAAACCATGTGTAAAACCCTTAAAACAGCTGACTACAGCTGGTATTCACATCTTTCCTGACTAAACACTGGAAGTTAGCAGACAACAAGCTTAGTTCAATGCAAAATGCTACGTGAATGCAAGACGAAGGGCCTTCACTATGGTGTTGTCTATCCTGCTGAGCTGAAGATTACACTTCCAGACGGAACCGTAGAGAAATTCAGAGATCCCAGCAAAGCAAAGGAGTATGTTGTGGGAAATGGAATTACCAGGCCAACTGAGTGTAATTCATTGCTGAGAAATTGTTCTGTTTTTCTCTTTATATTTCTATATCTCTTTCCATTTTCATCTTTGATATTGTTACCCCAACCCCATCCTGCACACTTGCATCCAGGCCTTTTGCATTAGAAACAGTTACTTTTATATATGGTAGTAGTATATAATGTCTTAATATTCTACAGCATCAAGAAGTATGGCTGAGCCGCAGACGAAACTGGTCACCTGGAACATTTGCGGTCTTCCAGTTAACAGCTTTTGCACAGTTAAGGAAAATGTCTTTAGATTAGTATATCTGCAAGAAACACATTTACGTCTGAAAGACCATGGCAGACTTGAAAGAAAAAGATATTCATGGGTTTACCATTCTAAATTCAACAGTAAGTCATGTAGAGTTGCCATTCTAATCCATAGTGGAGTCCATTTTGTAGAGAGTGATGTCATTGCAGATAAAAATGGCAGGTTTATAATAGTTAGAGGGAAGATATTTGGCATTTCAGTGGTATTGGCTAATATATATGCACCTAACTGGGACAATGCACTTTTATGGAACCCTTTCCCCCCCCCCCCACCCCCCCACCTTCCAGCTCTAGAGACACACAGATTGATTCTGAGGGGTGACTTCAAATTTGTTTTGAACTCAGATTTAGATTGCTCCTGGATGACTACTAGGTCTGCGAGCAAGGCACCACAGGTAGTTAATTCTTTGATACATATGGGGTCACTGATCCATGGAGACATTAAAAACCCACTCTCTAAAGCATTTTCCTGTTTATCAATCATATTCCAGGATAAACTACTGCATTATCCAATAGGAAGTATCCTCAGTTCTGTTAACTATGAAGCTATTGTTATATTAGATCATAGCCCAGTTAGTATGGCATTTTGTTTGCCGGAGCATGTCTCTCCGTAGCAAGTGTGTTGCTTGAAACCACGTCTACTCTCAAATTAACATTTTGTGAAATATCTAGCTGACCAAATTGACTTGTTTTTCACTTACTTGCATGTAAATTAGATGGCACCAACATTTGGTCCAATCATACCTGGTCTGGCAACGCAAAGGCCGGTGTTTTGTTTCCAGATTTGTGTGCATGGTGACTTATCACGGTTTGTATACTTTTGCATTGCACACAAAATGCGAATAGTAAGTGCAGCTTCACAGTTTAACTGCAAAAAAAACGTTCCGCCCGTGGGAGACAGAGTGCACCGTGTGTAAAGATAGCCCATATGTTTCACTGTCTAATAAAGGTGCTGGAGATCTCACAGTTCACATGGACACCAATAAACCTTATCTTATTACATTGAAAAGGTTTTAAGAGATATTTACAGAATAGGTCATATTTAGAACATTATTTCATATTTATTTATTTGAAAAGAGCCATTATTTTGTTACAGGTTGTTACATATTTTATTTTATTACATAAGTTATTTTTTGACCATATTTTGATTTCCAAAAAAGACGACACTTGCTTTATTATGCCTCAATGGTATACCAAGCAAGTGTCCTCTTTTTTGGAAATCAAAATATGGTCACCCTACTATGGTCCCTCCTGTTGAAAAAACAACAAAAAACAAACAACACAAAATACTGAAACACTAAAAACAATCAACTTAAAGTCCTATTATGATGCTGTTTGGCTTTTTCCCTTTCCTTTATTATGTTATATATATTTGTGTGCACATTATAAATTAGATTTACAAAGTGAAAAGCCCAAAGTCCACCCCAAAGGGACTTTCCATCTCCACCAGAAAACACTGTTCACAAAAACCTGCATTGTTGTCCAGCCTTTACTTTAGAGACAAACGTTATAATGCTAGCCTAGCTGCCTGCTAGCATGGCACTAAACACAGAACATTGTACGTTAAGGCCATAAAGTACATTAAGGACCTATGAAGGAGTGTCTTTGAGCTCCTTCAGCTTGTTGTTTAGCTGTTTTATTACAGCCTCCAGACTTTTTTGTTTTTCTTTTGCTGCTCCGCAAAGACCATTTGATTTCAAGATGAAGCTGAGTTTTCCACCGATTCAGCTTTCTCTACATTACTATCCGCAGATTTCTGGAGGACCCTTATGTCCTCCGCCATCCTCTTCTTTTTGGTCTTGATCTCAGCTATCTCCTCCGTTTTTGGTCATCTAGATAGTTGTGATATTTTGGCCTGGCAGCAGCTGCAGAGAGGAGTAGCTCCTTTGTGTAGCCTATGTTGAGCAGCCCTCCAATATGGTTCACATGGTCATGAATGATCCGCTGAGCAATCAGAGAATGCTCTTTCAGGTTCTCATCCATCACCTCTTTGTTAACTGAAAACCCTTTCTTTCACAGAGGCTTAACCATGGGAGAGGACCAGGACGAGGTTTACTACCTCCCAGAGATGGCGAAACTCTGCCTTGTTTGATAAATGTTCATGGTAGAATTCATCCAACTTCCAATCTTTGGGTTGAAATTCCTGAATGAACCTGATGCACACATCAGATTGTGGTCGTGAAAGTGGCCAAGCTCCCTCAGAAGGTCATCACAGCTTTGTTCTTCAATGCGGCCATATTCTACGAGGAGTGCTGAACAGTGCTGAGTTTCTGGACACTTGTCTTTTTGCTTTTGAGGAGCGCCCTTGGATCAAGGACCGACAGACCTCTAATAAGTGGATATTTAAGTGATGCCTTTTTAAACAGTTTGGACACTATCTTCAATAAAAACACCTGTCTGAACTTCAGCCTTAGCTTCTGAGGAGTTTTTCATTTTTTCATGTGCTCCTTTAGGGCTCGCTCTGTGAAGAATCTGATTCTGAGTTTGGTGACATCTATGTGGTTGACTGAGTTAGAATAGTCAAATTGAAGAAGTTTTACAGGGATAGTTGCATCCTCCATGACACTGGGCTTGACAAACCTCTCCATTAGACTCCTCAGCATATTTGTGAGATCACCGCACATAAACAGCAGCATGGGTTTGTCCGTGTGGTATAACTTTAAAAATTGTGAATTCCCTAGCTACTATTATAAAGAAGTTCAGCTTTGCTGGCAAGATGGCATCTTGCACCATCATCTCGTCTTGAAATACTTTGTAAGTGGCTCTATGACAGTTTCCATTTTAGCCACACTGACGTACATTTTCAGAGAGGGCCAAATCTGTAGGGCACAGTCAGTCACCTCCACATTTTCCAGCCACCGATGACTACAGGAGTCAAGAGGGAAGGATCTGCAACCAGTGACTTCTGTGTAGTCCTCCCTACGAGCTGGAACATCCTTGAATAGCCATTTAATGCTTGACAGAGCATTTCCCAGCTCCCAGTCTGTGGATGCACACCCTTCTCTGATGGGGTTGTGTAGTATATTCAATCCACAACGTACAACATTTAACATTGTCTTGCCTGTTTGTTTGTCCATGTTCTGCTGGGCCAGTGAGAAGAGCTTCAAATTCAAATTTGGGCCATCCATTGACAGCTGAATCAGGTTCTGGAAGCCTATCTCCCGAACATTTTCAACCTTCTCATGCATTTGTTCTGCAGTGTGATGACCCATGAAAAATGATGTTAGGTACCTTGAGTTTGGTTATCATTCCAAATTCATATGTGCATGTCAAGCTGGCTTTTCTTAATTTCCCTATTTAGACTGTCATCAAACAGAAGTAGATATTCAGACTCTTTCTTGGCTTTGGCCTTCATTAGAGAAGAGAAATTCAATTCAATTAAATTCTTTTCAATTTTATTTCTATAGCGCCAAATCACAACAAGAGTTATCTCATTGCGCTTTTCATAAAAGAGCAGGTCTAGACCGTACTCTGTGATGTTATTTACAGAAACCCAACAATTCCCACCAAAAGCAAGCACTAGGCGACAGAGGCAAGGAAAAACGCCCTTTTTAGAGGCAGAAACCTCAAGCAGAACCATGGCTCAGGGTGGGGGGCATCTGCCTCGACCGGTTGGGGGTGAGAGAGAGAGAGAATTGTAGCAGAGGGTGTCAAGCAGGAACATGGAGGCAGCAGGTGACTCCAACCACAGCTCCAGAGCCAGAAACACCTTCAGGAAGCGATAGGAGGAGAGGGGCGAGAGAGCACAAGACTCCGAAAGGGAAGAAGTTGAGTTAGTAGGTTGAGTAGGACTCTCCTGAGCCAGCCCTAACTATAAGCTTTATCAAAGAGGAAAGTCTTAAGCCTACTTTTAAATGTGGACACGGTGTCTGCCTCCTGAACCCAAACTGGAACCTAGTTCCACAGGAGAGGAGCCTGATAGCTGAACGCTCTGGCTCCCATTCTACTTTTAGAGATTCTAAGAACCACAAGTAACCCTGCATTCTGGGAGCGCAGGTGGGGGTAGTAAGGTACTATGAACTCTTTAAGATAAGATGGTGCCTGACCATGAAGAGCTTTGCAGGTGAGAAGAAGGATTTTAAATGATATTCTGGATTTTACAGGAAGCCAATGCAGAGAAGCTAAAACAGGAGAGATGTGATCTCTTTTCCTGGTTCCTGTCAGAACATGTGCTGCAGCAGTCAAGTCGAGAATCAGCTGAAGAGTCTTTATATATTTTTTTTCGAGCAGCCTGATAATAAGGAATTGCAGTAATCCAGCCTAGAAGTAACAAATGCATGGACTAGTTTTTCTGCATCATGCAGGTGCTTGGGCCCCAGAACAATAACTTCAGTTTTATCTGAGTTTAACATTAGAAAATGACAGGTCATCCAGATTTTAGCATTCTGAAGGCACATTTTAAGTTTAGCTAACTGATTAGTTTCATCTGGCGTGATTGATAAATATAATTGAGTATCATCTGCATAACAATGAAAGTTTATGGAGTGTTTCCTGATAATATGGCCTAAAGGAAGCATATATAAAGTGAACAGGATTGGACTGAGCACAGATCCTTGTGGGACTCCATGACTAACTTTGGCGTGCACGGAGGATTCATCGTTAACATGAACAAACTGAGATCGATCTGATAAATAAGACTTAAACCAGCTTAGAGCAGTTCCTTTAATGCAAATTAAATGTTCCAGTCTCTGTAATAGGTTATGATGGTCAATGGTATCAAATGCAGAACTAAGATCTAATAACACCAGTACAGAGATAAGTCTTTTGTCTGATGCAATTAGGAGGTCATTAGTAATTTTTGCAAGTGCTGTCTCTGTGCTATGATTAACTCTAAATCCTGACTGAAAATCCTCAAATAAGCTGTTGCAATGCAGAAAGTCACAAGAATCTTAGAGAGAAATGGAAGGTTGGATATAGGTCTATAGTTGGCTAAAACATCTGGATCAAGGTTGGGCTTTTTCAGAAGAGGTTTAATTACAGCTACTTTAAAGTACTGTGGTACATAGCCTGTTAATAAAGACAGATTGGTTATATCTATTAGAGAAGTGTTGACTAAGGGTAAAACATCTTTAAGTAGCCTAGTCGGGGTGGTCTAAGAGGCAGGTTGATGGTTTACATGAAGAAATAATTGAATTAAATTGATAAAGATCAAGTGAAGCAAAGCAGTCTTAACATATATCTGGTTTTACAGCTGTTTCTAAGGTTCTAAGGATGATTTAGAGATAAGTTGGTGCCAGTTAAAGGCAGGTTTTGGTGAATTTTGTTTCTAATAGTTATAATTTTATCAATGAATAATCTCATGAAGTCGTTACTACTAAGAGCTTTGGGAATACTTGGCTCAATAGAGCTGTGACCTTCGGTCAGCCTGGCTGCAGTGCTGAAAAGAAACCTGGGGTTGTTCCTATTTTCTTCTATTAATGACAAGTAGTAGGCTGTTCTGGCATTACGCAGGCCTTTCCATAATTTTTTTTTAATCTTGCCAAATTAAACGAGAATTAATTAATAATTTGTGAGTTTCAGTGTTATACCATGGAGCTAACCGTCTTGGTTTTATTATCTACTTTTTTAGAGGGGTAACAGAGTCGAGTGTCATTCGCAGCGAGCCTGCTGCACTATCAACAAAATGATCGATTTGGGAGGGACTGAAGTCCTCCGTTACTTTGTGACTTGGTAAAGAATTAAAAGCTGATGGAATCACATCCTTAAATTTAGCTACAGCACTATCAGATAGACATCTTGTATATAAGTTTTGGCCTAATGGGGTTCAGCAGTATAAACTCAAAAGTTATCAAACTGTGGTCAGATAGAAAGGGATTCTGTGGGAACACTATTAAATGTTCAATTTCAACACCATATACCAGAAAAAGATCGAGGGTGTGAGTCGGTCTATGAACACTTTGAGAGAAGCCAATAGAATATAATAGAGAGATAAACGCAGTACTAAGGCTATCATTTTCATTGTCCACATGAATATTAAAATCCCCTACAATAATATCTTTGTCCGTTTTAAGGACTAAAGTTTACAAAAACTCTGAATAAGAATAAGAATTCAGAGTATGGACCATGTGCTTGGTACACTATAACAAATAGAACTGGTTGCAGTGATTTCCAACTTGGGTGTGAAAGACTAAGAACAAGACTTTCAAATGAGTTCTAATTTAGTTTAGGTTTAGAAGAAGATGCAACTCCACCTCCTCGGCCTGTGCCTCGAGGAATGTGAGTATTAATATGACTCGGAGGGGTGGATTCATTTAGACTAACATTTTCTCCATCACCCAGCCAGGTCTCAGTAAGACAAAATAAATCAATATTATAATCTGATATTAAATCATTTACTAGTACACCTTTAGAAGAAACAGTTGAACAGTTGATCTGCATGTCATTTCAATACTTTACCATTTCCCTGCAACACTGTGTAGGAAACTGGCCCTGTAATGTCCTTAATCAGCCCTGGTATCCATTTAGGCCCACAACCATAGTTTTTTGTATAGACATGGTCTCTTGCCACAAATTTGCGTTCTCTGGCATGCCTGTCACGGTGAGCTTTTTTTTTTTTTTTTAGGTATTATGAATTCAAGTGTATATCTCAACTTCCTACCCATCATCATCTCAGAAGGTGAAAGTTCAGTTGTTGACTGTGGAGTGATGCAGAAGCTGAGTAAAGTTCTGTCTAGCTTTGTCTCCAGTGTATCATTATTTTTCACGATGTCTTAAAAAGTTTGAACAGCTCTTTGGGCCAGGCCGTTCGATACAGTGGTACAGTGCTGCTGTGACAGGTGTGATCCCATCCTCGTTGCCATGTGATATCTTCAGATATCAATTAATAGATGCAGACACTTTATCTTCAGTTGAGCTGGCTTTATTGAAGGAAAAACTTTGGCACATTACAACATGATAACACACAGATAACGGCTTCTGTTCCACTTCATGCCACTTCAATGCAGGGTTGTACAAGGTACTAGGCAATTTATGTTTCTTACACATAAAAGAAACAGCTCAAACTAGGCCTATTTTGTCATTCATATTTATCCAGTTTGACATGTTTATAGACATTTGTTTCTAAGAGCATCTGGGAAGAAATGGCATAGAAGAATATTTACATGGAGTCTGGTGGCTTTGGCGAATGCAATTTTGTGGATGTTTTTATGTTTAAAAAAAGGACCAGAAAGGTTGACCTCCTTAGAAATACTTTCCATTATGTTGTCAGTCACTTAGAATATTAATCTGAACCTGCCAATGGCAAAATAAGCACTTTTGTGAACATAAATACAAGCTGGAAAATTGTCCTGTTAAATTACATTGTAGCTTGTTTCGCCGCTGCTGACTGCAGAGATCCCACTTAATACTAGACCAATGTCAAAGATTGTTGTTCCCATCAGTCACGTAGAAACAAAAACAGAAAAATAGGGTCCAGGTTGGAAGAAACGGTAGTTACTTTTAAGAAAAAAAGAAATTGCAATTGAAAGAAAGCTCTTCAAAGAAGCTCTTCAGAGAAAGCCAAATCAACCTATATTGTCCTTTATATTTATCTAGTTTGACTCTTTTCTTTTATAGACATTTCTTTCTATGATAAGTTATTTCAGTTATGAAAAAAGCTTTTTCCATTAAAATGAGCTGACATTTTAAAAGAAAACCAAATCAAACTATGTTGTCTTTCATATTTATCCAGTTTGACATATTTCTTACATATAAATTTGTTTCTAGAAGCTTCTGTGAAAATGATGTTATTTAAATTATGTAAGCTTAACAATAAAAAGCAGCTCTTTGGGGACAATTTCAAAGTAAAAATCTGCTTTGGAGAAAAATAAGCCTTAAAATTAAAATAAGCTGATATACAGTATGCAAACAAATTCTTGGAGAAAACCAGATCAAACAATGTTGTCTTTCATATTTATTTAATTAATTTCACTAGTAAATTGGGAACAAACTCTTAAGCACAAATACAAAAAGAAGAGCTACTATATGGCAGAAGGGTACTTACATCAAAAGCTTGAGTTTCCTCACCTGGTGATTTTGTAAAGTACCCTTCTGCCATCTAGTGGTTTTTCTTTTAACTGCACTGTGCACTTATGGGGTTATTATTGTAGCTAAACTGTGTGGAGAGTTGTGAAACTGTAGCTCAACCTGTGCATGGGTAATCACATTTGTAAATGTGTGTCTCTAAATGCATACTGAGATTTGTGACACCTGCCCTTTTTTGTCCAGATTTTTTTTCATATTCTTTCTTGTTTTGTGACTAGAAAATTCAGCAGAACTTTTAACAGTGTGCCTACTACTTGGTGCACATCCTAATAACAATGAAACTAAAAATAATAAAAGTGTTATGTGGCTTAACACGGTGCACGTTAAGAGGAGATCCTTTTCCATTTCTAAAACATGCTGCATACCGACAAGCCCACTGCTACAGAAATCTGATAGTCAGCTCAAGTTGCAGTTATAGGCTACAATTAAACCGTTTATGTGCTGTATTTATATAGCGATTTATATATGACGACTACTCAAAGCGCTTTTTATCATACAGGAAACATTTACCATTCACACACTGTGGCTGAGGTTGCTGTACAAGGTGCCACCTGCTCATCGGATACACACTCACACACATTCACACTCCAATGCGCAGCATCGGGGGTAACTCTGGGTTCAATGTCTTGCCCAAGGACATTTCAACATGGGACTTCCGATTGGCAGGCAACCGCTCTACCACTGAGCCACAGCCGCCCCATCTGGTTTGATATCTTGTTATGTTGTCTTTTTGTAAATCATGATATTGAATTCTTCTACAGTGCAAAGATGTCACGTAAAGACAGAATATGGAAGCAGAAAACGAATGACCTGCAGGAAGCAGCAAAAGGCAGTGGATCCCTAAGCAGCTGGGTAATTAGGAGCACCACAAGTTAGAATAGTGCTTAACACACAAATCTGACATGTTCATACATGATCATTATTATTATTATTATTATTATTATTATTATATATATATATATATATATATATATATATATATATATATATATATAGATATATGTATAGATACATTTTCCCAGCACATTCTCTGTTTCCCCAATACCAATACACAAATTCATCAATCTTTATTATCTTTATTTTAAAAAGAATGATATCCCATTGTTAGTATACCTGTGAGTCACTAGTCTAAAAGCCTTCTGCCCACTATCTTGTTAATTGATCATTTAGATGCAGCCTTGGCACTTCACCAGGCGAGGTCGCTGTTGCTGAAGCTTCTAGTAATGAAGCCATTTTCAAACCAATTCCTTCCAATTCCAAAGGGGTTCAGTCCTTCACCAAAGCTTGTCCATCACTAGCGTCTCCCAGAGCAACCCAGTGTCATGGCAGTTTGTAAAATGGTCACGTTCGAAAATCGTGACATTTACACGTAATAAACCTAAAAATAGTGACATGCACACGAATCAATAAATCAAAATAACGTGATAACCATTTCACAAACTGGCGTGAGACCGGGTTGCTAAGGTAGCTTGCGATGATTTGCAGTATTTTCAGGCAACTGGATTTTGTTATTACATTTTTTTCCAACTTTCAAATGGACACTGAATCTTGAGGTTGTAAAAAAAAGTCACTACAGCCCCATAGAGTTGTTTTTATTTATATTTATTTTTTTGGGCATTTTAGGCCTTTATTTCCAACAGGACTTGAAAGGGGAGAGAGAGGGGTTATGACATGCAGCAAAGGGCCACAGGTCAGAGTTGAACCCGCGGCCGCTGCGTTGAGGACTGGCCCAGGCGCTCAGCAGTTGTTATTTAATTGTCCTAATTTTATAAGGTAAAATGTCACTGGTGGGTTTAAAGCTTGTTCTTGTTGCCCTAGCTGGCCACAAAAATATGGATTTTGTTAGGAAACTAAAACTACTTATGGTTCTCAGCAATTGGGCTTGTGTCCTATTTCAAAACAATTACTGGTTGTCTTGTCATTTTTCAGGTGAGTTGTTAGCAGTTCCACTAAAGAGACATTTCCCTGGGTGTGTCACCAGGTAAAGCACACACACGCCCCTATAGACAGAGGCTCAGTCCTGGACTCAGCCTGCGGCCCTTTGCTGCTTGTCGTCCCCTCTCTCTCTCTCCCCTTTCATGTCTAAGCGGTCCTGTCAGAAATAAACGTCTAAAAAGGCCACTAAAAAATCTTTTGAAAAAAGAAGAGACATTTCCCTTCCTAAGTTCTCACATGGTTTTATTTCAATACATGTTTTATTGAAAAGTCCAGATAACAGGTAACAGGTGTGTAACAGTACTTTGTTTTTTCTTCTTTCCTTTTCCATTAATCCTCTCATGACCCCTCAGATTTACCTTGTCTCAACATAGGTTGAGAGTCACGGAACTACCTAACTATAAATTTGTTAAAACCTTGAGCAGCTACAAAAGTAAGATGCTGCTTCCATGTTGCATCAGTAACAATCTAATAATGTCAGATATAATCAGATATCTATCACATGAGACATTTTAATGCACACTATTGGTATGATTGAAGTATTTTTACATTGTAAATATTGGTACTTTGTAAATGTAAATGAACAGTATTTATATAGCGTTTTTCTATTCATAACAATTACTCAAAGCACTTTATTATTATTATTGATATTATTATTATTATTATTTTGTTATTATTTTCTTATCTTGTCTTTTGGGTATGCTCACAAGAGCATATAGTCAATGTAACTTCTTCTTATGTGTGTAATGAAACCAAATTTTTATCTGCCAGAATTTAAAAACTCCAGAAATGCCTGATTTTTAGTTTTATACTGAAGCCATTGTCGGGGTTTCTGGGTTGTGAAATTATCTGTCATTTGGGACTTACAATGTACAATTCTTCCTATTATAGCTTGCAAGGCATATTTGTGCAGTGGCTGCCACATTTGTAATGCAGAGTAGATGCTCAACTCACAGCAAAGCATTGCAATTTTGGCAACTTAGCTGATATTCCTAACCAGCGTAGCTTACAAGGAGGATAGAGTAAGCCATAATATCAGCTGGGAATTCCTAATGGTTTGAAGGTTTTGAGGGTAGAAGCAAGCAATGCACGAGGGAAAGGCCCCGCCAGGCTGAGGGCAGAAACTAACAGAGTTTTCCACTTTCACACCACGCTTGGTTACCATTTCTCTTGTTTGCTTATTGATGTGGATTGATTTTTGCTGTGTTGTCTAGTGGAAGAAATGGGGGCTGAAGAGGAATTTGTACTATTTCAGTAATAGGACAGCATAACTTTTCAGTCCTGGCAGAGCAAAAAAAAAAGTTGGGAGAGCTGGTTGATTTTATCATTGTAGACTTTTATCTGGATTAAATTCAAAGGTAAGCATGTCCATGGTAATACAGCTTTAAAATGAGATTTTTTTGTTTAGTGAACAAAGAATTTTTTTTTTTAATGTTGACCCTTCAAAAATACCTACTGTACATTCTGTCTAAAACCAGGTCCTGAATTTTGTTTTGCAGCAATTGTTTGAAAGTTTATATTTCATTAATCTTTCTTGTGTGTGTTACTAAGAAGTAGTGAAGGCCACGCATGAAACCTCATTAAGCTTTTTAAAGCATTTTCTCCATTTTCTGAGCCCACTGTTTAACAAAGGGTTGTTTTTTGTATATAAACGTACCAACAAAACGCAGTTAAAATGGCTATACAGATCTAGATTTAGTATGTGCTATGGTTTATTGCTGCTGTATTGCAAAAAGGATTAGCCTGTGGGCATCTTTGAAAACTAAGAATTTAAAACTATAGTGCGTAGTTTCTGTCAACATGAGGAATTTAAGTAACGACAACAACACTGTCAGCGCGTCTACATGATACAGCCTTCCGTGATCGCGCACGCACCCCCACCCCTCCTCCAATATTAGTAAAGTAAACTAGTAAACATGGGTCAATCAGCCACTGTAAAGGCCTGTTCACACCGGGACGAATTTCGCGCGCAATATTCGCCGACGTTTAACGCGTCGTGACTAAACAAAGGGCGTCAATGAGAGTGTGCACACCGACGCGAAAAACGCGACGCGCGTAAAAGCGTCATTTTTTAAAAAACGCCTCGGGTTCGTTTTTTTGGTTTGACGCGCCGCGTCAAAAACTATCCGACCAATGAAATCGGCCCTTTTGCTCACGTGTCTTGTGCTTCTGAAGTTACAGTAAAACACAACTTGGGGCGCTCAAGCACAAAACGGTCTTACCGAGCACACCAACGAAGAAGACATACGCCACCGTCATCACTGCCACAAGACGAGGAAGAGGCAAAGCACGATGTCCAAAATAAATGTTGAGCTGCTGGTCTCCTTGGTTTCGGAGCATAAAGAGCTATATCTGATTTAGAAGAAATGTTCTAAATACTTGCTCTCTTCTTCTCTGCTCTTCTTCTGAGTTGCAAGCGAGTATCAGAAGCGCAAAGTTGCGCAGCGCCACCCTATGTACGGGGGTATTTCTGTTTACATTAAGCGCCATCTAGTGGCAGATAATGAATTTGCATGTTCATTCGGCTCATCGTCAGCGAAAATCGCTTGGGTGTGAACACAAAAAACGCGTCGAAAAACGCTGACGAATAACGCCCGCCGATATTCGTCTCGGTGTGTACGGGCCTTAAATGTACACTTTTTACAAAATTGAATTAGGTTCTGTGTTTGCATCAGTGTACTAAATGTGTTCCTCCTATCTTTTCCAGATTCACTTGTCTGAAGTGGCCAGGATGAGACTTCTGTTTTTTTCACAAACAAAGGTGTATAATATTTATAATAATAGCTTCATTTTTTTATACAAGCAGCTCAACAATCTGAAAGTACACTGAAGTGGCTGTGGCTCAGTGGTAGAGTTGTTGCCTATCATTTTGAAGGTTGGTGGTTCAATCCCTGGTCCTGCAGTCAAAGTGTCCTTGGTGAAGACACTGAGCTATGAGCTCACAATTCTGAAAATGTGTGAGTCTTTATCCCACCTCATGTATAATGGCCACAGTGCATGAATGTTTGTGATTATATAGTGCTATATAAGAACAGTCAATTTGCACTTTACAAAAAGTGTGTGCTTAATGCCTCACACGTGCAGCCAGAGGGTTTCAGGATGACAATATTATTGTTTATCCCAATAATTCCTAGGACAATTTATCGTCCAGCAAAATGTGTTATTGTGACAGGCCTATTTGTGATGCTTCATTTGGTCATCACTAGGTCCTCAATTGATGGTGAGTGCCATTATTTGAGTCTGCAGACCTATTTTTGTCCCCACAACAAAATGAATACACAGATTTGACCATAGTACGTGCAGCAGGATATATAGTCACACATTTTCTTCATGAAGCTTCATTCACTACCAATAAACCTTTTTCTAATCTCACACCTCTATTGGTAGAACATTGATATTATTGTCAGTGCCTTCCAAAACTGTGACAAATGACTGTATTGTAAATGTATTCATAGAACTGTCTGCTAATTAGACACTACTAGATTTAGTTGTAATTAGAAACTTTAGAACTATTTGACTGAGCAGGTAGTGTACAGTGGATTTATGTGGGATTTCTGACCTGCTGCTGAAAACGGCATTGATGACAGCTGTCATCACTTTTTCAACTACATTACAGCGCTTTGTTTCAGAGTAATAATGTAAACATTATAATTAAAAAAAAAGTACTCCAATAAATGTTAAACTATTGATGTGTAATAAAAAACTTTTATGACATTTGTGTTTATTTATTAGTGGTGATCTGAATATTTTCCACCATGTTATTTTGAAATACTTCAGAGGAATAGTATATAGCTTGATTGGGAGGAATTTCTCGGCTTGAGGGTGCAGCATCCAGTAGTTTCACTTTATTTATTCTGACACAGCTGAGAATGAGCTGGACTCAACTTCAACCTGGACTCATATTTATCAGAGTTAACATAACACATCAACTGATGATACACCAGCTAAAAATATGAAGTTGTTCTTCATAAGGAGAACAACTTCATAGTCTCAATAACACGCTCAATAACATGGATGTAAATGTACAAATGGTGGTATGACTCCCACTTTACCTGCAGGGGGAGATTATTTAGACTGTTCAAGGAGGAGCTAATTTAGTCTGTGTCCTGGCTAGGACATAGCGGACCGCCAACAGGATACGATTAATCTACTAAGAGAGCAGCACTACTTCCATTCCAAGCAGGTGAAAGCTGGCAGGAGAGTGCAATAGATGATGCTATTCATCTACGAGCTAGCCAATATAAATATTGCAGCAGCTGTCTCCAATACTGCATCAGGCAGTCACACTAGGTGCATTGAAGTGTAATGTCCCGACATCCAAACATCAGGCACAGCAGCATTCATAATGATTGTTAATTTCTTCAAAGTATAACTGCCTCTTTCATCTTAAAAAACTGTGTCTAATGTGATGTCCACAACATCTCTGAGCTGCAAGCTTTTCTGGGTTTGAGTTATTAAGCTAACCCAACTTTATCAGGCAGGTTCAGGGGAAGTATGAATGTGTCATACATGTACTTATCTGAATTTTAACAGAGTACATTTTTAACAGTACGGACTGTACTACATACCATTCACTAAATGATATTCAGTATGGGGAATCCAGTATGATCAGACTTTCCCATTCACAAGGAAATTACCTTGCCTCCTCATCATAAGAAGAGAAGTTAGTTTTTGTTAATATAATATATTATGACATTAAACATTGGACTAAGAGGGCACCCGTGGTGGCACACTTTATGTTCCAATGTGGAAGAAGAGAAGAGCGGAGCGGCACAATGTGTGGTGCAAACAATTAATACTCTCAGTCAGAAAATAAAAGAAAACCTGCAGCTGGATAAAAAACAAAAAAGTATTTTGAACTTCCTAAGGTTTGAATGAATTGGAGAATTTAGATACATAAAATAACTTAGTTCTGTAAAATTGGTCGGTACCTTTATAATGAGGATACAAATCGTATAGTTTTGAATGTAATAATACACAACTCATGATGATTTAAGACATTTTAATGAATATAGGCTGTATCATTAATTTCTGTTGCTCACCATTTATCAAGTTATTGTGACTCCATGTGATTAGTTCACACTTAACAGATCATAAATTAAGTATTGTTAATTTACAGTTATTGGTATGCAACCAAATTAACACATATTCTCACAGAAATATAAAGCTATTTTATCAAACTGGTGCAACAAACCAAACTAAAATCATCTAGGTGCCATCGACAAACTAGAGAATTGACTGGAATTGGGGGGGAAAATAATAGCTTCATATTTCTATGAGAATAGTTCCTTTTCTGCTTTCAGGTAGACTGAGCAAATGCATCTGAAATAAACGTGTATGTAACTGGAATCCAGCTAATTTGGCTACATAAAGTAACTGGGAAGTAACATTCCTTAATTCGTGATCTTTTAAGTAATGTCAAAATATACCTCCCAAATAGACTCAATTCAATTTTATTCATAGTAGCAATTCATAACCAGCGTTATCTCAAGACACTGTACAGATACAGATCAAGACCACACTCTCGACCATAATTTATAAAGACCCAACAATTCCAGTAATTCCCTCAAGAGCAAACAAAAAAACAACAACTTGCTTTTAGAGAGAAACCTTGGACAGACCCAGGCTCTTGGTAGGCGGTGTCTGACGATGCCAGTTGGGGGTGCAATGAATAATGGTCACAATAAAGATAATGGATAACTATGACCAGAAATAGTAATTGTAGTAGTTTATGGTGTAGCTGGGCACTGCAGGGCATCACAGGGTGTAGCAAGACGTAGCAGGGCACTGCAGAACATAGCAGGGTATAGCAGGGCATTGAGCAGGACCACAGGGACAGCTGCAACCATGTTTTAGGTGCCACCCTAATCCAAGGAACACTGCTGTGTGACAGAAAACATAAGGGCTCTGGGGAATAAGCTCCCCAGAGCTAAGTATTTCTGGGACATGGATGCACATAGAAGGAAAGAGGAGAGAGGAGCTCAGTATGTCAAAGGAAGGAAATCACCCGACAGTCTAGAACTATAACCTAATTAACAGATATACACCCTCCCCGCCAACTATTTAGCTTTATCAAAGAGGAGAGTTTTAAGTTTACTCTTTTTTTGTGATCAAGTTTTTATTTATTTATTTTTTAATTCAAAAACCATAAACATTTACAAACAGCTATAAACAATACACTGGGACAAAGGAACTCATGCTAGGGCCAAACAACACAGAGAGGGAAAATGAGAGGGAGGGAGACAAAACAACACATGCAAAAACAGACACACACAAACACATACATAAACAGACACGCACAAAGACAAACACAAGACAAGCACAAAACACCTGCACAAGTTAGAGAGCACAAGGCTATAGCCCGGACCTCAAGGAGTCAGCAATGTTCCGCCACGACTTCAGAGTCTTTTCAGGTGCTATGGAGAGTTTCATATAGACCACATCCAAATAGCAAAAATTGCAGCTGTAAGTCCAGCAAACACAGCATGTTTCTGAGTCCCAGAGAGCTGAAGGGCTGACAGGTCATTCAGAATCAAGACATTGATAGAAACAGGCACATAAACAAGCCGGAAATTTTACATGCAATACCGTTCCAGAACTGACCAATGGGAAAGCACACCCAGATCATGTGAAAATATGTGCCTTGTGCTTTTATTGGGCAGAAAGTGCATGAGGGGCTGTTAATAATTTTCATGTGGTGCATTTTTGCAATAGGATGGATGGGCAAAGGCCTCTGCCAGGGGACATCGTATGCCTTGGGTGCTGATCTTAATTGAAGTTAAAAGAAAAAAGAGGAACGTGGTAGACTGAATGTGTTCTGCAAGTCAGAAAAGGGCAATTAGCCAACCTCGCTAAAAATGTCTTTTAGACGATGAAGTCCCCCGTGTTCCCATTGTGGGGCTGTTATCCTCCCCCCAATCAGGATTGCTGTATTACTGACTATAGGAGAGAAAGTGTGCCAGTTACAAGCTATGTGGCCGTATATTTCAGCCAATCTCTTGTCTGTCTTGTCTTGGCCAAAGCATAGCTGGCAATGTTGGCGAAAAGAACATCATGGAGTGACCAAGGCTCTGTCATAGCACTTTCTAAGGTACACCAGCAAACAGACACATCTGGGTTAAACCAAGTGAGGAGAGGCCTCACACAAAGGACCAGAAGTAATGTTAAGGGAACAGAAATGCCACCATTCTCTCTCCTCCTCTGTAAAATGGACATCTAAACATCTCCACTTTACCAAGTGTGGTGGTGCAAATGGCCAAGTGTGGTGGCTCAAAGGACCCCTTTATGGTCAGATAATGCCATTGGATGTAACATTGCCCTATCAATTGAATGAAATAACTGAGGGGATGCAAAAAGAAAATCTATCTTGGAAAAAGATTTATGTCTACCTGAGAAAAGAAGTAATCCTTACAGTGTCATGATGTCATCATGGCAGTCAGTTTTTCTTCTTGTTTTGTGTGCCATGTCTGTTTCCCCTCAATTTTTTTTCCTCTTGTGTGCTATCTGTGGGCATGGCTTAGCTGGGCACCAGGTATAGCTCATTGCCTTATCATCCTGCTGCAGTACTTAAGGCTGGCTCTGTGACCCACTCGTCGCTGGATCGTACAGTCTACTAGAGTAGTATTGTGGCACTCCAGGCTCCCTTTGTAAATGTGTGTTTCTGGTGTTGTGGCTTGTGGCAACATTTCTCTTTCTTAGTAAGCCCAGAGTGCTGGCTCATTTAATGAGGAGCATTCAGACCACCACAATTCCAAACTAAAAGTGAAAGATCACCCATTATCAAAAAAAGCTGCATTCTAAGTGAAAGTCCATGCGGCTCTTGCTACTGCCTTTCATTTAGGTAAACCCATACCCAACCCAGCAGGAGAACGGGGCCTGGTTTACATAGTCCTCAGCATCCCCAGTGAAGGTGAATGCTCTAAACTGATCTTCAGTGTTGTCGGATAAAGCAGGAAAAAAATCCGGACTCATGTTGAATCCATGGTTTGATATGTTTTAAATTCTACCTAATCCAAGAGCACTGAAGAAAAGAAGGATAAGAAACATGCTAGCAAGAAGTGTCATATTTCTATCCATCTTGACATTTTGATCACTTTGAATCTCCCAGGTGCTGGATCCCTGGAAAATCTTTACATGCCTTTGTTCTTTATTGTACCATTACTTTATCTCCATCTCTGCTCAGGGTAGGGGCAGCTTGTTCATGAACTGGGGGCGATGGAGGTTTTGGCGGGGTGTTGACAGGAGACAAGAGGAAAGTTGTGTGGGGTAGAAGAGACAACGAGTGCAAAAATAATTTAATGGTAGGAGAGATGTGCAGCTGAAGGAAGGATTAAATTGGGTGGTAAATCAGGTTAATGCTATAGGTTTAACCACTAAATCAAGCCAGAGGAGAAATGGAGAAATATGGAGGAAGAAAGAGGAGAGGAGAAAATAAAACAGAGGACTGAAAAGGGGAAATGGAGTGGTAAAAAGTGCAGATTACATACACAGCCACTGTGAATTCATGCCATATGGATCTAATAAATATCACTTTATTTGAATGTGGTCAGCTCTTCAATTAATTCAATCTCTCAAATATGAATGTCTCTTCTGGTTGCCGTAGTTCCTGTAACTCCAGAAGTCAACTATATTTAAAAAAATAAATAAATAAAAGACAACTGCTAACTCACGTTGTCAGTCCATTTTTCCACGTGACGACATATTACACATCAACTCTCCTGGATGACCTTTCTTGCTTCAACTGGAGACTTTTCTTTATAACATTTTGCACAAGTAACCTATCTGTCACACTGAAACACTCTTTATACTGTCAGAGAAGAGGTGGAGGAGACAAAACAAAGAGAGGAGAAAAGAAAACCGAAGAAAAAAAGAAAAGTAAAAATACATGAAGGAGGTAAAAGGGGAGAATTGTTAACAGGAAACAAGAAGAGAGAAAAGGCAAGGAGAGGAGAAGAGAAGAGAAGACAAAAGAAAACAGGGGAGAATGGTAAAGAGGACACAAAGGGAAGAAATCATAGAGAAGAGAAGCCAAGAGGAGAAAAGAAAAGAGAAAGCAAGAAGTGGAGAAGTGAGAAGAGACAAGAGTAGAGGACATAGATGATAGAAGAGTGGACAAGAATATAGTATTAAAAGTGTGGAAATGAGGAGAGAGAAAAGGAAACAAGAGAAGATAAAGTGAGGAGTGGAGAAGAGGGCGGACACAAAGAGACAATGAGAGAGGAGTAAAGAACTAGTTTCTTTTGCTCAATATCTCTCAGCCAGTTATCAGTCATTTGAGTTAGAACTTTTATCTTGGGTTGTGCCACATGTAAGTATATTTACTTTATTTTGATTAACGATAGAGGTTATACTATGCACACTGTATAACTACATTAGGTATATCCTTTATTCATCTTACATGTTAGCTAGCCTACCTTGTATACTACTGCATTACAGTGTTGTGTAGTTATGTTGTTTTTACAATTCTAATTGTATAATGTCTGTGACTCATTAATATCTACGTGACTGGCCATTGTGTTTCATCCCAGTTCCACCATTTGTAAGTCAAATAAACTGAGTTAGGATGATCCCAGTCTCCAGTGCTTGATGGTGGAAGGTGTCTAGCTGCTGGTCAGATTGCACAGGGTTACGTGTGTACAGGACAAGACACATTTCCCGGTACAACAGAGGTGAAGAGATTACCTGGAAATTACCAGAAGCATTTACAGGTAATCGCTCCCCCTCTGTTATTGTAAAATTACCACGTAGGCTAATTAAATAGAAACAGGCAATTTTGTATTTTCCACCACTGATTCATGGTTATTACACAGAAACTACTGGACATGTTTCCAGGTAAGAAGACACAAGATTAAACGTTGTAAAGTATTACCTTGAAACAAAAGGGAAATATTTGGAACATAAAGGGTGGATGAATTTCATTATTATCATGTTATTACAATATTAATATAACTATATTACAACTACCCAGATATACTGTACATATGGTTGTCATTGAGCCATTATATCTGTTACCTTTTTATCACCTTATTACCCCAGTAATAAGGTGATAAAATATATTACCTCTTTATTTTCATACTGTTACCCCACTATTACCATGTCATTACCGTGGTAGAAATTAACGTGCTACCATAAAAATGTTAAGCCAGTGTTAAACCACTGTGGAAACTATAGAGGACCCAATCCCTAAGTGCTCATTCTAAGCTAACAAAAACCAAATAAATCTTAGTTTCAGGTGATTATACACTAATGAACACAACATATACTTATGAATGTTACTTTACATTTGTGTTGAGGCGGCAGTGGTAGAGCGGTCACTTACCATTCAAAACGTTGGTGGTATATCCCTGGCTTTGCAGTTCTGTGTCAAAGGGTTCAGTGTCTTGTCCTGAACGCTCTTGATGCTGCACCATTAGTGTGTGAATGTTTATGTTGGAAAATGTAACTATTAAAACTGAATGTCTCTTATATTTGGTGTGTTATAATAGCCATTTTTGTTACAAGGGCCCAGGGTCACATACCTTCCCAGCTATCTTCAGACACTCAAGGCCAGATTTCTCCCCTTTCCTCTTGTTGCTATTCAATGCCATACTTTTTCTTTTCATATTTTCTTTTTTTAGATTGGAGTTATACTCTCTTTTAAGTGGCTTTAAAAAAGTTTGACATATGTCTTGTAGACACCCCCTTTAGAAAGATCAGATTGATACAAAAGGAACAAATGAAAAACCCAAGGTAATGACTTGTTTCAGAAAAAGAGAAGAAAAAAACAAAGGAAAATCAGGAATAGAAGAGAGAGACAGAAAGTATTTACTCTGTAATGACTGGCCCCAGGGTTTGACTTTGGAGAGAGAAACTCATTCAGTGACTCTGTGGAATTCAATTTAGAAGCTTGGATAGATTTTAAAAACCTGTCAAATGGTGTGTGTAAATGTGTGTGCGATGAATCGTGTACAGTGATATGTGTGGCAGTGTGTAGTGATTCCTAGCAAACCTTTCGGCAGAAGTGGCCTAAAGGTTTGTCCATATTTACACACTGAGATAACAGTGAAAGATGGATAAGCCTGTTTCTTGTAATGTCCAGTGATGTGTGTGTGTACTAGAGGATGGATACCCGACCAGAGCCCGACGGGACCCGACGGGACCCGACGGGACCCGACGGGTCGGCCGGGTTCGAACAGATTTTTAGAAAGGATGCTCGGGTTCGGGTCGGGCTCGGTCACATCAGCGCGATAAGGCATTGAACATTTTTAATTTAAAACAGCTTATTATGTAGGTAACCAATGGGCCTGTTTCACCTGATGCAAATGTTCGTTTTTGGATTAAAATAAATGTCAAATATTACCCTAACATCCGTCTTCCTGTGTGCGGAAATTTGTTAAACTAGCTGTGACAACGAAAGACGTGCGTATTAAGCTCCATGTGGCAGCGCAACGATGGAAGATGTTAAAAAGAAGTTGGCCACAGGAGATTTTAAAACTATTGAAAACGAAGGAAAGTCAGCTGTGCATTGATGCGCTCATCTGTTGACATTTCCGAATGCCTTCCTACAATTGCTTAATAAAAGCGGGCTTTCCACACAAACAAACGTACATGTGTCATTAGTATGAGAAACAAATGCGATTTTAACTGTGTCGGGCTCGGGTCGGGCTCGGACAGAAAAATCCGTCCCGATCCGCACTCTAGTGTGTACCTGACACATACAGGTTGTAAAATCTATTTTCTCTACCCTAATTGACTGCATCAATTGACACAACACACTCAGGGACATCCTCAGAAGCGGAGTAGATAATATCTAATAATCAATGTATGTTAAAGAAAAAATGTCTGCTCTCAACAAAGCCGGTTTGGTCCTCAGATATATCAGTAAGGAGGAGTCTCTAGTCTCTGATCTAGAATCTTAGCTACAATTTTAGCATCTGTGTTTAGGAGAGAGACGAGTCTGTAGGAGGCGCATTCAATTGGATTGCAACTGCATTGAAGAAATGGCTGAAGCTATTTCTGCCTGTGATATTGGTTCTTCTCATCTTCCCTTAAAATCTAATATTAAGACTGCTCAGAAAGTCCAGCATTACCTTATTACCAGTTAAGATTCTGAAGTATAAAGCTGTGAATAAAAATCTCTGAAAGCATCATTAATTTGCAAGTGGTTTGAAGTTATCTGGCCGCACCTTTCAGTTGTTTCGCAAGTAATTTGTCAGTTTTATCGCCATATGTATAGAACGTGAGTTAATTTTTAAAAAGTATGCGTTCAATTGAGTGATTAGTGAGTATGTCGAATTTGGATTTGAGCTGGATTGTGAGTTTGCGCGTATGTTTTATCAATCTCGCCAATTTGATTAGCTAGATCTAAACGCCGCTTCACTCAAGCCGTGTAAAACATAATCTGCCCCCTGAGGTAAGTAAGGCCATCCCATACGATCAAGCTAGACGTTTCAGAGGATATACAGAGCCACTGTGAATTCATGCCATATGGATCTAATAAAAATATACATTTGAATGTGGTCAGCTCTTCAATTAATTCAATCTCTCAAATTTGCAGGGTGTTCCAATTCTTATTTTCCTCACTGTATTAGTAGAAAGAAAAAAGGCTAACTCTCCTTAATAAACTCCACAAACGTATTATCAGAGAGCAATGTTGAATTGAAACACCACTGCCTACACTTCCGAGGGAGATCTGGAAGGGACGAGGCCAGAGAAATAGGGGCATGGTCAGAAATGACAACACTCTGATATTCACAGGAATGCACCAGGGGTACAAGTTGGTTATTAAGAAAGAAATAGTCTATTCTAGTATATGTAAGATGAACATGTGAGAAAAAAAGAGAATACTTTGTCTTGTGGGTGTAAAGAGCGCCACACATCACATACACCGTAATTGGAGAGAAAGGCTTGAATAAAACAAGCTGATTTACTTACTGCACTGGGGTTAGCAGAGGATTTCTCTAAATGGGGGTCCAACCAACAATTGAACTCACCGGCAAATATAATTGAATAATTATGTGTTTAGGTCTGGAAGTACATCTTCAACATTAGGGGCATATACTGTACATTGACAAATACCACTAGGGTTTTATATAATTTCCCAAGCCTCTGGCTTTAGCCTGGAAGGAAGAGTGGAACCCCTGCCCCAACCAACCTGACAAAAGACAGCCATTGTCCGACCTATGGATATGAGTTTCTTACATAAAGGTTTGGAGTTGTTTGAGAGGAGAAAAGACCTTTCTTATAATATTAATAATAATATTATTTAGACCTTTGACATTCCAGCTACTAGATTCTATCTATGCATAATAAATAAAAAAGTTAAGTTGTATTGTAGATACAATTAACCAAATGACAGGCTGAAAACAAAGCAACAGATCGGTATAAAATAAAAATAATGTGCTTAAACATATTGCTAAAGTGTTACTGGCAGTGACAAACCTCCCTCCCCACCCAAGAAAGCTGCTAAAAAAATAAAAAGTAGCAAGCTCTTGCAAACAAACATTTTACAAATCAAATAGTTTTGCCTAAAACTAAGCTATTTTGTCCAGCACCTCTATAGTAATATTTGGATTTGGGATATTAGACCCCAAGGAATATGGCTATGAGGACTGAATATTAAGTTTTGTAATAACTGAACTGTGTAAACCCTGAACTATGAATCTATGAAACAGAAAACTCAAATGGGTTAACAAGTCATTGAAAAAATAAAACGCAACAACACACATACAGGCCTAAGATTAGATGATGTGGTAGCTGCCCACACACAAAGAATAATAGTTTATAATTCAAAGTATATGTATACTTGAGTTCAGCCACTTTATACAGATATCAGTAAATATGCACAGCACACTGATGACTACCCACTTTCAGCCATGTAAACTAAAACACAGACCTTGACTGGCGCGTTGCAGTATGTTGTAGGTAGATGTTGCTGTGTAGTCGTGAGCAGGTGTAAAGCACTTGGAATGAGTCAGAGATGAAGTTGAAAAGATTTTTTTATTTCTCTCCCAATTAAGGCCGTGGAGGCAAAATTAAGACACAAAAATTACAATTTATGGGAAGAAGACACACTTCCAAGATAAAGTTGATGACTGGGGAGTCAAAAAAACTATCCCATAATTTTAGAATACAATTGTTCATTAAATTGACCTTAAATCAAGTCTACACTGAGGGCATCCAACAGACTTACGTCCTTCTCCCCCAGGTGTTTCCTCAAGCTGTCTCCAAAGCAAAAGAAGCTGCTAGATTAAATACACCTGCAGCTCGGCCCTTTAACTGAAACATTCCAACACACAGTACAACCCAGTCAGGTGAGTAGACAGTCAAGGCTTCACACAGCCAAAATTCCTCTTTAGACATTCATAGAATATTATATATACACACACATGATTAACATTACACATACAGCTACGTAACAAAAGACATATTTGGTATGTGATTATTATTAACAGTAAAATGGCATGGTTTTAAACAGAATGATGTGTTGATGGATATAGGATTTTATATGTGCACAAAAAAGCTACAGGATTACTGTGAGGGATTTGATGAATGGCTAGATAACAGATGATTTTAAACATTGTGAAAATTAACAGAACATACAGACACGTTAAACAAACATAAACGGGCAACATTTAAGGTCAGTCTTTGAGAGCTAAAATAGGTAGCGCTTTGCTACGGTGATGGCAGCCATTCGCTCAATCACACAGTAAAACTATACAATGTTACCTCTCATCCGGTGGGTTAAAAGTTGTTAAACATGGTCTTTATAATGGTATAAAGGTGACCTGGGGAGGCTGTCGATGTATTTCTGAACCTCCTCGGCTGGGTATAGCAGCGCATGTAGCCAGATAATGGTAAAGCGTACTGATGTTTCCAGAAGCCTTTATTTACAGTGGGTACGGAAAGTATTCAGACCCCTTTAAATTTTTCACTCTTTGTTTCATTGCAGCCTTTTTCCAAAAATCAAAAAAGTTCATTTTATTTCTCAGTAATGTACACTCAGCAACCCATCTTGACAGAAAAAAAAACAGAAATTTAGAAATTTTTGCATATTTATTAAAAAAAAAAAACTGAAATATCACATGGTCATAAGTATTCAGACCCTTTGCCGTGACCCTCATATGTAACTCAGGTGCTGTCTATTTCTTCTGATCATCCTTGAGATGGTTCTACACCTTCATTGGAGTCCAGCTGTGTTTGATTATACTGATTGGACTTGATTAGGAAAGCCACACACCTGTCTATATAAGACCTTACAGCTCACAGTGCATGTCAGAGCAAATGACAATCATGAGGTCAAAGGAACTGCCTGAAGAGCTCAGAGACAGAATTGTGGCAAGGCACAGATCTGGTCAAGGTTACAAAAAAATTTCTGCTGCACTTAAGGTTCCTAAGAGCACAGTGGCCTCCATAATCCTCAAATGGAAGACGTTTGGGACGACCAGAACCCTTCCTAGAGCTGGCCGTCCGGCCAAACTGAGCTATCGGGGGAGAAGAGCCTTGGTGAGAGAGGCAAAGAAGAACCCAATGGTCACTGTGGCTAAGCTCCAGAGATGCAGTCGGGAGATGGGAGAAAGTTGTAGTAAGTCAACCATCACTGCAGCAATCCACCAGTCGGGGCTTTATGGCAGAGTGGCCCGAAGGAAGCCTCTCCTCAGTGCAAGACACATGAAAGCCCGCATGGAGTTTGCTAAAAAAAAACACCTGAAGGACTCCAAGATGGTGATAAATAAAATCCTCTGGTCTGATGAGACCAAGATAGAACTTTTTGGCCTTAATTCTAAGCGGTATGTGTGGAGAAAACCAGGCACTGCTCATCACCTGTCCAATACAGTCTCAACAGTGAAGCATGGTGGTGGCAGCATCATGCTGTGGGGGGGTGTTTTTCAGCTGCAGGGACAGGACGACTGGTTGCAATCGAGGGAAAGATGAATGCGGCCAAGTACAGGGATATCCTGGACGAAAACCTTTTCCAGAGTGCTCTGGACCTCAGACTGGGCCGAAGGTTTACCTTCCAACAAGACAATGACCCTAAGCACACCGCTAAAATAACGAAGGAGTGGCTTCACAACAACTCTGTGGCTGTTCTTGAATGGCCCAGCCAGAGCCCTGACTTAAACCCAATTGAGCATCTCTGGAGAGACCTGAAAATGACTGTCCACCAACGTTTACCATCCAACCTGACAGAACTGGAGAGGATCTGCAAGGAGGAATGGCAGAGGATACCCAAATCCAGATGTGAGAAACTTGTTGCATCTTTCCCAAAACGACTCATGGCTGTATTAGATCAAAAGGGTGCTTCTACTAAATTCTGAACAAAGGGTCTGAATACTTATGACCATGTGATATTTCAGTTTTTGTTTTTTAATAAATATGCAAAAATTTCTAAATTTCTGTTTTTTTCTGTCAAGATGGGTTGCTGAGTGTACATTACTGAGAAATAAAATGAACTTTTTTGATTTTTGGAAAAAGGCTGCAATGAAACAAAGAGTGAAAAATTTAAAGGGGTCTGAATACTTTCCCGTACCCACTGTATGTTCAGCTGTCAGCCTTAGTTTGAACACAAATCTAGTTTACCCTTCCGTACACCTTCATCCGTAAAACACCGTAAGAGCTACAGGACAGATAAATAACATTAAAATAATATATATATATATTTTTTAAACTTTATTTCAGACCCAGGGGGATCCATATCACAATAAAAACATACACAAATAAAAATACAAAAAATAAAACCTTCCACAATGTCCAGTGTCAAATATACAGACATGTTCGCCAATGGTTCCACAGTCTGGAGGAGAATCTGACAGAACTACGTACAGGGTTAACCAAAACAGTGATTATGTCATTTTCTGACCCAGATACCCTACACATCAAAACTATACATCAGGTTACGTAGAACAGCAAAGCAGGTAGGTACCCCAACGCTGACAAACATATGGCTTGCACTGGAGTTTCTTGGAGCATTCAACAGCAGCCTCATGCTGTCATTATAAGCAACTATGAGTTTTCTAATGCTGCCTTGCTTATAACGACACCACAGGTGGGCCATATACAAAGGTGTACAATACGCTCTAAAGAGTGAGATTTTCACAGGTACAGAGCACATGCTAAACTTACGACCCAGCATGTTTGCTTGAGCATACAGCTTCCGACGCTGCCTATAGATATCCTTATCATCAGAAAGGTCATTTGCAATAATATGGCCCAAATATGTAATCTCACTGCACACCATAAGTGTAGTGCCAGACAGATAGAAGTCAGGGAAGGTTGCCTGTCTGTCTTCTCTACTTCTGATAATCATGATCTTACTCTTTTTAGCATTGTATTTTATATCAAAATCCACACCATACTGTGTGCATACTCTCAGAAGCTGTTGGAGACCAGCACTATATGGGCTAAAGATGACCAAATCATCTGCGTACATAAGGTGATTAATTAGTAAGTCACCAACCCTACAGCCTGTACCACATGCATTTAAAATCAAAGACAACTCATTCATATTAAAAAGAAAAGGAGACAGAATTCCTCCCTGGCGAACACCATTGGTCACTTGGAAGGAAACATACATTACATTCCCCCATCTTACTCTCATCGTCTGATGCGAATACCAATACACCAAGATTCTAATTATAAAACCAGGGACCCCACTTTTACACAATTTTAAAAATAATTTCTCATGATTAACACGATCAAATGCTTTTGAAGCATCAATGAAGAACATTGTGGAATTTTGCCTATTATACTTATCTAAAATTTCTTTTAATGCAAAAATACAGAAATCAGTACCATGCTTCCGTTTAAAACCAATTTGGTTATCAATAGACAGGACATACCTCTCAAGTCTGCACAATATAACTGTCTCCAGCACTTTGGACATAACACTGGCCAGAGCTATTGGCCTGTAATTATCTGAGCAGTTCAACTTCCCCACTTTATCTTTAATAACTGGTACCAGCACAACAGAGAGCATAGAATCAGGTAACTCTCCATGAACAAGGAAACCTGTGTAGCACATAGCCACCAGAGGACACAGTTTCTTACTAGCAAATTTAAGATGCTCAGCTGTAATATCATCCAGGCCACAGGCCTTATTATCTCTTAATTTCAGTATTGCTTCAAGGACTTCAACAGAAGTAACCGCAACATCATCATTAAACTCTACATTATTCACTACAAACGGATTACTTTTTACACAGTTTAACAGTTCATAATATTGTTTTCGCCACAACTGTGAAATTTCATTAGAACCACTCACACCATCTATATTAGAAGGAAGAGATGTTTTACAATTATTAACAGTTTTTATTTTTTTCCAGAAGTCATTAACATTATTTTTTTTGCAGCTTCCATGCCAGTGAATCTGACCTCATAGTGTTTTCATTTCTTTTAATATAGCGAAGTGCATATTTAAATCTAGCATTAGTGCATTTCTTGTTTTCAAACAGGGGGCCATGCCTGCTTTTGCCTGACTCTGCCCATTTTTTAAAAGCATTTCGGGCCTCTGCATGGAGCTCTTCTACATGTTCCTTCCAGTCTGGCTTAGCATTGCAGACTTTTGTCCTGTATTTATATAGAGGCCTGCTTGAGATACTGAGAGACCCCACAATAGCTTCATACAGGGTACATAAATCCTCACAGTGTTGTACATTCTTACAGTTCATATCCCGACACAATAAGGCATTTTTTGGGGCCTTGATATCACCCAGCAAGACATCAGAAAGATTGATATATTCATTAAGATCTTTCTCAGACAATTTTGACCAACTTGTTTTTTCTACATTAATGCCATTATCCACAGGCAACAACACCGGTAAGCTGTCTGTGTTCAACACCATTGTTGTAGATGAGCTCACAACAAAGTGTTACCCGGTTGGTGACGTAGTTGATAGATAGATAACTCGGAGCGACTTCCTATAGCGTTATGATAGCTCACTGCGTAAAGCTGCAGGTTGTGGTGGGAACTTTTTTTTGCCACAAGATCGCAACCACCTCGACCCGAAGTTATATTGTTTTTAGAGCTTATTTTTTTGTAGGTGGCTGTGATGTGGTATTTACTTAGACAAACATTTTCGCGTCAGTAGATTTGGGAAACGATTTGAAAATCGTCAGGGATATGTTTGTGATTGTGTGACGAATCTGGTGCCACTGGCAGCCCAGCGGCAGCTGTTAGGTAAACACAACATACGGACACCTTTTTCTTTCTTTAACTGTCTATGACGGTAACCAGTTGTTGTGGAAACCAGTAGGGGTATAACACCGGTGTTCCGGTTTAACGAGAGTCCATGTTAACTGCAGACCGTCAGCCAAAAGCGTCTGTTGTAACACCGGCGCCCCTTCTTGCGTGGTGCCGGCAGTCCTAGGGTCGCAGTCCGATGTGCGGCGCGTCTCTACCGCTGTCACTCTACGATCAATGTTTGCAACAATTGCCCCCAAGTTCTCACTTACTTCTGTCTGAATTTCCAAATTAACTCTTACAGACAAATGTTACCAAAAAATCACATTGAACAATCAAAAAACAAACTACCTTGTTCCCGTTCCAGCTAGGTGCTTAATTATTGTCCTTTAGAGCCGTACATAGTTACCGAGCGACATGTTTTTCCCTCCTTACTTCCGTGCGTGCATCTTACAAACTACATACAAACCTTTGTATACACAAATTACAGTTCCGCTAGGAGGCGCCAAAATAAAGGACTCATAATATAAAAACAAACAAAGGGAGAATTAATTAAATACTGCACTGAAGTGGTTACCTTATTAATACACCCTTTTTAGAGTCAGTTACAGCGCAGGTTTTTTTTCCAGGGTGCGAGACGTTTCTTGGCGTGGTCAAAGAGCTCATTCTCATTCCCAGCCGTCGCATTGACCTCCAGCGTCTTATATCAACACACATTTTATTGACACACAGAAACAGACAGGATAAAGCTCTGTTTTCACTCAATTCAACAATGTGGCATCTTACCGCGGAGACAAAGTGATGGATGTTTGTCACTGAAGTAAAGGCTGGGCTACAATAGAGCTGTTTGGAACAGTGTTTTCTGTTGTAGATGGTAAGTCCCTTTGAGGTGGACTTTGGGCTTTTACCTTTTGTAAACCTATTAGAGGCACAAAAAGATATAAAACAATAAAGGAAAGAGAAAAAGCCAAAAAGCATAATATGAGCACTTTACGGTTACAAGACATTTGTTGTAATTGTTACGACAGCCTGCTATAAATTTCTCAGCTGGGATGAGGATCATATGACCTTACAACACTACATACATAACAGATATCAGATAAGAAAGTCCACCTTTGGTGTAAAGTTACATAATGTTTTACAGCCAGCTTTTGCAGCAGCAGCTCAATGTTTCTATGGTGAAAATATTATACCATAAACGTTTTTACATTAACATTATTTGCAGTTGTAACAAATTATCACTAAACCAGGTGGTTTGTGCTTTATTGTTCTGGAAGATGACTCATAAGCATGAATTAAAACTTTTCACCTATCTACATAATTAGATATATTTAATAATCTTCATATTATAATAATAGATTATATTAGATTAGATTCAACTTTATTGTCATTACACACGTACAGGTACGAGGCAACAAAATTCAGTTTGGGTCTAACCAGAAGTGCAATAGCAGTAAGTGCAGGATATACAATGGTTCCATGAGCGCAGGACATGGATATGTACTGAATAAATATAGAAATTAATACTAATAATTAATTAATATTAATAATAACTGAATATAATTTAAAGCTTGTTAAGTAATTAAGCCCGATTCATGCTAAACTGGAATTATATTCATATAGTTTAGCCTCTTGTCACTGGCTAAGGTTGGATACAGCCTTAGTTTTCATCAAGCTGTCAATCTAAACAATTTACTACAAACTTGTCAGTTCAGGCAACAAAAGTGGGAGCAGAGCCTGTAATTACTGCATGGGGCTGGGACACACTGCCAAGATCTCTGCAGTTCTATTAGCTCATTACTGATGTAAACATATCTTAAGAATATCTTAAAATTCAATAAAAAGACAAGATATGAAAACAAGAACCATGTGGACCACACCAGAACACAGGACCTTCTTGCTGTATTTACTTTCTTGCTCCCGCCCCCAGACATATCCAACCAATAAGAAAGCTGGACGTTCTTGCCTAATTGACTAATGACTAGTGCTATCAAACGATTACATTATTTAATCAAAATTAATCACATTAATGTCATATGTAACTCGCAATTAATCTCACATTTTTGATAAAGCGTTTAACTGACAGCACTAGTAATGACACAATTTGGTACGCTTGGATTTTTCCAGGTGAGAAACCAAACCAAACCAAAACGACCAACGACTAATTGCTCCAAGTTTACCAACTCACCAACTGATTCGGACCAAAGCAAAAAACTACAGGTGTGAAAACGCCCTAAGTGTGTTGAACACAGGAAAGTCAGTATATCTCATGTCATTGTCAGCTACATCTTACACTTATCTACGATTCAGAGTCTTGTCAAGGGTAGGACTTTATATTCAACACACAGATGCACAGATTGGATGTTTGTGAAGCCAAAAATATAGTACATATTCATATATGTGGTATGGTTTCCTCTCACTCATGTGCATGGGATTTTCCAATCACTCTTGGTTGGTCTTTGCTGTTTAGAGCTGGCATCTGGTCATCAGAAACATTGCGACTTTATGTAGACAGGCTGAGGAGAGTGGTGAGGATCAGAAGGAGGAGGAAGAGAAGAGACAAAGCAAGCACCTTCCTGTTCTATGCTGTGATGTGCAAGAAGTGGCAAGCTGAACACAAGTCACAAGGAGACGCTGGAGCAATACATGAAGAGCCAGTACAGTGACGACAAATGACAAATCACAGTTTGGTTCTCCGGAGTATGTACCACGGCCAGCCCCTCCAACCTTACCGTTCAACATTACCCCACCTAAGTTGCAAGAAGTGGAAGAAAGAGTTAAGAAGGCAAGGTCAGCATTAGCCCCAGGGACAAATGGGCTTTGCTACAAGCTCTATAACAACTCCCTGCAGGTAGTCAAGGCACTGTTGAAGCAGCTTGGAGGAAACAACAAGGCCTTCTGTTTTTAAGGGTGGCAAATCAGTCTATCACTCTGTTGTGACTAAGGTGCTTCAGTATGTCATTTTCATTCAACATGGCTGCAAGATTGTGAAGGCACTGTAAGGGCAACTTGGATGCCTCAGAGAGGGAAACATGTCAGGGTCTAGGAGGTCGTGCACAGCTAACATGTCTTGGGGTGGACATCCAGCCTCTGTTTTGCGGGCAAGAAGGTTTTTTGCTTGGAGAACCTCCTCTGTTTTCAAGTCAATGCTGTAGTGCCTGGCTAGGATTCACTCAAGAAGTTCTCAGATTGAGGGCTGCATGCCTGAATTCCTTTTAGGAGCCCTGAACTTGAAACTTGAAAACTTGAACTTGAAAATCTTAGTTCAAGCTCACTAACCATCCTGTCCACACAAGGGAAAAGCAAACTGGTTTTCAACATCTCTGAGCTGATCAATGCTGACTGAATAAGAACATTATGTAACAGGGAATAAGTTATAAGATGTAAGATGCAGATGTTATGACCATAGTTCAGGATATGTATTAGGGCTAATATAGCCAATAAGAAAGTTGTACAGAGAGACAGGCACATGCTGAAAAGTCAATTTCTCCCCTCCCACCTTGTCTTGTATTGAGCTGGATGGCCCTGGGAACGAAGGACCTCCTCAACATGTCTGTTGAGCATGACAGTGACAGAAGGCTGCCACTGAACATGCTCCTCTGATTAACGAATGTGCTGTGTAGTGGGTGGCGGTCATTGTCCATTAACGCCAGCATCCTACTCATGGTCGGTTTGTTCGCAGTTGCCGTGAGCAACTCCAGCTCAATGTCAACAACAGAGCCAGCTTTCTTTACCAGCTTGCTCAGTTGCCCAGCGTCTCTCTTCTTAATGCTGCTTCCCTAGCACATCACAGCATAGAACAGGATGCTGGCAATGACTGACTGGTAGAACATCCAGAAGAGCTTACTGCAGACATTGAATGACCGCAGCCTCCTCAGGAAGTAGAGCCTCTGCCCTTTGCGATACAACGCTTCCGTGTTGTTTGTTGTCCACATGTACCCCCAGGTACTTATATCTGCTGACCACCTCCACATTGACCCCTTCAATGGAGACTGGTGTCATGTGTGGTTTAGATCTCCTAAAATCCATCACCAGCTCCTTGGTGCTGCACCATTGCATAAAGTCATCCACCAGGTTCCTGTACTCGTACTCCTGTCCATCCCTGATACACCACACAATTGCAGTGTTGTCCAAACACTTCTGCATGTGTGAGTTGTAGCTGAAGTCTGAAGTGTACAAGTTGAACAGGAATGGTGAAAGGACAGTCCCCTGAGCCTTCAGCCTGACAAACTGTGGTCTCTTCATCAGATAGTCTGTTATCCAGGATATTAGGTGAGCGTCAACCCCCATCTGTACAAGCTTGTCTCCCAGTCTGACAGGCTGAATGGTGTTAAATGTGCTAGAGAAATCAAAGAACATGATTCTCACAGCAATTTTCCCCTTGTCCAGATGAGATTGCACTCTGTGCCGTGGGTAAATGATGGCATCCTCCACGCCCACCTTCTCCTTGTATGCAAACTGGGAGCCGGTCCAGTGAGTGGCTGACTTTGGGCCTGAGGATCTGAAGTAACAGTCGCTCCATCGTCTTCATCATGTGTGAAATTAGAGCGACTGGCCTAAAGTCATTTAGCTCACTGGGATGTGTTTTTTTTAAGAACTGGGATGAGACAGGATGTCTTCCACAGTGCTGGAACCTATCCCAGTCGGAGGCTCAGGTTGAAGACATGCTGCAGAGGCTCCCCCAGTTCCACAGCACAGGCTTATAGCAGTCTGGGACACAATCTGTCTGGGCTGACTGCTCAGCTCTCCTCTGACCTGATGCGCTGTGATGATGGGCCCTTGGTTGAGTATGGTGGAGAGGGGTGCATCAGTGAATGGTGGCTGGTGGTTTTAGGCTGAAGTGCTTGAAACTGCACAGTACGTGGTAGCAGCATGGGGGAGGGGTACAGTTGATTGTGGAGGTGAGCAAGAGGGTGGGGGGGGCGAGGTTGGGCAGGCCATCACAGCAGCAGCAGGGCAATCAAACCTTTTATAGAACTGGTTGAGCTGGTTTGCCCTCACCACACCCACCTCCACTATGCTACTCTTCTTCTTGCAGCCAGTGATGGTTTTCCTGCCCTCTCAGACGTCCGTCATGCTGTTCTCCTGCAGCTTCTGCTCTACCTTCTTTCTATAATCCTCCTTTGCCTCTTTCAGCTTGACCTTGAGTTCTCCCTGTACGTGTCTCAGCTTCGCCTGGTCCCCTCTTTAAACGCCCTCTTCTTTTTAATGAGGAGGTCAGGTAGTCAGTGCTACAGTGTGTGACCTGCTCAATATCTTCACCATATGATTCCTGCAGCACATTCCAGTCTGTCAACTTGAAGCAGTCCCTCAATGCCTCCTCTTCCTCAGGAGACCATTTCCTGAAGGAGCGTGTGGTGGTAGGTTGTCTCCAGACAAGTGGAATGTACTGTGGTTGTAGGAAGACCAGGTTGTGATCTGATCTCCTCAGCAGTGGCAGTGGAGTGGCAGTGTATGCATCTGCATACATGAGGTTGATTGTTATGTTTTTCCTTGTAGGGGAATTTACAAACTGATGCAAGGCAAGAAGGGTTGAGTCCAGTGTAACATGATTAAAGTCCCCTGAAATCGCAATAAAGCCTTCAGGGTGCTGACCCAGAAGCCTCGCGATAGTTGAGTGGATGACGTCACATGCAGTTTCAGCCAGAGCTCGTAGAGAGATGTAAACACAAACAACAATGGCGTGTGATAGCTCCCTAGGCATGTAATACGGACAGAGACTCACCGCTAACAGCTCAATGTCTGGGCAGCAGATAGTTTCCTTCACCGTCACATGTCCTGGGTTGTACCATTTGGGGTTGACAAAGGGTGCAAGTCCCCCACCTTTGTTTTTGCCATATTGTTGTTTGTCGCTGTCCGCTCTCACAGTTGAAAAGCCGGGTGGCTTCACGTTAGCGTCCGGGATGTCGCTTGTGAGCCATGTCTCCTTAAAGTATAGAAGGCTGCACTCCCTGTATACTTTCATGTTTTTCACCAGGGAAGCCAGCTCGTCGGTCTTGTTAGCCAGTGAGTTAGCCACATTCCCCATCACACACAAAGGAATGGACGGCTTGAACCTCCATCTCCTCTCCATGTGCCTATTCAACAATCAATAATCTCGTTCTGAGATGTTGGCGAGGTATAGGTAGCATTTGATGGAGGTTTATATTTTTGAAGGAAAGGATCAATCTCCTTTTAAAGCTCTGTGAAGGCAAGAAAGTTTCCTCTGTTTGGTCCGTCTTCGCCTTCTTTATTGCCACAAAACGGGATTCCTTGTCTCCCTAACATGGAAGTGACTGCAACTATTCTCCTTAGATATTCTCTTTTCTCCGCTATCTCAAAAATATCTCCAGCACCTTTAGTAGACATTGAAACATACACTCACCTATAGGATTATTAGGAACACCATACTAATACTGTGTTAGACCCCCTTTTGCCTTCAGAACTGCCTTAATTCTACGTGGCATTGATTCAACAAGGTGCTGAAAGCATTCTTTAGAAATGTTAGCCCATAATGATAGGATAGCATCTTGCAGTTTATTGTTTATTGTTTATTTCAAAGGATCCCCATTAGCTGACGCCAAGACGACAGCTAGTCTTCCTGGGGTCCAAACAATTCATACAAAATACATCCAAAATTACTTACAGATATATAAATTCACAAACAATTGAAAAAAAAAAAAAAAAACTAAAACAATCTAACAATACAGAAAGTACTAACAACCTAAATATAATAAAGAGTAGTACAGCACATGATACAACCTCGCTCAACCAATCCAGACAATATTAAGATATCGAAATCAAATGTAATCTAAGTATTTTTTTAAAACCAGTTTTTCCCTTGGTGTCCCGAATCCCAACTGGAAGATTGTTCCAATATACAGCTGACCTATAAAACACAGTCCTCTTCATACAGTCAGATTTAGGTAGTGGTAAAGAAATCTGTTGAAATTGAGTTGTCGATAGATGTTAGCCAGCTATATGACATTTGTGTCATTGCAGTGCAGGTAGAATGACCACGTCTATAAGCATGCTGAAACATCGTATTCAGGAATGATCTTTCCCTCCTTCCAAAGATTTGGACAGACACCACTGATCAAACATTTATTGAAAATGTGACAGATTGGTTTAGAAATATGTCCAGCTGCTAACTTCAACAGCCAGGGCCATCCAGGTTGTCTGTACCAGCAGACCCCCCAACAGTCACAGATCGCAGCAACCTTTCCACCTGCACAACATTAACCAGTTGAAATTCAAAACTGCACCTTTTATCTTTCATAATACACCTTTCAATAAGCTCAACAAAGTTATAATCCACAGTGGATTTCATCGTCTCTCTAATAATTAGCAATCTTATTAACAAAATACTCATAAAATAGTTTGCAATCTGTATTGGCTTAGTCAAATAAACACCATTAAATTCAACAAAAGAAGTACAAGTATATTTTTTCCCCATAATTTCATTGAGTACATTCCACATTCTCTTACTATCAGTACCACTATCTTCAATTCTCTTCTTATAATATTCTCTCTTTTTCACTCTATTCACCTTGGTCACTTGATTCCTTAAAATACGATAGGATTTTTTATCCTTAGGAGAGACAGAATTAACCGCAACCTTTTTTGCCTCTTCCCTTTGATTCATTAAGCTCCTTAACTCTGTATCAACCCAGGGAGCACTTTTGGCTTTAACAGTAAATTTCTTTAATGGAGCATGCTTATTGACCACTCCCATAAAACAATCCATAAATAAATTAAGAGATACTTCAGCATCATCAATGTCACTTATCAAATTCCATTTAATGTTATCCAATTCATTCAAAAAACACTCCTCATTAAATACCCTATAAGATCTTTTCATAATAATTTTAGGACAGGCTCTAGGTAGCTTAGCTATCCTAGAGACAGCAATACAGTTGTGATCACTAAAGCCAACTGTTACAGAAATAGGTGTAGAGCACATGTCAGGATTGTTAGTATAAATGTGATCAATACATTTTGAAGTTAAAAATCCTGTATTGTTACTAAAAATTCTCGTCGGTTGATCCATTAATTGAGATAAACCACAAGTGTCTGCCATGTTTTTAAGTTTGTTTTTCAAAGGACAGATATCAGACAGCCAATCAATATTTAAATCTCCCAACCAATATATCTCTCTTTTTTCCTCAGTCACCTTGTCTAGCATATCACATAAATCATTAACATACTGTATCCTGGCACTAGGTGGCCTATAACAACAACCAAGAATGATACGTTTCAAATGTGGAAAATGTACCTGTACCCATAATACTTCAACATCCTCAATCATTAAATCATATCTAATTTTAACAGGAAAATGATCTCTTATATAAATGGCTACACCCCCCCCAAATCTGTTTCTATCTTTTCTGTAAATTGAAAACCCCCCTATATCTACTTCTGAATTATCAATGAAGTGATCCAGATAAGTTTCAGAAATCATAAGTATGTCTATTTTATTCAATTGTAACAATAGAGACAGGTCTTGAATTTTGTTCCTTAAACTACATATATTGATATGTGCAAGTATTAAACCTTTAGGTAATTTATTTATTCTGGTCATCTTAATTAAAGTTAACTAAGTTGTAAATTATAATTTAGTAGAATATCCTATTTCCTGGGTTATTTTAACTACATCAAGTAGGCTGCATACATATGAATCCTACACACACACACACACATACACATTCACAAACATATTTAAAATTGAGCATTAAAGCTCATTAGGCCGACAACTAACTTTGACCATCCCTTGGGGTGATAATCAGTTTATCGTTGATGGAGATTGGTGGGATGCACATCCAGGGCACAAAGCTCCTGTTCCACCACATCCCAAAGATGCTCTATTGGGGTGAGATCTGGTAACTGTGAGGGCCATTTTAGTACAGTGAACTCATTGTCATGTTCAAGAAACCAATTTGAAATGATTCGAGCTTTGTGACATGGTGTATTATCCTGCTGGAAGTAGCCATCAGAGGATGGGTACATGGTGGCCATAAAGGGATGGACATGGTCAGAAACAATGCTCAGGTAGGCCGTGGCATTTAAACGATACCCAATTGGCATTAAGGGGCCTAAAGTGTGCCAAGAAAACATCCCCACACCATTACACCACCACCACCAGCATGCACAGTAATAACAAGGCATGATGGCATGTTCTCATTCTGTTTACGCCAAATTCTGACTCTACCATCTAAATGTCTCAACAGAAATCGAGATTCATCAGACCAGGCAACATTTTTCCATTCTTCAACTGCCCAATTTTGGTGAGCTCTTGCAAATTGTAGCCTCTTTTCCTATTTGTAGTGGAGATGGCCCGGTGGGGTCTTCTGCTGTTGTAGCCCATCCACCTCAAGGTTGTGCGTGTTGTGGCTTCACAAATATTTTTGCTGCATACCTTGGTTGTAACGAGTGGTTATTTCAGTCAAAGTTGCTCTTCTATCAGCTTGAATCAGTCGGCCCATTCTCCTCTGACCTCTAGCATTAACAAGGCATTTTCGCCCACAGGACTGCCGCATACTGGATGTTTTCCCCTTTTCACACCATTCTTTGTAAACCCTAGAAATGGTTGTGCGTGAAAATCCCAGTAACTGAGCAGATTGTGAAATACTCAGACTTTGCAGTTCAACTGTGAAGCTGCATTTTGTGTTCAATGCTGCTTCGCTGTCTGATCTGCTCTGGATCGGCTCCCTGTATGTGCTCCGCTGTCTGATATGCTCCCTGTATGTGCTCCCTATCTCATCTGAGATTTGTACTTGCTAAAGAGCGTTGTGTGGAATCAATCATGTTATTTGGGGTAGTTAAAAAGAACAGTGATATTGGAAAACAAGTTAATTTGACCCGAGGACAACACAAGGGTTAAGTACATGCTTAATGGTTCCATGAAAAACAGTGAAAACCGGACATTTTCGTCCCCCCGTACGCCCCGGACAGTAGAGTAGACATCTTGTGTTGCGGCCGCTTTCCTTTCCAGATAAATTTAGATACCGCTGATTGTAGTTTACACCAGTAGCCAGCACGAGGGAAGAGGGGTAGCATAGAGCTCACAAAATTAATCCTGGGTAGCCCATTCATTTTAACCACTGAGACACAGGCTTGAATCAACATGGGGAGACTCATCCATTATGGAGCAAAGAACTCCCTTATGTTTGGAGAGTGCCATTGGAAGCAACACCGCTTTATCAATAGAATGAAATAATTGAGGGGATACAAAAAGAAAATCTATTCTGGAAAAAGATTTAGCCTACCTGAGAAAAAGGAATAATCCTTACAGGTGGGATAAACTGCATGTCAAATATTTATAAGACCTAAGCTGCTGGCCCATGATTCAGAGCATTTGTAGCTTGCTATTGAACGCCAGTGATCTTTGCGTTAGACCAGTCAATATTTGTGTCCCACACAGTCCGCACCAACAACAAAGAACAGTCCGTTAACTCCAGTATTTAATTGGTGAGCGTACCATAGAAAATGCCATCAATATATTAAGTGCATAAGCTGACACAAGTGCAATTTTCCAAAAGCTATACTCTACTGTAGAAATCACATTTCTGCCTGTATTGTCTGACCAAGAGAACAAAACTTTAAGCGAAGATTAACGACAATGGCCACTCCGTTTGTTTTCGAGCTCGCTGAGAAGGAAGCAACTGTATGATAGGAACTGTTGGCTAAGCGGCCAATATCAGTCAGACTCCTTAATAATGCAATATCAATATTTCTCTTTTTAAGTAAGGTTAGGGTGCTGGCTCGCTTGTGAGGTGCATTCCGACCACCACAGTTCCAGACTGAAAATGTAAGATCAGACATTATCAAAAAGCTGCGTTCTAAATTAACATAGATGTGGAAAAGCAACATGCTACTGTCTTTTCACTTCAAAAAATCCTAACAATAGTGCATCCAAAGTTAAGTTCCTCAACACACAGAACTCGTAAGACACAGAACAAAAACAGACCAGACAGTGACACACTAGGGACTCAAAATAGGTCTGTGAACATGATTTGACATGGGGCATGTAATCGAAAACTGTATAATTATGAATTATGCTTACTTAAAACAAGAACACTGTTGAACTGAAAAAGGTTACTAAGAGCAGACAGGAAACTATTTTCGTGTTATCTTGTCTCACCAGACACCACAGACCACAATACATGCAGTATTGTGGTTTGACCTAAGGGCATGAAGACGATGCTTTCAGACTGTAGGAGCAGGAGGACAACAAGACATTATCACACCTAGACACAAGTGCGCCTAGACATTTCCTGTTAACTTCAACTTATTAGTGACCTTTTAGGTGTTCCTCTTTTGTTGCTTATTCTGTGTATAAAGGATGCTGACATTCTGCATGTTTTTTGAGAGCTCTTTTGCTGCACTTTGTAGTAGTATGGTGAAACCAGCTGTCCGCTTGCTAGCTATTATATTTATAACTCCTCCACATTTCACCTTTATGTCATGTGAAAGTGTTGTTTCTGCTTGGAACACAATAAAACAAAGAAAGTTTGATTTTCCTCATCTTTATTGCTGAAGACATCTTTACTCCTCTGCTGTACAGAAACTTCCACCACAAACTTTGCCGTTGTCGGCAGGATTGAGTGCTGGTAACCTCACTTACAGATGAGTGTGTATTGCTATGGCCTTGCTCCTCTGTAAGCCTAGTCTACAGTGAGGGGTTACCAGCACCACACTGAGTGTCTCCTACTGTTGTTGTGGTTGTTAGCATGTCATTAGGAATCTGTACCTTTTTTGCAGTGAGATACAATACGATACCAGTTGGTCCTCACACAATAGTGTGTCTGGTGGGTGTCCTCTTGGCCCAAGTCCAAAGTATGGAGGTGCTGCAAACAAAATCTCAAAGGGTGACAGGCTAAGTCGCTTCGCACATGCACATTCTCATATACATAAGTACAATAAGTACATGTGTCAAGGCTAGGCATGTTACCATTTTGAATGCAAACCACTATACTACTATACATCATTGTGGAACATATCACATTATTTAATTTATGACAAAAATGTATATCAAAATCATTGCTGAACTTAAATTCCACTTCCACATGCAGATAAGAGAAAACACATGAGTTGTGCATGTGGAAGTGGAATAAAGGTTCAGCAATGATTTTGATACACATTTCTGTTATAAATTATTAGAGCTGTAATGATACACCAAACCCATGATTCTGTTTGTATCACGATTTTTGACCCACGATTCGATACAAACCTTAATTTTTTTTGGGGGGTCCTCAGTAAACGTACAACATTTTTCTTGATTTTTCATGGTATCATTTTGTCATTGATTACATCCCACTTTGCAACACAGTATAATATAAATAACATAATATCTATATATATGAGGAAAATAAGTATTTGAACACCCTGCTATTTTCTCCCACTTAGAAATCATGGAGGGGTCTGAAATTGTCATCGTAGGTGCATGTCCACTGTGAGAGACATAATCTAAAAAAAATCCAGAAATCACAATGTATGATTTTTTTACTATTTATTTGTATCATACAGCTGCAAGTAAGTATTTGAACACCTGTCTATCAGCTAGAATTCTGACCCTCAAAGACCTGTTAGTCTGCCTTCAAAATGTCCACCTCCACTCCATTTATTATCCTAAATTAGATGCACCTGTTTGAGGTCGTTAGCTGCATAAAGACACCTGTTCACCCCATACAATCAGTAAGAATACAACTACTAACATGGCCAAGACCAAAGAGCTGTCCAAAGACACTAGAGACAAAATTGTGCACCTCCACAAGGCTGGGAAAGGGCAAAAGGGGAAATTGCCAAGCAGCTTGTCGAAAAAAGGTCCACTGTTGGAGCAATCATTAGAAAATGGAAGAAGCTAAACATGACTGTCAATCTCCCTCGGACTGGGGCTCCATGGAAGATCTCACCTCGTGGGGTCTCAATGATCCTAAGAAAGGTGAGAAATCAGCGCAGAACTACACGGGAGGAGCTAGTCAATGACCTGAAAAGAGCTGGGACCACCGTTTCCAAAGTTACTGTTGGTAATACACTAAGACATCATGGTTTGAAATCATGCATGGCACGGAAGTTTCCCCTGCTTAAACCAGCACATGTCAAGGCCCATCTTAAGTTTGCCAATGACCATTTGGATGATCCAGAGGAGTCATGGGAGAAAGTCATGTGGTCAGATGAGACCAAAATAGAAATTTTTGGTCATAATTCCACTAACCGTGCTTGGGAGGAAGAAGAAGGATGAGTACCATCCCAAGAACACCATCCCTATTGTTTAGCAGGGTGGTAGCATCATGCTTTGGGGGTGTTTTTCTCAAATACTTATTTGCAACTGTATCATACAAATAAATAGTAAAAAAAAATCATACATTGTGATTTCTGGATATTTTTTTTAGATTATGTATCTCACAGTGGACATGCACCTACGATGACAATTTCAGACCCCTCCATGATTTCTAAGTGGGAGAGCAGGGTGTTCAAATACTTATTTTCCTCACTGTATATATAATATTGATCGATCCAACACCACCTTTGTACCTTTAAATAATGTTTCCAAAATCGTTTTAGTGGTTCATTAACTTGTTGGAATGAGACATAAGAATAATGGTAATGGTAACAGTAATGGGCAATTCCACTCCCAACTTGTAGGGGGATCAAAGAGGAAAGATGCTTCTGTGCCTACTGTAAAGGGGCTGGTTGACAAGTAGCTAATGCTAATATAATTCTTGGTGGGTAACATAAGCAGGACTGCCAACTCTCACGCATTGGCCGTGAGACACACGCCATTTGACTGGTTTCACATGTTCACACGCCACACCCCCATCATCACGCTGAAGTGTCAACCCGGTTGGTCAAATTTCTGAAAGATGAGTTTATCTATGAATCTACCCGTTGAGCCACTCGTGATCAACTAGTATGTGCTCTCAGAGACTGTGAGGGGGTTCAGGAGCGCTCCCTGTCTGTGGAAGTTTCAAAATGTCGCAAACTGAGAGCATTATTCTTTCACAAGCCATCCCAGGTGCATTTCCCCGGCTTCAGGTATGTGCTCTGATTATCACAGACCAGTCTGTCGCTTCGTGACCACTCTCTCTGTACCACAGCACTTTAAAGTAGCTGTAATTAAACCTCTATTGAAAACCCTCATCAGAACCTCATCGCCTCCTACAGTGAGGATGGTCTGCTGAAGCTCTGGAAGCCTTGAGGCGTTTGATCCCAAACTGAGACTGGACGTTTGAAGTCAGAAGTTTTAGCCAACTATAGACCTACATCCAATCTTCCATTTCTCTCTAAGATTCTTGAGAAAGCAGTCGCTAAACAGCTATGTGACTTTCTGCATAGCAACAGCTTATTTGAGGATTTTCAATCAGGATTCAGAGTTAATCATAGCACAGAGACAGCACTTGTGAAAATTACTAATGACCTCCTAATTGCATCAGACAAAAGACTTATCTCTGTACTGGTGTTATTAGATCTTAGTGCTGCATTTGATACCATTGACCATCATATTTTATTACAGAGATTGGAACATTTAATTGGCATTAAAGGGACTGCTCCAAACTGGTTTAAGTCTAATTTATCAGATCGATCTCAGTTTGTTCATGTTAACGATGAATCCTCTGTGCACGCCAAAGTTAGTCATGGAGTCCCACAAGGATCTGTGCTCGGTCCAATCCTGTTCACTTTATATATGCTTCCTTTAGGCAATATTATCAGGAAGCACTCCATAAACTTTCATTGTTATACAGATGATACTCAAATATATCTATCAATCAAGCCGGATGAAACTAATCAGTTAACTAAACTTCAAATGTGCTTTCAGGAAATTAAAACCTGGATGAGCTGTAATTTTCTAATGTTAAACTCAGGTAAAACTGAAGTTATTGCTCTGGGACCCAAGCACCTCCGTGACGCATTATCCAAAGAGGTAGTTACTCTGGATGGCATCACCCTGGCCTCCAGCACCACTGTGAGGAATCTTGGAGTTATCTTTGATCAGGACATGTCCTTTAATTCTTACATAAAGCAAATTTCAAGGATCACCTTTTTTCACCTACGTAATATTGCAAAAATCAGGAATATCCTGTCTAAAAATGATGCAGAAAAACTAGTCCATGCATTTGTTATTTCTAGGCTGGATTACTGCAATTTTTTATTATCAGGCTGTTCAAAAAAGTCCATAAAGACTCTTCAGCTGATCCAGAATGCTGCAGCACGTGTTCTGACAGGAACCAAGAAAAGAGATCACATCTTTCCTGTTTTAGCTTCTCTGCATTGGCTTCCTGTAAAATCCAGAATAGAATTTAAAATCCTTCTTCTCACCTACAAAGCTCTTCATGGTCAGGCACCATCTTATCTTAAAGAGCTCATAGTACCTTACAACCCTACAAGAGCACTACGCTCCCAGAATGCAGGATTACTTGTGGTTCCTAGAGTCTCTAAAAGTAGAACGGGAGCCAGAGCATTCAGCTATCAGGCTCCTCTCCTGTGGAACCAGGTTCCAGTTTGGGTTCAGGAGGCAGACACCGTCTCCACATTTAAGAGTAGGCTTAAGACTTTCCTTTTTGATAAAGCTTATAGTTAGGGCATAGAATTGAATATTGTTAGGGAGTGAGGAGTTGCAGCGTCCCGCCTAACCCGCCCACCTGCTTCTCGTCATAGTTGTTAGATCTATCTATCATATAATCAAGATTATAATAAAACTAAAGGGAGACTAGGCATACAGCCCGATCCGGTTGGGGAGAGTTCTAGCCTGACCAGGCCCCTCTCTTTACCCTGTCTCTCTTTGTTATGCTTTGATAAAGCTTATAGTTAGGGCATAGAATTGAATATTGTTAGGGAGTGAGGAGTCGCAGCGTCCCCCTAATCCGGCCCACCTGCTTCTCGTCATAGTTGTCAGATTTATCTATCATATATTATACCATACCAACTTTATTTGTTAAGCACTTTACAACAACCAAAGTTGACCAAAGTGCTGTACAGAAACACAAACAAAAACATATTTATAATCAACAACCATACAATTAAAAAACACAAAAGTAGCAAATAAGAACAAGTAAATGAAGTCGACATCTTTACTATGTGTCAAACGCCAAAGAGAAAAGATGGGTTTTAAGAAGGGCCTTAAAAACAGATAAAGAAGAGGCCTGTTTTATTATAATCAAGAATATAATAAAACTAAAAGGAGACTTGGCATACAGCCCGATCCGGTTGGGGAGAGTTCTAGCCTGACCAGGCTCCTCTCTTTACCCTGTCTCTCTTAGTTATGCTGAAATAGTTTTAGACAGCTGAGGGACTTCCTTTGACACACTGAGCTCCTCTCTCCTCTATCTTTCTATCTTCCTATTTTGTGTGCATCCATGTCCCAGAAACACTATTATTAACCTAGCTCTGGGGAGTTATTCCCCGGAGTCCTTTTGTTCTTTTTCTCCCAGCATGTTTCCTCGGATCAGGGAGGCTCCAAAATCATGGTTGCAGCTGTCGCCATGGTCCCGCTACACGTTCCCTTCCCTGCCACGATCTGCGGTGGCCAGCTACGTCCTGCTGTGCCTTGTAATGCTGTACAGTGCCCTGCTATGCTATGAGCTACTACGAAGAACTAACTTTCATTTTTATTGTTTTATTGTTATTGCCACTCTTCATTCTATCCCCAACCGGTTGTCAGACACCGCCTACCAAGAGCCTGGGTCTGTCCGAGGTTTCTTCCCAAAGGGGAGTTTTTCCTTGCCACTGTCGCACTGTTGCTTGCTCTGGAGGAAACTACTAGAACTGTTGGGTCCTTGTAAAGTGTCTTGAGATAACTCTTGTTATGAATTGATACTATAAATAAAATCGAATTGAATTGAAAATTGAATACAGGTTGATTTTATCCTAAAAGCTGTTCATTTAATATTGTTCTCTAGTGAGTTTTTCAGAAAAGCTGCACTATAGACTTTGTTTGTATTTCAAGTTTCTGCTGGTGCCAGTGAGAATAAAATCACAACAGTGGCCATATTGCAAGCACTAAAACCCATAACAAAAAGACAAACATTTTGGGAATAATTAATTTTGATTTCAAAGACAAAAGAGTCAGTTGTCAGAGTTTTGTCTAATGCTTTTAGATATTATTGTAATCTGATATATTTTGGTTAAGACAAATTGGGATTTTTGTACACCAAACATATTTATGAAATTTGTTTTATTATCATCAAACTGACCAACAAATATATAAGCCTACAAGTCCAGCTGAAATTATGAGTTGCTTTATCACTTAATTGATTGACAGAACCGCTCAGATAATTTCCAGTTTTCAAAAATTTGATTAATTAATAAATTAAATTATATATTGTTGCTTTTTAATACCTTAAGTACATATTTATTATACTTTAAGGTAATACTTTAGGTAATATTTTTTTAATAGAATATTGCAGGTAACACAACATTTTTACAGTTTGGAAACAGTTCTTTTACCTAGGCAAAGAATTTGCTTTGTTCACTATAACTATCTGTATGAACCTTATTGAATTGATAAACCCTAATGTAACAACATTTTTGAACCAATGATGACAGAGAAAAGGCTCTTTTCTTACAGAGGCTCAGAGCTAAGAAAGGGACTTCACACACACGCACACAGACACACACAGACACACACACACACACACACACACACACACACACTTGCCAGACAAAAGAAACGAGACTGGTAAAGACTGTTTTCTTACGGTTTGTGATGTGCTAGTTGATAAACCTCTGACACCAGAAGAACATGGAAGAAAGAAGAAAGGCGCCCCCTCAGATGTCTTGCATGTTTAACTTTTCTGTTGGTGAATATTATGTTTCTGTTACTATGTTTTCTCGACCAACCCTTGTCTGACAATACCTCTGAAGGTGTGTACCTCTCACAAGAACAGTTTTGCAATATTGTTTTATCCACTTATCAAAAGGGATATATAATGTGTAAATGGTGTAAAATTTTCATTTTTATGTTTTGCGATTTTATTACACAAAAGGGTGGAAGTGTAATGGAAATTTTTATACAAACCAAGAGTCCATGTTCATCAGGCAGTTGTTTTAATCCTGATCTTCAGCCACGGCGCTTTCCGTGATAGAATCGAAGGCACCGCCACAAGAGGACAGGGCGCAGCCCGGTTCACAAAGTCTTCAGCAACCTTTGTGGAGGTGAATGCTCTGTACTGGGAGCCATCCTTGATCTTCAGTGTTGCCGGGTAAAGCAGGAAAACATCCAGACCTTTGACTCGTGCTGAGTCCATGATTTGATAGAAGGCTCGGCTTCTTTGGGCTGTGACTGTAGATTTAGTGGACTCTCATAATCTTGATCTGTACATCTGACAGTTTCGGGAGCCTCTTAGGCAAGGAACGCGAGAGATACTGAATAGTTTTAGCACTGTCTAGCCCCTCTTTCAGCCCGACGATGCAGATGTTGCAATAATTTGTAAAAGAAGTGCACACAGCAGGAAAAAAGACTTTAACGCTTCCTGTCCCCGGGAACGAGTGCCAATTGCTGACTCCACTTGAAAGACATGCGATTGCTCACTCCAAACCACTTTCAGTAAAACAGTATCATCACAGAGAGCAGAAGTAGACTTAATGGAGGTTATTTATCTATTTATTAAATATGATTTTTGGGGCATTTCCCTTTATTTGATAGTGACAGTGGATAGACAGGAATGAGAGGAGAGAGAAGGGTGGATGACTCTCAGCAAAGGGCTGAAGGTTGGATTCAAACCCGGGCCGTGGAAAGGACTTTCATGGGGCGCTCGCTCTACTGGGCGAGCTAGAGGTCGCCCTGGATTCATGGAGGGTTAACAGGCTGAGTAAGCAACACTGTCTGCCTGTCAGGGCCACAGGTAATTTTTTTCTTATTTTGTTGTTTGACAACAGAAAAATAAGGAAATGACAGAAACTGTATGATGATTTGGGCTGCATTAAAACATAGTATAGGTGACCACAGAGAGGGCAGGTTGCAGAAGTGATAGAACAGATTTTCATGAGAAAAAAGATTGAACATTTTGATTTAAATGTTGCTAAACTGTAATTGGTGCACAAACATACGTAATATCACCTTTTCCAACTGAGACAAGTTAATACCACATTCTTGTCATATGGGATTGATGGTAAAGATGGGAAAGGTCCCTATGTAAACGACTTGAGAGCATTTACATCATTAAGGCCGTTGTACAAGTACAGTGTTGGTAGTGTGAAGATAAAAAAATACTGTGTATTTGTGTATTAATAATACTAGATCGCTTGCGCCTTTATCAAGAACTGAAAACTGTTCTTTTTTCTCAATAATGTTTTAGGTAAAGCACTTTGAATTGCTTTGTTGCTGAAATGTGCTATTAAATAAAGCGGCCTTGCAAACAACTTATTTTATTTTACCTTTATTTATTCAGGAAAGGTTCACTTAGAGGAAGCTTCGCTTTAGTAGGATCACCCTGATCCCATTCACACAAAATTAAACATTCATACCTGAAAGCTGCCCAGTATGAGGGAGGGACAAGCGCTGCTCTTTCACTCACACTCAAAACTATGCTTCCTTAGGACCTGCACAATAAACCTGCCTTGACATAGTTACGACCCCTCGAAATGTTAGTATACTTTGCTAACAGCTACCTTTTTGGGACCAGGCTATTTAAGGGAATAAAAGTATTCTTGAAGTGTTTCAAAAGTTCCTGATGCTTGAAATATTTGTTAGCTATGCAACTATTCGGCGCTGTAACAGTTAGTAGGGGTCAATACACTACACGGTGTGTACATAACACACTACTGTCCAATAGATCTCAAGAGCTCGCACTTAACACTGCACACACTTGGGTCCTGAGCTGCAGTACCTCAGTAGACATGTTGTGTATGTCTGTATTTGTCTGTAGGAATACATGTGTGCCGCTGTGTGTGTGTGTGTGTGTGAGAGAGAGAGACAAGGGGCCCTAATGTAGAGTGACGTTGAGAGAGACAACGAGAATCCCCCATCATACAGAACCCCTAAGGCTTCATTGATTGAAAGGTCACACACACACACACACACACACACACACACACACACACACACACACACATAGACACATCATAAATATACTCCAATACACACTGATACACAGACACAAAAAAGTAAGATATTCAAGATATACACACTCTCTGGCAAACATACACACAAATACACACATACACATACACACACACACACACACACACACACACACTCACAACAGTCTGTCAGCCTGTCACCATTTAATCAGTTTGACACTTTTGACAGCCTCACTGGAATACAAACTGGATAAATAATAATCTGCAGCATGCCAAGACTGTGTGTGTGTGTGTGTGTGTGTGTGTGTTTGTTGCTGCCAATGTATGTGTGTTGTATCAATCTGCTTGCCTGTTAATGGTTACATTTCAAGCATTTGGGTGTTTTTTTTTAAGATTGCCATTAACTGGCAGCTCAGTAAAGGGGTGTACAAGATTATAATAAAAATATATATATTATAAAGTAACCCTTTGTTGACTATATTAGAAAATCTATTTTAAATACTCTACAACATAATTAGGGAGAGACTGAACCTAAACACATATTGTGAAATGGTTCAAGCGGTGCTTTTTTTGGAAGCCAGTCATGATGACAGCTTCATTGAGCCGTTCTTATATCAAGAAATCTGACAGTCTATTATCGGTCATAAACCATTACAACCCACGTTTAATATCAGTAATCAGAGGTGCAATGTCACGCGCTTCTCTGTGCTTCCGTTCAGTCGCCCACTCATTCTTCTATAACAACAGTGGCTGTCCCCCAACTCAGATCAGTCAAATCAAAAGTAAACAAAAAAGGCGCAATATGTAACCTAATCGGAATTCAAACACTGCAAAAGATAGAACAGAATATGAAAATTAGATCTCTGTCTTCTAAAGCTGTACTAGTAACCAATCTGATATCAGAAAATTAAATTGATTTATTTTGTTTTACTGAAACATGGCTGTGCAATGAAGAATATGTTAGTCTAAACTCCTCCCAGTTATAATAATACTCAAATTCCTCGAGGCTCTGGGTGGGAGGGGGGGGGGGGGGTGAGTTGCAGTCATCTTTGATTCAAGCCTGTTATTTATCCCATAACCTAAACTCAATTATAACTCATTTTAAAGCCTTGTTCTTAAACATCCAACATGGAAAACATTACAGCCAATTATATTTGTTGTTGTTTACCGAGTTCCAGGACCATATTCTGAATTTTTATCTGAATTCTCTGAGTTTTATTTTTATTGTGAAGTACTTATTGTAGGTGATTTTAATATCCATGTGGACGTTGACAATAGCCTAAGTACTGCTTTCAACTCACTACTAGATTCAGTTGGTTTTAGTCAGAGTGTGCATACGGCCATCCACTGTTTTAACCACACCGTCGACCTAGTGCTGACATATGGCATCAAATTGAAGATTTAATAAGATTTCCGCAGAATCCTTTACCATCAGACCATTCTCTAATAACTTTTGAATTCTTACTATCTGACTGTGCTATAGCTACATTCAAGGAAGATATTCCAACAACATGTAACTCATTGCCGTTCCCTAATATAACAGACGACTCCTTTGTTACCTTTAGTCCCTCCCAAATAGATAATTTTGTAGACGATTGCTCCTCTCAAAAAAACTAAAGCACCTTGGTGTAACTCCAAAACTCGCAAATTAAAACAAGCCATTGTTAGAAATACTCTGTTAACGTTACATACATACTTTTTCTCTGATCAGTGTTAAAAATGCATTACGAAAAGACAAAACACTGTTACTGCTGTCACCATCTGGTATCTGGGAGCCACTGTCTTGTCCTTGTCTGGAGCACGGTGTGACGCTGGGAAGAGAGCAGGCGCCCCTGGTCTGTGAGAAACTGACAACATTGACGCTTTATTATGACTATAGAGATTTATCTCATTCTACATTGTTTTACAAGAGCTGTTGTAGAAAGCAGTCATTTTTCTGTACCAATGCTGTGAGTACTGTGAATTCTACTTGCAAGTAAATCTAACTTTATTATAACTTCAGTGGTTCCTGTCATACAGTGCATACGTAAAGTATTCACACAGGGTGTTGGCAGCATCATGCTGCGGGGATGTTTTTCAGCGGCAGGAACTGGGAGACTAGTCAGGATTGAGTGAAAGATGAATGTAGCAATGTACAGAGACATCCTGGAAGAAAACCTGCTCCAGAGCGCTCTTGACCTCAGACTGGGGCAACGGTTCATCTTTCAACAGGACCCTAAGCACACAGCCAAGATATTGAAGGAGTGGCTTTGGGACAACTCTGTGAATATCCTAGAGTTGCCTAGCCACAGCCTAGGAGGAATGGGCGACACTGGCCAAAGATAGGTGTGCCAAGCTTGTGGCTTTATATTCCAAAAGTCTTGAGGCTGGTATTGCTGCCAAAGGTGCCACAACAAAGTATTGAGCAAAGGCTGTGAATACTTATATGTACATATTATATTTTCGTTCTTTATTTTAAATAAATTAGCTAACAACCTTTTTCATGTTGTCATTATGGGGTATTGTGTGTAGAATTTTGAGAAAAAAATTAATTGAATCCATTTTAGAATAAGTGAAGCGCTGTGAATACTTTCTGTATGCACTGTATTCCTATAGCTCTGAGTAGTGACGACTTTATGAGCTTCTATAATGATACACGCATAACAATTACAGATAAAATTTTGCGTTCAACTTCTAACAGTTCACCTTTAAAAGAAAGAACGACAAGACCTGACATATACTTTGACTGCTTTTATCCTATAGACCCTATCCCAACGGGGCTACTTAAAGAAGCGTTACCCATGGTTAACACTTCATTAAGGGTCCAAGCCCGAGGCTGCGTGTACCGCGTGTAACACGGTTCACACAACAATTAATTGTGCAAAGACCTCACCCAAAATGTTTTACCCACGTCCACCACTAGGTGGCGCTATAGCAGAAAAAACGTGTTTGGCCCTATAAGTCCCAAACCGTACATCGGAAATTTAAAAACCATATATCCACGCGTTCCCTGGATCCTACTGAATCTCGTGATATAGGCCACGCCCATTTCCGCCTAGACTTTTATGCGTGAAAAATCGCGATTTATCGAAAACCAACTTTTTCGAACTCCTCCTAGACCGTGCAATGGATCGGCACGAAACTTGGCACGTAGCATCTCCAGACCGACCTGACAAAAAGTTACATAAAGATTTTTTATAGCATAAAAACTACGAAAAAAACGTCTTTGCCATATCTCGGCCAAAATAAATGCTATCAAAGCCAAACTTTAGAATATTACTTGGTATGACCCTCTGAGGCTCTGAAACAAATTTCACAAAGATTGCCCACTAGGGGGCGCTACAGATACAACAAGTTTATATCTCATGAACCGCTTATCCAAATTTTACAAAATTTGATGGATACCATATAGGCTCACTCCTGAGGTGGTCCTTACAGTGGGGTACTGATTGGTTCAAGTGGGCGTGGCCTATGGGCCAATGTCTGGATTAACCACTTCCACTAAAGTGAATTACTTGAAATTAACAGGGTAGATGTACGATGGGTAGTTGACCTGACGTATTGAATATTACACATGTGGACCACTAGGTGGCGGTACAATGACGTCAAACATGTTTTTGCCTATAACTCCTACATTATACATCACACATTAAAAATCTTGATGTCCACGTGTTCACTACATCAAGCGGAGCCACAAGATATAGGCCACGCCCATTTCTGTTTAAAATTATTTTCACAATATTGCGACAAGTGCAAAACCAACTTTTTCGAACTCGTCCTGGGCCGTGCGACAGATCTGCACGAAACCTGGTGTATAGCATCTGCAGATGGCCTTGACAAAAAGTTACATAAAGAATTTTGCTACGTAATTGTGTGCGCATTTGACAACCAAACACATTTTCTGTAGTAAGCTACCAAACACATATCATATCATATCTCGGCCAAATTAAAAGTTATCAACATATCACTTGTGTGCACTGTTGACCATGCTTTTTTGATGCTCTGTACCAAATTTGGTAAAGATGAGCCATTAGGGGACGATATAATCAACATTTATTGGTTTTGTCAAAACACTCAATGCATTTGAATGGGAAATTTGCAATTGTAATATCTCTGCCACAATAAATGCTATCGACACCAAACCTGTGACAATCGTTTGGCATGCCGCCCGGAGGCTCTCTACCAAATTTGGTAAAGATCAGCCATTAGGGGGCGATATAATCAACATTTATTGGTTTCGTCAAAACACTCAATGCATTTAAATGGGAAATTTGCAATTGCAATATCTCTGCCACAATAAATGCTATCGACACCAAACCTGTGACACTTGTATGGCATGCCGCCCGGAGGCTCTGTACCAAATTTGGTAAAGATAGGCCATTAGGGGGCGCTATGATCAAAGTAGACAATTTTGGGCCATTTTATCATGTTTTTGTATCCAGCCTAGGAGACCAGAGTTTTTCTGGGTCATTGCGCTATTAATCCGTACCGTTACGTGCGCCTCTCGATGTTTCCCGGCGTTTTCCCTCCCGCTTTGGGTTCCACTTTCGAGCGCTTTCCGGGTCGCCGGGGTCAACTGGCGCGGGGAGGCTTGGACCCCGTTGTAAATTGCGTGCAGTTCTAGTTACTTTTATTTTTTTAAAGATTATTTTTTGGGGCATTTTAGGCTTTTTTGACAGGACAGATGAAGACATGAAAGGGGGGGATGACATGCAGCAAAGGGCCACAGGCCGAAGTTGAACCGCTGCGTTGAGGAGTAAACCTCTATTATATAGGCGCCCTAATATATGCTTCCTCTAGGCAATATTATTAAGAAACACTCAATTAACTGTCATTGTTACGCGGACACCCAATTATACCTATCAATCAAGACAAACGAAACCAGTCAGTTAGCTAAAATTCAAGCATGCATTAAAGATATAAAATCATAGATGACCTATCATTTTCTGATGGTAAACTCAGACAAAAGTTCTAGCCCGAGCAGGCTCCTCTCCTTAACCTGTCTCTCCTAATTATGCTGTTAAATTTTTAGACTGGCGGGGGACTTCCTTTGACACACTGAGCCCCTCACTCCTCTCTCTTTCTATTTGTGTGCATCCATGTCCCAGAAATGCTTGTTACTAACTTAGCTCTGAGGAGTAATTCCCTGGAGTCCTTATGTTCTTTTTCACCCAGCATGTTTCCTTGGATTAGGGTGGCTCCAAAATCATGGTTGCAGCTGTTGTTGTGGTCCTGCTACACGTCCTGCTATGCCTTGTTACATCCTGCTACACTCTGCAGTGCTATGCAAAGTCCTGCTACGTTTTGCTGTGCCCTGTAACACCCTGCAGTGCCCTGCTATGCCGTGAACTACTACAACTACTATTTCTAGTCACTGTTCCATTATCTTTTACTGTGATGGTCATTGCCAATAGTCATCACACTCTCAACAACACCGTCAGACACTAATCAAAGGGCACAATGCTCTTACAAACACTAGGGAGCAATTTCACTTTTGGCTAACGTGCTGTTGTTGATGCTGACTTGCGTTTAGCATACATTACATTCATTACAAATTTTACTTTAAATTAAGAGAGTGTTTAAACTTCACTTGGGGAAACTGACTTCACTTTCAGGGCTCAGTCGCTTCAGTCTTTGCCAGGATGCAGGGCAGCAATAGGCCGTGGTAAAGTTGGTTTTATATTGGATGTTGGATATACACTCACCTATAGGATTATTAGGAACACCATACTAATACTTGACCCCCTTTCGCCTTCAGAACTGCCTTAATTCTACGTGGCATTGATTCAATAAGGTGCTAAAAGCATTCTTTAGAAATGTTGGCCCATATTGATAGGATAGCATCTTGCAATTGATGGAGATTTGTGGGATGCACATCCAGGGCACGCAGCTCCCGTTCCACCACATCCCAAAGATGCTCTATTGGGTTGAGATCTGGTGACTGTGGGGCCATTTTAGTACAGTGAACTCATTGTCATGTTCAAGAAACCAATTTGTAATGATTCAAGCTTTGTGACATGGTGCATTATCCTGCTGGAAGTAGCCATCAGAGGATGGGTACATGGTGGCCATAAAGGGATGGACATGGTCAGAAACAATGCTCAGGTAGGCCGTGGCATTTACACAATGCCCAATTGGCACTAAGGGGCCTAAAGTGTGCCAAGAAAACATCCCCCACACCATTACACCACCCCCACCAGCCTGCACAGTGGTAACAAGGCATGATGGATCCATGTTCTCATTCTGTTTACGCCAAATTCTGACTCTATCATCTTAATGTCTCAACAGAAATCGAGACTCATCAGACCAAGTAACATTTTTCCAGTCTTCAACTGTCCAATTTTGGTGAGCTCTTGCAAATTGTAGCCTCTTTTCCTATTTGTAGTGGAGATGAGTGGTACTCGGTGGGGTCTTCTGCTGTTGTAGCCCATCCGCCTCAAGGTTGTGCCTGTTGTGGCTTCACAAATGCTTTGCTGCATACCTTGGTTGTAACGAGTAGGGCTGTAATCAACCAAAGAAAATCTTGGTCGACTGAAGTCCTGAAATTTCGACTAAAAATCAACTTGGGTGGGTGCGGAGGGGCGGAAAAAACCCGTTAGATTAATTAACTGTACTGTCCTGCAGTACTTGTCCTTGTAGGCTATTTGCAGTATATTAAATCGTTTTTGACCTAATTATGTTGCACTGAAATGACACTCGTCTGTCGGCTACCGTCGTTGCGTGTGGGTGCTCCAATAGTTATAAAACGATTATTAGACTATGAAATATGCCAATTCTGATATGTTCATATAGCCTATTCAAAACTGACAGGGGCAACGCAGAAAAGTTAGCTTACCGTTTTTAGGTGATATGCCAAATTTGTAGTCGAGCTGCGATATGCAAACTACTTGCAAACTTTGCATTCAATTTTTTTCCGTTATCTATTTTTGTAAAATGCTGCCACACTGCCGATGTCTTTGACATGGTGGAGGACTGACTGTAAATTAAACACTCACAATTAAATAAATATTCAGCAAACCACTAAACCAAGGCTTTCTAGTACTTTCTTCAATCTGTCCCCAGTGGGTTGTCTGACATTCAGTTTGGAGTTCAGGAGATTGTCTTGACCAGGACCACACCCCTAAATGCATTGAAGCAACTGCCATGTGATTGGTTGATTAGATAATTGCATTAATGATAAATTGAACAGGTGTTCCTAATAATCCTTTAGGTGAGTGTATATATCAAAAAATCTATGATGCAGTTTGACCTTCCAATAAAAATGCAAATCTACCTTTTGCTGAAATCTATATTTTAGAGAACAACATATGGTAGAAAGTCTGGAAACACAAATATTTCTCCATATCCTTTTTTCTTTTTTCCATACTTATCCAGACCCGGAAATTACTTAAAATCTAATCTAATTTACTAAAAATTACATACTTTTCCAGGTTTTCCATACCACATATGAACCCTGCAGAACTGAAATTGGGTTAATAGGGTAAATATACAGGCTCTTGGGGAGTGGGTCACTGTATATATATATTTTTTTATAAAAATCTTCATTGTCATTGCACATTGGGTAAACAATGAAATTGCAGTGCTTCTTCGGTCAGTGCATAATAATAAAAATTTAAAAACACTAAAAAAACACTAAAAACAATATAAGTAGAGAAGCAAGCAATATATACAACATTTACAATTTATAGCGCATACACTCTTTATGAATTTAGGGACCTGATGGCCCAGGGAAAGAATTTGTTTTTGAGTCTATTTGTCCTGCTCTTGAAGCATCTGTACCTTCTGTTAAAGGGCAGGAGGTTAAACAGGTGCTGTCCTGGGTGTGAGGGGTTGGCAGTGATTGCCCTAGCTCTCCTGATACACCATAGGCTGGCCATGTCTTCCAGCGAGTGTAGGGGACTGCCAGTGATAAGTTGTGCTATTACAGTTCGCATACCAAGCCATAATGTAGTAGGTCAGAACACTTTCAATAGTGCTGCGATAAAAGGTCACTATCAGCGATGTTGGTAAGCTTGTCCACCAGGATGTCAGGAACAATGTTGTTAAATGCCGAGCTGTAATCCTGACGTAGCTCCCTGGCTGATTGAGGTGGGTTAGTGCTGTGTGAAGACCTGTAGTGATGGCATCCCTATATAGATAGCTCTGTTTTTTTTAACTGTAATGTAGTGCTGTCAGTAGCGAGACAAATGAAAACAATCTGTGCTGCCTACACCGAGTTATCCTCCTGCTAGAGTTCACCACCAAACAGGCTTAAACAGGGAAAGATTTAGCCTCTGAACATGCTCAAAATGTCATTACCAGTGCGTAGCCATGTGCAGTTATTCCTTCCGAGAAAACACAGCGAATCTGACTGCAGTAGATGTGACAGAAAGGCATAAAAGTTGTGACAATCAACTTTACCAGAAAACAGGAAATGAAAAAAGAGGTATGTGCATAAGCTGAATTAGCAAAACTGGGTAGGCACTTTTAATGACATTTTGAACATGTTAAGAGTCTAAAAACACGCTTAAAACTTGCCTTTTTTAAGCCTGTTGGGTTCTAACTATAGCAGGAGGATAACACGGTGTAGGCAGCACCGATTGGTTTTGTTTTTCTCTCTACTGACAGCACTCCACATTTCCATAAACAGAGCTACGTGTTGAAATCGACATGAATTCACCTTTAAAGTTATAGGTCTGTATGCGTTGGGACATTTTGGTACTTTGGGACAGGGGTGATGGTTGCTGACTTCAGGCACCTGGGGATGGTTGCCTGTGACAGTGATAGGTTGAACAACCTAGTCAGGAATCCCACTAGCAGGTCAGCACAAGCACAGAGTACTTTTCTGAGTTACCGTCCGGACCGGCAGCTTTTCTGGTGTTAACAGTCAGTTCACCTGCCTCACCTGGTGTTCCTGGAGTGTGAGTGTGCTGTGACTGGACGTCTGTGGTGGCCATGCAGCTGAATGTGGAGTCTCTATCTCGAAGTGAGAAAAGAAAATGTTCAGTTCCTCGGCCAGAGATGCCTCAGCGATGGTAGTGATGGGTGTGGAGCCTTTGTAGTTGGTGATGCTCTGTAGCCCCTGCCACACCAGCGGGTTGTTATTGGCGAGGTGGTCCTCCACTTTCCTCTTATGAGCCGCCTTAGCAGTTTTGATGCCTCTCTGCAGCTATGCCCTCGCCACGCTGTACTGTTCTTTGTCACCTGACTTGAAGGCAGAGTTCCGGGTTCTCCGGGGTGTCCAGAGTGTTGAGTTTCTGTTGCTGCCCCACACTATCTTGCCTCCTTACTTGAAAGACACAATTTACATAATTAACTGCTATTGTTTGTTGTTTTAGTTATGTCTTGCAACAACTGTTTGTCTCTGAAGTCAACAGACAGTGTAACCATTAAAAATGAATGGCTTTGTGATCCTGACAGAAATCAAAAGTGATGGCTAACAACACACAAACACACAGCAGATTGTAAAGTACACATTTTGCAAGGCAGTTTGTAATTATGCATGTGCATTTGTTTTCTCTCTCAACTCTGGAACTGTCAGTTTGTATTGCCATATCAGCATGATGCATACCAGAGAATGACAATATTACTGAAATACTGAATGTGCAAAAAGCTTTTTACAGTGTCTCATGACATTCATTTAGCTGACGCACTGATCCAAAGTGACTTACAATAAGTGCATTCAACCATGTGGACAGGCTGCGGTGTATGCATCTGTACGAACAGGTTGTGGCAACGATGTTGGCAGGGAAGGACAGCAGAGTCGTATACAACGAAGCAAGATTTTGGAGTTATACGAGGTAACTTCAGGTTCAACCCAGGGTTGAGGGAAATAGCAGCAATTGGGGATTGTGTATCAGCTACATACCATGGAATATTAATGAAACACCTGATATTTTCTAACGAGCTACGCCGCAAATAAACCCCACCTGATCAGAACTAGAAAAGTAATAACCTTATTTTATCTATTTTAAAATTTGTATTAAATAATTTTAACTTTAAACTGCATTAAGAAAATTGGGCGGTAATCCTGGGTTTTTACCTTTCTTAGGATCCAAAGTTATCAAAGCCTGCCTAAATGTTGATGGCAGTGTAGCCTTCTCCAGTGCCTCTCTGTATACCTCAACTGAAGTGGAGCCGGTTAAGTTGGATATATGCAAATCTTACAATAATTTTGAAATGTCAAAAGTTTTTGATACTAAATCACAGGAAGGATTTTTCTATGGTGTTCCTCAAGGTCTTAGTGTCTTAATGTGGTATTTTGGAGAAATCTCTGATGATTTTTAGTTATTTTAGTCCTACAAAATGCAGACCCAGGGATCCACCATTCACTACCATAGACTGTATATAACGAATGGATAAAGCATCGGTGATATCACACATTAGTTTGTGTACTGCCGTTTTCAAGTTTTTTGCATTTTGGCCGTCACCATCTTGTTTTTAAAAAAAAACAGAAATGAACAAAGGGCGGAGCTGGAAAAAAAGGACACGTGCCTAAGCCAGTGTTTTCAATGACACTGCGTCAAACTAAATGCTAAAAGAGGGAAAATTGACTTCCGGTTTTGCTACAGAATGAAATGGCAGGCTTAACGCTTAGCGCCTGACAGTGTTATTTAGGCGTGTTTACGACCCTCATAAACTGAATTCTAAGAAAACGAAGTTGAATCCGTTAAGATTATGAACAAGGCAAAGTTAAAGAGATGAAAGATACATAATATAATGCCCAGTGTAAAGATTTACACCGGGCAGAACATGCTAAGGACGACATGGGGGAAGAAGGTCAACATGGCAGCGAATCGACAATGACGGAGTGCACGGGCGTTGAAGCTATAAGTAAGCACATAAGTGACTTTAAATCGGAACTAAAACACGATTTAAAATAGTTTAAAGACAAAATTAATAATAATAATAATAATAATAATAATAATAATAATAATAATGTATCCTTTATTAGTCCCACAACGGGAAATTACAATTTACACACAATACTACTAAGCCTTGGCACCAAAAAGGCTTTTGATAGGGTTAATTGGCGTTTCCTATATCAAATTTTGCATAGATTTGGTTTTAGCGAGCAATCAGTAGGGATCATTAGAACACTTTATCAACAACCAACAGCAAGAATAAAAGTCATTGGATCATTGTCTCCATTTTTTACATTAGAGAGAGCACTAGACAAAGTTGTTGTCTCAGTCCCACCCTGCATGCGTTTTACATTGAACCCCTGGCCCAGGCAATTTGCCAACATGAAAAAATATGAGGCATTAAGAACACAGACCATTTAGTATTATGCTGGATATAAAATAAATATTACAAAGAGACAACTCCTGTCATTCAACTGTAATCCTTCGAAGGACAGAAAAGATAGAAACGTTCTAAGATGGGATATGGACGTATTTAGGGGTGAACATAGTAACAATTTATATGAGGCAAACTATAATCCAATTAACCAAAATATTAAAAAAGATATTGCAAGATGGTCCAGTCAGTGGACTTTAGTAGTAAGATTAACGTAATTAAGATGAACATTTTGCCTAGATTGCTATATGTATTCCGGGCCTTACCAGAAAAGGTCTGTCAACACCAATTCTTAGCCTGGGATATGCTTTTTTTTAGATTTATCTGAGACGGAAAGAAGCCTAGAATAAAATATGCAACCCTTTAGTTGGCCAAACATAAAAGAGGAATGATGCTCCCAAATCTCAAAGATTACTTTTGTGCAGCTCAGTTCCGCCCCTTAGTTCTTTGGTGTAATGACAACTATTTTGCTAGATGGAAGGAAATTGAGACATGTGTTGGAGGCCATCAGATCCAGTCAGTGTTAGGAGAAAAATAAATCCCCTCATTAGTCAAATGTAAAGGAGACGCTATAACTTCTAACGCTCTAGAGTTCTGGTTTAACTTTGTGAGGCAGGTAAAACTAAGGAAAGACCAAAGAGTTCTTAGATGGATAGCCTTTGACACCCAGTTTAAGCCAGGAGTTAATAATGCCATATTCAAGGATTGGGCGGTAAAAGGTATTAAGACAGTGTGTACAATAATGGACAACAACAAATTACAAGCTTTCCAAACATTAAAATAAAAATTCTCCCTTCACAATCGGGATTTATTTAGGTATATACAATTTAGGGATTACTACAACAAAGAATTGAAAATGGAGAACTTGCAATAATTTAGTCCAGTTAAAAAATATATGATGAGTGCTTATGGACCAAATAGTAACTAATTAAAATCATTTCAATGTTTTATGAAAGAATTACAGAAAGGGGCAACTCAACATGAAAGAAATTCTTTATTAGGAATAATCCCTTGAGATGTGACATCTCGTTTTCGAGGGAGTCCTTCAAGGCAAAAAAAACAAAAATACAGTACATTCACAATTAGACAAAACAGTTAACAAAACAACTTGAAGGGACATAAAAAAAATACATACATCCATGTTTGGAATGTATGTTCAAATACTCAAATACTGACAAAAACAAAAGCTCTCCATCACACCAAAATCACCCATATCCTCCCCATTCCAACCAATAAATATTAGACAATAAACAGTTAAGGTTATTAATATAGACAGTTTTAAAAAGATGAATAAATAAAAAAATATACATATAGTATATACAAATACATACATTACTTACATGCATATTCATAAATACATATGTACACACATACATACATACATACATACTGTACATGTACATACATATACAAACACACAAACAAATAATTAAAAATAAATAAAAAATCAAGTATAAGTATCAATTATGAATATCAAGCATGAGAAAAACCGTTGCAGCTTGTATGCAAATAATTACAAAGAGATATCTTAAACTGGTGAAAAGAGGAAAGAGCTCAAGGAACATTATACTTAAAATCAAGATGGGATAAGGAACTAAAAGTGGAAATCCCATCAGATGTATGGTAAGATATGTGTGAAACTCAACATACTTCCACAAGTTCACAACAACTGAGGGTGTTTAACTGGAAGAATTTTGTTTCTTTATTGCACCTCAGATTAGCAGTAAAACATCTTCAGCCCTGTTGGAGAAAATGTGGTTGCTTAGTAGCACATCACGCGTATCTTTTGGAGTTGTGAAAAACTGACGTCATTTTGGGAAGATATACATTTAGTTTTGAGGAATGTACTTGGATACAAGATTCCTTTCTCATGCATTGTCTTATACTTGGGTCATATTTCACTTGTAACAGTACAGAGGGACAGGTACCTAGTCAAGATACTCCTTACAGCAGTGAGGAAAGCGATAACAGAAACTGGTATAAGCCTGATTGTCGTAAATGGGAACAATGGTTTGATGTCATACAAAAAATAAGGGTAATGGAAAGGTTGACTTTTGTTTTAGGTTTGAGAGAAGGTCTGTATGCCCAAAAGATGGCTGAAGTGGACACTTCAATAAATAAAGCATAATGACATTGGTTCACAGCTTGGACTCAGTGGATAAAACATTGACTTGAAATGTATACATTTTTATTTCTAAAACTGTAAGATGAACTGTATGCTGAGGTTGAATTATTTGGTATAATGTCTTCCTATTGCAATACCACAAAAGTACTTTAAAAGCTTCGACCAAATAAGCAAAACATTCTTTTGGAAGGGTAAACATGCAAGGTTAAAATTAGAAAGGCTTCAGGTGTCAATCAATAAGGGTGGCATGGGCCTCCCCAAACTAGCCCTGTATCATTATGCCTTTTGCCTGAGACATAGAGCTCAGTGGACTGAGAGAGCCCTCCCTGGTTTGAGATTGAAGATGGTTCTCCCCACCTAATGCTCTGTCTAGCAAAATACCCTCAAAGTTAAAATCCCACCATATTATACCCAACCTCTGTAATGTGTGGAAGAAGTTTTCTAAAGCTTTTAATATCAATGTCTTTTTAAAAGAATATTTTTTGGGGCTTTTCCCTTTATTTTTAAGGGTTGACATGAAAGGGGGAGAGAGATGGGGGGATCACATGCAGCAAAAGCCACAAGTTGGAGTTGAACCCGGGCCGCTGCAGGACTCAGCCAACAACGCTATTACTAGGTGAACTAGAGGCCACCCCAATATCGATGTCTATCTTCAGCGCCGCTGCTAGCCGTTTTGGTGCCCTAAGAATAATTCCTTATACAAAATATTCAAACAAAGAATATTTTACTGACATTTTTTTTATAAACATTTAAAACTGAAAGACTGCATTATTTATCAACTATTTGATAAATCTAATCCAATTAAATATAAAAGCATAATAGAATGAGTTGCAATATCGCACACAATTCAACAATAATGTTTGCTTTAGATCATTCATAATGACATTTTATATTTACTGTATATCTTACCTACAGGATTAAAAGCAAAATGATACACCTTCCACAAGACTACATTTCTGTTTTTACTGTCAGTGAATAGCACAGAGTGAAAGTCAACGTTTTCTTTATATCTAGTGACATTGTTAATGTCGTTAGTTCAGATTAGTACTGGTAAACTTATCTAGATCTAGGAATAGAAGGCATCATGCTCTCTCCTTTTTATTTGACAAAAACACAGAATTTTAAAATACATCCATATTGAAGTTTTTTTTAAGGAAGGAGCAGGTTGGGTCACACACAGACAGAAGCACACACAGATAGCACTCAAGTAGCAAAATCAATCTTTGGCTTTGCAGTGAGTGCTGGCCACAAATGCACGGCCACAAAGAGTGGTGTCTGTCAGTCCCCTCGACCTGCAAGTAGGCGAGGGCCCGTTCATCGCTGCTTGCAGCTTTCATTATTATTATTATTATAGAAACAGACTTCTTTTTGGAACCACTGGAGTCGCACCCTGCTGGAAATTAGATGTAATGCAGGTTTAAGACACTTCTTCCTGGAGTCCTTATGTTCTTTTTCCCCCAGCATGTTTCCTTGGATCAGGGAGGCTCCAAAATCCTTGTTGCAGCTGTCGCCGTGGTCCTGCTACACGTCCTGCAATGCCCCGTTGCTCTGCTGTGCCTTTTAATGCCGTACAGTGCCCTGCTATGCCATGAACTACTACAAACTACTATTTTAGTCACTATTCCATTATCTTTTACTGTGACTGTTATTGCAACTCTTCACTTCAACCCCAACCGGCCATCAAACACGGCCTACCAAGAGCCTGGGTCTGTCCGAGGTTTGTGTATGGTCTAGACCTACTCTATCTGTAAAGTATCTTAAGATAACACTAGTTATGATTTTAAAATGTAAATAAAATTGAACTGAATTTTAACTGAGCACAGTGAGTTGTTTTTGATAGCTGGCAGAGTGAGAGCATCATCAACAAATGCAGGATTGGTGATAGATCAGCTTTGTACTCATATCAATCAGTTAAAAAAGCCAAGATTATGTCTGTATTACTTTATTTGAATTACTGCAGTTTTATTACTCATTTATTTGAATCTGCTAATAAATAAATATAAAAGAATATATTTGTTTATATATAGTTTCTGATTCAACTTCACACTGTCTAGCCAGACTGTTCTCACCCAGAAACAAACGTACAGTATACCAGTAGGTCGATTGTGCAATCAACTTATAATGGCCTGTAGTTACAGTTGTGTTTAAAATAATAGCAGTCCAACATCACTAACCTCATAAATCATATTTTTGGTAGCAGTTCAACATCACTAACCTCATAAATCATATTTTTGGTAGCAGTTCAACATCACTAACCTCATAAATCATATTTTTGGTAGAAGTGATATTTCTACATGGCACTAGTAAGTGTTGGAGAGTCATAGAAAACCAACAGACCCAACAGATGACATGCATGCTGCTCATTCTGTGTAATTGAATCTGTAATTTAAAGGGGCATGTTCAAAATAATAGCAGTGTTGTGTTCAATTAGTGAGGTGATTGATGCTGGGAAGAAACAGGTGTCAATTATGACCCATATTTAAGGAAGGAAGGAAGCAAATGTTGTGCATGCTAGTTATAGTGCATTTCCCGCATGTGAAGCAAAGCTATCAGCTAGAAGCCCTCACAGTCCCATTGCTAAAAAAAAGGCGTACTGAATAGGTTGAAATTTGCCAAAGGACACAATGACTGGCCAAAGGAGAAATGGCGCAACATTCTGTGGACTGATGACAGCAATATTATTCTTTTAGGGTTTAGGGGTGCCGCAGACAGTTTGTCTGACGGCCTCCCATGCACTGAATTCAAGCCACAGTACACTGCGAAGACAGAAAAGGATGGTGGTGCAAAAATTATGTTAGGGGGATGTTTCTCACACTGTGGTGTTGCGCCTATTTATCACATACCAGGGATCATGGATCAGTTTCAATACATCTAAATGGTCGACTCCATGTAACATAGATGTGAAGCAGTTCTCAGAAATAATGGTTATGCAACAAAATATTAGTGCAGGGATTCAAAGTAAAGCAAACCCTTTAGACATTTTCAGTTTATACAGTAAATGTTTGAGTTTGTAAAGAAAAATTAAAATACTGCTATTTTTTTTAACAGAATAATATTCCTTTTTCTTCACTTTCTGTAAAAGTATAACACAAACAATCAATTTTGGTCATGTTTTGATTTGAAACTGAATGTGCAGTGTTCCCAATGCACTGATATTATGGAATTAAAAGCTATTCTAAAGATTTTGACAACTGTACATTTGTTGTTTTGTACATTTGTTGTTAACAAAAATCAACCTCTTCAGGTATACTTTCATAATCTTGTCAGACACTTAAAATAATAATCCGCCATGTCAGGCAAGAGCACTTTTAGTGGATGTAAATTGAGGGTGCACACTTACATTACACTGCAGCTTGTTTTGCTGCTGCCGACTGCAGAGGTCTTGCCTACATACTGGACAATTTCAAAAATTGTTGCTCCTATCAGTCATTTATAATAATACCAAAGTTACCCTTTAAAGGGCTGTACTTAAAATTCAAAACATTAGTATAGCAGCAGACAAATATTTTCTATGTAAAGATATAGTGGAATAATGGCGTCCTAAACAGAGAGTTAAGTCACACTCCCTCTTTGTTATTCATGCTTCTCTGTTCTTTGTTTTGATAGTTGCTCGGTCTGTGAAAGCTGTGTGGTGGCAATTCCAGGCTGCTGTTTTCCCCCTCAGTATATCTGCATTAAAGAAAACAGTCACAAGTTTAAAACAGCCACCATGGTCGTGTGTTACGGCCACTGGTCAGCCGTTTAATGATGTTAAATGCTGAAGCTTTATTACCCAGGTTATTTTGTGTCCAGGTCTGCGTGGCATGGTACGACTGTGCAAGGGCGCTGGAGGGTGGGTGATGAAGGTGCTGCGGCCAAGTCGACAGGGAGTAGACCAGTGTAAAATTATTTTATTTATTTATTAAATTATTTATTATTTTTCACCAGATGAGGTGTCTGTCAGAAAAAGTATATAAAATGTTTTAAATATTCAAATGTTATTAATTCCCCTGATCTGACTGTCAAGTCAAATCAAACACAAGTCAGTTGAAGACAGCTGCTCAGGTCAGTGTCAACGCAATTTTGCAGACTTTTGTTTTAACAAAGGATCTTAATCTTTAACAGAAAGGTCGACCTCCTTAGAAATTCTTTCCATAATGTTGTCAGACACTATATATTAATCTGAATCTGTCAGTAGGAAAGCGAGCACTTTTATGAACAAGCTGGACAATTGTCCTATTAATTTACATTGTAGCTTGTTTCTCTGCTGCCGACTGCAGCGATCTCGTTTAATACTGCATCATGTCAAAGGAAAATATTTCCTCAATAGTTTTTATTGTATCCGATACTCAATGAGCTGTTGCAGAAACAAACCTGAATTAATAAAGCAAAAGCTGTCAGATAAATGCAGTTCAGTAAACATGACAACATTATGAAATATTGGGACTTTTTAACTTGAAATATTAGGACTTTTTATCTTGAAATATTAAGACTTTTTATCTTGAAATATTCCCCTCTGAGTATGTGGAGTATGAAGTAGCAGCAGGGGTGATTCTAGGATCAGACCTTTGGGGGGGGGCTCAGCCCCTAATGAGAACAGCTCTAGATCTAGTGTCCCCGTTTTAAGTTTTACAGATAAAAACATGACGTGTTTTGGAGGTATACGCTTCTGAGTTGAAAATGTCCCCGGATTTTGTCTGAGAAATCTGGTTACCTTAATGTCGGGGTTCTGGGTAGCCTGCTATATCAGGTCATGTCTTTATATCTGAAATGGCTTTAAAGGGAGTGATGTTATTGTAATGAATGAAAACGAGGATATGTGTAAGTGTGTGCATTGGCAGCACACCCTCCTCAATGAAAAACAATATTGACCTTGTAGTAGAAAAAGGAGCCTCATATAACAATGACATTTCCTCCTATGGAGTCCGATTATTCGCATTCGGAAATCAACACTTTTTGACAAGATGGCGGATAGTGTAAACAACTGCTAAACTGCCTCGTCGGAGGCTTTGCTACTTTTGGCTCTTTTCTTGGGAAAAACATCAGGCCTCAGATGATGAACACTGAATAAGGTAATGCTACTTACATTTTCAGTAAATTGTGAAAGTTTAATTTACACTTTGCAACGAATTGGTAGAACGTTGACTGTAAACTAAAACTTGGTGCGTACTGAACTTGGAACCACGTCCTGTCTGAGATCAGCAGAGATTGAGAATTACTCATGGTCAATGTGAAACTAACTATTAAATTTAATGTAGAAACTTAGAAACGCTAGGCAAAATTGTGAGTGACTGAAATTTTAAAAAGTCACACCACCAAATATCTGGATTATATTTGTTTGTTGAATAAGCCCAGGCACAAGGGTATGTAAACACCTTAAGAACACGCTTTCTCCCCACCTCTTAACTGCTATATATTTTTCTCATTGTTTGGTTGTACCAATAAATGATCAGTGATTGTTCAAAAAGTTTCAAAAGAATGCCTTAAATGTATATGTATTTCAAATAAATAAAGCCATATGCCCTAAAGCAGTCATCTCTAGGATCGATTTATTTTATTTTTATTGGCATGTGACACACATACTTCGACCACTCCCTTGTGTGGCCATGAACATGACTTCACAAACATTTGCTTTTCTGTTGATTTGGATTCTGGATGCATCATTGCTTACCCTCTTCCTAACCTGCATTTTAAAACATACACACACACACACTTGCACTCCTCTTTCTCTCTGTGTTGTTCACAGTGAGCTGAATGTAACAACTCATGGTTGAGCAGGCAGTAATAAAATTAGCTGTTTAGAGTAAGCCCAAAATACCGCCGGCTATGACAACTGAATCAAGTCAAAAGTTGCCAGATCCAGCAATGTATTCTGACAATGAATGTGTGTTTTTGTGTGTGTGTGTGTGTGTGTGTATATGTGTGTGTATATGTGTGTGGCACCATTTTGGCCAACAGGATCAAACACTCACAGTGTGGTCAAATTGAGTTCAGTAAAAACAAGTAAATGGTGCATGTGTTTGTGTCTGTGCGAGTGTTAGCCGCCTAAAGACAATATATTTCCAAGTTCAAAGTTGAATAAAATGTCAAAAAAGTACAAGGCTGGATTTGGTTGTGTTTTGCTTGAAGGAGTTTGAGCAAAATGTTCTATTTGGCAAGAACCATCTTCAGCATACATGAACATGTTTAACGGTTCAAAAAAGAATTAAAACTGCTGGATCCTTACTTTGACATTATTTTCTGTTATTTTACAATAAATAAAAAAAGATTACAGTAGCTTGCAATGACAACTTCACCCTAGTCTGGCTATCACCAGACCAAGCCAAGCTCAAGAACCGATTGTGGCATCAACTGTTTGCTGTGCTTCAGTGGCCGCTATGTTGAATGTAAACAAGAAGCTGCTCGGTTTCTTCTCTATCGTCATTGTGTTAAACCCGCCAATAGCGTGCAAAGTAGATAAGCCAGTTCGTGATTGGTTCCTGCAAAATTGTGAACTGAAGCAGGAGGTTTCCAGACCGAGCTGCAGGGCAAAATCAAATTGCCGGCAGAGGTTAACCCAGTCTAACTTTACCCCACACTATGCGTTCTAATCTGTCTGGGACTAATTGCAAAAATAAATCTTCAAATTCATGTTCAGGCAACTGTTTACATAAAAGGAATACAAGTATTTGAAGTTCTGCCGATGTCCACAGAGTTGTTTGCCAAATGTTTCCTGGCAGCTCTGTTGAGCGTGGATAATGTATCTTCCTGGCGTGATTTAGATGCTCTGAACAACACTGGAAGGGAACACAAATTAAAAAAAACACAAAGCCACAGTGAATGACTGTGTTCTTCCCTGTGGTAAAGCATTTCTTCACTTAAGGGAGTGGAATCTTAAAGATGAGAATGCCTCTATCCACTTGGCATGAATGCTCAATGAATAATTGGATGAGTATGAAAATATGAAAATGATCTGGACCGTCTATTGCGCTCAGTGCTGTGGAAAATTTACGTAAAAGAAAGTGCATTTAAGTTGTACTGCTATAGCCCAGTGTCTACATTTATTTATAGGTATTTGTGTGTCTGACTAATATGTATTCCAAACTGGACTTGATCAAAAGTAAATAGGTCCCTGCATCTAATTAATAATTGTACACGGGAATGGAGTACAGTAGTTGTAAAAAGCTGTGGAGCTTTGAAAGGTGACACTTGATGCTCAAGCAGGCACAGGTGTCAGTATGGATATAAAGAAGCAAAGTAAGTAGAGACAAAATTATGAAACGAGAAGGTAAAAAAAAGAAGAAAGGAAAAAAGTAGAGAGGAAGTTAGGAGGCTGGTACAATTAGATGATAGTTACCCAGAGGAAAAGAAAACTAGAAAAGAGCTCTCAAAAATGTCACATGCATTTCTCATAGACATTGAGATTTAGGCTTATTTCTCCTTTTTCTCATGTTTTTCTCCTGAGAAAAAGACTCACAAAATCTCAAATTAGTCTCCATTTGAGTTTCAAAATAGATCTCATCAAGCGCTGAAATAAGTCTCAGATTTTCAAGTTTTGTGCCTTTTTTATCTTAGGCATACAGTGAGGAAAATAAGTATTTGAACACCCTGCTATTTTGCAAGTTCTCCCACTTAGAAGTCATGGAGGGGTCTGAAATTGTCATTGTAGGTGCATGTCCATTGTGAGAGACATAATCTAAAAAGAAAAATCCAGAAATCACAATGAATGATTTTTTAGCTATTTATTTGTATGATTCAGCTGCAAATAAGTATTTGAACACCTGAGAAAATCAATGTTAATATTTGGTACAGTAGCCTTTGTTTGCAGTTCCAGAGGTCAAACGTTTCCTGTAGTTTTTCACCAGGTTTGACACACTGCAGAAGGGATTTTGGCCCACTCCTCCACACAGATCAGTCAGGTTTCTGGGCTGTCGTTGAGAAACACAGAGTTTGAGCTCCCTCCAAAGGTTTAGGTCTGGAGACTGGCTAGGCCACGCCAGAACCTTGATATGCTTCTTCCAGAGCCACTCCTTGGTTATCCTGGCTGTGTGCTTCGGGTCATTGTCATGTTGGAAGACCCAGCCTCGACCCATCTTCAATGCTCTAACTGAGGGAAGGAGGTTGTTCCCCAAAATCTCGCAATACATGACCCCGGTCATCCTCTCCTTAATACAGTGCAGTCGCCCTGTCCCATGTGCAGAAAAAAAATGTTAATAGTTGGATTCTTACTGATTGTATGGGGTGGACAGATGTCTTTATGCTGCTAACAACCTCAAAAAGGTGCATCTAATTTAGGATAATAAATGGAGAGGAGGTGGACATTTTGAAGGCAGACTAACAGGTCTTTGAGGGTCAGAATTCTAGCTGAATCATACAAATAAATAGTTAAAAAAATCATACATTGTGATTTCTGGATTTTTTTTTAGATTATGTCTCTCACAGTGGACATGCACCTATGATGACAATTTCAGACCCCTCCATGATTTCTAAGTGGGAGAACTTGCAAAATAGCAGGGTGTTCAAATACTTATTTTCCTCACTGTATATATTAGATAGCTCTCTTTTTAAACTCAATATATTCACATCTTAGTCTAATTCATGCATCTCATTCTAAGCTCACACAGAGCAAACAAAGAGCTCTCCACAAGCACTCTCTAAATCCTCATCCAGATTTATTGTTTTCTTTAAAAATAAAAAATTAACTCAACTTGTCCATTGCCATGGCGTTTATATGCTTGTCCATGACGAAAAACACATTCCCATGACATTTTAAACAGATGTTTTGATATTTACATGGTGAAAATTGGGGTTACATAATGCAAAAAAAAATCAAATTTAACTATTTTTCACTGGACATTTCAAAATCAATAATCTATCAATTTACTTGCTAATTAGTAATAAGGATGATAGCCAGTTAGTCTATCATTAATATTGCTTAGCTCCAAGTGTCTTTCAAGTGCTGTGCCATTTTCAAATTTAGTAAGCATTAACTGTTGCCTGAAAAAATGTCAACAAACACAAAACTTCTCTGAGTACAAATAACATTTGAAAAATGAATTAAAAAACAATCATATCCAAATTCAAAGTTTTTTCTCTCTCTATCAATTACATTTATAACTGCAATAAACTGATGGACCATATTTTCATGTATACAAGCTAAAGAGGAAAACATTGCATAAAGTGTCACAGTAAGATGTTGAGCCACCACACCTTGTCATTGGTTCTCCAAGTCTCTGAACTCTACTGGAGGAGGAAGACTATCCTTCCAAAAGATTAATTCATCTTTTTGATCTCCCCTAAGTTTTCAACTGGGTTGAGAGCTCATGACTTTTAACTTAACAAACCATTTGTGACCTCTCGTGCCCTATGGATGGGGACATCCTGTAAGGATCCCATCAGGATAGAAATGTTTTATTGTAGGAAAAAGGTGGTCACTCAGAGAAGCTCTGTATTTATTTGCTCTAAGAGAACAAGATCCCAAATTGCCAGTATATGGAGAGGGATGGCTCATCTTACATATGACTTTTTTCAACATATTTGTAGGTCTGTATTATTCTATCACTCTTTATACAGATCTTTTGTTTTTCATCTCTTTGCTTCAGATATTAGGAGAATCCAGGCGAAGGCCCACTAAAGCTGTATTGGTGGCCTGTGGTGCCCAAACCTTGCTACTGTTGTTTTTTTTCCTTTAATCTTTTTACCAGTCTGTATGTTTGTGAGAAATACAGACTAACACTAATACCATCAAACACATATGTAACGTCTTTGGAAGAGAAATATTCATGCTAAAAGAACTTTTAAGCATTTTCAGCCTCCATTTCTGACAGGACAGTTGAAGACACGAAAGGGGAGAGAGAGGGGGAACGACATGCAGCAAAGGGCTGCAGGCCGGAGCCGAACCCGTGCCCGCCACACCAAGGAGCAGCCCCCGACACACGGACGCCTGCGCCACCAACCGAGCCATCCGGGCACCAAGTCTAACTTCATTCATCATCCATCTCGTATCCACCCATTCCTCCGCCAGTAACACTGGGCTACAGCCATCCTTAGTATCCACAGCCTCTGTATACCATGTCTAGAATGATATACAGTCCTACTATTCCTAAAAGATCATCTGCTGTTCATAATGAGGAGAGTCAGGCTAGTACGTCTGAATACAAGAGTTCTTCATCAAGCTCAGGAACATCTGCAGACACTTATATCATTGAACGTGATCCACTACCTGAATATAGAGTACCATGTGTGCAAATTAAATCAAGAGAAGGCTGAGTTTGGTAAAATTAATGAAGGCAAAGGGGAAATTGGAGGATGTGCTGTGTAGTATCAGTAAGATTACATTAATTAATTATTATTATTATTATTAATTATTAATTCGTGAAGATTACATTGTAAAGTAATAATTCAGCTGTACCAAGGTTGTGGCCTCTTCCTGTCCTCTACCCGGTTGGCTGCAATCCATGCGGATGCAAGAAAGGACTGCCTTTGACTATTTCATGTGCTTTTTGATTAAGTCCAAAGTCGATGGGATTCTTAGTAAGTACATAAGTTGTTTTGTAGATCTGTGTTTTGTGTGTTTATTTACACAGTTGGACTTTTTCATGTTTTGTTTTACAACATCCACATGCACTAGTTGCCAACGAATTTAACCGCTGCCAATATATCAGTCAGGCTCTAATTTAAATTCCCCAAAGAAACTCAGTTGACAACTTATTAAAAGTTGCAGCTCTTAATATGATTAAAAAATTAAAATTTTCTTTTCAGTACTGCTTTTAACAACTTTTTTTTTTAAACTGAAGAAACAATTTCATGGTGTTATCTGCCCAATTTCAATCAAACTTTCTGAGTTTGTACACACTGTATAATGGAATGTGTAGCTAAAAGGGATGCTTATTATAGATTTTTATTTTTTGGCTAATTGCCAACCCTCATTAACCGATCATTATCCGTTAACCAGCAAGCATGCAGCTGCTAATACACATCTCACACAATTCCGTGTCTGCCACTTTTATAGCATATGAGGCTTTTGTTTCTCTCTTTGGAGCAGGATATTATTATTATAAACCGTTATTATAAACCAACCATAGGGCTACACTCTGTAATACTGCTCACTTCATTTCTACACTACATCTGGAGTGAAGCTATGTTGTCATTTAGTTGTTCAAATGCTCAGTAATAGTACCTACTGTAGCAGTTGCAGTTCTAATGCTCAGTACTAGTACCTGCAGTAGCAGTTCTAATGCTCAGTACTAGTACCTAGTAGTATTGTCTATGTAGCTATTATGAGTTATCACTATATATCAGAGGAATGGCTATATACTCATAAATCCTGGGTGTTCTGACACTATTTTTGCTTTTATAGCAATAAATAACCCAAATTGATTGTCTTGATACTGTCATGCATAAGACCTTTTTTTCTGTCCTGGACTCGGTCTTGACTCAGACTTGAACGTCTTTGGACTCGGTGTTGACTCGGACTCGACTAGTCCTGGTCTTGGACTTGTCTTGGACTCGACAAAGGTGGTCTTGACTACAGCCCTAGCTGTCAGTAGCAAGAAAAACAAAACTAATCAGTGCTGCCTACACCGTTTTATCACCCTGCTAGAATCTTGTCGTTTTTGGCTGAACATAAATCATTTAGTGCTCTTAAGAATACAATTATTCACAACATGGGTTAGGTTTCAGTTAAGAATTAGTTTAATGCCATTCTAATCCAAATATCAATCAACCTACCTAGGTCAAATCTTAAACACTGGTCTATGAATAAGGCTTTATTAACAATTTTCTGGTTGAATGTTCAACTAGAAGGCCCTACAAGTCATGATGCTGAACATGAATCAGAATTTCAGGTATTTCACATCTTTAGCAGACCACTCAACAATCCACTGGAATGCAGGAAATTACATCTACTTAATCCAAAATTTCTCCAGCTATGTCTGCTTCACAGAATGTAACCAGTATTGTCCTTCTCAAGTAGGCTGCCTCTATCAACGGCTTTGAGTCTTCCCACAAACCACCAGAATACAGAGTACAACATCAAATTAATTCAAATTCTCTGATATCTGAGCCACCAACTAGTGTGGCTGCGTGCGCGGCCTAATAATGGTCACCCCTGACAAAATCTCACTCCAAGGTTTTTTGAAAAGTTGGAAGGTACATAGCACAGAGTACAAATACTGTTACAAGTAAAAGTCCTGAATTTGAATAGTACGCATTATGCAGAATGACCATATTAGATTAGATAGATTAGATGATGTTATTATTGATATTAGATAAATAAATAATATTTAAAATGTTAATGTGGAATCGTGATAAAGTTTTAAAGGGAGAGAAACAGAGCGTCTCTGTAACCATAATTATTCTATTTTACCTATTCTATTTTATTTTTTATTTTACCTGTGTGCATAAGGCAATAGAAAAGGGAGATGCTGGGCTGCCAGAGGAAGTGCTGACTGAGTTTACTTTGAGGAGCAAGTTACTCCACCGATTTTAATGGACATTTCTATTTTTTACTCTTGGCTGATGTGGAAAAGTTTGTGTATTGATAAAAGCAAATTGCAGCAAAGTGCAAAAGTACTTCTAGAGATTTTTTTTCTTTTCGTTTGGGGTTCGACTGGTGCACCTTTAATTACGTCATGTTGTCTCTGACTGGAAAATAAATGCATCCCTCTGCTTATCTTGATCTATTGCTGTAGCTGAATATCAAGGCCCTAAACACACCCCTGATCCCAACATATGATGTTAGTGAACAGTCGGTGGCTCTCAAGGGCAGCGATTACTTAGCAATAAACAATGGATAGGTGAGAAATGAATTAACACAGCCCATATCGCTTTTACCAAACACAGACAAAACATTGTAATATTTTTTATTCTGGATCAAGCTTTTGCTCACTGCTGTTTATGATACAAGTTTTATTGCATTATGCAACCTCCGCTGGGTAAAACCCAGGTGTTAATGTGTGGAACAATGACATTGTGAAGTCCTGGCCATGAGCAGGGAATACAACTTTTCAGTCATCTTTAATAGCCAAGATTGTGTGTTTCATGTAATACACCAGCTTCAGAAAAAGAACTGTCTCCATGTTGAGTTGCTGGTTAGCATGGCAACGACTTGCAGTGCATCTCCCATGAGCTGAAGCAGCTGTTGTCCTTATTTTGTAGCATCTGAAAAGTGATTTGACAATTAATCAATTAAATGCTGAACATTTTTTCCTCTGGAGCTGTCGATCTTCCCATACTTGGTGCATTAATGCTAACAGTGACTCTGTTGAGCAGCTAATGGCAAGCTAACAAGATACACACATGCAATTGTGTGGCAGTGGGCAAACTCTCATTAGCTTTGTATTTTCACACTTTCTTCCTTTTTTTCTTGATCACACACACACACACACACACACACACACACACACACACACACACACACACCAAGAGTCCTTCCCTACTGCTCAACTGGTCCTTATCACAGCTGTAGTCTGCTGTGTCAGTAACAATCTGGGTATGTACAGTCTCTCATTAGCCTCTCTCCCTCCTCCCTCTTTGCTGGGCCCTGTCCTTTGTAACTCTTTCTGGAGTCTCTGTTCCTTGTTCCCTCATTAGTCCCTCTCTTTTGACTTCTGCAACTATTTTACGGCATCTGTGTGTGTGTGTGTGTGTGTGTGTGTGTGTGTGTGTGTGTGTGTGTGTGTGTGTGTGGTATCCATGACTTTCTATGTTTGTTCTTTGAGCTTAATAGCTTGGGTATTGCTAAACCAGCTTTAACTATGGCAGAAGCAGAGAGAAAGAGAGCTATACTTTACAGTCGCTTGGAATCTGTTGTTTACATTTTTGTTGTATGACAATGAAAAAACTATTCGAGATGAATAAATGCAGAAAAATAGAATAGCAAGCCCTCCCAAGACTTGACCTCAAGCAGTATCATACACTACTATATAAAACACTGGGTATACCAGTATTTTGAGAAGAGACACACTTTTAGTAATGGCCAAAAAAAGACTAATATAACTTTGTGAACTATTTTATTTATTTTCTGAGCCCACTAGAGGGAACTCTTGGTTAAAAGGCTCAAGGAATAGCAATTTAGTGTGCTTTGAACCCTTTGTTAAACTGAAAGTGCCATCTAGTGGGCTCAGAAAAAAATACATGAATTCACAAAGCTTTAAGAGGCTTCATTTGGGCATCACTACACTGTTTAATGTTATTCATTTATCTGAGTACTAAGCAGTATAATATTCAAAATTCAAAACTACTCATGTAAGAAATACAGTTGGATTACCCCTATACTATATATCCTAAACTAACACAGTTTATCATTGTTTGTCATAATTACCTTTTATTTTAGCCAGTATAGATGAGATAGGACATTGTATAAAATATATATTTTTTAAGTTTCATTCAGGAAAAGGGGAAAGAAAGAGCATGATAGATCAAAGCATTTATAATGGATCAAATTTAATGATCCATAGTAAAAAGGGAGACAGGAAGCTATCAAATTTGAGGGTGAATGATAGAAGTAATATACTTCTGTTGTACAAAAGGAGTGTAGCTGGACTTGCTTACTACATGTTTCTGTTGCACTCTTTTCAATGAGTAAAAAAAATGAACGCTATAAATAATCCTTTAATGCTGCATATTAGCTGGACACCACTTTACCAGGTTAAGACATAGTGACAACTACACAACAATCTAATTAACGCTAGCAGTGATGCTTTCGCCTTTTGCGCTATTCCTGGCAGTGTGCAACTTCCTCGTCTGTTCACACAAATGCACCATGCCATAAAAGCCTAAACTATTTTGTGACTTAAGCTTTAACTTCATCAGAGGTCACGTCTAACAACTTCCTCAATGACTAATAAAGTTATTTTGAATCAATCACATACATTTGTTAAAATATTTCTAAAATTATTTTTGACATGTGTGGAAATGTTTAAGTTTACACAATGAAAATTCATTAAAAACAAAACACGTCCATGGAGAGAAAACATGTCAACATTCTTCTAACGCTTGCAAGACAATATGATTGCTGCTAAGGTGGAAGGCAACCATGGTTTAGTATATATACTGTATAGTAGTAAATATACTATGAAAGAAAGACACTGTGTTTTAGACTCAGTATTACGCCGTAGGCCATCTATAGCCATCTGTGGAGGGAAAACCGACTAATGTGCCCAATCTAAACCCAGTCATCTTGTTCTCCAGGAATTTCTAACAAATCAGAGTATCATTGTCACGGTCAAAATCCACTTTGTCACCTAAAAGAGGCATCTGATACAGGGGTGGAGACTATTCTTTAGAGAGGGCTGTGGTAATTAGTCGATTAAGCGGGATCCTAAAACAAGGGATGCAACAACAACCACAACAAACTAGAACAGCCGCAAAGGTAGCCAATGATATGAGTAGGGATGTGACTAGAGTCTCATAGTGACCAAAGCAATTTTTCAACCACGCATTAGGGACTTGTTTTATTTGTTTTTACAAATCCCTCCTTTTATTTCTTCACAAATCAACCGTATATAAGAGTTGAAAAGTAGAACAAAAAATGTGTCAGGAATATAAAAAGTATAAAGCCACAAAATCACAAAATGTAAAAAGCATACAGTAATAGAAAATCTAGACCAGTGTTTGATTAAACTGTAATTTTAAATGACATTTTCAATTCCTTCTTTGCTGACTATTTATAGACACCCACAAATGTTATTTCACTTAAAAAGTCACTCTTATCCTGATGCATCGATTACACCTTCAACAAATTAAATCCAACAATTCAGTGAAACATCTTGAACTGTGAAAATTATCTTAAATTCTTCTTGTTTAAACTCTTTTTACATTTTCATTCTAAACACAAGATAAACCAAGAGTTTACTTGCAAAACGTAATGTGCAGAACAATTGTTCTTCTCGATTACAGTTTCTGTAATCAATAAGCCAAAAGTGTAATTTCTATCAAAGTTTAATAAATTGCACAGTTTCACTCTGTAGTCAGTGGAAGTTGTTTTACCTATTTACAGTTTACAGGCTTCAGTTACACTACTGCAGTTTATGCAGAATAGTGAAATTAGAGTCAGATTTCTAAACCACTATGTATGTGACAAAACATGTTGATCCATCATTAGGCTGTAATAAACTGAATTCCGTTCTGTTGTTTGCGAATCTATAGGAAGACATGAACAGATGAAAGATACACTGTAAACAATTTCTGTTGTTCAGGGTCAAATTAACCAATGCAAACAACTTTTCATTTGACCAAAATATATCTGTAATTGAGAGTTGTCTTGTTTTCAGATAATCACTACCACTGTTTGTATGCACTTCATATGGTCATAATGACACTTGTAATACACATTGTCCTTCTTTTGTGTTATAGATAAAGGGTGCATTTACAGGCTTTATCCAAAAACAGTTTAATGATGTTAATGTCAGACAATTTCCACTGATAGACACACAATTTTTCTAAGATATTCTGAATCTGCTGTTTGTATCACCTTTACATCAAACCAATTCACATTTTACATGAGATCACTTCCCAATAAATGATATGGGCAAGACTGAATCATATAAGCATGTTAAATGTCTATTGTTGGTAAATATAAAGTAGACAGTGCAATGTTTAACATTTTCTGACACACCAACTGAATTAAGATAGTTGCCACTAATCTTGGAAGAAGCTGTCACAGGAGATACAATACAAATTTTACAGAATGTATTGCACCCAATACGGACAAAAAAATTTCATCGCGAGTTGATAAATATTGAAACGTGTACTACTATAGGTGCTTAACACTTCATACAGGTGCTCACATGGGCATAAACTTGTTTTTAAAAGTGGAAATAAATAGATTTGCTTCTGCTAATAGTGGATGTATTTTCAGAATGTGTGTGCTTATCAGTGCACTACCTCCCTTCTCATGCGTCGATGAGTCAGAGCAGATCTCTGTCAGCTTGCTGGCCGTTGATCTGTTCTTTCAGACAGAGTCTCTTGTCCATTGTCTTTTTTGGTGAAGCCAACCTCAGTCTCTGATCATGCCCTAAAAAAACAGGTGGTTGCCCTGACCACTAGCCACTTCAATCATGAGCAGTTGAAAATCTGTGTCCCCTCCCTCTGCCTGCTGTCCAGCTCCAACTGTGTGTCCAGTGCAAGTGTGAGAGGAAGACAGCATGCTGGCAACATGTGCGTAAATTTGATATAACAGTTGTGGGGGACAATAAACATAACATTTCTGAAGAGCAATTTTTGAATAATAATAATAATCAAAATATGAATGATAATAATACAGGCACAATAGAAGACATGTGTACACAGAGGAAAGCCTTAAAGGTGCCCTAAAGGTGACCGGAACAGCTCCTCACCATGGAATCAAAATTGTATGCTTACTTGATTGTATGTATATAACAGCAGAATGGCTGCGGATCGGCTCTGCTGAATGTCAGCTCCGTGCTTCGCTGTCCGTCAACACCCACCATTTCCAGACGTGTTGCGGAAAGGCTGCGGCCATGACTGACAGCTGTTCGAGGAAAGTTTGAGGATCCACAAGATCGCAAATTCATGTATGGTCGCGTGATATAACAGGATGTACTTTCTATAAATGATGATATGATATGCCGTAACAAGTACATTTTTTGTGATTGTGTGTGTGTGTGTGTGTGTCAGTCACCACCGCCCCTCAAACTCACATAATTTCTTTCACCGCAAACACAGACACACACACACACTTACGCATACCTTTTTTGCCCTTAAACAAGATCTATGCGATAATGTCATGAGGGAGATAAGTTACAGCACACCCAACAATATAGATGACCTGAAGGTCACTATCAGATCAGACCACATAACATTTAAACACTTTTAATTTGATTGCTGCCCACCTCTGCCTGTTGGATTGTTTGGATGAGCCCTCACCAGCTGAGCAGTGATCACTATCACCAGCCTTGTCCACTCCTCGGGTTGGGCTTTCTGAGCTCTCCGCTGCAGCTGCACAAAGGATCTAAATAAATATTTAAAGAGAAATTTAAAAAAAAATGATTTTTTTAAATGAATCTATGGACGATTGTCTAATGAACAGTATATTCATTCCAAGTTATTTACCTGTGACAGACTGGTCTGCATTCAGATCTTCAGTCATTCCCATGTACCAGTGGCCTGGTATGTTGTTCTTTCCTTTGTATGGTGGAGAAAGAGGTTATTATTTGCTATACTGTATCTAAACACATAAAGCATTCAATAAAGGGCAAATCTGGTGTAAACTGACCAATAGCCCTCCCTGTCTTAGAGATCACCAGGCCTGGACTGACCATCTGGCATACCAGGCATTTTCCCCGGTGGGCCGAAGCACTGATATAATAGGCCTGCTTTTCTTTGGGGGCCAGGCCTGCCCATAAAGAACCGACAGCGGCCCATTGGTTAATTTACTTTATTGGCACTGGCCTGACCCAATCAAATCCAGGAACCCCCATCCCCCATGTAATAATTATGCTTATGCTGGAAGTTTAGCATCCAAGTTAAAATGGACAAACGACCACCAAAGTGCAAAGGAGGTGCAGAGAAATTACGGGAGAAAAAGATTAAGAATCTACAGGCGGATGCCTCAAAATGTGCCAACATTTCTGACATGTTTGGGGCTGTAGTAGCTACTTCAACATCAGAATTACCTGAAGTAGAAGAGGAGAGGAGAGGTGGCTGGCTTCACAGAGAAGCAGAAACAACATCATGACGGGGAAGAAACCAAGGAGGGGGTGAGTGACCATGACAGGGCCATGGGAGCGAGTGAGGAAAAGATGGAAGAGAGAGTAGTTGACGACATGGTAAGGAATAGGCAAACTAACGGACTCTCAGGAAGGGAGGAAGGCTGTGGGTGTGTGTGTGTGTGTGAGTGCGCGCGTGCGTTATGTATTCCCACGTCATAATGACAACAAGCAGTTTGGCTGTAACATTAAAGTTAGTGGCCGTCAGGTAACCCAACTGTTTAAGCTTACATTGAAAATGCTAGCTGTTGGCCTGTTGGGTAGCTAGGTAGTAGAAGTCTGTGTGATCTATTGAATCAGTGTTGATACAAGCATCAGTATTCCATGATTTGCTTACTTAGCTCTTTTGCAGAGCATATACTACTCTCAGCTTTATTGTAGCTTTTGGGAAGGGTTATGGTTATTAGATCACCATGTGCTGTCCATAGAAAAAGGGATGACAAAATTTGCCACAACACAATGATACCATGATACTATACCTGTGGCGATTTCTTAAAATGTCTTCCTGGCAGCTGGTGTGAGTTTCCGGTCTTTGTCCTGCAGCTGTTGGATGTCAACCATGAAGTTTACCTCATCCTCCTACAGTGTCACATCAAAGGGGGAACATAAAATTTATTTTATGTAAAATAATAATTATCATAGAATACAGCATATGAGAATTAAAACGGCAATAATAGACCATGTAACAATTTCATACATTGGTGGTTCTTCTTGTGTGCTTCTCTCTTTTGATGCTTTATTAAAATCAAGCAACAGTACAAACATGGGCATGGGTACCTCTGCTATGGCTGTATGTGTGTTTCTGCAAAGAAATAAATAACATTGTAAAGGCTACCATACACAATACATAGGAATATGTTATGGTAGCTAATAACAATAAACCCACTATTAATTACATTATCTTAATGCAGTGTAACTGTAGCATGTAAATAATGCACCTCAATAGAAATGTGTGCAAGGCCTTTCAACAATTATAAACCAAACAGCCAGGTGCAGCCTAGCTAACAGGTGAAGAAGACAAACAACATCACTAGCTAACTTACTTTAAATTTGCAAGAACTATAGACCAATACAACAACAGGCTTACAGTTTTTTAGAATTGCTATGAAAGATTTTTCAATATATTTAAGTTTCCTAAACTCTTAACGCACCAACACACCCAAAACACGCAATTGGCAAAACGGTTAATTTCATGCTCAAAATCACACATTGTAAACTAAACTCCAAAACTAATTTTCAAAATACAATAATATACTAACACAACACACTGTCTAACAAAACACTGCAAACAGGTTTCAAAATCAAATAACGATTCACAACACTAACACATGCTCTCTTCCAACAGGAACATTTAGTCAATCATAACACAATGACAAAAAAAACACTATAATCAGCTAACATTACAGAAACTGCATTATTTTAGATGTATCAGGTATGCCCTTATACAATACACAGTATATTGTATTGTTCAAAGATTGTGTTTTGCACATGCATTTTGTTTCTTTTGTTGAAGGATATCAATACAAAAAATGAATGACCATCTCAGAGTAGCTTTATAGAATGTATATTTTATGAAAAAAAAGACAGAGACAGAATTGCTGCAGTAAATACTTTATTTGCAGAAGGACATTACTGCAAGATATACAAACAGAAAGAACACCAGAATAATAAAAAAAGTAATCTTCTAATCTGTACAAATTTTTGAAATTTTTTTTTTTTTGCCCCTGATTTTGGCCACATGTTCTCATCCACATCACACCTGATATCTTCTCTGGCAAGGCATCATGGGAAGAATCTTTTTGCATGCCTTATCCACCCCTGGCAGTGTTCAGCTGTGATGTCTTGGCATGCAGCATCCATTGCATCCAGGAGGGACATTTGGTCATGTGGACGATGGTCAAATACCTTCCATCTCCAGGCTGAGAAAAACTCCTCAATGGGGTTGAGGAAAGGAGAGTAAGGGGCAAGGAAATTGGACATCATCCTTGGATGGGCGTCAAACCAGGCTGTGATCGTACGGGAATGGTGGAATGCCACATTGTCCCATGTGATCACATATATTGGCAAGTGGTCTCCCACCTGCCCCCTTTCTACCTCTGGCACCAGTCTTTCGTGCAGGTCTTCTAAAAACAGAAGAAGGCGGTCATTGTTGTAGGGGACAATGTCACATTTATGCAGGAGTGCACCATTGTTGGAGATTGCGGCGCACATGGTGATGTTGGCTCCTCTCTGGCCGGACACGGTAACTGTGGCTCTTTTTCCAATTATGTTTCTCCCACGGCGACGCCTTTTCGCCAAGTTGAAGCCAGCCTCGTCAACATAGAGAATTTCATGTGGGACTTGATTGGCCTCCAACTCCATGACTCTCTGAAAGTAATTAGACACAGTGTATGTAACTGCTGTGCTGTACTGTATATCTACTGTATGTCCTAATGTACTCCAGGTTTATAGAGTAATTTACTGCAAAATGCACTGTGAATAGTACAGTAACGACTGTACTGCATAACCTTACCTGGACGTATTGGTGACGGAGTTCTTTGATGTGTTCATTGTTCCTTTCAAAAGGAACGTTGTATAGTTGTTTCATTCGGACTCTGTGTTTAGCTAGAGTCCGAGAAATGGATGTTATGCTGATTGATGCAATGTTCCCAAAGACAAGGTTGTCCTCTACAACTCTGGACTGAATGTCCTTCAGTTTTATTTCATTGTCAGCAATCATCATGTTGACAATAGCAAGTTCCTGTTCTTCATTCAGGAGCTTTCTTCTTCCCCCTGAGGGAGGTAGACGTTGAATCCTTAGAGAGACAAAATACAGTTACATTATGAGACCGGAGGCATAAAGTCACTCTAATACTGTAAATGGTAATTTTACAGTATTTACACTTTGCTGTAGGAGAAACAATATCCTACCTGTTGGTTTCTCTGAAAATACGGACAATAGATGCCACTGTGTCCCGGCTGATATTTGGCTGTACTCGTTCACCAGCCTCTCTGTATGATAGCCCATGGTTTATGACATGGTAGCTCTTATTTGATCAGTTACCCTAGTTCTGGTCCTTCTTTGAGCGCCACCACGCATTCTAACTCCTCTCCCTCTACCTTGCCCCACTCCTCTCCCTCTACCTTGTCCCACTCCTCTCCCTTGTCCTGGTACTTGTCTCTCTCGCCCTCGTGCAGGCATTTCTTTCTTTCTTTCTTTCTCTCATTGTGTTGCTCTAAATTGTTCCTTTTCCAGCCAAGACCAGCCCAAAGAGTCCTCTTTTATAACATATGTGATTGAAAGAACCTCAACACCTGAGTGTGCTTCCCAGATGGGAATCAGCTGTGATTTCACCGATATTCGTGTCAAAATGAAGGGGGTCTAACTAAGTATTTGTACTTTGTTACTTCCCATCTCTGCCTGTCATAATGCCTGGCAGTCATCGCCGATGATGTTATTATACCCATGGACAGTCCTCCAATAGCTGAGTGGGTCAAAAGTATAGGAACACTCTATTTGTTATGTCGTAATTTCCACAAGAGTCCACAAAGACCATTTCTGCACTCTTAGGGATCATTGAATGGACTCACCTTATGAGGGGACTGCTTAAGGCAATGATGGTATTCTTGGAATCTGCAAACATCTTCCCGCACTCTGCCCCCTCCTTTTTGTTGTATGCATCAAGTGATGCCTGAAGGCTGTTGAGCATGGCGTCCCTTATAACTCCCCGTACAACCTCTTGAACATGTTGCAATACAGACTGAAAATTATATTTATACACAGAATTTAGTACATTATATCAAGTACATTATCACATAATTTTTCACTTGTTAATAGTCACATTCTTAAAATGTTCCAATCATACAATTGGAACATTTTAAGAATTTTACTTTACTTACCTAAAATAAGAAACGTAGATCTGGACAAATCAAGCTATCAGTAGCCAGTTTCTTTCTCTGTATGTTTGTGTATTGTTGGTGATGAATAACTGATCCTGACCTGTGATGGAATTCAAATGACTGCTCTCTGTTGTACACACACACACACACACACACACACACACACACACACACACACACACACACACACACACACACACACACACATACACACACAGCCTTCCTTCCTTCCTGAGAGTCCTTGCTAATTTGTCTACTCCTTAGCATGTTGTGAATTACTCTCTCTTCCATCTTTTCCTCACTCGCTCCCATGGCCCTTATGACAATGACATTGGGATGTTGTGTAAAACGTAAATAAAAACAGTGATTACAATGATTTGTAAATCCTTTTCAACATATAGTGAATTGAATACACTACAAACACAATATATTTAATGTTCAAACTGATAAACATTATTGCTTTTTTTTGCAAATATTCACTCATTTTGAATTGATTTTGATGAAGCCTAACTTTTCCTCTACATACATTGTTACCTCTCATCTTTTGAAAGAGGTGCTTAATACTATTGGCCCTAGCCTCTTGTCTGTAATAAATTGCTCTCTTATGAATGGCACTGTCCCATCTAGCTTCAAACATGCTGTGGTTCAGCTCTAATTAAAAAACCCAACCTTGACACTACTGATTGTAACGACTTTTGCCTATTTCTAAATTATCCTTAAGGTCAAAGATTCTGGAGAAGGTTGTTCTTTCTCAGCTCTCTTGATTTTTAAGTGAAAATAATGTGTTGGACAACTTTCAGTCTGATTTCAGAGTACACCATAGCACAAAAGCAGGACTTCGTAAAGTGCTAAATGATTTGTTGCTGTTCGGTGACTGGAAATTGTGCTATCTTAATCTTGCTGGACCTTTTTACCTCATTTGTGATTGGACATGCATCACAAACAAAATTTTGCATATCTCGGCAAAATTAAATGCTATCAAGTATATTACTTAGAGACTCTGGAGCATATTTGGCAAAGTTCGGCCGTTACGGGGCGCTACAGTCTAGGTAAAAGCGCTTTGGCCTATAACTCCCACAAAACATATTGCACAATCAATATTCTTACATCCATGCATCTCTAAAGCTGAATGACATGGCATAGGCCACGCCTATTTGGTGGTGGAATTTCTTTTCTGCAAAAATCACAAAATGTGCAAAAACAACTTTTTCAAACTCCTCCTAGGGTTTTTGCCCGATCTGCCTAAAAGTTGGCACATAACATCCTCAAATGGCCTTAACAAAAACTACAAACAAATATTTGTAGCTAGGGACGAAAGACGAACTTGAGCATATCATATATTTAAATGCTATCAACACAAAACGTGGAATTATTGTTTAGCTTGCCACTCCAAGGCTCTGTATCAAATTTGGTGAATATTGGTTATTATGGGGTGCTATAATCAAGGCAGGCGTGTTTTGGCCAATAACTCAATGAAAGTAAATGGGAAATTTGCAATTGCAATGTCTCAGTCATGGTAAACACAATCAACACAAATCATGAGATTCAGGTTGGACTGCCACTCTGAGGCTCTGTACCCCATTTGGTGAAGATTGGCCTTTAGGGGGTGCTATAATTAAGGTGGACACATTTTAGCCTACAAGTCAATGATTGTAAATGGAAATTTGCAATTGCAATTTACTACAGACCTTGCAGCTCACGGGCTAAGGGAGAACGCGTCATCGAGGGCGAATTGCGACCAGGAAAGCTTGGACCCCGTAATAACGGTTTGCATTTCGACCAATAAGAAAATAATTAATAGGATTAATCAAAAACATACTTTTAAAAATAATAAGTCAATAGATTAAAAAATAAAAAAATATAGTTAGTTACTCCTTTACTGCTTACTACCCTGTTGCATGTACTGTATATGCGGCTTCACAGTAACCTGGTTTCTCCGAGTATCCTGACTACTAAAGTGCATGTAAACGCACTTTTCCCCAACCTTTGACTGTGGCTGTTCAGAACAGTCTTGTCTTCATATGTAGTTGGATGACCCGTCACACAACCTTATGGAGGGAGTGGAGGCAGTAAGGAACAGGGAGCGGGGAGGGGACCAAGTGGTGAAGCCAGCTGATTGGAGACAATAGAGTGGTCAGGAGACGATGGCTGCAGGGAACTAACAAAGAGAGGTAAACTGGACACAGACAGGTAAGTACTAGGTTTTCCAGAGATCTTAAAGCAAGTGTCACCAGGGTGTCTGAAACAACGATCAAGTGAAGATTATGAGTGGATCCGGGGTTGAAGTACTGGGCTTGATTGTAGATGACTGGCAGGTGTGTGCGGCGGGAGAGGTGATGGTGGAATGACAAACAGGTCAGCTGGCAGCAGTAGGCAGGAGGGAAAGAGGATGGCGAAGGCTGGGCAGGATAGCGAGGGACCTGCGGGCTGGAGGAGGATGGCGAGGGACCTGAGGGCAAGAATAGGAAGATGAGGGAGCGCAGGGGAACAGGGGCTGAGGGAGCTGAGGGGAAGGCTGGAAGTGGGAGTGGAGGCAGGAAAGAACAGGGAGCGGGGAGGGGACCAAGTGGTGAAGCCAGTTGACTGGAGACAATAGAGTGGTCTGGAGACGATGGCTGCAGGGAACTAACAAAGAGAGGTAAACTGGACACAGACAGGTAAGTACTAGGTTTTCCAGAGATCTTAAAGCAAGTGTCACCAGGGTGTCTGAAACAACGATCAAGTGAAGATTATGAGTGGATCCGGGGTTGAAGTACTGGGCTTGATTGTAGATGACTGGCAGGTGTGTGCGGCGGGAGAGGTGATGGTGGAATGACAAACAGGTCAGCTGGCAGCAGTAGGCAGGAGGGGAAGGGGAAAACACAGGGGCCAACAGAGCAACTTAACCTGGAAAACACAAAAAGGAACAGGAAACAAAACCCCAGCCACAACATTCAGTTTGTTTGAGGAAGGTGCTGCCTTTTAGCATGAATTAAATGAGTAAGATTATCTATTAAGAGAGCCAAAGAAAAGCTGCCTTTCTCTTCCAGTGAAAGTTACACTATTTAGACCGTGCCAGTTAGAGAAGATTGCTAAAGGGGAATCTGACATTAGCAATTCAGGTTTTCTTTGTATGTGTTTGCTACTGCAGACAGGCTTGCATCGGATGAAACAGCAGAACAGTTTGCAATATGGTGGCAGATTAGCCTCGGGTGTGATCATAACAAATTTTTATTGCAGAATTTTTGTACGTGGTTCATTTATTGGCACAATGTTGAACAATGTCACATAGACTCTAGTTTTAGTGACCTGTCACCCCACACAATCAGAATTGTTAAAAGAGGGCAAAACATTCTTTAGTATAAGATTTAATTTATGTTATTGTAAAATGAAAGCAAAACTACACTGAGGGAAGCATGAAAAAGGGACAAACATAAAGGACAAATAGAAAGTCTGAAAATGGGTGTGGATCCTACAGCATACAGTGGAAGGCTTATATTTGTGCAAAATGTATTTACTGTCAAAGTCAAATCGGCTTTACATATAATAGCTTGACTTTCAGAGAAAGTCATTATAGAATATATAACAGTCGCTAAAGAGACTATAAGGATTTGTCTGACAGTCACACAGACTATACATAACACCAGCTGATGTATGGTAGCCATTAGCCAGATGTTTTTAAACAGCTGTTTGGATGAATGCTCACCTCTGGCAGTTGTTTCCTTTCCCCACATGCATGTTGTTATTTACAGTGAAAAGGACGTGTTTCAGAGAACAGTGAGCACTCTGGGATCTGTGAGCTATAGTGCACACCGAAAGCTTGGACCACTATGGAGGTCCCTCATCAGGCATTTTTTGTGCATTAGCACAGCAGGGCTGCAGAACAGTCTCCATATTGTGCTGCAAATCATAAAGTGGTTCATTAGAGCTTCACAAGTGGTTTAGGTTCCATTTTAATTCCAACATTTACAACTCTAAGGTGATTTTGACAATGAAACTAGATTTTCTGGATGGTTCCTCTAACAATTTATGTTGTTTACACCACAGCTGCAAGTAAATGAATTACAGCAACTTCATCATGCTACTGTTTCTCAAATACCTTGGTCACTTATATCCATAACTATGGTTAGTATAGTTATAGTAAGCCATGATACTAATTTTGTCTCCCAGTAAAGAAGAGCACCGGTTTTAAATAGTTAATGCAATTTGCTGCTTCAATTCAAACTAATTCAGCCAAAGAAATATGCACCTTTTCTGCATATTCTGCAGACCTGTAGTGTCAGTTCAGACTGTGTGTTGGAAAGGGCTATACAATGAATCACACAGATTAAGGGGCTGCATCCAGATGGGGGCTTCTGCACTGGCAGAGCACTTTATTACAGCACTTTATCAAAAAGGTTTTGTTTCTATGACAATAACATTAACGTTACCTAGGTAGCTAACTTAACGCTACGTTAACAGAGACTTGACTACACACCAAGCCTATAAGTAGAGTTATTAAAACCAGCACCATTCAGTGTTGAATTTGCTCCCTCAAATGGGCTTTTCTGTCTTTTTTTGTGATGTTTTTTTTTCTTTTTACTTTTATTTATTCAGTGAAGGTTCACTGAGAGGGAGCCTCTCTTTTGTAGGACCGTCCTGATCCCATTCATACAGTTGCCGGAAAAGGAGTTACAGTTTCAACAACAGGGCCTTTCTGAAATGCTCAAAGATTTTCATCTAGAACTGCTCCAAGCAGCTTCACAGGAGTGCTCTGAAAAAAAAGATGCTGGGTGCTTTTTTCTAGGTCGCCTAAATGCGCATTTAAACTACTGCTCAAGACTTGGAACCTTTTTCTCTCCCACTCTCTCTACAGCCCCGATAGTAACATGTAGACTCAGTCATTTATTCTGGCTCCACAGTAGCTGCAGTGCAATGTGTGCCCCTTTCTCAAACAGACCTATTCCTTTTAATAGTCTCATAGTGACTGTCAGTCTTTTTTTACATTACAACCAGACTCACCAGACATTAGCTATTTGGCTTTTAGGAGTCTGAGTAAGTGTGAAAGCTACTAAAGAGCCCGTAGGGGAGTAATAGCCAAGTAAGTGCCTGTGCTTCTTGTCTTTTATTGTCTTACTTGATGAAATGGGTTGAGGACTGTAAGTCGGCTCCGCCTTTCCATCTGGCTCTCAGTCATACATGATCATTTTTATGGAATAATGTGTCAAAAATAGGGGTGCAAAAATGATGCTTAAAGTCTTCATATTATGCTAATGTTTTAAGGTAAATAACTGTATTTAGAGGATGTACCAGAAAAGGTTTATGTGGTTTAATAAAACAAAACCAGGATATTTATAAGGCACAGGATTACAGCACTACACATCACAGTTTTAGCCCTTTTCTTTTTTTTTTTCCAGCCCCCTATCCTTTAACACACACACACCACATAAAATGTAAAATAATCCCAAAGTAAACCCCAAAAACTGTACTGAAACTGTGTCTCTGCTATACAGACAAATCCAAATAGGAGTCATCATTTAGTAGGAGCAAAATTGGAGAGACTATAATCCTAACTTTAAGCATGTCACTCAAAGTGAGAGATATCATCTTCCAGAACCTAACCACATCGGGGAATTCCCAGTACATGCATAAACGACCCCAGGACACCGAATGGACATTGGTCACAATTGGGAGATGAAGGAATTTTCATAAGCGCCTCCTAGAGGTAAGGTACATATTATGAGCAAATTATGTTTCAGTTAATGATCTGGATTCTTAGATGTACAACACACAGTGTCCCAACAGATATCTTCAATATTTATAGCAGCGAAGTCCCTATGCCATGTGGCTTCTACTGGCAATTGTTAGCCAACATCAGAAATATATTTGTAAAGTTGTTGTCGTGTTGGTCCCACTGAGGCCAATATTATATGAATAGGATGTGTGTGGAGAGCTGATCCCGATGGGACACCATATGCGTTCATGGCTGACCTTAACTGCAAGTAGAAGAAAAAAGATGATTCCGGGAGATCATACTCAGCCTGTAAATCATTAAAGGCTCTTACCGTACGTACACACCGCCACCGACTTGAGCTGCAAAAAAGCTCTGGCCGCCCCGCCAAAGGACGCTTTTCAAAAAGTAAGGGGAAGCTTTTTGACACTTTGGCCTCTCTGAAGTGGCAGCGTTTTCTGTTCGACCGGGAGAAGCTCAGACAGCCACGGCCAATACACTAACACTAGAAACCTTTATAAATTACATATATAATGACAGACGTTGTATTGTTATTGGTCGCAGCGGAGTCTGTTAGCAGTTAGCTTGCTCATTAGCCGCTGAGCCGAAGCGGCATGCAGGCAGAGCGAGCAGTGAGCGGACCGTTTAGAGACGATATAGCAAGTAACATTAACTGGTCCCTATGTACAAACAATGTTATATTATAAATGATAGGTAACCCAGCAATGGCAATTATGAGCTTGTCGTCAGAATTAATGTTTTGGTAGGAACGAAAGTTTACATCATATGTTTCTCCGGGATCAGCCAGCGCGAAGGACGTCTATATTCCGATTGGCGGCTGGCGTTGGCCGCTGCTTGCCGCTGAACCGCGTAATAGCTCATTACCATAAAGTTGAAAAATTTCAACATTCTGATTGATGCTCAACATACTCAAAATACCCAAAACGCGACGCTGACAGATTTGCCGCTCCTTGCAGCTGAGAGAAACCGGCTTCTATTGAAAATGAATGACTTCCGGTAACTTCAGACGCTCAAGTCGGTGGCGGTGTAAATGTCCAGTTAAGCCATGGTCGCAATACAGGTCTTTTATACGGAAGCCAAGAACGCCCATAGATTTTTTTATTTTTTTTTATGCACCATTATCCCGTGATAACGACTTATTAATTCGTTATCTCGACATAACAAAGATCGTTTTATCGAGATAACAAATTTATTATTTCGTTATCTCGACATAACAAAGATCGTTTTATCGAGATACCGAATTAATTAATAATGTGTTCGTCTTGAATTCAAATTAATATGCTGCCACTGTTGGAGCTAAATCCTGCTCCATTCTCAGGGTTCATTCAATTAGTAGTCAAAATCTCAGAGGTTGAAATGTGAATCCATTTATTACATAGGATATCCTGAGACAAAGTTACCTGGATCAAGCTGTCGCAGCTCTCCCCTTCCTTTGTCTGACTCTTTGGCTCTCAGCTCCCCAGTAGTATCTCACAAAGGGTGGGGTCTTGTGCTTATTCCTTATCTCTTAGTTGGGATGTGACTGAGGGTTTATGGCCCTCAGGACTTGCAAAGCAACAGAGCAGTAGGGCCATAAAGAGTGACTGAAACCAGAGACAGGATGTCTCTAACATCATCAATTCAACTTCTGACACATTTGTAGAGCTGGGTTATAACAAAATGTACCAGAACATCTTATATTATAAAACAAAAGTATTTTAGCTTAAATGTATAATGCAAATCACACACAATGTTTAAGCACATATAACATTTTAAATTCCAACACCACAAACGGCTTCCGTAGCGCCACTGGCTGCAGCTGTAGCCTACCGGTAAGTTGTGCAATTCGTTTGTATACAGATGGGAGGCTGACAAGCTCCTATATATCCGGCTGCTTCAACTAAGGTAACGTAAATGTAAGCTATCGTTAACTTAGCAATGTGATGTGAAACTTAATTAAATGTTTATTAATTAATGTTATATGTAACTGGGTTTGTTTAGGCGCTACCGGTTAGCAGATGGAAGGCTGACAAACTCCAATCTGTCCGCCTGCTTCAGCTAATGTAAATGTAAATGTGCTGTATTTATATAGCGCTTTTCTAGTCTTAACGACTACTCAAAGCGCTTTTACATCATACAGGATACATTCACCATTCACACACTGTGGCCGAGGCTGCCGTACAAGGTGCCACCTGCTCATCAGATCATCATCACACATTTACACTCCGATGCGCAGCATCGGGGGGCAACTTGGGGTTCAGTGTCTTGCCCAAGGACACTTCGACATGGGACTGCAGAGCCAGGGATTGAACCACCAACCTTCTGATTGGCAGGCAACCGCTCTACCACTGAGCCACAGCCACCCCAGCTAAGGTAACGTAAATGTAGGCTAACATTAAATTAGCAATGTAACGTGAAACTAGGGATGAGCCGAGTACTCGGCTGAAACGAGAATCCGGTACGGATAAAGAACTTTTGCCGAGTACAAGTATTATACGTAATACGAGTCAATATCTGTGCTCGGATTGAATAAAAGTCCTCAGCTGACCGTCTCTGCGTTCTGTGATAGTCACAGCGCCCCCTCCCCCCCCCCCTACACACACACACACACAACAGAGAGAAAAAGCCCAACATAGCGGACCCGACTGAATGTGTGAGGGTGTAAAAATATCTACTTAGCCTATAGTCACTCCACATTTTTACAAAGTTGTAGGCTACACTGTGTTTTAATTGCTTTAAATATGCTAGTTTCATGTTTCTGTTTTTATGTGATAAATGTGCTGGTTTTACTGTAAAGTGTCTTTGACTAGCCTACCATGTAAAGCACTATATAAATAAAATGTATTATTATTTAGCCTTTGCCTTAAAAGTGAGCAGAGGGAATTAATGTTCCTCTGGAAATGGACCCTATGACTAGGCTTAAATTTCAAACCCTTATTCACAACGCGAGTTTTACAACCATATGCACAAATCTCTATAAGCTAAGTCTAATTCTTTGTACAATTAATGTTCATACAGAACGATCAGAAAGGGACAACAACTAGAAAAATAAGTAAATGACTTCAATAGACGCTGTGAGCATTTGTAAAACAGTATTCATGTTTTTTTATTCTTCTGACAAGTGATGCACCAAAATAAAAAGATTAAGAAGCATTGTGGTGTTCCCGGTGTGATGAATGTAAACTACACTACATACGTACTGTACTATAGGCCACGTTATTGGTCCAGGGATGGGAGACTAATTGAGAAGGTTATGAAACCAATGTAAGCTATAATAATAAAAAACATTAGGCCTACATATTAAGGAGTAACACAAACTGTCTTTTATTAGAGAAGGATAAGCAACAAGAAAATGAAATCATGAATGTATTGGTCTCTGACCAGTCTGCCATTAATATCATCTGGGAATATCGCTACATTAATATCGTCACACATAATCTTCGGAGCGCATCCTGTAACCTGAAGCTGAGACCACGGACGCTGCGCTGCTCATCTCTACTTTTACAGAGTGGACACTGACACGACTCGCAGGTCTGCCGGCAGGCAGCGGCCACCGGGCAGCTGCCGCACGCCAGTCAGCCTCGACCATAGACCGTTAATATACCGTTTATGGCCTCGACACAGTACCGTCCCACCGGGAAGTCCCACTCCGCATCAGGGTGCCAGTGCAACCATTTCTAACCATCTAAACAGCTGTAGTAGGGTTTAAATCAAACTCGCGACAACAATAGTGACAAGTAGGCTAATGCATTTTAATGAAAATAAAGCAGAAGACATGCAGAAGACAACGGAATAACTGTTAAACACGTTTATTTCGGATCAGACGGCAGCTGATTTGACACAAGAGACTCCAGGATTAATCTTAGCCTGGCTGTTAGCCTGCTCTGGACCAGGCTAGCCGCAAAGAATAAATCTCCATGGTTACTTGGCTGGGTTTAATTCAATCTGGTTTCGTGCAACCGAGTCAAAGCTAAATTCATCCAGGATAACTTGAATATCCCGGCTTAATCCCTTATCCTAGTTTTGTGCAATAGGCCTCTGGTGTGGAAATAAAAAAAAATAAAGAACCAAAAACAAACAAAATCACACTGATCATAAAAAAATTAAAAGTTAAAAAAAGAAAGTTATATTGAATATGAAAACTCTTGTTCATTACATTTTACTTCATAATTGCCACCGCATGTGTTGTATTCATTGTTGCACAACACTCTGTATGTAGTTTGTTTGTTACCATGACAACGCCATTGATCTGAAGCTCAATGCTGTCATGTAAATAGTTTTCTAATCAGCAATAAATATAACAATTTCTGATCAACTCATATCAATTGCATGCTTAAAATAACATACTGGGTAAAGCCCCGCCCATTTCAAGACAACACGACCCACTTCCGGGTTAAATTATGTCCACTTCCGGATTAGGCCCCGCCCAGTCCGAGTACAGATACAGATAATTCATGTGGTAACAGATACAGATACAGATAATGCTGTACTCGCTCATCCCTACGTGAAACGTAATTAAATGGTTATTAATACATTTAATAGTGCTTTTATATGTGACTGGGTTTACTAAAGGTTTGTTGCACAGCATTCCAATGGTCAAATCCAACTGTAGCTATTATATAATCAGAAGAACTATGACAACCCTTTTGTATAAGGGCCAAACGTCAAGAATTGAACAACTTTTCTGCTCCTAACAATGACTACATATACTGTTGAATCCTACAGATCACCATGGACCAGTTTCTGTCAGCCTTGAGAGAAAGGGGTGTTCCTGAGGAGAACCTGGCAAGAATGGCAGAGAACAAGGTGAACTAGCTACACAATCTGAGTACATTTTCTAAAGGATTGCCTGCTAATTGACAAAATGAAGAAGTATTTTGGTCCACTTTGGTTGTTGTAAGTCTGTCAAATTATAAATCTGAACCATCTGGACATTGATAATGGCACAATACCTGTATTTACCTGCACAAGATGGACACAAAATGATTTATTTTAGTAGTTACCAGTTAATACTGGTAACTACTAAATTGCAGCAACGGTTGGACACACACCAGTGTACATTACGTTCTCACTTACAGACATAAACAGAAACTCAAAACACTCATTACTCAAATATATGTAGCTGTGTAGTTCATTTATTTAAATTTAAGTTTCTACTGGTGTGAGATAGTTCTCAAAGTTGTCTAATGTGTTCTTTGTTTTCTTCTGAGCAGAGGTGGGTAGTAACGAGTTACATTTACTCCGTTACATTTACTTGAGTAAGTTTTTGAAAAAATTGTACTTCTAGGAGTAGTTTTAAATCACTATACTTTTAATTGAGTAGATTAGTGAAGAAGAAACTGTACTCTTACTCCGCTACATTAGGCTACAATGAGCTTGTTATTTTCCTTTTTACCTCTTTGGTATTCTAAGCGTCATTGTTTTTACCCCAGCGTACGTCTCATTTTAATGTTTTATTTTGACAGAGAGAGAGAGTCTTCCGCTGAAGGCTCTACCACGTGACTGTGTTTCACCAATCAAACATCGTTGTGCAGTCATGTGACCATACTCGATCTCAGCGCCGGGACAGGTTAGCTCTACAATGGTAGCAAATCAAAGATGTCAGAATCAACCGTCGCCAAGGCAACGCAGACCAGGAGGAACCCCCCCGGCCTCATAGTGAAAGCATGGTTACCTTAGGAAAAGTGCGAAACAGCAGCTACGTTATGTGGCGTCTTCTGTGTCGACCAAAACAAACGGACATGTGAGCATTCAAAAACTCAACATCTAACCTGAGGAAATGTAGCGGTAGTTTTAGTTTTTGCTGTAGATAGGTGGATGTTTGTCTTTAGATTACATACAGTATGTTTTGCACATGCAGTATCCATCCAAATTTGATGTGACAAGTCTCTCACTTAAGCTATTTTGTAATTAATAAATTAATTTTAATTTATTTTATTGATTGGATGAACTATAATTTGCCTAAAGATGATTATTTTGTATTTTTGTCTGTCTGATTGATGCTTGTGTTAAGAAATAAATCAGACGTTACTCAACAGTTACTCACTACTTGAGTAGTTTTTTCATCAAGCACTTTTTTACTCTTACTCAAGTAATTATTTGGATGACTACTTTTACTTTTACTTGAGTCATATTATTCTAAAGTAACAGTACTTTTACTTGAGTACAATTTTTGGCTACTCTACCCACCTCTGCTTTTGTGTAACATTGTTGTGAAATAAGTAAAATGTGAAGCAGATTTTAAGTGAGCTGCATAGTAACATGTTGTTGCAGGTCACAAGGTGGCAATAATAATAATAATAATAATAATAATAATAATAATAATAATGACTCATGTCACAAAATGTTCCTTCAGTGTTTTCTAAATAGAAAGGTTCTGATATAGGCAGAGGAGGATAGAGTAGCAAAATGTGTACTCAAGTAAAAGTATTGTTACTTTAGGACAATATTACTCAAGTAAAAGGCGAAATGTAACTCGTTACTACCACCTCTGGATATAGGGGAGAAAAGTGCCAAGAGAAAAGTGTTCTCTTGAGTCAAATGGTTATACGTAGAAGTTAATCTCCCTGTGAATAGCCCTTTCAGAGCCTTCTTTATTTGAGTGTGATGTTTAACAGTAGGTGATTCTGACATTATATCTGCTTTTGTGTTTTAGATCAATCAAGACATTGTAAAGTTCCTTGGGAGAAGACAAACTCTCTGCTTTTATTCCTCGATATGGAGACCGTGTCTTTGCCAGAAACTGGAAGGAGTTATCCTCAAGTGAAAGAATAGAAGATACAGAGCAAAGGAAATTAACTTTAATAAATAGACTAAGAGAGAAGATGAAACTTCCTTCCACCACCTCAGCCACTGCAACCAGCAGCTTTACCTCTAAGCCTACACTTCGTGGAAATAAGAATGCTGAAAAGAAGACAAGGAAAATCGAACTTGGCTGGTTGAACTACCAAGATTCTATGTATAAACAAGTCAGAAGGCCTACCGGGGGTGGAACATGAGAGATAGTTGTAAGCAAAGATGATACTGTATCCAAAATTCTTGACAAAGGGAAAACGCTTTTTTTCCCCAACGGTACATCGACGAAAGGCAAATTATAAGTTCATGCTTTCTGTCATTGGTTCTGAGGAGCCCCTTGAGGGTAGTGTCACAGTTGGAAGTTTGTTAGCGCAAACTAATTACAAGATCCTCCGACTATACCTCTGTACAAAGCCAAAATATTGTAGTGATTCTGAGCTTAGTGATGAAACAACAGACATGCCCTTTTTTACCTGACACATCCAACACACTTGGGCCAGCTGAACATGTATCTTCATCCTCATCCAGCCTATCACTGCTCTCCCCCAAGACCTCAGTACGACAGTAGGCCTTTCTCTTGGAGCAGTCCCAATACTACCTTTAGACTCAAAGCAACTCCTGCTTCTCAAACATCAGGTCAGCCTCTTTCAGATTTATCAAAGTGGCAATGAAGTTATTGTACTTGGATATGACACTTCTAACATTTCTTATGAACTTGTCGATGGTTTTACAGTACAGATTCCTGGCCAGTTAACATAAGGTGACCATATTTCTCAGACAAAATCCGGGGACATTTTCAGCTCAGAAGCTTAAATACCTCCAAAACACGTCATGTTTTTATCTGTAAAACTTAAAACGGGGACACTAGACCTGGAGCTGTTCTCATTAGGTGCTGAGCATCCCCCCCCCAAAGGTCTGATCCTAGACCCACCCCTGGTGCTACTTCATACACCACTCCACTACACCTCAGAGGGGAATGTTTCAAGATAAAAGTCCTAATATTTCAAGATATAAAGTCTTAATATTTTAAGATAAAAAGTCCTAATATTTCAAGATAGAAAGTCCCAATATTTCAAGATAAAAAGTCCCAATATTTCATAATGTCATGTTTACTGAACTACATTTATTTGACAGCTTTTGCTTTATTAATTCAGGCTTGTTTCTGCAACAGCTCACTGAGTATCGGATACAATAAAAACTATTGAGGAAATATTTTCCTTTGACATTGATGCAGTATTAAACAAGATCGCTGCAGTCGGCAGCAGAGAAACAAGTTGCAATTGAAGTTAATGGGATAATTGTCCAGCTTGTATTTACAGTGCCTTGCGAAAGTATTCGTCCCCCTTGAAGTTCCCCTTCGAGGGGAACTCGAACTGCGTCGGTTACGACACTATGGGAACGCCTTTAGGCATGACAGGGCTGAATGCGAATGAAAACTACTCCAATCCTATTGGTCCTAGTGAGAACGGTAGCATGTGACGGCATAACCGTAGGGGCATATAAGCACACCGGCACATAGCTCATTAGCTTTTTTCTATTCAGCAGGCACGTTGGTTGATGTTGTGTTTGAATGATTCCGTGTATCCTACTCACCTGGAAGTTGACAGTATGTCCGAGCAGTTCGCCAGTTCCAGAGATGTGTGTCTCCCTGGCCGCGTTTCATCACGGTAGGAGACTCTCCTGAGCTGTGTGTTGCTTGTCTGGGCCGGTCGCACGCCACGGCGGCTCTCGAGGGGGCTGTTTGTGTCCATTGCGAGGCCCTGCCCGTGCGGGTACTGAGGTCCCGCATGGCCCTCTTTTCCACGGACGGCCGGATACGCTCTCCCCGTGGCTCGGGCCCCGCGGTCGCTGAGGCGGCTCGCGGTCCCGGTCATGGGGATCGCAGCGAGGTCTGCTGGAGGATTCCGAGACGGCTCATTCCCCGTCTCGTCCTTCGTCTGCCGATTCCGTTTCAGCCTAGTCCCCGTTCGAGGGCTGGCTTCTCGGCTTCTTCTGTTCGGGGACGCTGACCGACGAAGCGGTTGCTCCCTGGCTCTGAGGAGCTCAGCGTGCATCGGGGAGGTGGGAGGGGACTTCCGGGTATCGGGCCGACGTCATCAGAGGAGCGCAGAGAGCGCCGGCTTATGATGAGCTGCTGGAAGTGGTGACGTGAGCTGTGGCTAAGCTCGGTCTGGATTGGCCACAGGCTGTCAGGGAGCTTAACACCAGTGGCAGACTGGATGTTCGCTTCCTGCGGAGCCGCTCTGCTCCCCCGCACCGATCCTTGCCATTTTTTCCAGACTTGCACAATGATTTGTGTAAGTCTTGGTATAAGCCTTTCTCTGCCTGGCTTTCTACTCCCCAGCTGCTGGAGTATAGCAATGTGGTGGGGATCAGGGACCGCGGCTACGGGTACGCGATGCCGCGGGTTGAGGCCGCTCTGGCGGGTTACCTCTCTCCTCAGCTGACGTCATCTTTCTGCCGGCCGGCCCGTGTCGGGTGACTCCTACGCTGGTGGGTACAGCTTGTCTGGCGGCGGGCCAGGCTGGAGAGAGCCTGCACACCTTGGGGTTTTTTTAGGGCCTGCCAGGCGGACCTGCTGCTGGAGATGGACCTGAGTGGGAGCTCCTCTGAGGAGGAGATGGACGGAGCTGCGCAATACTGGCTCCCACCGGCGGAGCCGGGGCGGTGTGTGGCTTCTTGTGGTCCCCTCGAGCGGCTTGGGATGCAGGCCAACTCTCCCGCGCTCCCCTCCCCAGCAGGTTGGGCCTGCTAGCCGTCGTCCAGTCACAGCGGGGCAAGGCCATGAGGCTATGTGTTTTTCCCCCGGAGGCCGACTGAGGTCCCCTCCAGGACGGCCGCTAGCACTGTTGTCCCGCCGCCGTGGAGCTCGGGACGCGCTAGCCGCCGCCGGACCTTCTCCACTCTGCCTACCCCAAGGGGTGGCAGTGGGCCGGAGGTTTGGCTCCCGGACGGTCGGGCCTGAGAGCCGTCGTCCGGTCACGGCAAGGGGCTGTGTGTTTTGCCCCGGAGGCCGACTGAGGTCCCCTCCTGGACGGCCGCTAGCGTTGTTGTCCCGCCGCCATGGCGCTCGCGACGCGCTGGCCGTTGCTGGACCTTCTCCGCTCTGCCTGCCCCGAGGGGTGGCAGTGGGCCGGGAGGTTATGCTCCCGGACTGCGGATCATTGGCGGGTTTTCCTGGTGGCCAGCTTCAGGGGTTCGTCCGAGATCGGCGCGACGCACCGGCTTCCAGCCCGGTTGCTTCCGCTGGCGGATTTCACAGAGGCTTGGCGTGGCTTGGTGAACATTTCCCTGTGGGTTCTGCGCGCTGTTGTTGGAGGGTACAGGCTGCAGTTCCGGGTCCGCCTCCCCCGGCTTCATTGGGGTGGTCCGGACTGTGGTGTGCCCAGGCCAGGGCCTGGTGCTGGGACATGAAGTGCGCTCGCTGCTGGAGAAGGGGGCCGTAGTGCTTGTTCCCCCGCTGGCCAGCGGGTCCGGTTTCTGCAACCGGTGCTTCATCGTTCCCGAGACGGACGCGGGCCTGCGCCCTATCCTGGATCTGCGGGTTCTGAACCGGTCTCTGAGGAGATACAGGTTTTGGATGCTCACCATCCCCGCCCTCGTGTGTCACATCCAGTCCAAGGACTGGATTGCCACCATAGATCTGAGGGACGCGTGCTTTCGCGTCTCCGTTCGTCCTTCCCTTTGGCCTAGCACTCTCCCCTCGCACTTTCACCAAGTGTATGGATGCGGCACTGGCCCCTTTGTGGCTCCAGGGCATCCGGGTCCTGTATTACATGGACCACTGGCTCATCCTGGCTCAGTCTCGGGGGATGGCGGTTCGGCATCGAGATGTCGTCCTCGCTCGTCTTCTTCGTTGGGGCTGAGGCTCAACGAGGTGAACAGTGTGCTGGCACCCGCCCAAAGGACTGTGTTCTTAGGGGTGGTGTGGGACTTGTTGACAATGCTGGCACATCCGTCTCCGGCTCGTGTCGTGTCCGTTCTGGCCACGGTGTGGAGTGTGAGGCTGGGTCGCGCCATCACAGTGGAACACTTCCGAAGGGGGTTGGGCCTCATGGCGGCTGCTTCCAGCGTGTTACCTTCTGGTCTTCTGCACATGAGGGCCCTGCGGTGGTGGCTGAAATCCAAGGGGTTCTCCCCGAGGGGAAACCCGTTCCGCCTGATATGGGTTACGCACAAATGTCTTCGTGCCCTATCGGTGTGGGCGACGCCTTGGTTCCTGTCCCAAGGACCCGCGATGGGGGCGCCCTGTCGCCATGTATTGTTTCAACAGACGCTTCCCTCGCCGGGTGGGGCGCGGTCATGGACGACCGCTCTGCGAGGGGTGTTTGGCAGGACCATCACTCGTCGAGGCACCTCAATTGCCTCGAGATGCTGGCCGTGTTCCGGGCTCTGAGGAGCTTGCTGCCTTTACTCCTGGGTCACCACGTGCTTGTCATGTCCGACAATACGGCTGTTGTGGCCTATCTGACTCATCAGGGGGGTCTGCGCTTGCGCCCTCTCTGCAGACTGGCGCATCGGATCCTCCTGTGGTCCCTGCGGAGACTGCTCTCTTGGGAGCATCTCTCCAGGGGGTTTCTGATGCGGCTGGCGGGGCCACTCCTCACACCTTCTTCGGGTTCTATAGTCTGGACCCGTGTGCTCTCCTCCTAGTCGTGCCCACAGGTTGCTTGCACGCTAGGGCAGGCGGGGTTTCGGCGCGGGTTAGTGGGTATCTCGTTCCCATAGTGTCGTAACCGACGCAGTTCGAGTTCGACTCGAAGGGGAACGTCTCGGGTTACGTATGTAACCCTTGTTCCCCGAGATAGGGGAACGAGACACTGCATCGGTTCACCGCCCCTCGCCCCGCCTGGAGTGCCTTGCTTCATAGAAAGAGCTAATGAGCTATGTGCCGGTGTGCTTATATGCCCCTACGGTTATGCCGTCACATGCTACCGTTCTCACTAGGACCAATAGGATTGGAGTAGTTTTCATTCACATTCAGCCCTGTCATGCCTAAAGGCGTTCCCATAGTGTCGTAACCGACGCAGTGTCTCGTTCCCCTATCTCGGGGAACAAGGGTTACATACGTAACCCGAGACGTTTTCAACCTTTTGACACATTTCAGGCTTCAAACATAAAGATATAAAAATTTTATTTTTTGTGAAGAATCACCAACAAGTGGGACACAATTGTGAAGTGGAACGAAATCTATTGGATATTTTAAACTTTTTTAGCAAATAAAAAACTGAAAAGTGGTGCGTGCAAAATTATTCGGCCCTTTTACTTTCAGTGCAGCAAACTCACTCCAGAAGTTCAGCAAGGATCTCTGAATGATCCAATGTTGTCCTAAATGACTGATGGTGATAAATAGAATCCACCTGTGTGTGATCAAGTCTCTGTATAAATGCACCTGCTCTGTGATAGTCTCAGGGTTCTGTTGAAAGCGCAGAGAGCATCATGAAGACCAAGGAACACACCAGGCAGGTCCGTAATACTGTTGTGGAGAAGTTTAAAGCCGGACTTGGATACAAAAAGATTTCCCAAGCTTTAAACATCCCAAGGAGCACTGTGCAAGCAATCATTTTGAAATGGAAGGAGTATCAGACCACTGCAAATCTACCAAGACCTGGCCGTCCCTCTAAACTTTCAGCTCAGACAAGGAGAAGACTGATCAGAGATGCAGCCAAGAGGCCCATGATCACTCTGGATGAACTGCAGAGAACTACAGCTGAGGTGGGAGAGTCTGTCCATAGGACAACAATCAGTCGTACACTGCACAAATCTGGCCTTTATGGAAGAGTGGCAAGAAGAAAGCCATTTCTCAAAGATATCCATAAAAAGTCTTGTCTAAGGTTTGCCACAAGCCACCTGGGAGACACACCAAACATGTGGAAGAAGGTGCTCTGGTCAGATGAAACCAAAATCTAACTTTTGGCCACAATGCAAAACGATATGTTTGGCGTAAAAGCAACACAGCTCATCACCCTCAACACACCATCCCCACTGTCAAACATGGTGGTGGCAGCATCATGGTTTGGGCCTGCTTTTCTTCAGCAGGGACAGGAAAGATGGTTAAAATTGAGGGGAAGATGGATGCAGCCAAATACAGGACCATTCTGGATGAAAACCTGTTGGAGTCTGCAAAATACCTGAAACTGGGACGGAGATTTATCTTCCAACAAAACAATGATCCCAAACATACAGCAAAATCTACAAAGGAATGGTTCACAAATAAACGTATCCAGGTGTTAGAATGGCCAAGTCAAAGTCCAGACCTGAATCCAATCGAGAATCTGTGGAAAGAGCTGAAAACTGCTGTTCAGAAACGCTCTCCATCCAACCTCACTGAGCTCCAGCTGTTTTGCAAGGAAGAATGGGCAAGAATTTCAGTCTCTCAATGTGCAAAACTGATAGAGACATACCCCAAGTGACTTGCAGCTGTAATCGCAGCAAAAGGTGGCTCTACAAAGTATTAACGCAAAGGGTAATATAAAGGGTAAAATAATTTTGCACGCACCACTTTTCAGTTTTTTATTTGCTAAAAAAGTTTAAAATATCCAATAGATTTTGTTCCACTTCACAATTGTGTCCCACTTGTTGGTGATTCTTCACAAAAAATAAAAATTTCATATTTTTATGTTTGAAGCCTGAAATGTGTCAAAAAGTTGAAAACGTCAAGGGGGCCGAATACTTTCGCAAGGCACTGTACGTTCATAAAAGTGCTTGTTTTGCTACTGACAGACTCAGATTAATATTCTAAGTGTCTGACAACATTATGGAAAGGATTTCTAAGGAGGTCGACCTTTCTGTTAAAGATTAAGATCTTTTTTTAAAAACATAAAACTCAGCGGAATTGCGTTCGCTAAACCCACCAGACTCCATGTAAATTATCAGTGATTTTAGCATCGTAAAATACGGCTTTCTAAACCATCTCTGAGCAGAACTGACTCTGGCTGTCTTGAGCCTGCGGGTGTAGGGTGTGCGACTATTGGCTACGTTTGGTCAATGTTTTCTTTCTTTCATTCCAATTTCGGGTCTGTCAGTCACAGTAAAAACCGGGGACATTTCCGGGGACAGATCCAGCCGGGGACAGGTCACCAAAACCGGGGACGTCTGGTCACCCTAAGTTAACAGCCAACAAGAAAGCGGCACAGTCTTTGAAAATCAAACAGAAGCAGTAGTGGTAGCTGAGATGGAATAAGATATTATTGACAGTGTGGATTCTGAGCAGGCTTCAAGTTCCACCAGCACGATGGCCATTGATTTATTTGCAAATCCAGAGAATGTAGTGGAGAAGCAAGTCATTGTGATCCGCAAAACACACTGTCTTGTCGACATGATTGAAGCATTTACAGACGACTGCATACTGGATGCTAATATTTCAATCAGGCGTGTGCTTGAACGTGGCGATGTTGAGGCTGGAGTGGGGTCACCACAGACTGCCTCATTGATTTCTGGCATAAGTTTTATGCAACAAAGACCTGTGGAACAAACTACAAGATCCCAATTTTGTACCACAAATTCCATGGAGTTCCATGGCTCTACTTCAACTTTATCATTTAGTTACATCTGTGGTTCAAATACTGAATACAAAATCCCATGTAGGTCTATGTGAACCCAGTAGTAAGCTCTATGTTAACAGAGTGTAGTTCTATATTAAAAAATAATAATAATGGAAGCATAATGTTTATGTAAGTGGTTGATAGAGAAAGAGAGCAGGTGACCCCCTTATAGCTAAAATAAAATTATGTTGCATTTTAAGTGTGATCTATAATAACAAGTGCACACCAGCGTATCAGGATTGATACTATAATAGGTCAGATATATTTAAACTGTCAATCAAAGGCACATTCATAAACATAATGCTGATGAATCATGCATTTTAATTGATTTATCCTTAGTTGTAACACAGCTTGTAAAGTTGGATTTGATATGAGTGACGAGGTTCAAGTGTATTTTGTGTTTGTCTCATTGACAGATGGAGCCAACAGACAGGTTTACAGACAAGTGGAGCAGGCGGCAAATTGATATTAAAGCTGGTTCATATGGAAACAACACGAAATACAGCCCTGAAATGTAGGCTACTATATTGAAGATATGGACAGTGGAGGACTTACTTGGATAATCTTCAGAAAGCAGAATTGAATGAGACCCTTGTCTATGAAATCCCCATTAAAGTCCCCAGTTGACTAGAACTCCTGGAAGACGTCCCTCCGATAGTTTTCGTTCTGTCTCCTGTAGATCCCCCACCAGCTTTCGATCCGTTGATTTGCTGTACTGCGTCCTTGGAACACACACGGCCCATGCACGTCAGTCTCATCTTCTCGGAAGAAGTGTTGCAGCCTGTTAACATGGACATTTTCAGTTCCCAAATCCAATCGGATTATTTTTGGACACACCCCAAGTCCCGTGACTGCATTCATGAAGTATGCTGCGATGACATTGGGGTTACTATTGGAAGAGTTTGCTTGCATCCAGATTATGACGCAAAACCCCATCAATGCATCCGTTTATTCCAATGCCGAAAGGGGTCAGCTTGTCATAGGAGTCCATATGCCATAAATAATTGGGCCCTGGGACACTATAACATCTTCTCTGAAGTCTTGTTCCGCTGTACGCCCTCTGGGTCAAGATGCGACTGAACCATGTCTTGAGTAACGCGCAGTCCAGCCAATCTGCACCTCTCGTGCATCTTTCGGTAACCATGAAGACGACCCGGTCCTCTTATCTGGTTGCTAATGAAGTTAACAATCTCAGCAGGGTCACTTAACCGTCGCCTGTGAAGTTGTAACCAGGCTAGTCTTCTCCTTAAATGACCTAAATGATCTCTAACAGAAAGGCACAGTGCAATTTCTGCCTGTGTTAGACCTTGATTGTAGTATATCCTAATGCGTTGATCAACAATGTGATTTATGATTTTGACTTCCCTGGGACACACCTGGACCAGATGGTGGCAGCAGTTTTTGAAGGCTGAAATCAGGACGATCACATTAACCTAGCCTGTACCACAAACCATAAAAATAAACAAGGCACATATCAAAGCACTATTAAATGAATTAATAAACATTTAATTACGTTTCACATCCCATTGCTAAGTTAACGTTAGCCTACATTTACGTTACCTTAGCTGAAGCAGCCGGATATATAGGAATTTGTCAGCCTCAAACGGATCGCATAACTTACCGGTAGGCTACAGCTGCAGCCAGCGGCGCTACAGAAGCCGTTCGTGGCAGCGCATTAGTTTTGAATTCAAGACACATTAATAATAAATTCATTATCTCGATAAAATGATCTTTGTTATGTCGAGATAACAAAATAATTTATTTGTTATCTCGAGAAAACAAACTTTGTTATATTGAGATAACTAATTAATAAGTCGTTATCACGAGATAACGGTACATAAAAAAAAATCTATGGCCGTTCTCGGCTTCCGTAATTTTAAAACATAAACTCCCCTATTCTTCCAATGTGGGAATGAAATAGGTATATTGCCCTTAAGAAGTGAAAAATTGTTTAAAATGTTGAAGTTTGGACCAGAGTTCAAAGTCCTTCTCTATACGCTTATACCTTTAAAGTTGCTGCAATAGCAGGCAAAGAAGGGAAGATATCAATGCCCAGATACCTAAAACTCTTGACTATTGGTATGTGGGAGGGTAGGGGAGTTTGAGATGTAATGGAATTTAAATGCATCAGTGTCCAGTTAATTTTGTAACCAGAGAACAAAGTAAATAAATCAAACGTGGAAAGCAAATGTGGAACTGAGAAACCTGTGTTGCTTACGTAGAGAAGGATATCATCAGCATATAATGATATCCAATGATTTGTATTACAAAATGTGATGGGATGCACTGACGGATGTTGTCAGATTTTCTGGGCCAGTGGTTCAAGGGAGAGGGCAAATAGTAGCAGCGATGAAGGGCAGCCCTGACGAGTTCCCCCTAGACAGTGGGAACTGGGCAGAGCAAAAATTGCCAGTGTTGACCATTGCCAAGGAATTTGCATATAAACATTTTGCCATACTAATGAATTGTGCACCTAGCACAAATGTGTCTATGCTACTTGCTGCATGACTAATGTGCAGCAAGCAATGCATGTTATACGATACTAGTCAAGTTCTAATAAAACCGGTCTGATCATTATATATGAGTTAGATGTACCTCGAATAGAGCTGCAAGCATTGTAGCATATAATTTAATTTCCCCATTAACAAGGGAAAAAGGACTGTAATTACCACATTGAGTCAAAACTTCATTTGGTTTGGGAAGCACTGGAATTATGACTGTGTTAGCATTAATATTGAATTTGCCTTTGACAATAGATCTGTTAATCATATCTAATAATGGTAGGCCCAGTTCATCCCAAAAAGCAAGATAGATGATGCTGATATCACGGGAGTCACTCAAATTACAGAGAGGTGTTTTGATTTATAGATGTAATATGTATCTCCAAAAATATGCAACTGAGGCTAATACATAGTCTATTCTAGAAAATGTCTGATGCCTTGCAAATAAAAGTGTAATGTTTAGAGGTGGGAATAATAGAGCAGTAAAGATTTGTTAAGCTAAGACAAGAAGTTCTGAAAATCTTTAGATGAACGTAACTGGGCTGGCATAGAGTGCTGAACAGATTTATCCAAAGTCAGGTTTTCAAAGGAATTCATATCTGCACCAAGAACATGCAAAAAATCCTGGAGGTGCAGTAAGGTTGTAGTTACATTGGGGGAAAACTCAGGTAAGTACTGGGATGTACTGGGATAACAGTCTTAATAAAGGAAATCCTACCATCCGCGCTATCAAAATGTCCCAATACATTCATTGAAATACTACACTTCAGTACTACTAATATGCCCCTAGTTTTGGTGTCTAGTGATGCAGATGCTGCTACATAGTAGTGCTTGTTCGAAAAACAAAGAACGTCTACAGTTCTCAAATGAGATTCCTGAATAAAGGCAACGTCCACTCGCTGTCTGCGCAAGAGATCTAGACAGGCTATGTGCTTAATTTGGCCAGTCAGACCATTTACGTTCCAGCTGATTACATGTAAAGTACCCATATTGCCCCACAATAATTAACGTGTTGAAGTACCCTTAAAATCAGAAGCAGGGTGATAACATATAGGGGCAGTGTAGTAATCAGACAACAATAGAAAACTAGAACTGCAAGCAGTTACAACGGGGTCCAAGCCTCCCTGCGCTAGTCGACCCCGGCGACCCGGGGAGCGCACGAAAACTGAACCCAAAGCGAAGCGGTGGGAGGGCAAACGTCGGGAAACATTGAGAGGCGCACGTAACGGTACGGATTAATAGCGCAATGACCCAGAAAAACTCTGGTCTCCTAGGCTGGATACAAAGCCTTGATAAAATGGCCCAAAATTGTCTGCGTTGATCATAGCGCCCCCTAATGGCCTATATTTACCACATTTGGTACACAGCCTCCGGGCGGCATGCCAAACAATCATCACAGGTTTGGTGTCGATAGCATTTATTGTGGCAGAGATATTGCAATTGCAAATTTCCCATTTAAATGCATTGAGTGTTTTGACCAATAAATATTGATTATATCGTCCCCTAATGGCTCATCTTTACCAAATTTGGTAGAGAGCATCGGAAAGGCATGGTCAACACTGCTCACAAGTGATATGTTGATAGCTTTTAATTTGGCCGAGATATGATATGATATGTGTTTGGTAGCTTACTACAGAAACCTTGCTTGGTCGTCAAATGCGCACACAATTATGTAGCCAAATTCTTTATGCAATTTTTTGTCAGGGCCATCTGCAGATGCTATACACCAGGTTTCGTGCAGATCTGTCGCACGGCCTAGGACGAGTTTGTAAAAGTTGGTTTTGCACTTGTCGCAATATTGCGAAAATAATTGTAAACGAAAATGAGCGTCACCTAAATCATGTGACTCAGCTTGATGTAGTGAACACGTTGACATCAAGATTTTTAATGTGTGATGTATAATATAGGAGTTATAGGCAAAAACACGTTTGACGTCATTGTAGCGCCACCAAGTGTTCCACATGTGTAATATTCGGTAAGTCGGGTCAGCTACCCACTGTACACCTACCCTGTTAATTTCAAGTAATTCACTTTAGTGGAAGTGGTTAATCCAGACATTGGCCCATAGGCCACGCCCACTTGAATTAATCAGTACCCCACTGTAAGGACCACCTCAGGAGTGGGCCTAGATGGTATCCATCAAATTTTGTAAAATTTGGATAAGCGGTTCATGAGATATAAACTTGTTGTATCTGTAGCGCCCGCTAGTGGCCAATCTTTGTGAAATTTGTTTCAGAGCCTCAGAGGGTCATACCAAGTAATATTCTAGCCAAATATTCGTTTGGCTTTGATACAATTCATTTTGGCCGAGATATGGCAAAGTCGGTGTTTTTGTAGTTAGCTACACAAATTTGTTAGTGCGTAATATGCACAATTTTTATTCTATAAAAAATCTTTATACAACTTTGTGACAGGTTGGTCTGGAGATGCCCTGTGCCAAGTTTTGTGCAGATCCATTGCACGGTCTAGGAGGAGTTCGAAAAAGTTGTTTTTTGATAAATCGTGAAGTGGGCGTGGCCTATATCAGAAGATTCAGTAGGATCCAGGGAACGCGTGGATATATGGTTTTTAAATATCCGATGTACGGTTTGGGAGTTATAGGGCCAAACACGTTTTTTGCTATAGCGCCACCTAGGTTTTGAAGCGGGTCAGTTTTTTTTGGCTGAGGTCTTTGCGGAGTTTTGGACCAGTCCTGAAAATGGCGTGTCGCCACCACGTACGGTTTAGGCTGCAGCGGCACTTTTATGCGGGGAAGAAAATAATGAGAAGAAGAAACCCTAGGAAAAACAATAGGGTTCCAAAGCCCTGCTGTGTGAACCGCGTACGCTTTGCGTTACAGCGGTCCACGCATCCGAGGAATTTTTCTTTGGAGCGTCGTTACTCACAATGTGCTTACACATACAAAAACAACCAAAACAAAAATATACACACACACTAATATATATATATATATATATATATATATATATATATATATATATATATATATATATACATACATACATACTCTAAACAGAAACAATATAGAGGCATGAGTGCAATGAAGAGTTCAATAATAATTATTTAAATGTGGAGCATAGTGCAAAGGATACTGCGATAAATAGTATGTTATAGTATATGTGTTAGTATAAATGTTATCTGCGCGATCTGTCCTCCATGTCCGCTATTTTGTCTTCCAGCCGGGCATGACACGCAGTAAGCCTTTTCTCAGATGCAGAAAGCCGGGTGTCTTTCTTCACCAAACGAGTCTCACTCTACTTCACATGATCCATACACTTTGAAACATCAGTCTGTATGGAGACCATATTGCTGTGAAATACAGCAACTTGAGCGTCCACCATTGCCTGTGTCTTGCTTCTCAACTGAGCCACCACGTCTTCAACAAGTGCAGGGATAGCCTCCTTGATAGCTTTGGCAACTGCTAGCTTAACTAGCTCAGCTAGCTCCTCGTTGTCAACAGAATGTGACGTTACAGGCACTTTACCCGCCGCCTTTCTTGAGTTTGCTGCCATCACACTGTGTAAAATACTTTTAGAAATCCAAAAAGTCGACCGGAACTTTTAAAAAGTAGAGTAAAACATGTATTTTATTAAATATCAGGGGGCGCACTGCGGAGCGATGATTGAAAACCTTTACATCCCTTGCGACAGTCAAGTGACTCCAACACATGTAAGGGCTAGTCAGTTGCAGAGTTTGAGGGCGTGCCACATAGACATAAAGAGTAGACGCCGCATCGACCGCTACTGCCTATTGGCACTGACGAAACGCGGGGCCGCCATCTTCGACCGCTCACCCGCTCCACTCAGTGTAATGTGTTTGGCAGGTGCAATGAGCTGTCAGCGCGTTTAATTAATCACACTCACTGAATACCAAACTGATTTTCATGTTTTTTTTTGCTACAAATGTTATACATGTAGCTATGATACAGGACACATGATTAGGCGTATTTTAATATTCATAGTGTGCTTAACAGAAATAGAATATTCTGATATGATATAAATTCACCAGATGTCCGAGATCAAAACTGGGAACATAATCCCCGAAAAGGGAGAGTAACGGGGACATTTCCAGTTTGACTATCAATCTGATTGAAAAACCTAATGTTGTGTCTTTAAAAACAGAACAAGGACAGAGGTAGTTTTTTCTTCTGTATTTAGTCAGGGACAGACAACCAAAAACGGGGAATGTCCCCTAAATCCGAGGACGTCTGGTCATACTAGACCCTAGACCAGACATCCTCGGTGTATCTATCATTTGTAAATAGCCTACATCACACATGTGATGTAGGCTATAATAGGTATAAATACCCCTACATCACATATATGATGTAGGCTATAATAGGTATTTTGCACACACATTATAAATATGATAGGGAAGAAGAAACAGATAGTGACCGTAAAGTCAGATATTTAAGTACAAGAAACAATATGATTATATTATTAGAGTCTACTTGAAGCTTTTTATATTTGTCTCTCTCTCTGTCACACACACACACGCAAGCACACACACAGTACTACCACGTTGTTCTGCATCAATTGCCTCCCAGACCTTGACATTTAGCAGAACCACTCCCAACACACACACACACACACACACTAGGGTTGCACAACATTGACAAAATGTGATATTGCAACTTCGATATGAATTCCGATATTTTTAAACATGTAAAATTACAAAATAGATTCATAACAAATTAAACAAGTTTTCTTACAACAAAAGGTTTATTTCAACTGACAGTCATATTGGACTGGTCCAACATGAATAAATAACTAAGGACCATGTCTACAGAACAGGACGGGTTCTACTGGTTGGACAGTATAAAATATATAAATAAAGTTATAATATAAATAACTAAGGACCATGTCTACAGAACAGGACAGGTTCTACTGGTTGGACAGTATAAAATATATAAATAAAGTTATAATATAAATAACTAAGGACCATGTCTACAGAACAGGATGGGTTCTACTGGTTGGACAGTATAAAATACATAAAGTTAACAGGACAGCTCCACAAAATAAACTAAATATTGCATACTTATTGCAACTTTCGATGTATTTGATAAATGACCAGTTGTCTCAGCTCTTATTACATAAGTATTTGGACAGATACACCTCTTTTCTGTTGTGTTGACTCTGTACTCAAGCACATTGCTATTGAAAGGCTATATAACTATATATCTATCTATCTATCTATCTATCTATCTATCTATCTTATAAGACTAACGTGCAAGTCTTATCAAACAAATCCCAACTAAACCAGAGACAATCCCAATGTAATAACAACATAAGCATACATTAGTGCTGCTTTTGGACCCCCAGAATAATGTATAGGTCATAGCCTACTCACTTATATAATGATCTGCTGTGTAACGATATTGCGTTGACATATCTTGCACCCTTAACAAAGACACAGATAGGCCTACAAAATGCTTCACAGAACCCAAAGTGAAAGAGATAAGATAAAAAAATCCGCCGATCTGAGCAGGAATATGCTGCACAGTGCTCTGGCAACTTGTATCTTCTGCTGCCAAGTAACAAGTATGACCGGTCCAAGATGGCGGCTGGATTTCTCGCGCTCAGCCCATAGACATAATAAAGAGTAGACGCCGCATTGGCAGGCTGAGCGCGAGAAATCCAGCCGCCATCTTGGACCGGTCATACTGCTACTTGGCAGCAGAAGATACAAGATGCCAGAGCACTGTGCAGCATATTCCTGCTCAGATCGGCAGATTTTTTTTTTTTTATCTTATCTCTTTCACTTTGGGTTCTGTGAAGCATTTTGTAGGCCTATCTGTGTTTTGAAAATTGTTACATAAGTTAAGTTCCAAAAGCAGCACTTAATGTATGCTTGTGTGGTTATTACATTGGGATTGTCTCTGGTTTAGTTGGGATTTGTTTGATAAGACTTGCACGTTACTCTTATAAGATAGATAGATAGAGATATATATATAATTATATAGCCTTTTCAATAGCAATGTGCTTGAGTACAGAGTCAACACAACATAAAAGAGGTGTATCTGTCCAAATACTTATGTAATAAGAGCTGCGACAGCTGGTCATTTATCAAATATATCGAAAAGTCGCAATAAGTATGCAATATTTAGTTTATTTTGTGGAGCTGTCCTGTTAACTTTATTTATGTATTTTATACTGTCCAACCAGTAGAACCCGTCCTGTTCTGTAGACATGGTCCTTAGTTATTTATATTATAACTTTATTTATGTATTTTATACTGTCCAACCAGTAGAACCCGTCCTGTTCTGTAGACATGGTCCTTAGTTATTCATGTTGGACCAGTCCAATATAACTTTCAGTTAAAATAAACCTTGTGTTGTAAGAAAACTTGTTTAATTTGTTATGAATCTATTTTGTAATTTTATATATGTTTAAAAATATCGGATTTCATATCGATGTTGCAATATCACATTTTGTCAATGTTGTGCAACCCTAGTGTGTGTGTGTGTGTGTGTGTGTGTGTGTGTGTGTTGGGAGTGGGCTGCTAAATGTCGAGGTCCGGGAGGCAATTGATGCAGAACAACGTGGTAGTACTGTGCGTGTGTGTGTGTGTGTGTGTGTGTGTGACAGAGAGAGAGACAAATATAAAAAGCTTCAAGTAGACTCTAATAATATAATCATATTGTTTCTTGTACTTAAATATCTGACTTTACGGTCACTATCTGTTTCTTCTTCCCTATCATATTTATAATGTGTGTGCAAATTATTTTTCTATAATAGTTATTTATACCTATTATAGCCTACATCATATATGTGATGTAGGGGTATTTATACCTATTATAGCCTACATCATATATGTGATGTAGGGGTATTTATACCTATTATAGCCTACATCATATATGTGATGTAGGGGTATTTTGCAAATACCTATCATTTACAAATGATAGATACACCGAGGATGTCAGGTCTAGGGTGACCAGACGTCCTCGGATTTAGGGGACAGTCCCCCGTTTTTGTCCCCTGACTAAATACAGAAGAAAAACTACCTCTGTCCTTGTTCTTTTTTTTTAAAGACACAACATTAGGTTTTTCAATCAGATTTATAGTCAAACTGGAAATATCCCCGTTGCTCTCCCTTTTCGGGGATTATGTTTCCAGTTTTGATCTTGGACGTCTGGTGAATTTATATCATATCAGAATATTCATTACTGTTAAGCACACTATGAATATTAAAATACGCCTAATCATGTGTCCTGTATCATAGCTACATGTATGACCTTTGTAGCAAAAAAAACCATGAAAACCAGTTGGGTATTCAGTGAGATTGATTAATTAAACGCGCTGACAGCTCATTGCACCTGCCAAACACATTACACTGAGTGGAGCTCAGTGTAATGTGATGGCAGGTGCAATGAGCTGTGAGCAATGTAAAGATGGCGGCCCCAAATCTCGTCACCCAATAGGCAGTAGCGGTCGATGCGGCGTCTACTCTTTATTATGTCTATGGCTCAGCCTGCCAATGCGGCGTCTACTCTATATGTCTATGGCGTGCCACGCTAGCAGCTAGGCTAGCATTGTAACATGTGTTACAAAGTGACACACGTTTCTCATTGAAGTAAAGGCGGGACTACAATAGAGCTGTTTGGAGAAAAATCAATACAACAACAAACAATGAGCATGTATTACATCTCTGTATAATTAATAACAGGTGATTACATGTTTTGCATGAATAAAGAGCAGGGCTAAGTACTTTAGTCCAGTCTCACCCAAGTAAAATAGGCTTTATTTCAAGCTGGAAGACTGAAGAAGCTACTCTGCTGTCCCATAAAGATAAACTGTTTAATACCACATGCAATGTTCACCACAGTCATGCACAAAAGCAGGTAATGTACTGTATATGTTCCTTAGTACTCTTTTGCCATATAACAACCCTACATCCTCATCTTAAATGCATAGTTTTATGCAAATGTTTAAACAGATTTACTGTTTCTCATGGTCAACTCATACAGTATACAGTTTATATTATGCCGGTGGCTAAGCGGGTAGGGAGAACCAGTTTACTGGGAGATGGACTCATAGATTTAAGTCTCATGTTGATGCACCTTCCTGTAATGTCAATGTGTTTTTCTTAGTGTTAGACCATAAGTGTGGTTAGCCGCATCAGTGGCATTCCCTTAAGTAAGACTGAACCAAAAAAGTAAAGCCATAAAAACTAAACTAAATGATTGGAGCTGCAGAAATGAATGAACCATGCCCTTTTACATGACACTTCACTAATGAATACATTATTAATATAAACATGGGTGGTTTTAATTAGGGATGAGCGAGTACAGCATTATCTGTATCTGTATCTGTTTACCACATGAATTATCTGTATCCGTATCTGTACTCGGACTGGGCGGGGCCTAACCCGGAAGTGGACCGAATTTAACCCGGAAGTGGGTCGGGTTAGCATGAAATGGGCGGGGCTTTAACCAGTATGTTATTTAAGCATGCAATTGATATGAGTTGATCAGAAATTGTTATATTTATTGCTGATTAAAAAACTATTTGCATGACAGCATCGAGCTTCAGATCAATGGTGTTGTCATGGTAACAAACAAACTATTTACAGAATAAGTTTTGCAACAATGAATACAACACATGCAGTTGCAATTATGAAGTAAAATGTAATGAACAAGAGTTTTCATTCTCAATATAACTTTCTTTTATTAACTTTTAATTTTTTTTATGATCAGTGTGAATTTTTTTTATTTTTTATTTCCACACCAGGTGTGTGTGTGTGTGTGAGTAAGAGAGAGGGGGGGGAATCTGCATTGACTTTAATGAAGCCAGCTGACTGTTAAAAAAAAAAAATCTCTGACGGCAGAGACGCAACGGGAGTCGTATTTAAACCAAGCAGCATGTCTGAAAACCCACGTTCATCAGAAATCTACTGGTCACTATGTAAGTACTACAAACCGAAGTTAAAAACAAACCTGAAGCTGAAGAAACCCTAAACGTTAACGGAACAGACCCGCGGCCCCGAGTGTCTGAGGGAGAGGGATAGAGAGAGGGAGAGAGAGAGGAAGAGGGAGCGCTCTTCTCCCTGTTCTGTGTGTGTGTGAATGAGCCGAGCGTGTGTGTAGGGGGGCGCTGTGACTATCACAGAACGCAGCGCGGTAAGCTTCGGACTTTTATTCAATCCGAGTACAGATATTGACTCGTATTACTCGTATAATACTTGTACTCGGCAAAAGTGCTTTATCCGTACCGGATACTCGTTTCAGCCGAGTACTCGGCTCATCCCTAGTTTTAATGCAGATTTACCAGAGGTCAACCAGCAGCCAGGATACTAAGCGGTAACTGAGATTGTACTGTGCCAAATGTGTCAGGATTCTATGGGTAGACAACAAATTAACAATGGCTATATGTTAAGGTCAATACAAAACATAGAGCAAAACTTTGGGAAAACACTGAAGGCTGACACTGCATCCTGACCTGATATATGCTGAGAGAATACTGTACCTGCTGGCTTCTATAGGTTGTATTCTCACCTGTGAAACCCAGGCAGAGAGAGAAGCAGATCAGCACAGACAGCAATATAGCAGTCATCAAATCCTGTCTGACAGTATGCATTGTTGTTGGTGTTGTTGTGGTGTGTGTTAGAGAGTCAAAATGTTTCAGGCACAAACAAATGTGAGTTGCTTTTTTGTTTTGATGGGTGCATCTCTCATTTATACTATATGTATTTAAACCAACCTTCTCTCTCTCTCTCTATCTTGCGCACGCACGCGCGCGCACACACACACACACACACACTACACTCTACTAAAGAGCTGTTTCTTAGCAACCATCTTAGGCTGTTCTCTGAGGAATGAAGGCAGGTGCCTTCTCTCCCTCGGTATCTGTCACACTGATACCAATTAGTGGTCGTCAAGGCGATTTCGTTTAGTGTCTGTTATAGTAATACCGCTTGCTATATCTGTCATAGTGAAACCAATTAGTGCCTTACACTTTGTTAATTACCATGCAGGCTATAACACTACTGTCATGTGAACAGGTTGTGAAAGGTGCAGTGGAAGGTGTTACATCACAATCAGGGGCAGGTATCGCTCATCAATCACCTATTTAGATGTAAATGTAGAGGACTTGTCTTACATGACATGAGATGTAAATGATCCTGTCAGAGAGATACCGATTTCTTGAGGTAGGAATTAGTAGTTAATATTTTATTTTATATAAGAAACTGCAAATCACTAGCGAAGTATGAATGAAGCTTGATGTTTGAATCAAGCTTCATGAACCACTGTATTCGTTGACACAACTAGATGGTACTCTTGGTTTAAAGAAAAAGGCTCAAGTAATGCAATTCATTGTGCTTTTAACCTTATGTTGAAAAGAGCATCTACTGGACTCTTCATTTGAGCATCACTACAAATCAATCTAGCTACAAAACAATCAGCAGTTATCCTTATTTGTTTAAGAAGCATGAATCACATACAAGGAAGAATGTGACCTGTAGAGAAACTACAGTTCTGCCATAATTGCAAAGCTCTGTTCGTTTTGGGAAACAAACTTTGAGCTAGCAAGCTACATACTGAAAATGTCAAATTGTGAAGAAAATTTCATGCACAAAGGCTGGCTTGCTTGGTTCTTTTGAGGAATAATTAAGATTTATTAAAAATATGTTTAATGGCATTTATTATCTAACTGGGATGTTTTGGGACAGATTGTGATTGTTACATTACACAGCTCTAACAATCTCTTACGATTAACCATGTGTCCCGCTAATTTAAGTAGCTCACTTTACTAAGATTATTTTTTTGGGCTTTAACTGAAACATTTCTAACAGGAATGGTAACCTTGTCCTTATGAGGTCATATGGGGCAAGGTTACCTCCTCTTTCTCTTCTTTGCCTGCCCAGAAAATTTGGCCCACCCATGTGAGAGAGACGCCATGGCTTTCAAACAGGCAAAGTGGCAGTTGGTCAAGGCCACACCCCCATCCTCCACCTTGCCCCCCCCTTCCAACAGAATCAGAAATGGCACATACTAGCGTCACTGTGTCCACGTTCGGACACTTATTGGCTAACGTTCCATCAAAATATCTGTTAAAATACGAATATAAATGATCTATTGATGTTTTAAGTTAATTTACCGGTGTAAAATATATCGTGTGACGTCTTACCTTTCTATTGGTATATAGTGTTAACTTGTTACTTTACAAGAGCCAGCTAAAGTACGCCATCGCCGGTAAATCAGCCTTGCGCTACCCTTGGCCATATCTGGACAACGCTACAGACAGTTAGTTAAAGAAAGTCCCATCAATTCTGTCAAAACTACCGGATCTTACTTCTGTCCATTCCAATAAATTACCATGCTTCAACAACTCTGAATTATGCAGTAAGAGCTCCTTAATGTCCAGTTCAGTAAAAATAGGAAAAGCCATCGCCCGAGCGTTCTTACGTCTTTCCCTCATTTCATATACTAATTAGACATCTAAATGTCCATGTACATATAGGACATTTCATACGTAGATTGTTAAGATGGGTATACATCAATTCTGCTAACATTTTGGTGATGATCGGAAATGTAAAGTACTGCGAAAAGACCAGAAAGCCCGACAGGCTGAAAGTGTCTGGATATGGCCAATAGCAGCGAGTGGTGTCCGAACGTGGACACAGTGACGCTAAGGAAAGCTCATTGTGGCACTGGCTCTAGTGGCTGTAATTCTGCATCAAGGCTGAATTTTGGGAAAGATACTTCGGCTACAGTATTAGGGGACCACTAAGGCCTGTTGTAGTGAGGCAGGAATGAGGACCCAAACGCAACGAGCACAAGGAGGCAGGCAGGAGCAGGTGAACACAGATTTATCGAGTAAAAAGTCCAAAGGAAACAACACAGGGAGCGGAGGAGCGGGCAATGTCCAAGAATAATCAAAATACAAAAAGTCCAAGTCTTTGGAGGGAGCTCAAACTCTGTGTTTCACAGCGACAGCCCAGAAACCTGACTGATCTAGGGAAGATCTGTGTGGAGGAGTGGGCCAAAATCCCTTCTGCAGTGTGTGCAAACTTGGTGAAAAATTACAGGAAATGTTGGACCTCTGTAATTACAAACAAAGGCTACTGTACCAAATATTAACATTGATTTTCTCAGGTGTTCAAATACTTATTTGCAGCTGTGTCATACAAATAAATAGTTAAAAAATCATACATTGTGATTTCTGGATATTGTTTTTTAGATTAAGTCTCGCACAGTGGACATGCACCTACGATGACAATTTCAGACCCCTCCATGATTTCTAAGTGGGAAACTTGAAAAAGCTGCAGAGGCCAGAGAGAAGTTGTCAAGACATGAGCGTTTGAAATGAATAGAGGCAATAACAGTCACAGTAGAATATAATAGATGCAGAGTTATTAGCTGTCAAAAGTGCGCCAAAATGAATGGCAGACAATGATACGCTTACGGCAGTTGACGGCTCAATAGCAGAAAAAACGGCGCCATGGGAGTCCCGCTAAGAGAGGAGAGGCACATAGGGAAATACAACCTGACCACCGACTGGGGAGCTGGTGATACGTGCTGAGGCTGGCAAGGCCTGTGACGTCACGTGTGACGCCGCTGGCCGAAGCTGGCGGGGAAGTGCCGGAGTGTAGCAACGGAGGCTAGGAAGAGCCGGTACAATGTAGTACAGGTGTCATTGAAGTACCGTTGAAGGCGGGCCACGGTGAAGTCTCTGATATCGGGTTATATCTGTGGAGGTAGAGACGGCCCTAGGAGCCCCTGGGAGCCACTGGAAGCTGAGACTGAAGCCGCTTGGAGCCGGGGATTGTTCTGCAGAGGAGTGGAGATCCGGGCGAAGCCAAGGCATGGTGACCGCAAGCCTGGCTCGTGTCTCTAATTACAAACCTACACGGTATATGTAGGTTTGTTTGGTGATTAGAGGTGTGGTTTAGGTGTGGCCCTGCTCCCGAACCTAAGTTAACAAATTAACTCCATATTGTTGGAGCTAAATCCTGCTCCATTCTCAGGGTTCATTCAATTAGTAGTCAAAATCTCAGATGTTGAAATGTGAATCCATTTTATTACATAGGATATCCTAGAGTCCACCTAACACGGCTCTCCCCTTCCTTTGTCTGACTCTTTGGCTCTCAGACCCCCAGTATTATCTCACAAAGGGTGGGGTCTTGTGCTTATTCCTTATCTTTTAGTTGGGATGTGACTGAGGGTTTATGACCCTCAGGACTTGCAAAGCAACAGAGCAGTTGGGCCATAAAGGGTGACTGAAACCAGAGACAGGGTGTCTCTAACATCATCAATTCAGCTTATGACACATTTGTAGAGCTGGGTTATAACAAAATGTACCAGAACATCTTATATTATAAAACAGAAGTATTGCAAAACAACTTAATGCGACAAACAACAAACTATATATTTATAACAACAAACTTAATGCATGACCCACATGTCTTCATTTATGTTGAAATAATGCTTTTACCTTTTGGCTTGAATGTATAATGCAAATCACCCACAATGTTTAAGCACATATAAAATTTTAAATTCCAACAATATCTTGCATCCTCCGCATAACTATTACGTTTTGTCTTGGACAGAAGATATAACCGCAGCAAACCCACTGATCAGCCACTTAATTATAATAATTATATAAAAATATTGAGCAAAACACAATCTGTAGATCTTCAATATTAACCCTAATATCAGTTCACACGCATAACATTAAGCTTATCACCGTGTTAACATTGAAAAACAATTTAGTGGATGCATTTCTATCTAACAAGCTGTTAAACAAGCTAGGTAACGTTATATTACCTGTTGGAATTTAAAATGTTATATGTGCTTAAACATTGTGTGTGATTTGCATTATACATTTAAACTAAAAGGCAAAAGCATTATTTCAACATAAATGAAGACATGTTGGTCATGCATTAAGTGTGTTGTTATAAGTATATAGTTTGTTGTTTGTTGCATTAAGTTGTTTTGCAATACTACGTTATATAAGATGTTCTAGTACATTTTGTTATAACCCAGCTCTACAAATGTGTCAGAAGCTGAATTGATGACACATCCTGTCTCTGGTTGCAGTGCCTCTTTATGGCCCAACTGCTCTTTTGCTTTGCAAGTCCTGAACTGAGGGTCATAAACTTTCAGTCACATTCCAACTGAAAGATAACGAATATGCACACAGACACATCACTGTGGTCTAGAGACCCCACCCTTTGTGGATAAGACCAGGGGTCCAAGAGCCAAAGAGCCAGACAAAGGAAGGGGAGAGCTGTGAGAGCTTGATCCAGGTAACTCTGTCTCAGGATATCCTATGTAATAAAATAGATTCACACATCAACATCTGAGATTTTGACTACTAATTGACTGAACCCTGAGAATGGAGCGGGATTTAGCTCCAACACCAGCCTCTCCTAAATGTGTCGGAAGCAGAATTGATTGTTAGGGACGCTTCCTGAATCTGGTTTCAGTCCCACTTTTACAGCCCACTGATCTTTTGCTTTGCAAGTCCTAAACTGAGGGTCATAAACTTTCAGTCACATTCCAACTGAAAGATAACGAATAAGCACACAAACACATCCCATCACTGTGACCTGGAGACCCCACCCTTTGTGAATAATACTAGGGGTGCAAGAGCCAAAGAGCCAGACAAAGGAAGGGGAGAGCTTTGATAGCTTGATCCAGGTAACTTTGTCTCAGGATATCCTATGTAATAAAAAGGATTCACACATCTGAGACTCTGACTATTAATTGACTGAACCCTGAGACCGGAGCAGGATTTAGCTCCAACATACATAGCAAACTGATTAATGACTAATTTATCCTGACCTCAACTCAAATGAGTAGATGGTGTGTTTTTGCAATTCAACAAGGTCAACAGAATAGTGTATCCTCTCTGGTGACACAATCCTTGTGATCATGTCAATTTCCCAGTTACACTTTATTTAGAATATCAATGATTTAAGATGCTCAACTTCACAATTGTGTATTTATTACAATTATTAAGTCATTTAATATGTTCATATTTGTTAGTTCGGGTGATTGTACCAAACAACAGCTCGGCATATTCGGCTTTCTTAGAGACCCTAAATGGAGTCCTGTATGGGGCTCCAGTAAGGGACACCATAGCTCTACCTGTAGATGTGTGTAAACCACAGATGCCATTCGTTGTTAGACTTCTGTGCAAGTCATGGATTGTCTATAACAAACACCATGCTCGAACAAAGGGATGCTCATCAGTGTACCTGGTACCAGAGCACCAGAAGGTTGATGATCATTTTTGTAATCATATCATCTGAAAGTGGTCTCAGGTGAGGAGCCAGACAAAGAATGGTTCAAAAGCCCTATGCAAAATCGAGGAAGAGAGGGAGTAACCCTGCCCGGAGGAGGCCCGGGGCCCCCGTCTGGAACCAGGCCCAGATGGAGGGCTCGTCAGCGAGCGCCTGGTGGCCGGGTTTCCCACGGTGCCCGGTCGGGCACAGCCCGAAGAAGCTACGTGGCTCCCCTATCTCCATCCCATGGGCCCACCACCTGTGGGAAGAACCGCTGGGGTCGGGTGCGCAGCCACATGGGTGGCGGCGAAGGTCAGGGACCTCGACGGACCAGACCCGGGCGGCAGAGGCTGGCTCTGGGGACATGGAACGGCACCTCTCTGTGGGGGAAGGAGCCGGAACTTGTGCGGGAGGTGGAGCGCTACCAGTTAGATCTGGTGGGGCTTACTTCTACGCACAGTCACAGTTCTGGAACCGTGCTCCTGGATAGGGGTTGTCCTACTCCGAAGTTGCCCAGGGTGTGAGGCGCCGGGCGGGTGTGGGGATACTCACAAGCCCCCGGCTGAGCGCCGCTGCGTTGGAGTTTACCCCGGTGGACGAGAGGGTCGCCTCCCTACGCCTGCGGGTGATGGGGGGGAAAACTCTGACTGTTGTTTGTGCATATGCACCAAACAGGAGTTCGGAGTATTCAGCCTTCTTGGAGACCTTGAATGGAGTCCTGTATGGGGCTCCAGTAGGGGACTCCATAGTTCTGCTGGGGGACTTCAACGCACACGTGGGCAATGATGGAGATACTTGGAGAGGCGTGATTGGGAGGAACGGCCTCCCTGATCTGAACCAGAGTGGTTGTTTGTTGTTGGACTTCTGTGCTAGTCATGGATTGTCCATAACAAACACCATGTTCGAACATAGGGATGCTCATAAGTGTACGTGGTACCAGAGCACCCTAGGCCAAAGATCAATGATCGATTTTATAATCGTCTCATCTGATCTGAGGCCGTATGTTTTGGACACTCGGGTGAAGAGAGGGGCATAGCTGTCAACTGATCACCATCTGGTGGTGAGCTGGGTCAGGGGATGGGGGAGGACTCTGGACAGACCTGGTAAGCCCAAACGAGTAGTGCGGGTAAATTGGGAACGGCTGGAGGAGGCCCCTGTCCGACGGACTTTCAACTCACACCTCCGGCGGAGCTTTTCGTGCATCCCTGTGGAGGCTGGGGGCATTGAACCTGAGTGGACAATGTTCAAAGCGTCCATTGCTGAAGCTGCGGCGGCGAGCTGTGGTCTTAGGGTCTTAGGTGCCTCAAGGGGCGGTAACCCACGAACACCCTGGTGGACACCGGTGGTCAGGGAAGCCGTCCGACTGAAGAAGGAGTCCTTCCGAGATATGTTATCCAGTCTGCATGTGTTTTGTGGATCTGGAGAAGGCGTATGACCGGGCCCCCCGGGAGAAATTGTGGGAGGTGCTGCGGGAGTATGGGGTGAGGTGGTCCCTTCTCAGGGCCATCCAATCTCTGTATGACCAAAGCGAGAGCTGTGTCCGGGTTCTCGGCAGTAAGTCGGACGCGTTCCAGGTGAGGGTTGGCCTCCGCCAGGGCTGCGCTTTGTCACCAATCCTGTTTGTAAGATTTATGGACAGGATATCGAGGCGTAGTCGGGGGCGGGGAAGGGTTGCAGTTCGGTGGGCTCGGGATCTCATTGCTGCTTTTTGCAGATGATGTGGTCCTGATGGAGTCATCGGTCTGTGACCTTCAGCACTCACTGGATCGGTTCGCCGTCGAGTGTGAAGCGGCTGGGATGAGGATCAGCACCTCTAAATCTGAGGCCATGGTTCTCAGCAGGAAACCGATGAATTGCTTTCTTCAGGTAGGGAGTGAGTGCTTACCCCAAGTGAAGGAGTTTAAGTACCTTGGGGTCTTGTTCGCGAGTGAGGGGACCATGGAGCGTGAGATTGGTCGGAGAATCGGAGCAGCTGGTGCGGTATTACATTCTGTTTATCGCACCGTTGTGACGAAAAGGGAGCTGAGCCAGAAGGCAAAGCTCTCGACCTACCGGGCAATTTTCGTTCCTACCCTCACCTATGGTCATGAAGGCTGGGTCATGACCGAAAGAACGAGATCCAGGGTACAAGCGGCCGAAATGGGTTTCCTCAGGAGGGTGGCTGGCGTCTCCCTTAGAGATAGGGTGAGAAGCTCAGTCATCCGAGAGGAGCTCGGGAGTAGAGCTGCTGCTCCTTCGCGTCGAAAGGAGCCAGTTGAGGTGGTACGGGCATCTGGTAAGGATGCCTCCTGGGCGCCTCCCTAGGGAGGTGTTCCAGGCACGTCCAGCTGGGAGGAGGCCTCGGGGAAGACCCAGGACTAGGTGGAGAGATTATATCTCCAACCTGGCCTGGGAACGCCTCGGGATCCCCCAGTCGGAGCTGGTTGATGTGGCTCGGGAAAGAGAAGTTTGGGGTCCCCTACTGGAGCTGCTGCCCCCCGCGACCCGACTCCGGATAAGCGGATGGAGATGGATGGATGGATGGATCATCTGAAGTGGGAAGAGAGGGGCAGAGCTGTCACCAGATCACCATCTGGTGGTGAGTTGGGTCAGGGAGTTAGGGAAGACTGTGGACAGACCTGGTAAGCCCAAACTGGTAGTGCGGGTTAACTGAAGCTCTCACAGACTTTCAACTCACACCTTCGGCGAACTTTTCATGCATCCCTGTGGAGGTTGATGGCACTGAACCAGAGTTGTCAATGTTCAAAACTTCCATTGCTGAAGCTGGGTCAGGGTCTTAGGTGCCTCAAGGGGCAGTAACCCTTGAACACTGTGGTGGACACCCGTGGACAAGGAAGCAATCTGAGTCTTTCTGGGATATGTTACACCCGAGGACTCCGGAAGAAGTTACATGGTGCCGTGAAAGAGGCAAAGCAGCTGGTGTAGGAGAAGTTTGGAGAACACATGGAGACGGACTTTCGGTCGATACCAAGGTGCGTCTGGAAAACCGTTCGCCACCTCAGGATGGGGAAATGGGGAACCATGCAAGCTTTGTACAGTAAGGATGGGACTCTGTTGACCTCAACTGAGACGGTAACGGGGCAAAAAAGTGAAAGGAGCACTTTGAGGAACTGGAAAGGAGGGTTCAGCCAAGAGGAACAATGCGGTTTCCATCCTGGTCATGGAACAACGGACCACCTCTTCACTCTAGCAACGATCCTGGAGATGGCCTGGGAGTATGCCCATCCGGTCTACATCTGCCAGACTCGTTTCAGGTGAGGGTTGGCCTTCGCCAGGGCTGTACTTTGTAACCAATCCTGTTTCTGATATTCATGGGCAGAATATTGAGGCATAGTCGTGGTGGGGACGGTTTGCAGTTCGTTGGGCTGGGGATCTCATCTGTTTTTTTGCAGATCATGTGGTCCTGATGGCAAGATTTGTCTGTGACCTTCAGCACTCACTGGATTGGTTTGCACCCGAGTGTAAAGCATCTGGGACAAGCACCTTTAAATTTGAGGCCATGGTTCTCAGCAGGAAACCTATAGAGGGTCTTCCTATGGTCATGAAGGCTGGGTCATGACCAAAAGAAAGAGATCCAGGGCACAAGAGGCTGAAATTGGTTTCGGTGAGTATTTATTGATGACAAAAATATAACTGAAAAGGTAATGCTCACCTGTGTAGACAAGTGAGTATGGAACGTACTGGCAGATTACTGGTGGACAGGAGTCTTGATGGAACGACCTGGTTGATGGTTCTAGTTGCTAGGCAGGAGTGAAGGGAATTTCATGGTGAAGGTACTGAAGACAGAGGAACAGGAAACAGTTAAGCAAACAAGCATAAACAAACAAAGTGAACAGAGACTGACTAGCAAATGATTTAGGCTGACACGCCAGCACAACATAAGAGTATGGTAACAGCGGGGACTGGACGTCAGGTCACTGCTTACATAAATAGTGTTGTGGGAGGGGATTATTAAGGGTTATTGAGGGGGCATGGATTATTAATGGTGCACGGTTAGCTCAGTTGGTAGAGGGGGCGCTCAAATATAGAGGTTTACTCCTTGATGCAGCGGGCCAGGGACGACTAAGAACTGCGGCCATTTGCTGCATGTCATTCCCTGTCCCTCTCCCCTTTCATTTCTTCAACTTTCCTGTCAATAAAGGTCTAAAAATGCCCCAAAAATAATCTTTAAAAAATAATTTCATAATTAAACTGTAATAATTAATTATGTAATAATGTAATTACAGGTTATACAACAAGGAGTTGCACAGGGTAAGCATGTGGGACTTTAAAAAGTATTCTGCTGTAACTTGCTGAAGCATGAAGACATTTAATTGGGTTGTTGTGACCCTAAAAATATTCATTCTCATTATGCCACATGTTAAAAGAAGACACAAAGGAATAAAGCAGACTAAGTTGAGATACAAAACGTATAACACTCTTTCTTACATTACTGTAATGAGGCAACAGCAGTGTGAAGCTGTGACCTGAAAAATCCACTCTTCATTCCTTCAACTTTAGTAGATTCAGCTTTTGATTGCCATTTATTTAGTATTATTCAGAGCAAATACTTCTGAAGCTGAGAACATTTTGGTCTGTATTAATCACAGTAATGAAGCAACAGCAGTGTGAAGCTGTGACCTTCATTCCTTCAGCTTTACTAGATTTGGCTAGCTTTTATTGCCATTTATTTAGTATGATTCAAAGCAAATTTTAAAATTGAATTTAAAAGTCATTTAAAAGTCATTATTAATCATTTTAACATGTCAGAAGACCGTTGTGATCCTCTGTCATTGTTTATGTGGGATAGTTGTAGCATTTACGCAATTAGGAATATTAGAAAGTGATATTTAGGGTTGTATAGTGTACATTTAAAGTAATCTGGGCCATCAGTGTCTATCACAGATTAGTTTGAGAGGTCCACCCCTTGGTCCAGACTGAAATTGCTCAACTCTTGTATTGAGTGCCATGAAATGTTGTACAAGTAGTGTTCCCAGTTGAATAACAGTGCTGATCCATTTGTGCCACACGACTTAAGTGTGGTGTTGCGACGTCATACATCCATGGTTGGTGCTCCACGCCAATGACTTGCAACTGATTGGCCGAACGTGTCACGTGGGACTGGCTGCTTGAGAATTTCACTCCACTGTCATGGTGGCTTGGACAGAATACAATGTAATATTTTACAAAAATAGTTCACTGAAATGTTTTTCTGAAAACATTTTAAGCAAGAAATAGGCCATGCAGTTGCTGTATCTGTTTTCATTTCAGAACGACAAAGGTTAGTTTGAAAGATTTTTGTGTACTACTACTGGATAGTCGCGTTTAACGGATTCATTTGCATTAAGATGAGCATCTATCAGCTTTCTGATGTGCAACATTTTTTTAAATGCAGCGCTGCCTTCCCGGAATGCTATGAAATAAGTCTCTTGAAATAAATAAACGTGGACTTTAAAAGTAAAACCTTTTCATATATTTAACTAATTGATTATTTTTTATATGAATATTTATTTATTTATGTATTTATTGCCTCATTTATTTATGTCATGATGTATTTCAAAGGCATATTTATTTATTTATTTATTAATTTATTTATGTATTTATTCATTTATTTAATATTTAAAAAAACGGCATTCCTGCAGTCTGCATTTATTACAAAATGTAGAATGCAGTTTACTTAGGGATGAAGTTGCATGAGAAAAAACTGGAAAAAGGTAAGGTTTTCTTAAATGGATTATCAATATGCAGATTAAAAAGTCTTTTTATCAAGCCAAATGCCTAGGTAATATAGGAAGTGACTTTTTCGACTAGATAGTGGGATCAATTGCCTTAGAGCGGGAACAAGTCAAAGTGGACATTATGCTTTTCTGTATATTCTGTCATATTTACAATATTATAATGTCGGATTTTCATGTGTCCAAAACAACTTTACAGCTTTACAGTGACAGGAATGGGTGGGAGGGGGGAAACCATGACTTTGCACAATACCAGGTTGTGGAAACAGTGTTTCAAATGTGGTGGTAACCATATAACTTATTTCAGGGTGTGGGTATCATATAACAGCTGTGGAAGTGGAAAAGGTTAGAGCTGGAGAAATCTTTATGCAGATGCATTAAGAAAAGTGAAGGACTGAGTCATGTGATCAGCTCAACAGAAATGGCGGCTTAAGGTGTAGCTGGCCCAATTTTGCCAATTAGTTGTGTTATACGGTTCTGACTCAGATATTCTATCACTTTGCGCTTGATAGAGTCATTTAAAGCAGAATGGCAAACAAGAGGAAAACCCAACGCAGCGATTCAGATGCCATTACAGAGGCATTACTGGAGAAAAAGAAAAGCTACCGCGAACCACGTTTTTCTCACATTCAGTCTCAGATTCAACAGGTGGGGATCAACAACGACAATAAGCTAACTGCAATCCTTGGCTCTATCTGATCTGATGTGGTCGATCTAAATACTACCATGGAAAGCAACTCTAAGACTCTTGACAGCCATCCCCACGCTTTTCAAGAGCTGGAAGTGAAGGTACCACATATTGAGGACAGAAACAGAAGATGCAACATCCGCATCGTTTGGCTGATAGAGGGCCTAGAAGGCTCTAATGCTATTTGAAATGGCAGATGTACAGATCAAGATTCTGAGAGCCCACCGCATTTACAGTGATAGCCCAAAGAAGAACATCGCTACTAAACGCACATTGATTTTCAACGTCTTCCGCTACACAACCAGGCAGGCGATCCTACAGGCTGCACGGAGATCTCCTCCCTGTTTGGGGGCAGAGAGATTCGCTTTTTCCCGGACAACAGCAACTTCACGGTCAAACAACGGCAAGCCTTCTACCAAACCATGCACAAGTCAAGTGTCTGGATTTTGTAATGCTTACCTGTCAACCCTGAAGATCAAGGCAGGCTCTGAGTACAGAGCTTCGACCTCCGCTAAAGATGCTTAAGATTATGTGAACTGGGCTTCTTTTGCGGAGAACATCATGGAAGAAGATCAGGATTAAAACAACTGCCTGATGAACATGGACTCTTGGTTTGTCTTATTCTCTTGATGTGTCCTAGTTTTATTGCATTGTTATCTGATATAATTACAGAGACTGTGTTTTTGAATGACATATGTGTCTTGTTTACGATAGTCTACTAGCCATAGGTTAATTTGGCCACTACAAGGTTAGAGTCTCCTTTCCAATGTGCTTGCTATTTCCTGTTTTTGTTGATAAGAAATTAGTTTATTTTAAAGTAAATTTAGTGTGGAAACAGTTGCTGTTGCAACCAGGTAACTATGGGCTGCTGTTCCTTTTTGCTGCCCCGTGTCCAAACACAGACCTACCTTGAGTGTTAGCTTGTTGGCTATGTTGCCCCCCCTCTTGCTCCCCCTATTGTGTCACTGTCTCGTCTGTTTTTGTTCTTTGTCTTACATGTTCCATGTGTTGAGTGACTTCATTTTGGATCCATTTTGATAGGATTTAACAAAGTGAAAGGCAGTAGCAAGTTGCATTTCTATATCTACTTTAATTTAACACGCAGGTTTTTTGATAATGGGTGATCTTACACTTTTAGTTTGGTGGTCTGAGTTTGGTGGTCTTAGTTTGGTGGTCTGAGTGCACCTCACAAGCGAGTCAGCACCCTAGCCTTACTTAAAAAGAGAAATGTTGACATTGCATTATACAGGAGATGCATTTGCTACAGACTGATACTGGCCGCTTAGCCAACCGATTCTATCATACAATTGCATTATCCTCAGCAAGCTCAAAAACAAAAAGAGTGGGGATTGTTGTCAAACAGAATCTTCCCCTTAAAGTTTTGTCCTCTTGGTTAGACAATACAGGCAGAATTGTGATTGCTACAGTAGAATGTACTTCTAGGAAAATTGCACTTGTGTCAACTTGTGCGCCTAACATTTTTGCTGTGTCATCCCTCATCTCTCTCCCACCTTTCCTGTCTATCCACTGTCACTTTCTAATGGGAGAAAATTATCTTAAAAAAACTACTAAAAACAGCTGTATTGTGTGTTCAGGAAACATTACTTAAACTGTGTTTAGACTTTGTGGTGCTGGGGTATGAAACATTTAGACAGGATCAAAAGGGAAAATCAAGAGGACGGTGTGCAACTTTTGTAAGATCTGATGTGCAGATTAGATAGATTTAGCAATGACATCTAGTGAATTGGCAAGTGTAGGAGAATGGGACTCTATGGATAAGTACGCAATGGGTAGTGATCACTTTCCAATACTTTTTGAGGTTTGGAAAAACTTTGTTAACTGAAGAGCAAGCAAGACCAGAATATTTTAATTATATCATGGCAGACTGGGGTCAATTCTCTAGCAGATGTGATAGTGGCCTTGATAGTGTAAATGGGGTGGGAACAATAGATGAGTGGAACAGTTTATTTTCAATAATATTAAATAGAGCATATGAATAGCATCCCTTTAAAGAAAAACGACAAAGCAAAAGTGAGTGTCCCGTGGTAGAATAGGGCATGTTAACTAGTGAGGGATAGGAACTGTGCTTACAGAGAATAAAGAATGTGCCCAACAAAGAATAATGCAGTAGAATACAAAAGGTTCAGGGTTAAGGCAATACGAGTGATCAAGATTTAAAAAAAAGAGTGCTGGAGGAAATACTGTGGGAAACTAGGGTTAGAGACGTCAGTAATGGAAATATGGCAGATAGTGCATCATATGTCAGGAATTATTTGGAAAAAGGAAATGCCAAAGCTGTTCACAGGGGAGCTAACATTGGTGAGGAAAGAATAAGGAAAAGAAATGAGACATTAGAGCTAACTGATTTAAACTGGAGGTAAATGAAGATAATTTTGACATTTGTAATGTATTTTTCTCTCTAGAAGAAATGCACAGAGGCATAATAAAAGGGAGATCAACAGCTCCATGAAAGGATGGTATTAGCTATGAGTTTGTTAATAATTTGAGTGATCTAGTGTGGGAGGAAATTCTGTCTTTAATAAATCCATATGGCAAGATGGAACTCTTCCCAGCTGAAAGCAAGCAGTAGTGGTCCCAATGTTAAAACCAGGGAAAGATCATCAAAGGCAGGATCTTATAGACCTATTGCACTTACATTAGTATGTAAAATAATGTAAAGAATGGTCACAGGCAGATTAATGTATAAATTGGAGAATAGATGGTTTACATTGGTAAAGTGGTCTCCGTAGAGGGAGAAGTACCATGGATGCTGGGCTTTCCCTTTACAGCGATATTAAGAAAGCCACGGTACATAAAGAAGCCCTAGTGGTGGTGTTTCTTGACATTGAAAAGGCCTATGACATGTTATGGAAAGAGATGCTAGTTATAAAGCTCTATGAGGCTGGAATCAGAGGGCGGATGCTTAATTGGAAACAAGATTTTTTGAAGAACAGGATTATACTCCGTATATTCTACGAAGCCCCTGAACAAGCATCTCAAGGTTTGTGCTGATACCATTTCATTTGGCCAAGATATTATAAAGTTTGTGTTTGGTAGCTAGCTAGGAAAATTTGTTTGGTTGACAAATGCACATACTTTAATGTAGCAAAATTCTTTTAATAACTTTTAGTCAGTTCCATCAGGAGATGCTAAGTACCAGGTTTTGTTCTGATTGGTCACACAGGCTTGGAGGAGTTTGAAAATGGTTTTGCACATTGCGAAAAAACCTATTAGCGGAAATGGATGGGGCCTAGATCAGTGATTTAGCTTAATTCAAGGAACACGTGGATGTAAGGTTTTCTAATGTGTAATGTAATGTGTGTAATTTTTGGTAGGTGAGGTCCATGACCCATTGTACTTCTACCCTGTAAATATAAAGTTGCTCACATTAGTGTAAGTGGTGAATTCAAATTTGATCAATCAGTACCCAACTATAGGGGTGATGGTACCCTAGTTGGTACCCTCCTAATTTCGTAAAACTCAGATGAGTCGTTCATGAGAAATAAACTTTGTAACATCCATGTTTTTTTTTAATTGAGCTGAATCAGTTGATATAGGCCCCGCCCATTTCGGCTAAGAAGTCTTCGCAATGCGCTACAACAATTTTTGCAAACTCCCCCTAGACTGTGCGACCGATCAGCACAAAACCTGGTACTTTGCATCTCCAGATGAGGCTGACCAAAATACATCAAAAGAATCTTGCTATGTTAAACTACCAAACAAAATGTGGTTATTAGCTACAAAACATGAACCTTAGCGGGCTCATCAGGGGCGACATGCATCAGGGGCGACTCGTGCCGGGGAGGCTTGGACCCCTTTCATAAATGCTTGCAGTTCTACTGCAAGCATTGATGCTATAAATAAAATTGAAATGAAATTGAATTGAATGCCCCACAGCTCGTGTGAAAAATACACCTTGTGCATATTTTTAGCAAAGCAGCGAGCCACTTCTCAGACGCTCCTGGGACACACTGCGTTGTAACTGGTTGAATAACAAGCATTGTCTTGAATGGACGCAATTGCTGAACTCAGACAGTAATAAATAACTAAATAAAAAAAGAAGCAAAAAAGATCCATCATCTGTAGCTGCTGTAATCCTGTAAAAAAAAAAAAAGTCTTGGCAAGACCCCAAGCATGTTAGATATGAGAGGTAAACACACATAAGTGCACCTGTCTCCTAAAGAAATTTCATCATAACCCTAATTGAAATCAAAACCTGCACATCTGAAACATCCTTACACCAATGAGTCAGAGACAGCCTAATTATTTTACTAGATGAGATGGCCCCTCGCACCGTTAAGACTCCCAGTCCTCAGCAGAATGGTTAATTAGCTTCAGCTCCTTTTTTCTTTGTATTTATTTCTGGGTCCTTGTGTTTCTCTTTTTATGTAAGTTTATCTGCTGTTTCCTCTTTTGCGGATATCAAGCTTTTATTAAAAATCAGACATTCATTCGGTGTGTTCCCGGATCAGGGCATGAATTTCATGGCAACCATGGCCAATATGCCTCCCACTGGGGCCTAATGCCCCTTAAAAAAATGATATGCCTTGCCGCCACAGTGGAACTTTATGGCCCGCCCACACTGCTCCAGCTGATTTTGTATTTCTTCACTGCCTATTTCCCATCAGTATGGTTTAGAGTCTTATGTATAGACAAAGAGAGAAATATGCATGTGCATTCTTTTCATCAGATTGATAAAGCCGCATATATGCGTGATTCGGTTGGATCTTTATCAATATGGAGCTGAGCGCACACACACAAACGTCTCATTTCCATTCACACCGTTAGCCATAAATGGCCACAGAAACACCCTTAAAGCAATGTTGGCTTGACCGCAGTCTACTATTTCTGTCAGAGAAACACTGCAAGCTGCTACAGTTTGCTCCTCTGCTGCATCGCAGACTGCTAAACACACCTGACTACAGGAGACATTAGCTCAAAATGCTAAACACACTTGACTACAGGAGACATTAGCTCAGATTGCTAAACACATCTGACTACAGGAGACATTAGCTCAGATTGCTAAACACACCTGACTACAGGAGATATTAGCTCAGACTGCTAAACACACCTGACTACAGGAGACATTAGCTCAGATTGCTAAACACACCTGACTACAGGAGACATTAGCTCAGACTGCTAAACACACCTGACTACAGGAGACATTAGCTCAGATTGCTAAACACACCTGACTACAGGAGACATTAGCTCAGACTGCTAAACACACCTGACTACAGGAGACATTAGCTCAGATTGCTAAACACACCTGACTACAGGAGACATTAGCTCAGATTGCTAAACACATCTGACAACAGGAGACATTAGCTCAGATTGCTAAACACCTGACTACAGGAGACGTTACCTCAGACTGGCGGAGTCCAGAGTTCTGTTGAAAGCGTATCGAGACCACCTCTTCAAGCTCTACCTTCGCCGGCCAGTTCGGCCACCCAAGGGCACCCCTCTTCACTGGCCCCAGTTCCAGAGTGGCCACTGTCCCTGCTCCATAGTGCCCGCCGTTCCATGGCCCCATGGACCTTTTGTCTTGACTTCTATTAAAACTTCTGTAGATAATAATTGTTTTACAACCAAAGAGCCAGACAAAAAAGTCTGGTCTACTTGCTTTATTCACACTGAATGGTGAAGTTCATTTGTGAGTTGCGGAATGGTCAATAGACATAATTTCTACGGATATGGGCAAGAAAATAACACCAAACGTTCTGGTGACCCCATGGCCTTTCCTGTTGCACCATTATGAGGCTATACTTGTATACGACTAAAAACCATGGCAATAGAAACCAAGGCACTGGTGATCATTTCTATTATTAGTATTTGATAACGATGTTTTTGTCAATAGAAAATTAATAGATAAATATTTAAAAGTGAGTACAAGTGATTAGCATTGTGCAGGATTCACTGCTTCTTTTCAATCTGCAGAAATGGTTTTCTGCATCTCCACTCCACCATTTTAACCCACTTTGTGGTTGGAGGGTGTGTTATTCTTAAATCCTAAAACCCTGTCAATCATGCAGTTTACAGGATTCAAGCATTCAGCTGCCACCTACAGTCTACAATTATTAAGTGTAGCCCACAATTAATCCCATGCTTGATCCCAAAAATTACATCTGTATAATTAATATTCAATATTAAGTTGTTAGAGACATCATTATACAATCTGGTTTCAATTTACCACCTTACCATCTGCGTTGCCAATTTACTGTGTATGCAAAATGTTTGTTAAATTTGCACTGTTTATTGATTGATTATTGATATTTATTGATCCCCTGTGGTGAAATTACAATTTACACTCTGTTAGTAATCACTACACACAAGCCTGAAATACACACACATGCACAGGTCCTATTCATGCAGAAATGGAGAGATGTCAAAGTGAGTGGGCTCCTTGAGCGGTTGGGGGGATGCAGTGCCTTGCTCAAGAGCACCTGGCAGTACCCAGGAGGTTCCCAACCCAACTCCCTACGGACTAGAGCCACGCCCCTGCTGATGAGCACACACACAGGGGAGGAGACAGAGGGAAAGACAGAGGTCACAGACCGGGCTGTGACAGTACATGTGGCACAGTTGCTAATAATTTAAAAAATATTGTCAAAATGAATCTTGTTTGAATGCGCACAGTGTTGGATACATTTCTATGCTGAAGAATATAGTCTATGGCAGCCTTTGTGTGCTCCAGACAAAGTGTCATATGTAGCTGCCAAATGACGGCTCACACATGTGGGTCAGAATAAACATTGCCTTTTTATCCTTTTTGACTGCATTGGAAAGCGACAGCAATGTAATGAATATGGTATAAGGAAGAACACATATGACAGCTTTATACTGTAGTTATTATACTCCTATTATACACTCCTTGCAAAAAATGTCTGCTTTAAAAAAATAATTAAGTCAGATATTCAGTCTTAATATGAGGTATTTCTAATTGATTCAAGGACAGTTAAGTGAGAAAGGGTTCTCCCCTGTGATGACTGTCATGAAGTCATCACAGGTCAGATTCAAACCCTGGACCTCTGTGTCGAGGTATAAACCCCTCAATATATGTGCACCTGCTCTACTACTGAACCAACCTGGCCACAATAAAGACAACACTTGATTTCATACTTTAATGTTCAAAGCAGGAACCGTACACTTTCCAGAAGGAATGTGACCTGAAATTTGGGAGAAATTAAAAACATCGGCGGCCAAGACAATACAGCCAATACAGATGGCGTTAGCACGTAGCTACATGTAGTTAGCAGTGGATTGTAATGTAACACTTTGCAGCATTTTCCAATAAGGGGGCGCCTCGTTAACTTGCCTTGTATCAATTACAGAAAATGGACAACAGTCACTCAGACGTAGTCTACATCCACGACGTTCCACTTGCTATGTTGCTATGGGGCGCCGTTTGTAAAGCGGCTCACGCTGAAAATATCAGCAACATTTTGTCACATTTAGCTTTAAATAATGTTTAAAAAACTGGTCTGAAATTTTGAGGGTCACTTTCTTGCACATTTACAACAATATTTGTCAACTTGGAAATATTTTAAATAGTTAAATCCAAATATTAAATATTACACCTAAATGTTAAATCTTAAATCTAAATGCTAAATCTAAATCTAAATGTTAAATCTAAATCTAAATGTTAAATCTAAATCTAAATGTTAAATCTAAATCTAAATATTAAATCTAAATCTAAATGTTAAATCTAAATCTAAATGTTAAATCTAAATATTAAATCTAAATCTAAATGTTAAATCTAAATCTAAATGTTAAATCTAAATCTAAATGTTAAATATAAATCTAAATGTTAAATCTGAATCTAAATGTTATATGCTAATATGCAAATGAAATGCCGGTAACCGGAAGTAACAAAATAAAAGCTCGAGGAGGTCAGTGTATGTTTATATTGTCAAATAACGAATAAAAATCATCTCATCAGTGGATATGGACACTTGTACTTGGATAAACGTGATAATAACTACCTAAAATAATAAACACAGTTGGAGAAACTGTATTTGAAGAGTACTTTGAGTTTGTAGTGTCACTTTTATGAATGGTGCCGGACTTATGACCTGTAACCACTATAGCCAGCCACCAGGGGGCTCACTTTGACTGGTCTGTCACGTTCGCTTGCAGGTCAGCAAGAGCCTATCTATCCCATAGACCGTTAATATTAATAATATACGGTCTATGATCTATCCCCCGACAAGGCACGGTACTGTCGGCCATGGTCACTCTGCAAAATGTCCAACGAATCAGCGTTAGCCGAGAACATCGTCAGAGTGGCTCTACAAACTTATTCAACAGCGACAGCAACAGCCTCAGGGCCACCGCAGGCCACCTCGGTTAGTATGTTTTCCAAAACACGTAGCTAGCATAGTAGAGATTTGCTACTACCTTGACAACAATCCAATGCTAGCTACGTGTTTTGGAAAACATACTAACCGAGATAGGGTGAGAAGCTCAGTCATCCGAGAGGAGCTCGGAGTAGAGCCGCTGCTCCGCGTCGAAAGGAGCCAGTTGAGGTGGTTCGGGCATCTCGTAAGGATGCCTCCTGGGCGCCTCCCTAGGGAGGTGTTCCAGGCACGTCCAGCTGGGAGGAGGCCTCGGGGAAGACCCAGGACTAGGTGGAGAGATTATATATCCAACCTGGCCTGGGAACGCCTCGGGATCCCCCAGTCGGAGCTGGTTGATGTGGCTCGGGAAAGGGAAGTTTGGGGTCCCCTACTGGAGCTGCTGCCCCCGCGACCCGACTCCGGATAAGCGGATGAAGATGGATGGATGGATGGACTAACTGAGGTGGGCTGCGGCGGCCCTGAGGCTGTTGTTGTCGCTGTTGAATAAGTACAGCCACGGCTAACGCTGGTTCGTTGGACATTTCGCAGTGTGACCATGGCCAACAGTACCGTGCCTTGTCGGGGGCGGGCGGGGATAGATAGGCTCTTGCTGACCTGCAAGCGAACGTGACAGACCAGTCAAAGTGAGCCCCCTGGTGGCTGGCTATAGTGGTTACAGGTCATAAGTCCGGCACCATTCATAAAAGTGACACTAAAAACTCAAAGTACTCTTCAAATACAGTTTCTCCAACTTTGTTTATTATTTTAGGTAGTTATTATCACGTGTATCCAAGTTCAAGTGTCCATATCCACTGATGAGATGATTTTTATTCGTTATTTGACAATATAAACATACACTGACCTCCTCGAGCTTTTATTTTGTTACTTCCGGTTACCGGCATTTCATTTGCATATTAATTAAATATTTAGTTTCACTCGAAACATTTAGATTTAGATTTAACATTTAGATTTAGATTTAACATTTAGATTTAGATTTAACATTTAGATTTAGATTTAATATTTAGATTTAACATTTAGATTTAGATTTAACATTTAGATTTAGATTTAATATTTAGATTTAACATTTAGATTTAGATTTAACATTTAGATTTAGATTTAAGATTTAACATTTAGGTGTAATATTTAATATTTGGATTTAACTATTTAAAATATTTCCAAGTTGACAAATAATGTTGTAAATGTGCAAGAAAGTGACCCTCAAAATTTCAGACCAGTTTTTTAAACATTATTTAAAGCTAAATGTGACAAAATGTTGCTGTTATTTTCAGCGTGAGCCAAACGGCGCCCCATATGTTGCCACCGGAAATTCCGCCGGATCATGCTCATTCCAATACCTTCTAGCTAGACTAGATCTGTCCAATCACTAAAACAACTTTTGAACGTACACGTTCCACCAAAACAAGTTCCTTCCTGAGGCTATTTTGCAGCGGCACCGTGGCTCTGTCCGGCGCTTAAGCATGACGTTTGTGATTAGTTCAAAGAAATGCCAATGAACCCAAGCACGTTTTTCTCCCATCCTGAAATGTTGTGTGGACTAGCCAGACCCTCCTCCTCTGTGGAGGAAAGTCTGGCAAAGCAAGACTAACTTTTTTTTTGAAGATAATTTTTTTGGGCATTTTTAGGTCTTTATTTTCACGGGACAGGTGGAGACATGAGAGGGGACAGAGAGGGGGAATGACATGCAGCAAAAGGGCCGCAGGTTGAAGTCAAACCCATGGCCACTGCATCAAGGAGTTAACCTCAATATACTGTATGTGCGCCTGCGCTACCAACTTACGAGTTAACCCGGCCACAAAGCGAGGCTAACTTTTACACAACATCCAAGAAGCATCCACCATCGACAGCTACAGAGGATTTTTTTTATTACAATTTGATCAGGTTTTGTTTCATGTGCATTGTTGTGTATCACAGAATATTTTGTGTGAGAAAGCCTGATGTCATCATAGGGAGTGTCCACATGCACAGGTGATGCAGAGCAGAGCATGCAGCGAGAGCAGCAGAGAAATTCTGGACACTTCTGAAGTCTCCACACTGTTGCGCTAAAGTTGTTATGTTCATCAAATACCACAACTGGCTCCTTTGTTTCTTAGAGGAAAGGAAGTTCCAGTTGTGACCACCACCAATACGGGTGCTTCCACCTAGACTCCAATTTTAGCAGGGACACACACACGGAGGAAGTAGTGAGGACAGCCTCCAAGCTGCTCCACTTCCAGCTCCCAGTTCTTGCCAGACGTGGTCCTTATGAGGACCTTGTTACAATTTACACTGCTCTGGTCATGTCATGAGTATGGCAGTGTCTTTTTGGTGGGCTGTGACAAAAGCAAGGCAACACTAAAAAAGAGGGTCCAAAAAAGGGCCCTAAGGATCATCTCTAGAGGGCAGTGACGTGCAATCAGGGCAGGCAAGCTAGGCACTGCCTACCCTGCCAAAATTCAAGCATAAAAATGTTTATTAAATAAATGTTTTTAATAAGCTGTATTTGTATTTTTACTGTTTATTCTTGTGATTTATATGTGTGTTATTCCAATTATTTAGACGGTACGATGACAAATGTAGCAGTTACGCGTAATCAAATAGAAAAAATGGTATAATAAGCTGTGCCTTTACTGTCCATTCAATCGATAAACCAATGTTGCGCATGCGCACTTTGATCCTGTATTCTTAACATGTACGGCAAAAAGCACAACTCTGCTGTGCTTTTGCACGTAAATGTGTTATGCCAGTAATCATCTCCGTTACATATCAAACATGGACCAATTAAAATCGAGATATTACTGGCCCTTTGCGTAGCTGACGTCATTGCACCAGCTACGTTGTAAGCGCAACTTTGAAGCGAAATTCAAAGTCAAAATGACAGCAGCGGTGTCCGCCGATATCACAGTGGTGAGGAATTTCTCTAAACTCGATTTTAATTCAAAAAAAGAACTAATAGCAAGATGGAGGTCTACGCCCGCCTTAGATGGACTACTGCAGCAAAAGGGACAAAAACTCGTCCGATCGTTTCAAACCGTTCTGGTTTGGAAGAAAAGATGTGGCTAGGTGGCTGTGCTAACAGTCAGCGGCTGGACTACTACGGGGTCCTGGGATCTGAACAACCGGCCCGCAGCTTTAACCAAGCATGAAAAACCGTCAGCTCATACAATACCGTCAACTACAGCTTCGCACATGTTCCACCCTGAAACGGATCAAAACATCCAGTCGGAACCGGACCGGGACAGCACGTCTTTCAGCCCTCGCCATTCGGTCAATTGAGAGTCAGAGACTGCAAACTGAAGGCCCGTAAAGACGAGTTTTACAACGCAATGATCGACGTTTTCACGAAAGAGCGTCGGATGGATTTTATGTACAAATAATCTCCCGATTGGTGAGTCAGAAACTATTTTGGGCTTAGTGCAAGCCATTTGCCTTCATATTCAGTTGAGCAGTGTGTGTTTTCATTGTTGCTGACTGGGACTGACAAACATAATTGGCCGCTGTGCAATAATTAGAACAAAGATGGTTTCATAACTTGCTTTCTGATGCTGGACATCAACTTGTGTGTGTGTGAGAGAGAGAGAGAGAATATATGTCACCCAGAGTATTTGTCTGAAATCTTAACTTTGCGAGAGCACAACTGTCATTGCGGTCTTCAAATCAGCGAGTTTTAGAAGTCCTAAGGTCTAGGTATAAACGGCGTGGTGGTCAGGCTTTTGCGGTTGCTGCCCGAGACTCAGGAACAAGTTACCCCCCGATATTCGCACTGTTACAGATGTCGCTCTTTTTAGGTCCAAACGCAAAACATATCTGTTCAGTCTGGCTTGTAATACGTAGCAGCGGTGTGACGACTTCATTCTTTTGTTTCTTTGTGACCTTTTGTGATTTTACTGTTTTCTATGTTCACTCTTTCTATTGGATGATGTAATTTTACTCATTCTGTTAAGCACTTTGGAACATGCTGGTTGCTGTAAAGTGTTATATAAATACATTTAGATTGATAGATTGATTGGAAATGTCTTGCTATCGACCGCACGTGTGTGCCGCGCTTGTGCGTAACGCTTAGCGTACTGTTTTGATTGAGTATTAGCCTAAACAATAAATTCGGTAATCTGGCTTTCATAACTCAGTGCCTAGCCTCTTACTGACATCACCGCACGTCACTGCTAGAGGGTGCACCATCTCTGCCACTCCCATCTCTTCAGGGCAGGAGGGAGCAGACAGCAGTTTGGCTGGTTAAAGACAAACCATCTAAACACCACCCTCTCCATGACCTACTTCCACTGAGTAGAGCCATAAACACCAACAGGCTGTTGCAAAACAGAGACCATCTTACAGATATTCGGGAGCAGAACAAACAGACTGATGACAGCATAAACATATGTGTGCATATGTGTAATTATTTTTTTTTTTTAGTTAGTATTTTTATCATTTATTTTTTATCTTTCTATGTTATACATTCTGCTTTTTATTCAGTTGTTTGACTGTAGAGCTTCTGGGAAGGCTGGTGTATCCTCGGCTCCACGTCTCGCTGAAGCTACAATGTCTCTGTGTATCGTACCGGGGATTTAACGTTGCTCAAATGAGCAGATGATCTTGCTTGTTCTTTTGCTTATCTACTGAAAACACTTCACTGGATAAAACACATCAGGTAAGATAACGTTACATGTGTTGTGGAACAGAGCTAAGCTAGCTAGCTAGCAAGCAAGTTGAGCATCAAGCTAGGTGATGTAAATTGTGTGAAACCGCTCAATGAACTACAGTACAAGCCAAAAGTTTGGAACCACCTTCTCATTCAATTCATTTTCTTTATTTTCATGACTATTTACATTGTAGATTATCACTGAAGGACTCAAAACTATGAATGAACACAAATGGAATTATGTACTTAACAAACCAGGCATGTAGAATCCATCCAGTCACCTTTTCTCCGTCGCACAAAGACGTTGGAACCAAAGATCTCAAACTTGGACTCATTAGACCAAAGCCCAGATTTCCCCTGGTCTAATGTCCATTCCTTGTGTTTCTTGGTCCAAACAAATCTCTTCTGCTTGTTGCCTCTCCTTAACAGTGGTTTCCTAGCTGCTATTTGACCATGAAGGCCTGATTCACACAGTCTCCTCTTAACAGTTGTTCTAGGGATGTGTCTGCTGCTAGAACTTTGTGTGGTATTCATCTGGTCTCTAATCTGGGCTGTTGTTAACTTGCGATTTCTGAGGCTGATGACTCAGATTAATTTACCCTCAGCAGCAGAGGTGACTCTTGGTCTTCCTTTCCTGGGGCGGTCCACATGTGAGCCAGTTTTGCTGTAGCACTTCATGGTTTTTGCGACTGCACTTGGGGACACATTAAAAGTATTCGCAATTTTCCGGACTGACTGACCTTCATGATGGCCACTCGTTTCTCTTTACTTAGCTGATCGGTTCTTGCCATAATATGAATTCTAACAGTTGTCCAATAGGGCTGTTGGCTGTGTATCAACCTGACTTCTGTACAACACAACTGATGGTCCCAACTCCATTAATAAGGCAAGAAATTCCACTAATTAAGACAAGGCCCACCTGTGAAGTGAAAACCATTTCAGGTGACTACTTCATGAAGGTCATTGAGAGAACATCAAGGGTTTGCAACACTATGAAAAAGCAAAGGGTGGCTACTTTGAAGAAACTAGAATATAAGACATGTTTTCAGTTATTTCACACTACTTGGTTAAGTACATAATTCCATGTGTTCCATTCACAGTTTTGATGCCTTCAGTGATAATCTACAATGTAAATAGTCATGAAAATAAAGGAAACACATTAAATGGGAAGGTGGTTCCAAACTTTTGGCTTGTTCATTGAGCGGTTTCACACAAAACTAAGCGGTCATATGACAAACCTATGTCTAACTGAGACTTTCTTTGGTTGAAAATGTATTTTAAATTGCCAAACATCATATTTGTAACACATTGCTAAATTCAAACGGGATAAAAAAATAATTTGCCTCTCCCCGTTCACTACCGTTCATATTTTTTCAAAAGATACTGTAGGTCCCATGGACCGGAAGTAGAAGGGAGTGACTTTGGGTCTCTATAGCTCCTCGGTGATCCCTCCTCGATGCTCACTCCTCGGGACAGAAATAAGAGCTTTGAGATGGCCTTCACAGAGGAGGGACAGAAAAAAAATCCAGTTTATCCAAGGAGCTATCAAATAATGGTTATGAGATGCAGCCATGGTCTTTGTTAATCAGTCAACTGTTAATAATAGAATAATATTATACTACTCTACACAAGATAACATGGAGACACTACAGTCCTTGTCTAAGCGGTGTGATGCTGAGGAAAGAACAGGTGCTCCCTGAATGAGATAAGGAAGACAACATTGACTCTTTATTATGACTATAGACTTTGTATCAAATTCCACATTGTATTACAAGTTGGTGAAGAGAGCTATTCGCTGGTCATTTTCTGTACTATGCTGTAATGCTGAAACTGGCCTTGTGTTTGCACGTAAAAATGAAATTCCAGTGGTTCTGTCCATTCTAATGTAATTTTCTTAACAGTCTTTATATCCATAGATACTGTACAGTATGGTGTGCATGCTCTGGTCTAAACATCTAAGCTCTTGTGCAAATCAGTGAGTTGTCAGGAAAAAAAAAGTCTTGCGCCATGCTACTAACAAGGAACGTCTGGAACGTGTCTGAAGGTCTGGCCAGAGATGCGGTGTTAGATGAGGCAGAGGGCAATTGTGCTAAGGTTAGTACAACAAGCGGATTGCGAGTCAGTCTAGTGACAATAATACGGCGGAGCTGGAAGACCCACCTGCAGGTCCCTGATCAGCTACAACAGCAACGGAGAAAGGGTTGTGTATAAGACAAGGACGGTGTCTGTGTGTTGCAGAAGAAGAACAAGCAATTGGCATTTACATTGGCATATTATATTACATATTATGTTATATGTAATGTTGTGGAAATAATTCTAACACCCCTCAAGTGTTTTATTTTTTATTACACTAGTTTCATAGCATAGCATAAGTTTTATTTTTTATTACACTAGTTTCATAGCATAGCATAAGAGCTCTTAATGTGTCAAATATTTTATTTGTTATTTGAGTACAAACACACCTCACAGAGCTATTGTGTATTAAACATAATAAAATGTTTAATTAAATTAAAGTAACATTAGTTGATAATTGTTTTCTCTGGTATAAATTCCACAAAGATTTTTCATAATATAGTTGTCAAAGGTTAAAAAGTTATTACATTTAACTTGAAGAATCCTGGGGGTACCCTATTAATGGTTAACTATTTATGAGTTATTATTTATGAGTCCGTATTTACAAGAATGTACAGGTGTGTGAAGAATATATAGAAGTTATCGTCAAAGTCAGCGTCAGTGCTTCTCTCCTGTTGGATGGTGGGTCAGGTACGGTGGTTGAGGGACATGACTTGAATGAATAGCCAGCTGAGGTTCTAAACAGTTGCACTTTGCCTAGCAGGTCATGCCTAAATTATGCATCCCTAGCCAGCACCAGGCCATATCTTATGTAGAGAATAGAGCTGAGGGTCTGCAGAGAGGTGCGGTTCCAGAGTTTGATTTTCACCACACTCATTAGACTGAAGAGCCTCTGTACTTCAACATTTGAGTGTGGGATGGAGAAGACAGAGACTGCAGCAGTAGCCAACTCCTCAAATAGGTCATTGCAGGATGCAGAATGTGTTTGCTGTTTCCTTTCACTTTAGCACGTGGATATTCCTCTATTGTTGGATGACTTTGTCAGTGGTGGAAGAGCAGTATCCCAAAAGTCTGGCCAGTTTGGACATGTCTGCCAGGTTTGTGTCGTGCCTCAGTGTCTCCCCCACATAAAAGGCATATGTGCTGCAATGTCTCCATGTTGTCAGGAGCCTTGCCTTCAGCTAATTTGCGAACGATATGGTGTAACTCACACATCTCATCCGCACATTTCTCTTATTTTCAGGGGCTCAGTTCTGCTACCTTGGCCTCAAATGTGTAGCCAAGGTAGGGCCTGGGGTTGTTGTGCCTTTCAATCAGCTCTTGATCACATCAGTTTTAGCCAGCAGATTGATGACTCCGTTACAGATTGACCTAGTTAAAAGCTTTAGACAGTAAAGCTGCTTCAGAGGTCAGTCTGCTGCCTTTCAAGAGTCTTGAAAGCAGACTGTAGCTTAGTGATGACAGAGTTGAAAAAAAATAAAGAAAGAAGTTTTATGGAGTTTAAAACAACTGCGTGTAAACAGTGCTTGCTTACCTTGGTGAGGCTGAAACGCATTTTAAGCTCCTCACATTGGTCCAGGATCAGAGACACAGTAGGCTTCATCGGCAACCAATGTGTGTGGCACATACCTTTGTGATCTGCAAAGTCTTAATATGGTTTTCTAATTTTTGCATAGTCTGCCTTGAGGTAATGACAGACCCGTCGCTATGGGCGGGCCATAGGGGGCCGGGCCCGCCCCCAAAAATGCTTGTGCCCCCCCACTTGAGGCACAGATCTCTTTAAAAAATACAGTAATTTTATATTATCATAGTTGCTAATTTTGTCTTGCATTAATGTTGCATTCTTTATCATTAAAACATTAATATATAAAGAAACAATGGTGTGATTTTGTTTGATTGATGGGAATCTACACTGCAACAGCCTATCACGGCCTTACTAAAAAGAACGTTAGGTTACGTACGTGACGTTGCCTACGTCCATGTAGCCACTCAACAGTTACCGCAAATTTTTAAAAACTGGATGAGTTTTCGCTTACTCGCTTCAGATCATAGACACTATATAAGAAGATGGATACCCGTAAGTGGTTGAAAAGCCCACCAACAGCCTCTGCCACAATTGAAACGACACCGACGCCTGATGTTGGAGAAGGAGACCCTGGACGACAGTCTCAGCCTGATGCTAGCTCCTTGCCCTTACTTTAGGAGCTTCCACAGCATGTGTGAAAACTCATTTCCCACGCTCAAAAGCGTCTTCTCAAACCATCGGCGCAGTATGCAGCACAAACGCAAGGCCCAGCTGATTCAGCTTGCTTTTGAAAAGGACCTCACTCACGAGTTTAAGTCCAAGTGGAAGGACACTTTGACGAGGAGGTTCTGCTCGGAGAAACGCCGCCTCCCGCTGTACTGACAGGAAGGACTGGAGAGAGTACCGGTAGGTTCAAAGTGTGTGTGTGTGTGTGTGTGTGTGTGTGTGTGTGTGCGCGTGCGTGTCCCATGGCAATGCATGTATCTCTGTTGACTGCTTTAAAATGCAATGTTTGAGAGATGCTACTGGTGTTACATCTAATATGTTGTATAGTCAAGTGTTTTATGGATATTCATAAAATTACTTCTATGAAATATGGTGTAGGCTATAGTCTATCTGGTCATATTGCTGTTGGTTATGTTTAACGTGATGATTACGTGCTGCGCAAATAGAGTATACAATTATTTTAAGTATACGTACTGTAGGCTAATAATAAGTGTGCCCTCCCATGCATTTCATATGCCCCCCTTAAGACTGAGGTCTGGCGACGGGTGTGGGTAACGACAGTATGCCCTTGAATCATTGCCCATACAGGGCTTCAACCAACCTCTGAAGTCTCAATGTGACTCCCAATCTGTCCTATATACATGGTAGCAAGCAAAAATTGTGTATTACCTACAGTAGATGACGGTCAGCACCCTCCCAGTCTGGAGAAACAGGCAGGACTACTGACATGGAAGCCAAGTAAAGTACTGCTTCGTTCAGTTCCGAAAGTCACACAATAACAAACAAAAAGATCGAGGCAGTGGAAGACCAGCAACTTCTGTGTTCAGCGAGGTAAAAGTATTGTTTTTGTCAAAGGAGTCGTAGCTGTGGACAGGGGAAGCAGCAAAACATGTTTTTCGACGGGGAACCTAAGCCGTTATTTATACTCTGTTCAAAGTCACCAAGACTCCATTGACACTGGGCGTTAGACTGATAAAACAGAATTCAATAAGAAGACTGGCTTGGATCAGACACAAAGAACTGGATGCTCAGGGCCAGCTCAGCGGCATCTCTCTCCCTGTCCCGTCTATTCTCTCTTGTCTGCCAGGCAGGCACAGCGCCCAGCCCCGTCCCACTCCCCCCCAAGCCTACTGACTGCCTTCATAGTGTTGCTGAGGAGAGAAGGGGAGAGAGATCAGCGCCTTGGCCAAGGAGCCATGGGCTGCATGCGTGTGAATGAATTACAATAAAAATATACTTGTATATATTTTGCTTTTTCACTGGTGGTCTGTTGCTAAATTTGTGGCTAGTCGCTTGTTATAAAATGTCACCAAGAAGGTCTGGAAAGCCGCTAAATTGAGAAAGTTGCCAAGTTGGGAACACTGGGTCTTAGCTCCTAGGGATTTCTTTACTATTTGAATTATTAACCATGTTTAACATAAACATCCAACATTGTAACATTATAGATATGACAGAAAATACAGAAAAAGCATAATGTCTACTTTAATTAAAAAAAGGTTTTTAGCAATAAGGTAATTACTGTCCAATTTTGTTTGGCATCAAAATGTTTGGCTGGCTGAATTGATAATTTTGTACTTGTACTTGAATGTTACTGTATTTTTACAGTTTACAATTTGGCAAGGAGTGGGCATCTACCGGAACAGAGCTGGAGTAACGGTGAGAACAATGCAGAAAGGAGGGTAAATCAGGGTGAGTCAGGAAGAGACGAGCAAGATGGCAAGTTAATCTCCCACTGGATAAGTTCATCTTTCCCATGTTGACTGAAGCATTTGTGGCGCATCCAACCTTTGGCAGGCATTTGGAAGGTCAATGATTATAATATCTCTTTAAATGTCTCATGCTCAGTCTTTATCCATGTGCCTCTTCTTTCTCTCTTTCTTTGTGTCTATCTCTGTCACTTTCCCTCAGTTGACTCTCCTCCTAAAATAAATTAACAGTGGTATTGGGATATTTATTATTACAATGATCCTTTTACTCCACATTAGAGCTGTTTAATTAAAAGTTATGAAGAAATGCCACTCCGGTCAGTGTATGTTTTGGTCATTCGATTTTCATTTCATGAACAGGTATTAAAAAACAAAAAACTTGTGGTTATTTGATTGTTGATAAATTGAAATTTATAAAAGTTATTTTATTTTCATTTTGTATTTCATACAACAAAACATATATTCACTAGAAAACAGAAACGAAAAAAGGCCTGTTTTTTCATATTCTCAGACCGGATGTTTTCATACGGCAAGAACATTTGTGCGAAAACAGTCTTGCTGGTGTAACGTTACCAGCGTTGCCTTTAGCCCACGCTAAAATGGCTTTGGATCCATACTCTGATGTGATTTTAGACATGGCGAAACAAGGCCTGTCATCTGCAGAAATCTCTGCACGCATACAACAGGAAAGCTATAACGGAGGTATGAACCTGCTATATTTTCCTTTTGCTACTGATTTTTGTGTGTGTGTGTGTGTGTGTGTGTGTGTGTGTGTGTGTGTGTGTGTGTGAGTGAAACGGATGGAGAGAGTGATTGAAAAAAGAGTAGGCCTACTTGCATACACATAAACAGCACTCATAAATCCCATCACAAGAACACCCACATGCATATTGCATTCTCTATTTTCATGATAAACATATCAGCTAATATGATTGTGGAATATGAAAATCATGTTAATTTGTTATTTTGTAGACGGGACCCACATATGGAAGAAGGATGTTAAAGGGGTATCTCGCCATGAAAGAACTTAATGCCGCTGAGACACGAATTGGATCAATGCTCAGAACTATACATCAGCCTTACCATGAAGTAAGATGTCAGGTATGTTACAGTCTCAGCCTTAACATTTTATATCATCAAACTTGTGGAATTTATGTGTGTTGTTTTAGTGTTTGTTTAATTATCGATATTTAGTTTGTATAAGATCAAATATACTGTCCGCAATATAGTATGTGTTGATGCAAAATGACCAGGAAAGTTTAGCTACTCTCCGCTGCTCAACTTGAGGTAGACCCTTGTAGGATATCGAAATCAATTTTGTTAGTAAAAGAAAGGGGGGACAAGAGAAAAGCATGCATCGTCTAATTTGCATGCACTTTGAATGTACGTACTTACTTTTTTTGCGCGGATCCAGTGGCGTGGCGGAACTTTATTCTCTTGCCCTGATTGGTCAGCTGGATCGACATCACATCTCTGTGTGTGGTCAACGATGGAGGATGGTCCAGTTATCTTAAAGAACACCTATAGTCTTTTCCAGATCCATTCATGAACTTGGGCTTTTACTAGAACATGTTTACATGCTTTAATTTTTAAAAACTCTTCAATATTATCCGTCTATCTGAGATGCTCTGTTGCAGTGCATGTCTCTTTCCCAAAAAACCCAGTCTGCTCTGATTGGTCAGCGTTTCCTGGTCTTTGTTCCACTTAGCTCTTGCCATTTAGAAACTAACTGCATTGGAGTATAGTAGCATTTTCTGTCGTCGCAAAACCCCATATAAAGGCTTCTAAACCCAAAACTATACAATCGTACAAATTCTAGCAGGATTATAATCTGAAATTGGGGAGAGATAAACAACATCTGAAAGAAGATGACAGGCCCTTAGCATGTAGCCTATAAAGCAGTGTATGTAATGTAAAAAATGCAGGAGCATGACTGGAGCAGATGACCACATAAAAAACTGTTCAGAACTGTGTGAAATCTGAGGTTTTGGCTCACAGGGATTTGTTGTTGATGTTTAGCCTACCTCATTATTTGAATATATATATATATATATATATATATATATGCCTCCAGATCAATACAGTGTTGAGACTTAGTTTTTTGTCTAGAAGCAGAGAGATGTGCTGCTTTAGCAAGGTCTGCCATGCAAACGGATAGGCCCTGCGGAAGCTTTGTAATTCAGCCTGGAACTACAGTCTTTGCACAATAAATTCATAATTATGAATCCATGAATCAGGTGTGCATGTATGTATGTGTGTGTGTGTGTGCGTGCGTGTTTGTGTGTCTGTCTGTGTTCCCTCTAGTAGGATACTTTTTCCATTGAAGAAAGTTTCATGCACATTGATTTTCAATTTTCAGTTATGAGTGGTGTAGGAATGTGTCCATACATATATTTGCTCATTGCTGTAAGCTGTAAATTGTCAGGAAATGTGGTAACCATTTCCAGCCTTTACCCTGTCTATGTATACACTTAGTTAGTTCAGACTTTGACTTCCATATAAGTAAAGTAATGTGAGTGAGTAAGCTTCACTTCATTATAATATCGTGTGTGTGTTCTTATCCTACAGTTCAAAATATGTGGCACCAGACAGGCCTTATAAGCAATGGTTAGATCATTAGCCACACCGTTAATAAAACAGAACTGTATGTGTATGTGTGTGACTATTGGTATGTGTGCCTCTTTGTACTATATCATTTTGTTTACATGTACATATCCAAGGATGTCAGGGTTTTCTTCCTTTTAAGCATATGAGCTTTTGAGTATGCGTTTTTCCAGTTGGAGCTGGAAAAAACTGTCCAGAGAGAGGAGAGGAATGCTTTCAAGCTAAGAGGATAAGAGAGGAGGATTGGGGCTTGACGGTGTTCATAATTTGACAAGTAACTTTGAAATTTTGTGAAACCACAATTGTGTTTTGTAAACTTAAATGCTGAACTTTCAGTAAACTTGCTTAACTGAACTGAGATTAATCCTTGTGTTCTGGCAAACGTAAGTCCGATGAAAGAAGATAGAAAAGAAAGTAAAGAAGTATTAATAAATTGGAGTCAGATTTGACAGGCCGTTGGACCTTACTTTTACTGAATTACTTACAGTGGGAATAATTACCTTGAGAGCTCAGTGCTTTCATTGATTGCTACACTCATGCTCATACACAGCTTCAATCCTTTCTGACCTCCCCTTCTCTCTTTCTCTCTCTGACAGTCAAGCACTTATTAATACCTTCACTGACTTTATTTGTCAACCTAGAAATAGTAAATAGTAGTGATAGTAGTAATAGTAGTTCCTACTTTAGCTAATTCTAAGCCGAGGAAGTGTGCCTGTCCATCGGATTGAGAGGACGGCGAGGTCGTTGTGTTTTTAGTGGTGCCTACCTTAATTCCAAGCCAAAAAACTGTGTCTGGTAGTTGGGTACAATGCTCAGAACTATACATCAGCCTTACCATGAAGCAAGACATCAGGTATGTTACAGTCTCAGCCTTAACATTTTATATCATCAAACTTGTGGAATTTATGTGTGTTGTTTTAGTGTTTGTTTAATTATCGATATTTAGTTTGAATAAGATCAAATATACTGTCCACAATCCTTTCTGACCTCCCCTTCTCTCTTTCTCTCTCTGACAGTCAAGCACTTATTAATACCTTCACTGACTTTATTTGTCAACCTAGAAATAGTAAATAGTAGTGATAGTAGTAATAGTAGTTCATACTTTAGCTAATTCTAAGCCGAGGAAGTGTGCCTGTCCATCGGATTGAGAGGACGGCGAGGTCGTGTTTTTAGTGGTTCCTACCTTAATTCCAAGCCGAAAAACTGTGTCTGGTAGTTGGGTACAGAGCTTCGCTTGAGCACAGGCTTTTATGTCTGTCAATATAGCCAGCATCTAACAATAGCTACTCCACTTGGTTGTGAAGTAATGTCTGGCTATGTTCAATTCAATTTAATTCAACATTATTTATAGTATCAGTTCATTACAAGAATTATCTCAAGACACTTTACAGATTAAAGTAGGTCTAGACCACACTATAATTTACAAGGACCCAACAATTCTAGTAATTCCCCCAAGAGCAAGCATTTAGTGCGACAGTGGTGAGGAAAAATGGGGCCGGTTGGGGGTGTGATGAATAGTGGCCCTAACATTAATGGAACAGTGACTAGAAATAGTAGTTTGTAGTAGTTGGCATAACAGGGCACTGCAGGGCATTACAAGGCACAGCAGGATGTAGCAGGGCACCACAGAGCGTAGCAGGATGTAGCAGGGCACCACAGAGCGTAGCAGGATGTAACAGGGCACCACAGAGCATAGCAGAATGTAACAGGGCACCGCAGAGTGTAGCAGGCTGTAGCAGGGCACCGCAAAGCGTAGCAGAATGTAACAGGGCACCGCGGAATGTAACAGGGCACCGCAGAGTGTAGCAGGATGTAACAGGGCACCGCGGAACGTGACAGGATGTAATAGGGCATTGCAGGACATGTAGCAGGATGTAACAGGGCACCGCAGAGCGTAGCAGGATGTAATAGGGCATTGCAGGACGTGTAGCAGGATGTAACAGGGCATTGCAGGACGTGTAGCAGGACAACGGCAACAGCTCCTACCATGATTTTAGAGCCTCCCTAATCCACAGTGGCCCTAACATTAATGGAACAGTGACTAGAAATAGTAGTTTGTAGTAGTTGGCATAACAGGGCACTGCAGGGCATTACAAGGCACAGCAGGATGTAGCAGGGCACCACAGAGCGTAGCAGGATGTAGCAGGGCACCACAGAGCGTAGCAGGATGTAACAGGGCACCACAGAGCATAGCAGAATGTAACAGGGCACCGCAGAGTGTAGCAGGCTGTAGCAGGGCACCGCGAAGCGTAGCAGAATGTAACAGGGCACTGCGGAACGTAACAGGATGTAACAGGGCACCGCAGAGTGTAGCAGGATGTAACAGGGCACCGCGGAACGTAACAGGATGTAACAGGGCACCGCAGAGTGTAGCAGGATGTAACAGGGCACCGCAGAGTGTAGCAGGATGTAACAGGGTACCGCGGAGCGTAGCAGGATGTAATAGGGCATTGCAGGACATGTAGCAGGATGTAACAGGGCACCGCAGAGTGTAGCAGGATGTAACAGGGTACCGCGGAGCGTAGCAGGATGTAATAGGGCATTGCAGGACGTGTAGCAGGATGTAACAGGGCATTGCAGGACGTGTAGCAGGACAACGGCAACAGCTCCTACCATGATTTTAGAGCCTCCCTAATCCAAGGAATGCTGGGTGAAAAAGAACATAAGGACTCCAGGGAATAACTCCCCAGAGCTAGGTTAGTAACAAGCATTTCTGGGACATGGATGTACACAAATGGAAAGGAATAACAGTAGTCCAGCTTGGAAGTAACAAATGCATGGACTAGTTTTTCAGCATCGTTTTGAGACAGGATGTTCCTAATTTTGGCAATGTTACGAAGATGAAAAAACAGAGCTGCCAACTTTTTCCAAAACCTTGGAGTGAGATTTGGGGGGGCCAACCCATATTTTGCCGCTTACAAAGCAATTTCTTTGGCTCTTTCAGCATCATTATCCTTCAGGGTTTAAATTGGGATTTGTTATGTGTGGGTGGATGGGGGATCTCCCTAGGGTGGGTCTGGGGGTATGCCACCCCAGGATTTTTTTTTAAATAAACCATTAAGTGGCACTTTCTGGAGAGTTTTGTGCAAAAAAATGGAGAAATCAAGTCTTACATGATATATAAGGGTTAAGAGCCTTTGCATTGTTGTAGTATCAACAGGTATTAGGGCATTTAGCATTTACATTATTAACTTCTTATGATATAAGAACTGACCCAGACAATGTGCCAAACATATTGAACCACATGAAGAGACAGTAGCATATGTCAGCAACATCTGAGAAGATTTGGGTCTGGGGTGAACAAAGACCACTGAAATTCTAAAGAATGAGAACCACTGATAATCCTTTAACCTTTGTGCCAAGGCTCAGTAATGTTTGGCCCTCATCCTCTGTGCCCCAGTTATTGTATTTACTTTTTTTGGGAAAATAAAGACTATTTGTTCATTTTATGAAACATTGAATGAATTATTTACATTTAGAGATGCACCGAGGTTAGAAAAGCAAAATAGTGGCCCAAGTGTTTACAACTTTGTGCACATTCAAAATATAACTCCTCCCATCTCTGTTCTCCGAGATTTGGAGAGTTGTAATATAGTCTGCTGTGCATGTTATTGCTCCGTTGTTATTATTTATTGGCCCTCAGTTACATGTGTTTGTTTAGTAAAAGCTAAAATAAAAACTTGCTAGTTCACTAGGTGGACTGTGTACACAATGCTAATGAGGAGGGGGGGAAAGGGGGATTTAAAGGCTTCCATTGGCTCTTCAGTTTAAAACAAAACATACAAAGCAGTCAGGACTGAGGATTTTGTTCTATCCCCCCTACTTCATTTGCACGTTGCGTACTAGTTAACATGTCGGCCCAAGGAACTCCAACTAGTGACTGCAAGTTGCCACTTACGTAAGTAGTTGATGCGTCTTTGGACATCACTACCTGAACCAATGGAGTACATGATAACTAGTATTCATTCTTGTTGAACTAGGACAATGGGAACTAATGCGCCGTAAATATAAACTTTAGTAGTAGTAGTAGTTGAACGTTTGCTCATGAAGAGGGGATTGAGGGCAGGCCGTGCTGTCAGTAACACATGCTGTTTGTTTAATTTTCCATGAGTATTTTGTTCTAGTATTAAAATTAAATTACATGTGGAATTGAGGGCACTGTTAATAAATATTCACCTCAGGGAACTCAAGATGTCTGCTGAGTCTGCCTGCCTACCACCTTCCTTGACATTCAAGCTAAACTATTCCACACACACACACAAACACACACACACATATACACACACTGGTAGGTCGAACTAAACAGTAGCAAGGGTTTGAGGTGTGAATTACAACTGGAGGTTTCAAATTTGGTCACATCACCTCACACTCTTCATGTTAGCAGCCCCATGGTGTCTGTTAATGTCAAACTCTCTCACTCTCCCCCCTGTCAAATGTCACTGCAGATTACAAGGATTTGGACAGGAGACAAGAAAAGTGTAGAGAAGTAAAAGTTCCAAAAGAGTACAGAATAAAGAAAGTAGGAAAAAGAGGGTGAAACACGTGAAACTACATTGAGGTTTTGGAGAATCATCCTGTTGTTTAACTTCTCCAACAAGTGATAATAATATAGATACTACATCCATATCCTACAGGCTGAAGTCCTTGAATTCAGACAGCGTTTTTAGCATTCATTGCTCACCTCAGTTTCTGCCAGAGCCTCACAGTAGGGCTTCAGTCTAGACTTTGGGTCTGGGCCAGGTCAGTCCAAAAATTCAAATGTGCTTCTTTCCAGTCATTCTGGTGTAGAACTGCTTGTGTGTTTTCAATCATTGTCTTTCTGTGTGACCCAACTGAGCTTCAGCTTCAGCTCACAAACAGATGTTCCAATATTCTCATATAGAAATCTGTGATATGGGGCAGAAATTCAATTTTTGTCAATTATTGCATTTGCAACAACATTGACATGCACTAGGCTGTACTAAAGTGTAATTGAATGCACATTGTGCATATACTTTAAATGAGATCAGTTGATTCAAAATGTATTTTTGGCCTCAAAGCTAGAAAATGCATGTGTGCATTTTTTATATCTACTCATGCTAGTCTGAACACTCAGGCCACAATTACCCAGCAAGCATGCTGCATCACCAACACAATCAAATCAGAAACTTGGCACGCTACGATGGAAACTGCCTTAACAGCACAGGGCAATAAATAAAGCTGATTTGCACCTGTTATGGCCTAAAAATGACAAATTCTATTCAAAATTTTTATTATTTTACGTATAAAATATGAATTTGTAGCCTTAACCATACAAAAGAAGATCACAGTCAATTTACTGACACTTGGCCACACCAACTCCAGTAAACGCCGGGTGAGTGTGGCCATTTAGAATGACTGCCATGATGTATGCAATTTTCAGACCTCATGGCCAACAAGTCTGATTAGATCAAAGAATGCTGCAATTATAAAGGGGTTTATCTGTGTCAGCCGTGGTGGATTAGTCTTAAAGCTGAAGCAATTTGTGCTTGGCACACTGCGTGATGAAGGTGCTGTTTGCTGTGCAGAGCTCTGTTCAGTGGCATATTTTTGCAACAACTGCAAAACAACTTTTGCATAAATTTCATAGGGAATAAAAAAAAACATGGTCTTTTACGCAACAAAGGAGCACAAATTGTACCCTTTTGATACCCTACCTGTGTGGTTAATAATTCTGTGGCGGTAGATTTAATGAGGCTATGGTGCACGGTGTGAGCACAGACAGCATGGCAGCTGACCTGTTGTAAACTTATGGCCACAAGTGTGTACCTGCAGAGCATGTAGACAGGGTCAGGAGGAATCTGTCATCAGTAGGTGGAGTAGGCCTTTAGTAATGACACATGGTTCCCCTTTTACCAGTGTTCTCTATGCTACTGAGCTCTGACCCCTGGGTGGAATTAGAGAACAGTGTGGAGTGGATGTGAGACAAAGCCTGTCCCAAGAGAAAACTGAATTGTGTGGAATCTGTCAGGCAACTTAAACCACCAAACAGGACAGGGCTTAAAGTTAGGATTCTGAAAATGTGTCCCCCTCAACAGTGTAGTTGAATGGACATCCTGGAAGCTTTGAACCAACACATTCCCCCCCCCAATTTCCACAGGACGCGTAACGGGTGCGGATCAGCTTCGCTGCGTTTCGGGTCCGTGCTCCGCCATCCGTCAATACCCACCAGGTCCGGATTTGTTGCGGAGCGGCTGCGTCCATGACTGACAGCTGAAGTCTCGAGGACCCACGAGATCTCGCAAATTCATGTACAATAGAACCACAAAAACAACTCTGTGCTGTGTTTTCAAGGTGTAATGCAGGGAAATATGATCCGCCGTGAGCACGCTCTATTTTATTTTGTTCCTGTGCTTGACTTCCTGTCCCACACTATCTGCCGTGTGCTGAATTGCTGCGGAGCTCTCCAGTGTCCGGTAAAAATAGAAGCTCTGCTCCAGAGGGCTGCGGATCGTGGAGCTGGAACGGAGTTGGAACGCAGCCGTTCAGCAGTCAGTGGAAATACACACATTGACTTTAAAGACTCCGCAGTAACGCATCCTGTGGAAATTGGGGGTTACCATTGGGTTAGTGAACAGCTCTTTTGCATATTTAGTGCAAAGAACCAAAGGCAAGAAGGGGAGGGGGGTGAAAAAGATTGACCTTTGGGCAACTAAAATCTTTTTTATGATGGGAACCTGAGGCCTGTACTACGAAGCAAGACTTTAATGAGAGACCCAGGATTTTCTGTATCACAATGGTGGATACCTTGTTACCGGGCTAAATTGCCATGGTAACTTATGCTGAACATCTAACCTGGTTGGGAGCCGGTTATGTTGGAGATTAGAGATCGACCTGTGTAAAAGCACCGCCAATCAACACTCAATTGATAACGGCGTCACTGTTCTTAGAAGATCCGCTGTAGCTCGGTGGGCGGAGAGAGAGATAGTTGTGCTCATAAAAGTTGTAACATTTAGAGACCGACAACCCCGTTAACATTCCCAGATGGGTATTTTTATGAAAGATATCAATTTTAAGCAGAGGGATTTACGTATAAGCTGTTTATGTTTTACAATGATAAAAGTACTGATTATTTAAATGGAGTCTGGTGGGTTTGGTGATGGTGATTTTGCCCTTAAATTAATAAATGTTGGCTGAGTGAGTTTAGCCTACGGGATTTCGTATAGTCCATTTGTTGGCTTCTTGAGCCGTGTGTTTCCAAAGCTCGCATTTGAATTATGTTTTTATATTTTTTATCTGCTCTCAGATCACTTCTCACTGCCAGGGTTGCAACTGAAATAATAGGCTAAAGCAACGACAGTTTATCGAAAGGACAAGTGTAATTATGGTCAGATCTTGTGCCTGACATTAATAAGCGTTGTGATTTACGCGTTTACAGCATTGGCTTTTTTGCCAGCTTTCCTTCCTGTTTTAGGAAGCAGTAACTGTATTATGTTTTGCCTGTAAAATTGTGTCTGTGTTCTTCATATTTATGTAGAATTATAGTTTGCTCTTCTTATGTAAAATATGTGGCTCTGGTAGATGTTTAGATTGGTCGTGTTGTGTAAACACCGCCTCTTTTCAGGATTTGGCTCTTGGGTTGTAAGTGCTTTGAAATGGAATGTGTCTTTTTGACTTACAATTACACTCATGTAGAGGGTCTTTGTGGGGACAGCAGGGTTGAGGCTGCAGCCAATATGGCTATTTCTCCATTTAATAAGGGTGACTCTGCCATGCTGATGTTGATGTGTTGTTTTGGATGTTATGGGTGAAGCAATAATCAGTTTTGGATGTTTAACAGTGTGATACATGGATCTTATGGCATATTTTATCTGTAATTTATGGCTTTCAATAGAAAGTTGTGGAATTTTGTTTTGCCATAACAATCTTTAAAGGCCGTTTTCTCAAAATTAGCAAAAAAAAAATTTTTTTAAGGCTATTGGCAGAATTTTCTGATTTACTGGGTAACAAAAGGATATATTCATGATCTCCTTTGTAAATGTCTTTTAATTTAATATATCAAAAAATGAAAAAAAATATTTTTAACCTTGTTTTTTTAATGTTGATTCTTTGCTTCAAAATATATGCAAATTAGTGCATATTTAATTAGATATAGCCTAATTGGCATAATTTAACATACAATTACTTACAGTTTTTCTCAATTGTTTACACACAAATTTTGGTACTTGAGACACAATGACCACAACATGTAACTCATTCATCCACCCCCTGAACCAATTCTGCTAAACTACAAGCACAATTCTGGCTTTACACTCAAATTGCAGTTCTAAAACACACTTTTTTCAAAACACTACACACAATTCTCTGCTTTTGGCACAAGTTTCATGCAGAAAATATTCTATTTTCACAAGTAACACACTGCCATTCAAATATGCACACTGACCCATCACAAGGGCAAACACCCGTCACACAGTTTTTCAATTAGCAATCAGAGTTTTAGCATAAAAGGGCAACAGGTTAGCTCTTCAATGGAGCAATGGATGCCAACACTGGAAACAGAGGCAGAGCCAGAGGAGTGAGAGTGAGTAAGAAGAGGAGGAGGACGAGGACGAGGAAGGCCAAGGACCGTAATCTCTGATGAGATCCGAGCCACTTTGGTTGATCATGTGGTCAACCATGGTCTAACAAAGAGGGAGGCTGGGCAAAAAAGTACAGCCAAATCTGAGCAGGTACACTGTAGCATCCAACATCCGAAATGAGAATAGGTAAGATATCTACTCACACTATAAAATTGCAGTGCTGCATATCAATACAGTACTCAATGAGTACAGTAGTACAGTATTGCCTGTGGACTGTTTTGTAGCACTGTAAACATACTGTAAAGTATGTTTCAAGTATTTAGGAAATGTATACCTACTTTGTATTTACAGTATTTTACTATTTGTTTGGCAGAACTGAAAGATTACCAACACAAGGTGGTCGGGAACGTGTTCTGTAAACTGAAATCATAAACATGGTCCTAGAAAACAACGCCATAACATTACAGCAAATACAAAGAAAAATAATAGAAAACAATGGCATATTTCAAATTATTGATAGGGTAAGCTTATCAACACTGGACCGTGTCTTGCGCAGAAATCATCTCAGGATGAAGCAGGTCTACAGGGTGCCATTTGAACGCAATTCAGAAAGAGTCAAAGAATTGCGATATAACTATGTGCAAGTGAGTCCCACAATTGATGCATACTCTCAACACTGTATACAGTAAATTATTTTTTCAATATTATACTCATAATGATTGTGCTTCACAATAGTGACCACTCCATGTCTATTTCTGATATTGTCATGTGTTTCAGAGAGTCCTTGAGCTAGAGGTGGCTACAGTGGAGCACCAATTCATCTTCATTGATAAGGTTGGGTTCAACGTCACAAAAAGACGAAAGAGGGGAAGGAATGTCATCGGCCAGCGGGCCATTGTTGAAGTCCCTGGCCAGTACGGAGGGAACATCACAATGTGTGCAGCGATTACCCACCACGGCATCATCCATCACCATGCTACCCTTGGCCCCTACAACACCGCCCATCTGATCACATTCCCTCCATATTCTCCATTCCTAAATCCTATTGAGGAATTTTTTTTCTGCCTGGAGATGGAAAGTGTATGACCAAAATCCACAAATGCATATACCTCTTCTCCAAGCTCTGGAGGACGCATGTGGAGATATACTGTAGCAGCTGATGCTTTTCATGGCTGGAATCGCCATGCTAGGCGATATTTCCCCCACTGCTTGGCCCGGGAAAACATTGCTTGTGTTGTGGATGAGGTGCTGTGGCCAGACCACAACAGAAGAGAGGATGCAGCATAGTAGTTTTTTAGTTTTTTTTTTTTTTTTTTTTTACTGTAACTGTGTACAGTAAATTCTTCTGTTGTTTTGTATATAGTTTATGTGCAACTTTGTGTTGGTTGGGAATGGGATGTACACTATGTACATTGCTTTTGTGGGAAAAATTAAATATATTTGTTACTGTGTATTTGTGTGTTCTGAGTATAAAAACAGTATTCTCAAATATTTTACAACACACTTATGTATGTACTGTCTGTAGTAAGTGTAACACTGAACAAAACAAAAGGCCTAAGTAGGCCAAATAATGAATGGAGAAGAAGTGTTTGCCATTCATCATAGTGCTTTACATTGAGCACATCAGTGTTCAACTGGTTCTGATGAATGTCTAAAATACCATTTTGAGAAGAAATAACATTGTTTTGAATGTAAAGTTTCATTTTTCAGGAGAGCTGAGGGTTTTTTTGCCCATGGTGTGTGTGTTTTTTGATTTGTGTGTAAAGTTCTGAGAATATGAGGCATTCTCTCAGAAAATGTGTGTAAACAATCGAGAAAAACTGTAAAGCGGTCCACAGTGTGGCTGTATTTCAATCAAAAGGGTACAACAGTCTGTAGCTAAACACAGCATAGCATAAACAACGAACAGTAAGCATGTGGGCACCACAGGACTTCATGGTGCATTTAGGTGCTCCTCGTAACTCAGGTGCACCTTGTAAACCTTTGAGACATTCTTTCTGCCATCAGTTTGTTTCCAATTGATTGGTAAATTAAGTTAGTTATTGAATAAAAAACAACAACATACGTGACGAAAATTAATGTTATTAATTAACATGTTTTCAAAGTCATTGTTAGAAGTATTATGGTATTATTAAGTAATCATATCGGTACTCATTATCGGCATGTACCCAAATGTATGTACATTAGGGAGGTCACCAGAACCTTTTACTTCCGGTACCGTCCGGTTCTAAAATGTCAAAACACCAACTATTGTTGTCTGCTGCTTTTCCCCCATCCTGTGTATTTTGTTTCTCCCTTTCCTCTGTCTCTCTTATCTGTCTCTTCATGAGGGGTTGATCTCGTGTTGATCTTTTGGATACCTTGTTGTAACCTTGCTCTCTGTGCAGATTCCACTGTTCCTGTTGGTTCCTGTTCATCGCTGTGCTGCTTGTCATTCCCACTCCAACCTGCCACCTGCTTCGCCCGGATTTGACAGTAAATTGACTGTTGCTTCATTTTTCGCCCTTGCTAGATATACTTCTACGAAGATTAAAACAACCTGAACTTCTATCTGACTACTGTGTTGTATCTCTGAGTTCTGGGTCACACTAATATCATAACACCAAAAATGTCAGTTTTTTTGAAACACCATAGACACCATTAATAACGATGTGTTGCCAGTGTTAGCAGCATCGGTGCTGCGCCTCTTCCGGAACTGATGGGGGCAGTATACGCTTCAGAGTGTTCCAGTCAATACATTTAGAAGGAGGAGGTCATGAACAAGTGGCCGAGTCACCCACTCTCTACTTCAGGGTTCATATCTTTCGGAAAAATATGAAAAAGAGTCAACAGTATCCGACCTAAACTGCATGTTCACTGCAAACTCACGGTCCTCAGATTTACATCCCCCCTCTGCCTTCAAATACCTCACTGTTTTTGGCTATGGCCTTTGAACAGGCTACACGTTGTAAACAGCTGTGGCCGGTTGCCTGCTCCTCCAGTGACGTTAGCTGTTAGCAGGGTTAGCATGGCGGCGTTAGCCAGGACCAGGCGGGACCACTTTACTGGCTGTGTGCCAATTGTTTCTGCGAGTAACCAGCTCGGGTACTCTAGCAATTCAAAAATAATTCAATGTGAGTACACAAATTTTGAAATGACAAAATAAGTTAAATTAGCCTGAAGCTAATGCTTAGTTCCCTGTTAAGGAGGAAGAGGCTCTAATCAAATGCATCTCCAATATTTACCTGGGGTTTGTAACGTCTCTGGTCACGCAACTGTTAGAAACACTTTAGTTGTTTTTGCACAGTACCTTTTGAAAAGAAATGACCCTGGAAGTCTGGAATGTGTCTGCATTGCACTATGACCATTGATTATGTTGTTCTATTGCACATGTTCATGTTTCAAGTTAAAGTACATGTAATCTTCAAAAATCCTTTTTTTATTACCGTGGTATCGAAATGGCATCGAGAATCGTGTTATTTTACTGGTACTGGCACAGACTACTAAATTTTTGGTATCGTGACACCACGAATGTACTGTACGTGTAGTACAACTACATGGTCTAAAGAATTGGTCTAAAGAAAAGTGGAACTGGTGCATCCCTAGTCTCAGGAATATAGGAACCATCTTGATGGGGTATTCCATGAATCAGTACTGTCAAAAATATATTAATCGTGTAAAACAAAGATCACAGAGATTATATCATTTAGCTGATGCTATTATCCAAAGCGACTAACAATTGCTATATATCTCAAAGGCTGCATACCTCTGGAGCAACCATGGGTAAAGTGTCTTGCTCATGTGTCATATCCAACTGCGCCACCCATCACGTAGAGACATACCTGTCCCTAGGCTAAATGTCTGTTGAACCAAACCTTAATCACAATGTTTAAATCCTGAAAAGGACCTTCTTGCTTGTTTGGAGAAAGCAATGCTAAAATCCTGGTAATTCCAACCTACAAAATTGTCCAGCCTCACTCTCACTATTCTGTCTATTCATTACAGCAGAGCTCATTGTTGATCGCCTAAATACTAAAATGAAGCAATTAGATTTCATTAGTCAATAATTACTCTTTCTGATTGTAAAAGATGCTCTCTAACCAGCAAAGTGATGATGATGATGATGATGATGATGACATTACTGTTAATGATGGAATTAGTTCTATGGAAATGTACATATTCTGAATTTATTAGAAAACCGGAGAAATTTTAAGTTGGCAGTAACAGTAATCACAAAACGTAATGGGAGCCGATCAAAACACTAAGGTGTATTACCCAATATAGGATATCCTTAAAAAAACATGGAAGGTATAATTGAGGGTCTGATTTACTCTGAGGTAAATGATAATGTGCAGCTGTTTTGATTATATTTTGAATGTATGTAGAAATGCCTGCTTTAAACTCAGCTGACTGTTTAACCACAGCATAATAAATCATAAGTGAATACAATCATGCCTATTCACACTGTCCTTAGATATACATACACCTCTCTTTCTCTCCTCTCTTCTTCTCTCCAATACCCACTTTTACTGCCTCTCATCTTTTCAATATCAATCACTGCCCTCTGTCTCTTTTCAATCAGTTTTTGTCATGCATCTCCTGGCTTTTAGCTTGCCTCTTACCAAATGTCAATTTATCGTCAGCTCACATTCTCTTTCTCACTATTTGCCTTTTTCAATCTTCCTCACTCTCTCCTTTTCACTTTGGCTTATGTATTATCAATCACTCAAACCCCAGCTCCCCACCTCTCCCCAACACCTCCGCTCCTGTTCCACAGTCTCCTGTTATTGATCTATCAATCAGCCTCTAGTTCGGCCTCATTGACACCCAAAAGATGGAAAAGCACTTTATATACCTACCTCTCCTACTTCGTACACACATACACACAATATTCTACAGCATATTAAAGCTTCTCACATCATATCAGGTCAGCATATTTTCAAAGATGTGTTCTAAATAAGGGTCTTGGAGAAAAGTAGTCCAGTACAAAAATGAGTATTTCCATTGGAAAACTACATTCAGCACAGCTCAAACAAAGACATCTCATGTATCATAATATCACTAAAAGCTCCACTAAATGTTCAACTTTCTTTCATTTAACTTACGGTGACCAGACGTCCCCGGTTTCCTGGGACAGTCCCCGATTTTGGTGACCTGTCCCCGACTGGATCTGTCCCCGGAAATGTCCCCGGTTTTCACTGTGACTGACAGACCCGACATTGGAATGAAAGAAAGAAAACTCTGACCAAACGGAGCCAATCGAGCAGCGTTGCTCAGAGCTCAGAGATGTTTCAGAAACTCGTATTTTAAGATGCTAAAATTACTGATTATTTACATGGAGTCTGGTGGGTTTAGCGAACACAATTTCGCTGACTTTTATGTTTAAAAAAATAATCTTAATCTTTAACAGAAAGGTCAGCCTCCTTAGAAATCCTTTCCATAATGTTATCAGACACTTAGAATATTAATCTGAGTCTGTTAGCGGCAAAACAAGCACTTTATGAACGTAAATACAAGCTGGACAATTATCTTATTAACTTCCATTGTTGCTTGTTTCTCTGCTGCCGACTGCAGCGATCTCGATTCATACTGCATCAATGTCAAGGGAAAATATTTACTCAATATTTTTTATTGTATCCGATACTCAGCTCTAGGTCTAGTGTCCCCGTTTTAAGTTATACAAAAATTAAAAACATGACGTGTTTTGGAGGTATATACGCTTCTGAGCTGAAAATGTCTCCGGATTTTGTCTGAGAAATCTGGTCACCTTAATTTAACTGCTCACAAGTCTGGAGGAGGATTAAAGAAGGATTTGTAGTACTACGTAAATGGTTTTATGAAACAAGTGAACCAATATCCATTTAAAATGTAACCAAACTGAAAAGAGGTGTCTTCTGCAAAAACAAAACAAAAAATAGCAGACAGACACAGTAAGAGACCAAGTAGTAAACATACTGAAACATTTAGCAGCTAAAGATACCAATATTTCTCTCAGGAGTTGGTGGAGATCAAAAACAGAGCTAGAATAAATATTGGACTTACAGTTTTTGCCAATTGCTTACACACTGAAATCAAACGTATTACACAATTATCAAAACCTTGCACACATTGGCCCAGATGTGCACTAATATAAGGACAATGTCAGCCTCACACCTTTTCAAAACAATACACACACTTGTATACATTGGACACAGAAGTATATCATTATGTCACTTTCTTGCAATTCCAAAGCACTGACTGTCAAATGACAACACCTATGAGCTGATCTGTGAGACAGCCATCAGGGGCGGAAACACATGATTGTTGAATTGTAAACACACCAATCAGGTTTGAGCACTATAAAAATTCAGCAGGTAAGTCTACTATTTTCTGTACTGTATTTTCAGTTTTTTTTTCAAATGTTTTTTGTTTGTTGTTTATTTTTTACTGTAATTTTAACCTTTACTTGATACAGTATTTGATGTCTGTTGTTTGCTGAGCTAACATTGGTATGCACACTACTGTAGTACCATGGAAACTGGGACATGTTTGTTTCTCCTTGATTCACCTTGTTGACATGTTAACTGATTGGGTATATGCAGAGAAATAAATTATAGTTTCCTCAGTCTGCAGCATTAGTCTAGTGTAGTGTTTGGTGAACTTATTGTATATTTGCACTTCATTTACAGTACTTTAATCACTAAAAGTAGAATTGCTAAAAGTGTTTTAGGTTAGCAACAGCTGTGTAACTGTGTAATTTTATAAATTAGTGTAGGTTTTGTTTTGTGTTTCATTTTGCAAAGAGTCTGAGGTGTTCCGCTAATTGGGTGTTTTCCAAATAGTGCTTACATCCATCCATCCATCCATCTTCATCTGCTTATCCGGTATCGCGTCGCTGGAGCAGCAGCTCTAGCAGGGGACCCCAAACTTTCCTTTCCCAAGCCACATCAACCAGCTCCGACTGGGGGATCCCGAGGCGTTCCCAGGCCAGGTTGGAGATATAATCTCTCCACCTAGTCCTGGGTCTTCCCCGAGGCCTCCTCCCAGCTGGACGTGCCTGGAACACCTCCCTAGGGAGGTGCCCAGGAGGCATCCTTACCAGATGCCCAAACCACCTCAACTGGCTCCTTTCGACGCGAAGGAGCAGCGGCTCTACTCCGAGCTCCTCTTGGATGACTGAGCTTCTCACCCTATCTCTAAGGGAGACGCCAGCCACCCTCCTGAGGAAACCCATTTCGGCCGCTTGTACCTTGGATCTCGTTCTTTCGGTCATGACCCAGCCTTCATGACCATAGGTGAGGGTAGGAACGAACACTGATCGGTAGATCGAGAGCTTTGCCTTCTGGCTCAGCTCTCTTTTCGTTACAACGGTGCGATAAATAGAATGTAATACTGCACCCGCTGCTCCGATTCTCCGACCAATCTCACGCTCCATAGTCCCCTCACTAGCAAACAAGACCCCAAGGTATTTAAACTCCTTCACTTGGGGTAAGGACTCACTCTTTACCTTACCTTCCTTGTGCTTACAGTTTTTTCCAATTGCTAACACACTACAATTACATGCACAGCACAATTATTTAAACAGACACACACAGAGCAAAACTTCTTCTCAAGTCTCCAAAAGTCTAAACACATTTTTTTCATTGTGCAGTCGCAGTCCAAAACTGGCTTGCTGACCACCCAACATTTCTCGTGCAATACCTTCCACCATACTCACCATTTTTGAACCCCATAGAACAGTTCTTTTCGTTATGGAGGTGGAAGGTATACGACGGGCAGCCCTTTGTGTGCATGCCTCTTGTACAGGCCATGGAAGAGGCCTGCACAAGAGGCATGCACTATTTTTTTTTGTGACTGTTATTGCCACTCTTCATTCTAACCCCAACCGGCCGCCTACCAAGAGCCTGGGTCTGTACGAGGTTTCTGCCTAAAAGGAAGTTTTTCCTTGCCACTGTCGCACTGTTGCTTGCTCTGGAGGAAACTAGTAGAACTGTTGGGTCCTTGTAAATTAAGGAGGGTGGTCTAGACCTGCTCTGTAAAGGGTCTCCAGATAACTCTTGTTATTAATTGATACTATAAATAAAATTGAATTGAGATGAGATTGATGTGGGTGCAATTCAGGGATGGATGAGGCACTCAAGGTGCTTCTTCCCTCAATGTCTGGCAGGGGAAGATATTGCCTGTAATGTTGACGAGGCATTGTGGCCAGACCCGGCTGTGTGGCAAGATGCTGCCTAATTATTTTTCTTGCCTCTTTTTTTATTTTAATATATTTTTTCTGAAATTTTCTTTTTCAGTTTACGGTTTTTGTAAGAATATTTTTGTTCAGTCCCATGTAAATATATCTGCTGTGGATATGTTGCACTGACTTGTTTACTGTAGTGAAACATAAAATAATGTTTTAACAGCATGTGTGTGTATCTGCTAATATTTCTGTGCATATGAACAATCTGATACATATTTAGTATTATGGCAAAGCATACTAAAGATGGGGATGCTTTTCATTATGCTCAACAGTATGTACAGTGCCTTGCGAAAGTAGTCGGCCCCCTTGAACTTTTCAACCTTTTGACACATTTCAGGCTTCAAACATAAAGATATAAAAATTTTATTTTTTGTGAAGAATCACCAACAAGTGGGACACAATTGTGAAGTGGAACGAAATCTATTGGATATTTTAAACTTTTTTAGCAAATAAAAAACTGAAAAGTGGTGCATGCAAAATTGTTCGGCCCCTTTACTTTCAGTGCAGCAAACTCACTCCAGAAGTTCAGCGAGGATCTCTGAATGATCCAATGTTGTCCTAAATGACTGATGGTGATAAATAGAATCCACCTGTGTGTAATAAACCAGTTCTCCTGGTGTTCTGATGCTGTCAAGATAAACCTCTTTAAAGCATATTGTACAGCTTTTTACACTTCCCCCTTGTGGGTCAAGTTCAAAAAGGCAAGCTTCAATAAGCTGCGGGTCGCTTATAATGATTGTTTGCGCATTTTACTTAGGAAACCTAGGTGGTGTAGTGCAAGTGAAATGTTCTGTCAGGCAGGAGTTATCACTTTTTCTGCTTTACTGAGGAATTTGATGTATAAATGTATTGGTCCCTTGAATTCTTCTTGTAACTCTGTCATTTCCCATCTGATTGACCCGAGGCTCAGTGCTTTGCGATACCAGTCCCCCTTCTGGGGCTACTGGTATAGCTGTCTTATTTAATTGGTGTCTGTCTTGTGTATTAGTATCTTTTTTTGTTGTTGTTGATGTATTTTATGGACCCTGAGTCTAATAATAAAGGCTATCTATCTATCTATCTATCTATCTATCTATCTATCTATCTATCTATCTATCTATCTATCTATCTATCTATCTAATCAAGTCTCTGTATAAGCCAAGAGACAGTACAGAGTGAAGCTGGAGGGATATTATACCACCGCGGACCCCCGGCGCATGTGGCAGGGCCTGCAACACATCACAGATTATCGGCAGAGGAGCAGGGAGGTCACAACTAACCAAAGCACATTACCAGATGAGCTGAATAAGTTCTACGCTCGCTTTAACACCCTCAACACTAGCAGAGGGACTACTCCAACAGAGGCAGCACTGAGCTCTCCATTCACAGTGACATCAGCTCAGGTGCGCAGGACACTGAAGAGAACGAATCCCCGGAAGGCACCAGGCCCTGATAACATCCCAGGCCGTGCACTGAAGGTCTGCTCAGCAGAGCTGGCTGAGGTACTAACGGACATTTTTAATCTATCCCTCTCATTATCTTTTGTACCTTCCTGTTTCCAGACCACTACCATTGTCCCCCTCCCCAAGAAAAACACTGTAACATGTTTAAATGACTACCGTCCCATCGCACTCACTTCAATTGTGATGAAGTGTTTTGAGAGGATAGTCATGACCCACATTAAAAAGATCATCCCAGATACACTGGACCCCTTACAGTTTGCTTATCGTCGGAATCGATCCGTTGATGATGCAGTAAACACCACCATCCACACAGCCCTCACACATCTGGAGAACAAGGATACGTATGTTCGAATGCTCTTTATTGATTACAGTTCAGCATTCAACACGGTCCTACCAACCAAGCTGGCTGAGAAGCTCCTCATCCTTGGACTGGCACCTTCTCTCTGTAGCTGGGTCCTGGACTTTCTTACAGACAGACCCCAGTCAGTCAGAGTTGGTACACAGACATCAGGTACAAGGATGGTGAGCACAGGGACACCCCAGGGCTGTGTACTGAGCCCTCTGCTGTACACCCTCTTCACTTATGACTGTGCCCCCACTCAGCATAATACCACCATTATCAAGTTTGCGGATGACACAACAATCATCGGCCTGATCACTGGTGGGGTTGAGACAGACTATAGGGAGGAGGTGGCTCAGCTGCTGTCCTGGTGCCACACAAATAATCTCTCCTTAAATGCAGAGAAAACTAAGGAGATGATTATTGACCCGAGGAGGAGGAGAGATGATCAGCATGGCCCACTTTACATCGGTGAAGCACAGGTAGAGAGGGTGAAAACCTTTAAATTCCTCGGCACTTACATCAGTGAGGACCTCTCCTGGTCTCACAACACTCAGCATATTGTCAGTAAGTCTCAACAACGGCTGTACTTCTTAAGAAAGCTGAGGAAATTTGGTCTGTCCACCAAACTCCTTAGCAATTTCTATAGATGTACAGTGGAAAGCATCCTGACTAATTCCATTACAGTGTGGTTTGGAAACTGCACAGTACAGGAAAAGGAAAGCTCTCAAGCGTGTGATTAAAACTGCACAATATATCTGTGGAACAGCTTTTCCATCACTTCAGGACATTTATAAAACCCGGGTAACTAAGAGGGCACATAACATTATCAGAGACACTACGCACCCTCAGCACTTTGTTCCGCAGCCCTCTGGAGCAGCTCCTTCACCCGAAGATAGACTGAGCTCAGACGATTTGTATGTTCATCCATCCAGTCCTGTGCTGAACTAGCCCTCGGTTCTTCTTCTAATGAGCCCAACAAAAAATCCACTGGCAGATGAGCTTTCTGGCCAAAAATAAGTTCAAATGCGGAATAACCTGTAGATTGGTGTTCCGTTGTGTTGTAAGCATAGAGCACCTGAGGTAGGTATTGTGGCCATTTTCTTTTCTTCTCCTTTGGGAGGGTTCGCAACAAGTCATGCAATGTTCGATTAAATCTTTCACATTGCCCATTGCCCTCTGGGTGGTAGGGGGTGGTTCTGCTCTTTTCCACTCCATACAAATGGTAAAGTCTTTTCATGAGGTCCCCCTCAAAACTTCTAACTTGATCGCTATGGATTCGTTTTGGTACTCTATTAAATGTAGAACCACTTCTCTGTCAGCACACGAGCCATTGTGATCTGATGTTGGGTAAGCTTGTGAAAATTTAGAGAAAACATCTGTAACCACCAATACATTCTCCCGTCCATCATTGGCTTTATCCAAGAGGGTGAAATCAATGGCAATAATTTCCAAAGGTTTAGAAGCCACCAAACCCCCCCTGAAGGTACGTACTTTTGGTTGTACTGCCTTCGCCAGTGTGCAGCGGTTACACTCCCGACAATATTGTTCGATGTCATTCCCCATGAATGGCCAGAAACACCTCTCCCTCACGAGTCTCTTGGTACGTTCGATGCCTTGATGCCCGTGATCGTCATGGAGACTTTTAAGGACCTCTGACTGTAAACACTGGGGCAACAACAGCTGGAACAGGACTTGTCCTTCCCCCGGTATCTGTATTTGCCGATACAGGATACCATCTCTTGATTTTATCCTAGCCCATTGTTGCACCAACTTCTTCACACCCTTGCCAGCACTGGCCATTTCTTGTCTCGCTGGGGGTTTTCCTCTTTTCCAGTACGGCAAAAATATGCCAATCACTGGATCTGTGGCTTGTAGGGCCAATAGGTCAGCTTTCGGTCATGATGTAAAAGCAGCTATCGTTTGACAGGTGGCTGCGAAAGCATTGGCAACTTGAGAAGTGTTTTCAATTTGTTTGTGGACTTCCTGTGGTACTTTCATGCCAGGAAATATAGAGAAGGTGCTCTGGGAAGGAAACTGGCGTGACAAAGCATCCGCATTACAATTAGCAGGTCCTGGTCGATATTTGATTTCAAAGTCGAAGACTGCCAACTCTGAGGCCCAACACTGTTCCACAGCCCCCAGTTTAGCCGACTGTAGATAGCTTAGGGGATTATTCTCTGTGAACACCACAAATGTATTCCCCAGCAGATACTATAGTTGGACATATTCCTTTCTGTAGGTCTGAGGCCTCTGCTTGCAAAGGCAATGGGGCAACGTTTACCACCTTGATCTTGGGATAACACTGCTCCAAGTCCAGCATAACTGGCATCGATTTCAAGGACAAAGGGTTTGGCAAAGTCAGCATATCCAAGAACTGGTGCACTAACAAGCAACCTCTTGAGTGTTTGGAATGCATGTTCACACTCATCACTCCAGCTGTCACCAATGACACTTTTCCCCAGGGCCTTGTGCTTCTTCTTGGTGCCCCCCATTTCAGCCACCAGCCGGTGGAGTGGAGCAGCACACTTTGCAAAGCCTACCACCAAGCGACGATAGTAGGAGGCAAACCCCAGGAATGATTGTAGCTCTTTGCAAGTAGTGGGTCTTGCCCATTCAGCTACTGCACTGACCTTTGAGGGGTCAGTGGAGACACCATCCGCTGAAATCACATGGCCCAAGTATCTGACCTCAGATTGGAAGAAGTGACATTTCTGTAACTTTAACTTCAGCTTGTGTTCTTTGAGACGGGTCAGTACAAGGTCAAGACGTTTGACGTGCTGGTCAAAGGATGAGGAGAAGATAACAATGTCGTCTAGGTACAACAGTAGAGACTGAAAACTCTGATCTCCAAAAATCCGCTCCATCAACCTTTGGAAGGTACTGGGGGCATTACATAGACCAAATGGCATCCGATTAAACTCAAAGAGTCCAAAAGGTGTGCAAAAGGCAGTCTTTGCTTTGTCCTTTTCTGTCATGGGTACTTGATTGTACCCACTGGCTAGGTCCAATGTTGAAAACAACTGGGCACCGGTGAGGGCATCCAAGGACTCCTCAATCCGAGGCAGAGGAAAAGCATCCTTTCTTGTCTTAGCATTGAGCAACTTGTAGTCCACACATAGCCTGATTTCTCCATTTTTTTTAAATACCACCACAATTGGAGAGGAATTGGGGCTACAGCTCGGACGTACCACACCCCTATCCAACAGCTCCTGGATGTGGGTTTTGACTTGTTCATATTGTGATGGCGGGAGCCTGCTGTAACGTTGCAGCACTGGGGCATCATCCACTAAGGGGATCTCATGTTCTACCAAGGTAGTACATCCCAGATCACCCTCTCCCTGACTGAAAACTGTGCTATGTTTCTGCAAGAGCGTCAGTCCTTGTTGTGTCTGTGCGCAGGAAAGGTTAGGCCATGACAAGCTGGAGAGATCAAGTGCAGGGGAACTCTGAGCAGTCACTTGTTGAATCCCTGCTACCGTGCTCTGATTCTCTGTCTTCTCAACAAAAACTGTGTTTTCCGATTGCTGTGGGTCAACCATGTGCAGTTCACCTAGCAGTGTGTGGGGCGGTAGCCAAACATCTTCACTGCCCACATTGACTACAGGGATTTCAATACGGCCCTGATGGACAGCAAGAAGGGCTGAAGACACAAGGATGCCTGCCGGAAGCGAATTCCCAGTGACCAGGGGCTCAAGGAGTACTGAGGGGAGAGTGAGGTTGGCAGCAGTGGGACAGGCAGTGCGAATCCACTTTAATGAACCCGCAGGGACCCGGATGGCTCGACCATGAACCTTGGCTTTACCCAAGTTCCCCTGTGAGTACAAAGCTTCCATGCGTTGACACCTGGAAAAGGTTTTTGTCCACTCCTTACTGGCAGCTTGGAGAACAGGTGATTCAAAAAGACTATTACCTGATCGTGGTTACCATTGAGCCGGTATCCAATAAACAGGGTACCAAAACACCACCCATGCTGATTTCCACAACAGGACAGTCTCCAATTAGTCGCGAGGGATCTTCCATTTGATCTTCAGGTGAGCCCATGAGACCCTTTTCTGGTGCCTGGCTCTCTGCACCAGAAAGGTTTAGTTTTCCGACGGCTGGGAGTCAAGGCCCACCCCCCCCCACCTGACTGTGTACCCGAGCTTCAGGGCCAGACCCTACCTGGGACTTAGGGGCTGCTAGGTTAACCCTACAAAACCTGGCAATATGGCCGGCCTTATTACAGCGATGGCAAATTAACTTGCCATCTGTTTGAAAGCGAGAACGCTTAGTTGAAAAAGGAACAGCTTCACTTTGAGTTGGCTGTAAGGCCTGGACAGTGACATGCTTCATAATAGTATCTAACTGAGCTTGCTGTTTACGGAGGCACTCTTTAATTTCAACAATTTCATCATTAGACTTAGCAGTGACTGTGTTTGTGCTCCCCTCAAAACTATCAACTGCCTGGGAGTATGTATCGCACGAATAAGTTCGAAGCTTACTTCTACCTCCCTGTCTGCTTGTTTCTGACCACCAAAGAGCAATACCCCGAAGGTCAACAAAAGAAACAGCTGGTTCCTGAAGAACACGTTGTTTTAACTCTCTACGTAATGCATCGTCTAGCACATGCTCAATGAATTGATCTCGCAACAGTGCATCAGAGTTATTGATACCACCTGGTGTTTTACGTATAGCAACATCCATTAAGGATTTGAGTGCATGTGAGTAATCTCGTAAGGACTCCCCCTCTCGCTGAACACGTTGGAACAGTTGCAACTGTGCCGCTACATAGGACTGAGAGCAACAATAATTTTCAGTGAAAATAGCAAAGATTTTTTCTGGTGTATCTCTATTGGCATTGGGGTGAAAATTTACTTCAGCTTTTGCACCTCCATCTAAATGGTCAATTATAAACAATAATTGTTCAGCTACTGACATATGCCTGACATCCAGACATCTACGCACCTCCTCAATCCATTTCTCAACAGTTAGCAGATCAATTGACAGTTTACCAGTAGACTTGGGACATTTACGTTCCCTAGGTACATACAGGTAACGATAGTTAGTAGCTTCACTTGCCAAACTACAAACTGGGACCACATTAGGAGACGCGATGGAAGGCCCAGGCAAGGCATCTGGTACCTGAGATCGTTCCCGCAGTTGCTCCATCAAATGTTCATTGGTTGCTTTCAGCTGTTGCATCTGCTCCATGAGAGCCTAGAGATCCTCCATCCTTCCCCTGGACAGAGTCCGTTGCTGAGAGCAGGTAGATAACCCAGATTGTGGTCCCCCGTCGCTGAAGACCTGTCACTGTTTTTTCCCCACACCAAACCAATCAACAAGGGCAAAAAAGCAACAACAACAAAAAAAATACTAAAAAGAAACAAAAAGTAATATGCCTCCCGATCCTGCCGACAACGCCAATTATGTAGTGATTGAAAACAGGTAAGTGTCCAGATCAAACCGGGACGGGAGGCCAGATACAAAATATAAATGGAGTTTATTCACACAGTTTGCATAGATTAAAAACACTAGTAAAAAACGGCAAACAACGCCAGCGTGGACGCAGTAGCAACTTTAAAAGAAAGAGAAAGAAATAAAGTGCAATATGGCACCTGCTTGATATAAATAGCAAAATTTCACTGGAATAATTTAGAGGCTATTAAGATGTGTTAGGACCCAATACACACAATAAAAGAGCAATATAACAAAATACCACTCCACACCTTAAAAACTCATACAGTAATCACATGCAGGGAATAATAGAAGGCAACACCTCAAAACGACACTAGCAAGCAATAAGGGGTCTCTAAAGCTATCGTTCAGCCTATAACCAGCCTTAAGATTGAGCCGCGCCCGTCCGCGATATTGCACTTTACCATTAAATAATAATAATATTTCAAAAGAACAAAACAAACCCAACTAAGCACAGAAAACAAGTTATAAAAATAAATGCCTGTTACTTTAAATGGATGTGGGAAAAAACAATGACAGACAATATTGCACTTGCAGACAGTCCTATAAAAAAATCTAAACAATATTAAACCACTTTCCAGAATATATTAAAACAATCCATTTTATAGAATGATCGGACAGTCTGCCGTACCTTCAAGTCATTTAGGTTTCATTCAAACCTGCAGCATGTTTTTAATGTCGTTATGCCCGTTACTAGACAGGGGAAAAACAAAAACATTAAACATTTCTGTTACATGTTTGATAAATTTCACGGTACATAACTTACAATCATTACCTCTGCTCCAAGATTGAGCTCATCTAAACATCTGAAATGTTTGGCCTGCACGTGTCACATACACTCCGCTACCCTTCCTGAACTGCGAGCCGAGAGAGAGAAAGAGAGAGCGCAAATTACCTGTGTCCCTAAATAACCTCCGCCCTTCACAGGGCCATGACGTCACACCCCTTACATATGTTAAAAGTAAGCAACGTAAATCGTTTCCAAAGGAAATTACAAGGCAAACTTGCTGATTTGGAGAAAACATGCAAAATAGGAGCATCTCTAAATTCTCTTCTTACTCATAGAGCTGAGCAGAGTATTCAATTTGCTAAACAAAGACTATATGAGTATGGTAACTAACCGAATAAGTATCTTGCAAGACTAGTGAACAAGAGGACTGATTCTATGATAGTTTCATCCATTAAAGACAAAAATGGGCATAGTAAATCTGATGCAGTTAATATTTGCACGGTTTTAGGGAATTTTATAGCCAGTTACATAGTAGTGAATGTTCTTTACCTAGCTCACTTATAGAGGCCAATATTAGTCTTGTTGATTTTAAAATATTACCTAAGGCAGTTTTGCCCTCCATTATCCACACTGATCAGACAGGGTTCATTGTTGGCAGGAACTCCTGTAACAATATGAGAAGGCTGTTAAATGTAATTCAGTTGTCACAGCAGCGGAAGTTGCCCAGTGTGGTGATAACTCAATGCTGAAAAAGCCTTTGACAGAATTGAATGGCACTTTCTTTTTTCTGCCTTAAATACCTTTGGATTTAGAGATGCTTTCAGCAACTGGGTTAGGTTGTTATATAACAGACCACTGGCAGCTGTCCGGATCGATGGCCAGCTTTCATCCTACTTTCCTTTGAGCAGGGGAACCAGGCAGGGCGGCCCTTTATCCCCATTGTTGTTTGCTATAGTAAATAAGCCCCTTGCAGAAGATATAAGGAATAGCCCAGATATCATTGGAATTTCAGTTGGTGGGAAAGACCATAAAATATCCTTATATGCGGATGATATATTGCGTTTTATAACTAACCAAACACAATCTGTACCAGCTGTTTTGGAGGTAATAAATCTATTTAGTAAATTTTCAGGGTATTAAATAAATTTAAAGTCATGCCGCTAGGTAGCTCTTTTCGGCCCATCTCTTGATTGTTTAAATGGACACCCACAAGGCCAACTTGCTAAATGCTTAATATCTTATTGCTTAATAATAAAACAATTACAAGGGTAAATGGCTGGATCTGCTAATTTATTTGGAACAGAAAGAAACCACGAGTAAAGGGTAGTAGGTCTCTGGAGCAGGGAGGCTTAATATTAGGCTCTATCAGCTGGCTGCTGCAAACTGGATTAAAAGTTTAGGTATTCGGTGGAAGGGTTTAATTATTTTCTCGAGAGAACAATAAAAAATGACAAGAATAGCATTCACAATGAATCAGAGTTACAAAGTGACAACAGTTCTGTGCCTCACGTAACATATGACAGTTCCTTATATCCCGTGCCCCCAGAGGAGAAAAAACCCTTGTTTGGAAAACAGTTTAATCTCAAACATAACAATTAACGGACCTCAGGCAGACAGTTTGTTCTATTACGTATTTCTGAATCTGTACCTCACGTGTCCAAGTATCTTGACCGGTCATTCTATCTTAGCTGAAAAAGGACATCTTGTCTCTTGGATAGGCTATGGTCTCGACCTGGGACCTGCTATGATAAACACCGCTCTAGGCAACTGTTTCTGTCAGGCTCCACGTCATCCATTCTTTAAGGAAATGGTGTGGAGTCATAACAAACCCAGTTGTCTCCATCAAGTAGAAACACACAGATGACAGATACAGAAGTCATATAATCTGAGAGGCATTGGAGAATAATTAATATGAAAATCATTGGTTAAATGTAATTTTCCCATTACATTGTGCATCTTCGATCCATAGTTGAGTGGATTAATGGTGACCCAAATTTTGTGTGGCTAGATTTTAAATCTGTGAATGCAGGTAATGACCTCTGAAGTACTGAACTAAGAGTGTGTAGGGCAATAACATTTTAATTACAACAAGTCTGCAAGCCTTGGTCAGCAATAAGGAAGTTAGAGGGTCATTCTAAAACATTGTCCTTGCTAGCTATATATATGGTAACATGGATTTTGTCCCGGCCCACTCAAATATGGGATTTAAGATGTGGAAGGAGAGGGGAATTTTAACTCTGGGACTTTATTTGATAAAGAAGTGATGCTTACATTCGATCACATTCGACAGAAATAAGCCTCCTAATCCAAATGTCAAGAAGATGTTGGAAGCTATAGGCATTGTATGTGGACATGTATCCATGTTGAGGAGTACTGGAATAAAATTGTCAGTAAACTGAATTTGATTTTTAATGTCCAGCTGAATTCTGATTGCCCAGTCCTCACATTAAAGGATCTCTTCAAAGAAGGCTCCTCAGTGTTCTCAAATTTTCAGCTCGCAAAAATATATATTGCTCAGATGGATTGATAATGCACCACCTACAATTGGGGGTTGGCACAAATTGATATTTATATACAGATTAAAATGTAGGATGGATGATTTCTTTAGCATCTGGACCCCTTTCTTTAAATATGCTGGTAAAAGCCTTACAACTATTGTATTAAAAGGGATGATAGATGGCAATGAGGAAAACTGGCTTACTGATGTTTTTGGGTCGTAAGGTTGGACATTGTTTCTCCAGTATGCACTGCTGCGGTTTCATCAAAGAAGCAACCTGGCTGTCTCTTTCTGTGTAAGTGCCATTGCTTTTAATTGACGCTTCTATCACAGCGCAGAGCAGGCACAATTACTCCTCCTCCCCCTTCTTGTGATTTGATGCAGGACAGAGACGGGTCCCTTAGCAGAGGCCTTTGCCCATTTATCCTATTCGGAAGTAATTTACTTTGCAGCCTAAAAATTGTGGTATGGTATCCAGGTTTTACTAGTTCTTAGTGATATCTGGCCGCTCTGCCCTTCCTATTGAGAGGATCTGGGCTCGCAATTGCCCAGACCCCGCTCTCGACTGGCATAATGTATGGTCTAATATTCCAGAAGTATCACGCAATTCAGACCATCAGCAGATTCACTACAATGTCATTCATAGGATGTATCCCTGTGAAAATGCATCACATGAAAATAATTAACATTCCTTTATGCACTTTCTGTCCAATTAAAGCTCAAGGTACATTTCTTCATATGTTCTGGGAGGGTTCTCCTGTTGGTCAGTTCTGGAACAATATTGCATCCAAAATTTCCTTGATCCTTGATTAATGTTACTGTGCCTGTTACTGTCAGGGTGTTTTGATTATGAATGACCTGTTGGCCTTCCAGCTCTCTAAAGCTAAAAAGCGTGCTGTGTTTGCTGGACTTACAGCTGCTAAGAGGATGATTGCGACCCGTTGGAAGCCACCTCATGACTTGTCTGTTCGTTCATGGAGCCTTTCTTTTTTGGATGTCACGTACATGGAACTTTCAACGGCTCGTATGGGTGGATCCCCGGGGAAGACTTTGGAGACTTGGCACAGCATTGCTGAGTCATTGAAGGCAATGCTGTAGCCTTTTCTTTTGTTTGTGGATGTGATTGGTCCATTGTCTTTTGTCTGTCTGTGTGTTTATCTGTTTGTGTCTGTTTCTGCGTGTGATGTTTTGTCTCCCTCCCTCCTGTTTTTCCTTTCTGTGATTTTGTGGCCCTGGGACACATTCCTATGTCCCAGTGTGTTTTTTGTAACTGTTCGTGAATGTTATGTTTACATTATTATTTTTTCTGAATATAAAAATTAAACTTAAAATTTTATCACTAAAAAGTAGGACAGAGAATGGCCGAGAGGAAGAGCGCTGTGTGGCTATATTTTCATGCTGAAAATGAAACAATGGCAAGCTGTATAATTTGTAAAACACCAGTAAAATACAGTTAGTAGTCAACCATATGAAAATTATGTCCTAGATTTTAACTTATTAATAATCCAAAGGAAAAATCCCAAAACCACTTAAAGGTCATGCAAAGTTCTTCAGATTTAGCAATTTGATGATGCATCCACATTAATTATCAAAAAGTATCACTAGCGTATCGGTATCGGCGATACTGACCCTGTATTTACTTGGTATCGTATTGATACTAAATTTATCAAGTATCACACATCACTACTCCAAACAAAGTGGTTTTGATAATCTGTTTGGGGGTTTCTTTTACAATCTGTCTGATAACCTATCAAAAATAGAAATGATAGCCAAAACATTGAACTTTTAATATAGTTAGAATCTTGCATGGCTACATTGATTCCTTGGTCTTCTTCTTTAATACCTATTGGAAAAATGTAACTGTTAAACTAAATGTCTCTTATATTTTGTATGTTATAATAGCCATCTTTGTCTGAAGGGCCCAGGGTCACATACCTTCTTCAGACACTCAAGTCCAGGTTTATCCCCTTTCTTCTTGTTGCTCTTCCATCTTGAGTTTAATTGCCTTTGAGATAGTGCAGCTGTTTAGGGCATGGTCACCATGGAGATGGGAAGGGTGTTTCAATGTATAAAATGGGGGCTGCGGAGTTTGCTCCTCAGTCAATCTCTGTACTCATTGCAGAGATTGAGCAACACAATTTTGTTAAAATGATTCCAGTGATTCTTTGTCGTCTTTTGGTGATAACCTTTCTAACAATCTAACCTAATCTTACTGTTGCACAGGGAGAAATTCATGAACTTTAAAACTATAATCCCAAATTTGTTCATTTAAAAGGGTTGTGAGAGATATAATATATATTAGATTGGAGGAAAGGGCTGTAACCTATAATATAATTTTAGCCGTGTAGAATGCCATTTTATTGTGTTGGATGTCAACTGCATTTTGCAATGCCCAGTTTCTTAAAATGCCTTCACAATGCACTTGCCTGAACTTTAAAATAATCTTTCACCTCACAAACATGTCTCCACTTGACATGAATGTCAAACATCGTCATTTTCTAAAATATGCCAACACTGAAATTTCTTCCCATTGCAAAAAATGGCCATATTATGAAATATCCTTCTTCTTCCTTTTGTGAAAAATGCCAAAAGCTGTCATAAGAATGCATTCATTTCACAGAAATCCTCACACATACACACACACACACACACACACACACACACAGCTCCTGGTTGTCAGTATAAATCCTATCCGGGTGACAGCAGTGTATCATTCATCAGCCGGAGGACTTCTTAATTACCTGATGCTGCTCCCTAATTACTGTCTCTGATACCGGAAAAAAATAGCTTCTCTTCACAGCAAGACATGCAGTCTCTTCATGTCTTCCCCTCTATTCACCTCATTTATTACAGTATAAATCTTTGTTTGTCTCTTTCTGTCGATCTCTGGCTTGTTCCATGTTGCTCAAAGATGTTTGACCGTCAAACATCATTAATAATACTCAAGCTGTTTTCACTTCCATTGTTAAAAATGGAGAAACCAGATCCAGCATCTTTTCCTCACTTCTCTCCAGTGGCAGCCGGCCCATAGCAGGCGCTACGGCGCAGTCCCTCCTGCTCTACCTCAAAATTAATTCATTTTCTTTTCATTCCTCTATAGAATTTACAGAGATGGGACAGGATTTAGGGCGCTCAAGCTGCCGTCCGACACTTGCACATACACGCTCATTAACAGGTTGCGTGCACAGCTTGCTTAGTCTATGGGATAAATATACTGATCAAAATTAGAAACCACTTTTGTTGTTGCCTCCATTTTTCAGGAGCTGAACTCAAAGATCTAAGACTTTTTAATGTACACAAAAGGCCTATTTCTCTCAAATATTGTTCACAAATCTGTGTAAGTGAGCACTTCTCCTTTGCCAAGAAAATCCATCCACCTCACAGGTGTGGCATATCAAGATGAGACAGCATGATTATTGCACAGGTGTGCCTTAGGCTGGCCACAATAAAAGGCCATTCTAACGTGCAGTTTTACTGTAGCGGAGGGTCCGGGGGGATCTGCAAACTAGTCAGTATCTGGTGTGACCATCGTTTGCCTCACGCAGTGCAACACATCTCCTTCGCATAGAGTTGATCAGGTTGTTTATTGTGGTCTGTGGAATGTTGGTCCACTCCTCTTCAATGGCTGTGCGAAGTTATGGTGGTTATTGGTTATTGGCAGGACCTGGGACACGCTGTCGTATACGCCAATCCAGAGCATCCCAAACATGCTTAATGGGTGACACGTTTTGGTGAGTATGCTGGCCATGCAAGAACTGGGATGTTTTCAGCTTCCAGGAATTGTTTACAGATCCTTGCAACATGGGGCCGTGCATTATCATGCTGCAACATGAGGTGATGGCCCAGAGAAATGAACATTCAATTCACGGGCAACATTGCTGGTGGACATTCCTGCAGTCAGCATGCCAATTGCACGCTTCCTCAACACTTGTGACATCCTTGGCATTGTGCTGTGTGCATATTTTAGAATGGCTTTTTATTGTGGCCAGCCTAAGGCACACCTGTGTAAAAATCATGCTGTATAATCAACAGCTTGACATGGTGGATGGATTATCTCGGCAAAGGCAAAGTGCTCACTAACACAGATTTACACAGATTTGTGAACAATATTTGAGAGAAATAGGCCTTTTGTGTGCATAGAAAAAGTCTTAAATCTTTGAGTTCAATTCGTGAAAAATGGGAGCAAAAACAAAAGTGTTGCGTTTATAATTTTGGTCAGTGTAGATAGGAGTCAGGGGGCAGATCTTCTCCACCCTGAATCTCGCCCGTAGTGTTTTAATTAGTTATGGCCAAATTAAGCCTCATTATGCTTTATGCTTATTCCATTTTTGTTAAATTTTTTTTTTTTTATTGAGAGCCTACGCGTGAACTAAAATGAGACTTGAGGCACCCACAAGCCAACACTGTTTCCTAACTGTCAAATCTCAAACAGATTTTGTCGGATAAACTTGTTGTCAAACACATCAGCGTGACGTTACAATTCACCAATAACCAGTGACAGAGGTAAAGAATACTATTGATCATGGAACAAGTGGTTTCCTTGCCTCCTTTTCTTAAATCAAAGGAACAGACCAAGCCTGGAAAAATATTGTTAAACTTAACTGAAGCATCTTTCTGAAAAATAATAATAATAATAATAATAATAATAATAATAATAATAATAATAATGAAAACATGACAAAATCCCAGATCCCAGATCAAAAAAATGTCATACAATTTGCTTGTTTTAGGAACTTAAGTATCTCAAGTTAACTTAAACACATTCAATTCTGTAACACACTTATTGCGAAACACTACACACGTTTTCTTACATTAGACACTTTGTTCAAAATGCAAAACTCATCTGGCAGTGGTAGGCACTTACACATCTGAAAACAGCAAAAGAGAACACCAATCAGTCTGAGCCTTAGCACTACAAATAGGCCTCAGGTAAGCCTTTTTGAGAACTTTGCAAGCCTGGAGGCAGTCAGAGTAAGAGGACAAAGAGAGGGAGGAGTCACACGTGGAAGAGGACGAGGACAGAGACATGTATCAGATGACATCAGGGCTACTCTTGTGGACGAAGTGATTCAGTTTTTTTCAATCTATTTGGTACATTTCTCCAAACTCAGGTAAATGCTCTCAAAACAGTTAACACTGCAAACTAAACACACTCTTATGTTGGTGATTAAGTATTCATTGCACAATGAAACACAGCCTGTTATTCTAGTAATGCATTTATTAAAATTCAATATTCACATCAAAACTAAAAGTGTGTTCTTTGTTGATTTGATAACAAATTCAGTTGAAGATACACAAAGAAATAAATGAAAATACGTGTTTTTCATTAAGTTCTTTAATGAGGAGTTCAGGTGTTCAGTATAACAATGTTGTCATCCCCCCAAAAAATATTATGCAAATAAGTACATAGGTAAATATAAATAAAATAAAAAATGTACTGCATTAATTTAATAAATTTATTGATGCCTCTTAATTACATCTGGCCAGATAATTTCATGCCCCAACATCTCAACAGGCCTCTTCCATCGCTTAAAGAAGACTTACAAGAGGAATATGGTGGAAGGAACTCCATCCTGAAATGTGGGTGATTCTTAAACCACTCTCACACTAGTGCTGAATGTTGGTATTGAACATTCCGCACCATTTGCTCCTAATCACCCTGCGGAAAGAGGATTTCATTAAAGAGGTTTAAAAAATGTGAGAGCCTTGCGGTGTATGGTCCCAAGACCGCATTGCGTGCCACAACACCAGTTGTAGAAAGTGTGGCACAGAGAGTGATGATGCCCCCTCGTTGTCCAGGGACATTGACTGTAGCACGATGGCCAATCACTTTTCTCCCTTTTCTTTTTTTTGTGAAGATTGAAGCCTGCTTCATCAATATACAGATACTATGAGTTGCATTGCTATCCAACTCAAAGATTCTCTAGAGTAAAAATAACACAAGGTACAATAGAGTAAGTTAGTGTTTTACAGTGATGGCATTGATTGCAGTCTACTACTGTGAAACTGTTGCTGAAGTTTGAGTTCACACTTTGAAGCAGCAGTATACATACAGTAGATTTGCCTAAATCTTTTCACTTACAGTAGCATTGACTAGTTTATGGACATATATTATATCTTTGTGTTGACAGTAAAAGTGCAGTAATTGGGTTGCACATACTTGACCAAAATGGAATTGCAACTTCACTCTAACAGAGTTCCTCTCAAAGGGAACTTTGTATATTTGCTTCATTCGGATTGCATTTCTCCTTAGAACACGATCAATTGTATGGAGGACCAGGTCTTTCATATTTAAAAATAAATACAGAAATAAATAAATGCTCAATAAATAAATTAGCACACAATTAATTGCCCCAAAAAATACAATGAAGAAATAAATGTAGGTAGAAACTAAATTATACAGTGAGACATAAATGTATATCTCTTTTAATTAGCTTCTTTATTTATTCACCTTTGTAATAATTACCTTATTTATTTATTGTCCGTTATAATCTTCAACTTTATTTATTCCTTACTTATTTTTTAAATGTATTTATTTCTGTGTGTGTTTAATTTTTTTGTCTGTTTTATTCTTCCGTTGCATTTTCTACCCTATTTATTTTCACCCCTGGTATTTATTTCTGCCTGTCACTTTTACATTTCTGCCTGTCACTTTTACATTTCTTCATGCATTTCTGCCTCATTATGCAAATGAGGAGGGGCGGGTCTTAAGGGGTTAACTTCTGCATATCAATATCATTTTTCACCTGATATTTTATGTATCCCATCCCTAACATGCAAAGGGTCTGTCCTGTCATCATGGGTGTTATTTTGTGTGTTTAATAGGTCACAATAAACAACCTGACACAATTTGGAGAGGTTTGCTGTTGTTTATCAAAAGTTACATAGGGGATACCCAAAATATCAGGTGAAAAAACGGCCTGATATTTGAGTACCTCCTATGTAACTCATATGGTAGACAGGGACAGGGAGGATACGCCTATCACTCGATATTAAACCACGCTAAAAACATTTGACACGTCGCCTTAATGTAACAGACAAATACACGTATTTATGTAGTTAACTGAGACCCATGTTACTATGGAAACCCTGCCGAGTCTTCCACGTCGCTGTTTGTTCCGTTTAATTCAAAGTGCAGCAGTTAAACAATTCGAAGGGCAGCAGAAGCTCCGCTCTGTGTGCATGCGCGCTCCCGCGGCCAGGGGATACACGAGTACATTGGCACGACACCGCTGACTGAAACACACGTTCTGTCACAGCGTCTAAACGAAAAATTATAAAGTCAATACTTATAACGTTAGCATTGTTTTCAAAAACAGTTGCTAAATGCCTCAGCTCACTGACAACTTCACCGTAGGTAGCCATCTTTGTTGTGTCTGTGGCTGGTGGCATGTAGATTGACCGAGGGAGTAAAATGCTAACCAACCAATGCGCAGAAGTTAACCCCTTAAGACCTGCCCCTCCTCATTTGCATAATGAGGCAGAAATGCATGAAGAAATGTAAAAGTGACAGGCAGAAATGTAAAAGTGACAGGCAGAAATAAATACCAGGGGTGAAAATAAATGGAAGAATAAAACAGACAAAAAAATTAAACACACACAGAAATAAATACATTTAAAAAATAAGTAAGGAATAAATAAAGTTGAAGATTATAACGGACAATAAATAAATAAGGTAATTATTACAAAGGTGAATAATTAAAGAAGCTAATTAAAAGAGATATATACATTTATGTCTCACTGTATAATTTAATTTCTACCTACATTTATTTCTTCATTGTATTTTTTGGGGCAATTAATTGTGTGCTTATTTATTTATTGAGCATTTATTTTTTTCTGTATTTATTTTTAAATATGAAAGACACGGTCCTCCATACAATTGTGGAGAGACTGCATTGGTGGATATTGTGGGACAGTTGAATGTTGTGTGTTATTCTTTGCTGAATTTCTTGAGGCAGAGGGTGTTGTTCTGGAACACCATGTCAACAATGGCATGCTCTTGTTCAATTGAAAGAATCCTTACCGGTTTTCCCTCTGAAATGTGCGGTTAATTGAAGCAACTGTGGATCTGTTATATTGGGCTGAACTCTGCCTCAGCTTCTCAGTGAGAGACCATGATTTATGACATGGTCAATAAGTGTGGCTCTGATTTCATATCCTTCTACCTCTCCTCCCTCCTCTTACACCTTGCCCTCCTCTTCCTCTCTGTCCATCTCTTCTTATATTTTCTACTCTCTCTTTCCACTATGTTTCACCAACATAAGAGTGTGTTTAGTTTTGCGAGTGCTTTTGCTAGTGGCACAAAGTACGAGAAAAACTCAAAGAGACATACTGAAATCACCAATGCTATAACATACTATTTGGCCAAAGATATGATGCCCATCCACGTAGTGGAAAAAAAAGGCTTCAAGAAGCTTCTGGATGTACTAGACAAACGGTACCTAATCCCATCCCGCAACTATTTCTCACAGATAGCTATCCCAGAACTTTATGAACAGAAAGAAAGAAAGTGCAGAAAGGCGGTGCAGGCAGAGTTTGGAGTCGGAAGGATTGAATATTTTTCATCCACGACCGACCTGTGGTCCAGCCGCACTACGGAACCGTACATAAGTCTCACTGTGCACTATATTACGCCCGAGTACGAACTCGTCAGCAAATGCCTTCAGACTTCCTACTTCCCTGAGGACCACACGGGACAAAACATCTCCGCTGGCCTAAGGGATGCCCTGGATTCATGGGGGTTGCATCCAGAGCATCAGGTGGCTATAACAACTGACAACGGGAGCAATATAAAGAAGGCTGCGGAACTCAACAAATGGCAGAGGTTACAATGTTTTGGACACCTGTTGCACAATGCTGTTGGTAATTATTAAATTATTTGTAACTTTCATTAAATGTATAAGGGATAGGATTTTTATTAGTGTATACACTGACATAATATTGTATAGATCTCAAAGCTGACACAATCATATATTTATTTTATGTGACACATTGCAATAAAACTGAAAAATATAGACCCATTTAAATACACCTTTATTTCTTTTTCAATAGTATTTGTTGCTATAACTTGTTTTAATAGATACAAAGTGCTAATACATGTATTATGCCTTGAGTGATGACCAGTGGTGGAATTTAACTAAGTAGACTTACTCAAGTACTGTACTATGTTGAGTTAATTGTACTTTACTTGAGTCTTTTCATGCCACTTTTTACTCCACTTTAGTTACTTGTTACTTTTCAAATTTAGATTTTTTTGCACACAAAACAGTTTATAAAATAAAATGTTTTATTATAAATGTAACTACACACAGCCATATAACGGCCTATAAGTCCAGCTGAAATGATTAGACCATTAAACACACAAGTATTTACACTTTCTAAAATGAGATGATTTTTCAGCTTTGAGTACTTTTACTTTAATACTAACTTTATATACATTTACCTGATGATATACTTGCATGCTTTTGCAGGACTTTTCTAACAGAGTAATTCTACAGTGTGGTATTAGTACTTTTACTTAAGTAAAGGATCTAAATACTTCCTCCACCACTGGTGATGACTTGGTGTTTATTTAGGAAAAAATAATATATTAATATTTTGATTTTGTCTTTACTTAATTTTATCTTTAGAAAACGCAATTAAAGATGATGCTCGCATTGACAAGGCTACAAAGCTATGCAAAAAGATTGTGGGCCACTTTTCACACAGCTTTATTTATTTTATTGTTTACAAAAGGGTGACAATACATATTAATGAACATTTTCGCAAATGTAAATATGCCAGATTATAGCCTTAGGCTAATTTCCATCTGCAGACCCCCTGGCAGGTTGGTGGTACACAAAAAATAATAATAATAAATACATACAAATACACTATACACAGGCTATATACAGAGAAACAATTTTATACAAACCACAATTTTACACATGCCCTGTCAAACCTGATATTACACTGACCCAAATAACAGCACCCTATATTGCACTGACCCACATTTTTAATAATGCAGTAACTCTGTTTTACATCTGATATATGAAAATTCACTAAACATGATGTGTCCCTCAGCCACACTTTTAAACGACTCCTAAAGATAGGAAGACTTGTGCTTTCCCTCACTGATAGTGGAATACTATTCCAGAAGCTCACTCCCTGATATGACAGAACGTTCTGTGAAAAGGCGGTTCGCCTAAACGCCACGTCACAATCACCTCTCATAGTGGCTCTAGTCACTCGAGTCCCGGCAACACTGCTAGACTTTTGTTTAATAAAATCACTCAGTGGTGGAGGCGCCAAACCATGTATAACCTTATAGATTAGACAGGCTGATTTAAATAATTTGAAATTAACTACATTTAAAAGCTTATATTTATCTAAAATTTGGCAATGGTGATATGATGAGGGTTTCTTGTCTAATATTTTCAATGCTCTTTTGTAGCATACTTTGATTGGCTCAATAGCAGCGTGACTCGTATAGGACCAACATGTGATACAATACTCAATATGAGCCAGTATCATAGAGTGCAGGAATGTAATCGCTGCTATATCTGTTAATGATGAACGAACCTGTCTAAAATTCCGTATATTAACATTTACTGTTTTCACAACTTTTTTAACGTGTTTTTTAAAGGACAATTTCGAGTCTATCATTACTCCCAAATACTTAAATTCCTCAACATTAATCAATTCTAGTCCACCCAAGCGAACCTTTACAGCGGTTACGGTTGTTTTAGGTTTACTAAAAAACATTGATACAGTCTTTTTAACATTAAGGCACAGGCATGAGTCATTCAGCCATTTTTGTAAGTCATTTAAAGCCAATGAAAGCTGATGGGCTGCATCATCAGTACTTTTGGCTTGTGTAAAAATTACCGTATCGTCTGCATACATAATCGTGTCCACATTTTGGCACACATTGGGCAAATTATTCACATAAAGTGAAAATAACAGGGGGCCTAGAATTGATCCCTGAGGGACACCATGTGTATAGTGACGATAGGGTGACTTACTATTCTTTATTTGCACGCATTGTTTTCTATCCGATAGATAAGACTGTATCCATTTAACAGTTTGATTGCTAAAGTTAAATGTTAACAGTCTAGACAAGAGCTTAAGGTGATTCACAGTGTCGAACGCACGCTTAAAGTCAACAAAAACAGCTGCAACATAACTGTTTCTGTCTAAATAAGACTTAACCTTCTCAACAAAAACACAGACAGCCGTTTCAGTTGAGTGAAAAGATCGAAATACGAACTGCATAGGGTGCAAACCTGGATTGGAATTATTAAGATGCGCAATGATAGAGTTAGCGACCCACTTTTCTGCAATCTTTGAAAAGATAGGAAGTATGCTAATAGGTCGATAATTAGCAGGGTCTGATTTATCACCCGATTTATGTATTGGAATGACATTTGCCACATTCCAACTCAAAGGGACGACTGCCTGCGTGATTGATAAATTAATAAGATGGGTCACAGGCAACAAGATACAAGATTTATAATGCTTCAGAAGATTGGTATCAAATCCAAACACATCCCTTGCTTTAGAACTTTTCAGTTCAGAGATTATGTTTTGTACTTCATTTTCTGAAATTATTTGAATATTAAACTTTGAATTTTGAGTTAAGGCATCCATATAGGGATCGGTATTGTCAATATCTTGTTGAGAGTCACAAGAGTTAGAAAACAGTTGTGCGATCTCATCAATGGTACTTTGGAAATAATCATTTAATTTAGTTGCTAGGCTGAGAGGCTCTGATACCAATTCATTAGCAAATTTGAGTTCAAGGTTTTTATCAGCAGTGTGCTTACTTTTACCAAGGAGTTTGATAATATTTTCCCAAATTAGCTTATAATTTCCTTTGGCACTATTAATTATTGTCATAAAAAAATTAGCTTTTGCCATTCTCAAAGTTTGCGTGACTTTATTCCTTGCAGATACAAAATTTAATTGATCAGTACTTAATCCAGATTGTAATTTGTCTCTGAGTGTCATAAGTTGTTTACACTCACTGTTGATCCACGGCAAGGAATAAACTTGTTTCCCACTTTCTGAAACTGAGACAGAACCCCTTTAATAGAGGAGTGTAATAAATCAGAACATTTATTAGTGTCATCACAAGATAATATACTAGACCAATCAAGAGCGTTTAGAGCTGCAATTAAATGTTGTTCCTGGCTCTTTGGAATAAATGTTTGCTTTATATTAATGTTTTTACTGATACTTCTCAATCGTTTTTTAGTCAGCTTTCTGACAAAGAATATGGCATTGTGGTCAGACAAGCCAGTCAAAAAATTGTATGTTTTTATCATTCTATCTAGTTTGTTAGTGAACACCAGATCTATTAGAGTTTAAGATCGATTTGTTATTCTAGTGGGATCACTGATCATTTGTGTCAGTCCAAAATTATCTGTAATTTCTTTCAGTTTCTTTCTGTCCCTTTTGTTGTCCCAATTTACATTTAAGTCTCCCATTAGAATAACCTCATTATTAAAGTCACAACAACTTAGAAGTGCTTTAAATTGATTATAAAAATCTACATTTGCTGAAGGCGGACGATAAAGACATAGAACAGTAAATTACATTTCTACTGAGAGTGACACCTTAACTCACTCAATTGGTATTTCATTAGGCCAAATTATTTGTGTACAGTTTAAGCAGTCTTTCATATACAGTAACACCCCTCCCCCTTTCCTTGATGCCTATCCTTTCTAAAGACATTATAGCCCTGTAATGATACCACTGCTTGTGGGGAAGAGGGTTTAAGCCAAGTTTCTGAAAGCCCTAAGAAATCTTCATTTGAGTTTATGAGAAGATGCTCTAATTGTTCCCTCTTAGGGGCCATACTGTGTATGTTCAGATGGCCACCTAAGACCCCTTTGTTTTTACACTGTGGCTCCCATATAGTCCTGGCTTGATTAAGAGACTGGAATAACTTACACAATCGATGTTTTTTAAATACAGGGTTCCTTTGTGCATGCATCGGTATGATGGGATGAGGTGACATACTGGACTTAGTTGTAATAGGGTCCTGCAGTGGTGGTGTTAGCCCAAGGAGCTGCTGTGGCCCTGTTAGCAGTGGTGGAGATAATCCAGGGAGCTGCTGTAACCCAGGTAGCAGAGGTGGAATTAGCCCAGGAAACTGCTGTAGCTCAGGTAGCAGTGGTTGTATTAGCCCAGGGAACTACTGTAGCTCAGGTAGCAGTGGTTGTATTAGCCCAGGGAACTGCTGTGATCCAGGTAACAGAAGGGGTATTAGCCCAGGAAACTGCTGTAACCCAGGTAGCAGAGGGGGTATTAGCCCAAGAAGCTGCTGTCCCCCAGGTAGCAGAGGGGGTATTAGCCCAAGAAGCTGCTGTCCCCCAGGTAGCAGAGGGGGTATTAGTCCATAGAGTTACTGTAACCCAGGTAGAAGAGGTGGCAATAGCGCAGAGAGCTGCTGTGGCCCAGGTAGCAGTGATGGTGTTAGCCCAAAAAGCTGCTGTGGCCCAGGTAGGAGTGGTGATATTAGCCCAGAGAACTGCTGCGGCCCAGGTAGGAGTGGTAATATTAGCCCAGAGAGCTGCTGTGGCCCAGGTAGTAATGGTGGTATTAGCCCAGAGTGTTGCTGTGGTCCAGGTAGCAGAGGTAGTGTTAGCCCAGGGAACAGCTGTAGCTGTAACATAGGACTCAAAACAGGTCCGGGATTTTGCTCAACATCACCAGCCAGAAGTATTATCATCAGGAGATTCACAACCCCAGGGAATGATCTAGATGCTGTTTGATCAAATTTACCTGAGGGTGGCCTAGCATGTCCAGGATTCTTGCATACAGAAGATGTTGGCTCCTCTTAGCTGGATAGAGAGTTAAGTTGTCCATTTTCCTTGGACATGTTAAACTCAAGAGGAGGTAGAAGGACAGGAGAAGACCAGACAAGCATGGCAAAATCCAAGGGTTTTTGATATACTTTTGTGGCAGACACACAGGACCTGCCAAACACTGTGGCTGCAGCCTGGCAGCCATGTTGACCCAGTATAAGCTAGCTGGAAGAAGAGGAGAGCTTTGACAGAGGCACAGAAGGAGCTCAACCTTCCAGAGCATGCACTGGTTACAGAATGCCAACCCAGATGGGGATCCAAGCAGCACATGATTGAAAGGGTGCTGGAGCAGCAGAAGGCGGTGGCTTCGGTTCTCTCGGCCGACAAGAACCACAGGCACTTGGTACCGACATGGCAGGACATTGACGTTCTCAAATCCATAAACAAGGCCCTTTCTCCCCTGCAGGACTTCACTGATGCACTGTCGGGGGAGAGCTACGTCAGCGTATCTTCTGTAAAACCAGTCCTCCATCTTCTGAACACTCAAGTTCTGATTCGAGATGAAGAGGACACTGAGCTTACCCAGTCCATCAAATCAAAGGTCCTCCAGTACCTGAATGCCAAGTGGGATCAGGCCACAGAAGATGTGCTGGACATGGCATCCTTTGTGGATCCACAATTTAAAACCAAATATGTCAGTGTAGAGCGGGTCCCAATTCTCACGACCAGGGTACAATCAGAGATGAAAGAAATCGCAAGATAGGTAAATTGAGTGATGTAAATACAGTGGTGTAAATCATGGTGGATACAAAAAATGTCAAATTCAAATTTACTGGGCCAAATGTATTATTTGTTTTTATTCTGTGGTCTTTCAGAACAGCGCCACTGTGACTGAGTCCCAGGATCAGACAGTCCCAGCCCCACTCCCACCAAAAAAAGCTAAGAGGTCGTTGGGGAGTCTGCTGAAGAACAGCACTACCACACCAGCTGTACGGGTTCTGGTAGATGATGCCGTCACAGCTGAGCTCAACAGCTACCTCCTCACCCCCTCGATTGACAGCAAAAATGATCCCTTAGCCTGGTGGAAGTGTCACAAAGTGAGCTACCCCACTTTGAGCAAGCTGGCAAGAAAGTATCTGTGTATTCCTGCAACTAGTTCCCCATCAGAGAGAATATTTAGTACAGAGGGAAACATTGTGACGGCTCATCGTTCACGTCTTAAACCAGCTATGGTTGACATGCTCGTCTTTTTGACTTGCAATCTGTAGTCTACCTGTGAATTGCCGGGGAAAGTGCAAATTGCCTTCTAAAGGCGGATGCACAGTTGTTGGTGGGCCCTGTTTCTCTTGACATTTTCTTTTTGTTTTTTTTAGATTCATTTTATTTTTTCTAACATTTTCTGTTCTATAAACACGCTCATTTATTTATTTTATACTGTACAACCAGTAAAACATGTCCTGTTCTGTAGTATACATGGTTATTATTTATTTATTCATGTTGTACCAGTCCAATATGACTGTCTGTTGAAATAAACCTTGTGTTGTAAGAATTTGTTTTAATTGTTATTCATCTATTTTTATGCGTTTTCCCATAACTTTTGTAATTTTACATATGTTTAAAAATATCGAAATTAATATCGATATCGCAATATTCATTATCGATATCGCAATATCAATTTTTTTTCAATATCGTGCACCCCTAGTTGTCAGACAGCTGTGTGAACAATTACGAACTTGGCTTTTTCTGTGTTGAGTGGATTACTAACTCATCAGATAACAATGTGGGGTTAATTGAGGACATAAGGTGTGAAACTGACTATTTTACAATTCAGAGAGTTTTGTTGGTTGTGTTTTGAAAATGTACAAAAATGCTTGTAATCTTTCTGAAGACCAATGAAAGAATTTGTGCAGTGTTATGAGAAAATTATGCTTTTGATTTGTAATTTGTATGAAATGAAGGAGAATTTATTATCTGTTTAGAACAATTACAAAGTGTGCAGATCACAATGTTAAATGTTTTGGAGAGCAGTTACCTGAGTTTGGAGAAATGTACCAAATCATTTGAGAAAAACTGTAAGTCATGAGGGAGGCTAGGCTAGGCCACCCTAACCTCAGTCGCTACACATTAGCATCAATAATAAGGACATTACGACTGGAGAACAAGTATATCTTCAAGTTTCTACTCTAGACTGTACCTACTGTATGTGTCACATGATTCTGTATCATATTACAGTATTACTGTAATAATTGTACTATTTTAAAATGGGTAGTGCTGTGAAGTATATGTAAAGGAATACCATTGGGATGTTACAGTACTGTGTACAGTGTGAAAAAGAACCTAACCAATGACATCTTGTGGTGGCATTTTCTACAAAATGGTTGATGTCCTCTTATAATGCAATCTGAAAATAAAGCAATCTGACTTTGTGAGTTGCAACAACGCATAATTAAAAATAGGATTGAATTCAACATGGTCAGCATATCTACATTAAGTCACATCCTACAGAAACATAACTTTAGAATGATGCAGCTGTACAGGGTGCCATTTGAGAGAAACAAAACAATATTTTCCCTGATGCCTAGCATGCAAGGATGTGATGTTGACGAGGTGTTGTGGCCAGATCCGGACAGAAGGCGGGATCCATAAGATCCCTCCCCCAATCCCCCCACCACACACACACACACACGTATATGTTTTTTTTTCTCCAAAAAGCAATTCATCCAGTCCAGTTTTTATTTTTTTATTTTGTTGCTAAATTTGATGATTTGTGATTCTATTTTCTTTATTTCTGTAAGAATGTTTTTTTGTAAAAACTCTTCTTTGATTACTGCATAAATTCTACTTTTGAGTTTTACAGAAGACTGATTCTGAGAAAATAACAATAAAAATAGAAACACAAAGACTGCAGTGTTATATATAAAGGCCATCAGTGTGTTGATAATGATATGAAAAGAGTAACTCAAATGGTGCTTGTGTGTATGGTTTTCTTGCAAGAATTAAATTTTTAGAAAAAAGTGTTTCATTTTGGCATAGATGTGACTTGTTCATTTCCAAGTGCTACTGTATGTCTGATTGACTTGTGTGCACAGTTTTGACACAATGAGCCACATTTGGCAAAAAGTGTGTAAGCAATAGGCAAAAACTGTAACACACAATGTTTTCAGTGTACAGGTTATATTTTTGTATCAGAAGAAAGCCTGCTTAATTTTTGCCATAGCCCCACCCCGAAATCTGTACCAGCCCCCACTGCTTCTCTTGCAGTTCTTTGCAAACTGATAAGTACTTGTATGTGCTCTACAAAAACACTCTGCCACAGGTTCCTCAAACACAGCTCAAAGGTTTTATATTCATCCAACCAAAAAATAAAAAAACTCAACAGAAAGGTGGGGCATAACAAAGTCTTTTCTGCTTGTTTCTATAGAGACTGGTACATACCTGGCACCTTTGACTTTTGGTTAAATGTTGTTTCACATACTCTATAGTGTAGTTGTTTTCATGATATATTGTGTTAAGATTTGTACCAAATATCAACCATATATACATTACAGTTTTTCCAACTGCTTATGTACAAAATCTTTTCATGTCACACAATTTATGAAACCTCTCACTCAAAGTGCAAAACTACGCACCAAATCTCCAAAACCATAAGATATTTCTCAGCGTTTCACTCAGTTTTCAACTGCATGAAACACCTTTTTTAAAACACTACACACAATTCTCTACCTAAGACACAAAAATCTAACAGGAACTGATTTGCTCTCCTTTTCCAAACACAACCAATCAAAATACTATACTTATTTACCAGGGCGCGCACACACACACACACACACACACACACACACACACACACACACACACACCTCCTCACACTCCACACACACTCCTCACATGCACACACACATTGTGCTTAATTGAACACTAACCAATTACTGCTTTAGTATAGGCCTATGCATAGGTCAAAGGTCAGATTACCTGTTTTGAACAATGGATGCCAAAAATAGACAGAGAGCAAGGGGGGAGGAGGGATAGACAGTGGACAACAACTAAGAGGAGGAGGAGGGAAGAATAGAAAGAAGAAGAGCCATCTTTGATGAGATCAGGGCCACACTTATTCATCATGTGATCAACCACGGATTGACCATGAGAGAAGCCCATCTTGAGTAGCTTTACAGAGGCATCTATAAGTCAAACCTTCACAAATGAGAACATGCATGCAACAATCTAATGACTATTTCAGAAATATATATACAATACCCCCTAATAATAAAACTGTAACAATGAATATGAATCTGTAATCTGAGACAAATGTTAAACTGGTTTAGTTAAATCCCAAAGTGGCTATAGTGTGTAAATACAGGTGATTTTAACTTGTCTGTTTATGAAGAAGTAATATTACGACAGCAGTGTACATATTCTTATTTTATTTTATCATGAAGTTACTCAATACTAATGTATTTGATTTTTCAAGAGAAAATTTTGTGCTCTCACTCAGTTATTTTGATTGCTTTTCCACTTTCCATGAGGTGAAAAGGACAGAACAATTAGCATAAAAAAAATGTTACTCCTCAAAGTCATAACTCAGTCAAATCTGAACACGTATTTTAAGATTCAGCGTGACTTACTTATTCTGGGGATATCTTTTAATTTTTAAATTAGTTAAACTTTATGAAGTTAACTTTAGTATCACAGTAATTTCTTGATAGTTGTCTGAACATTCAAACATAGCAAACTGTAATTGCTTCAGCATATTTGTAAAAGTGCGGTTATCCACAATGTGGAAGTTGGAAGTTGTGAAAACTGCTTGACATGGCTCTTGCTATTCTGTTTCTCTCATTTAGTCTTCCCTTATAACAACAAACCATTTTCCTTTTCTCTGCATCATCCCATCTCTTGTTCTTTGTCTACCCAGCTCTCTGTCTCTCTTTTGCCATTTATTTCCATCATTTGTTCCTCTCGTGTTTCTTTCTTGTTGCAGCTCTGCGCGCGAACACACACACACACACACACACACACACACACACACACACACACACAGAGAAGTTGGAGAGCTCATTTGGAGGATGGAGGTGTTGTGTTGCTCTGTCATGATCAGGATAATGCCTTTGGCATCACTTACCATTAATCACATTGTAGGGGGAATGGATGGGTTACAAACACACATTCTCTTTCCCCTCCCTCTCTCTTACACACACACACACACACACACACAGACTAAAATGTGGATAGATGAAACCAACTGGCTGGAGTTCTTCCAAAACCACTAGAGAGGGAGAAATATAAGAAAGCTGCGTACCATGCAGAAAGGGCAACAATGACAAATATACTCTCACACGCACACACTTGAACAGCATAATCACAAACTGCAATATCAAAGAGCCCCATTTCTTTGTAGCTATTAAGACTAATGAACTCAAACAAGCTGCTTTGTATGGCGAGACATATTTTAAATAATGTCCAAAGTGCAAATGTCATAATTGAGACATTCAGCAGCACAATGGAAAGGCTGCATTATTGTTTGCTTTTATTTCAGCTCTTCACAGGCAGGGTGTTCCACTAATTGGGTGTTTTTACAGAAAAAGCTGATTGCCCAATTAACATTTATTGTTTGTATAAGGACTCACTAGCTACGTTTCCATCACTCATCAAGGGCAATGGAAAAAACGTATTTTGAATCTTGTTCTTGTTTTTTGTGTTTTAGTAGTCTCGCATTGCCAAACCTTCCCCCCACAGCTCTGCGGAGGAGGGTCTGGCTAGTCACCACAGCATTCACAGCAGCAGAGAAAATGTGCTCTGGTATATTGGCTTGTCTTTAAACCAATCACAATCAGCATGGGAGAGACCAACATTTCCGCTGCTAAATCGCCTCTGGAAGGAACATGTGTACATTGAATAGGTGTTTTAGTCGTGTTTTTTATTTTTAGTCTAGCTAGCTGTCTGCATTTACCCCGCAGAGATCTGAGGAGCAGTTGACCATAGTCCTCAGAAATCCACCGGAGTTTACACACACAGAGAAAGCAGAAGGTTACAGACATTCGGGTGAAAAGAGCTTGATCCGGTGGATTTTCCGGCGGCACCGGATCAATCCCAGAAGTGGAACGCCTACTTAGCACTTTTGTTTAAATATTGTATCTAGTAAACCTTGTGTATACTATTGTAATTCGTCTGTAAATTATGTTGTGTATTGTCCCATACAGGTCTCTCTTGAGAATAAGACCCTGTGTCTCAATGAGATTATACCATAATGCACATGTTTATTTAAACTAGCAGTCTGAGTGCATGGGCGCTATTTTAACAAGCTAAGTGTACGGCATGAAGCGCCTGGCGCAGGTGCATTTAGAGTGTGTCCAAATCCACTGTTAGTGCTGCTAGTTTGACGGCGGAAAAAAAAAGGGCCTGTGCGCACATGGTTCAAAACGGTTGTACTATTGTACTACTATGTTCTACTATTATGATTGCGGATTTGCATATTTTTATTTGTAATCTTTTGCATGTTTGCGTGCTGCTATGCTTCCCTGTGTGTGTTACATGCACAATGTGTGTAACAAGCATAGTGTACGCACTGTGCATAAGCCTATTTTGCTAATGCACTGTTAAAATAACAATGAAATGCTGTGCTATTGACTTTAGACCAGATTTTTGTTGGTCAATTGTGTGATCACTTCCCCGCTGCCTCAAGAAAGCAATACGCCAAGAATGCACCTGAACACACCTCCCTGTAAGACCAGCACACCCATGGACGCACTTGTCAATCGAATTATCTGAAATTTGGTAAAAAAAACTCATGCAAATAAAGCTGGTGAAAGTGTGTTTCCATCCAACAGCTTTAAAGAGAATACAAACCTGTGCCACATGCTGTTTAGCAATCAAATTGGCATATCAAATTGATTTTAGACATTTTAAGGTGTTTCCATTCATTTTCACACTGAATCACACAACATTCAAGCAAACTTTTGCAAACAAAGTTTGTCTAGAAAAAAATGGATTGCGCCATCTCCCAACAAATGATCAAATGCACAAGTTGGAGTGCTTATGTGCCAGCTGATAGCGACATATCACACATATAACACATCGCTATGATGATGCAGATGCAACTTGCCTTTTATTGTCCCTCCGGCATTGCTGCAAGACAACTCCTTTTTGAGACATGTCTCACTGTTTGAGCGCCTTCCATTTACTCCGGAGGACGTCCCACAGCTTGTCCTAACCTTTGTCGGCCATTTCCTTTGCGAGCTCCTGATAAATGAAATTCAGAAAGTCTCTCGTCTCCTCATCCGTCCACTTCTATCTGTCTTGTTGACATCCACCATGTGAGCAGACAGAGAGGAAATACTGAACGGAAATTAACTAAAACTTCTTCTTCTTTGTTTTGTGGCGTGTTGCTACCATAAAATGACCTAAAACTTAATCGCAATTAATTATTTATCACATAAGACGTATATCGATCACGATAAAATCCGATGAGACCGAACCTATTTCCTTTGAGTCGATATAAAATGTGTGGACGGAAACATAGCTAATGTCTTATGGTTGTTTCACCAGCCTGCCCGCAGCATGTAATGCAATAAGACATATGGGAAAGAGAGAGACAGTTTCTTATGTCTAAATTGTACCAGTTTTAATCCTTTTTTTTTAATTAATTTAAATAATGTTTCTTAAAGTTTAAACTTGAATCCAGTATCACACCAGTAGAACTGTGGGACCACATTGAGTCGTCTCTCTTAAAGCTTTGACTTGCTTTTTTAAGAGGTTGGACGCTGTAAGATACAGCAGAATTAATTAGACTAACATAGAATATTATTCATTACATTTGCAAGCAGTTTAATTTCAATTAAACCTACAGTGGGACAGTATTTCTATCACTATCAGTTCAATACTCACTTTCATTTGTCATCAAACTATAAATGAACTGTGCATTTTGCTAACAGGCATAAAGAAAGACTGGTAGGAACAACTCTCTAAACTTCCTGCAAATGTAATCAGGGGGCAAAACAAACAGCCCCCCTCCTCCAAAACACAGCACCCCTTCCCCAACCTGTCCTTCACAATACACCTGGGGACTCATGTATAAAAGAATGCGCAGCATTCATACCAGAAGATGACATACAGCCAAAACTAGAAAAGTACTTATACGCACACGTCTTCAACATAAATGAAGACATGTGGGTCATGCATTAAGTTTGTTGTTATAAATATATAGTTTGTTGTTTGTCGCATTAAGTTGTTTTGCAATACTTCTGTTTTATAATATAAGATGTTCTGGTATATTTTGTTATAACCCAGCTCTACAGATGTGTCAGAAGTTGAATTGATGATGTTAGAGACATCTTGTCTCTGGTTTCAGTCACCCTTTATGGCCCAACTGCTCTGTTGCTTTGCAAGTCCTGAGGGTCATAAACCCTCAGTCACATCCCAACTAAAAGATAAGGAATAAGCACAAGACCCCACCCTTTGTGAGATAATACTGGGGGTCAAAGAGCCAAAGAGTCAGACAAAAGGAAGGGGAGAGCTGCGACAGCTTGATCCAGGTAACTTTGTCTCAGGATATCCTATGTAATAAAATGGATTCACATTTCAACATCTGAGATTTTGACTACTAATTGAATGAACCCTGAGAATGGAGCAGGATTTAGCTCCAACACTATACAACACAATCAACGTGAAATTGAGCGCACGTGAACAAGCCACCGACCCCGCCTTGCCTCCTCCCATAAATTAATATGGAAATGACTATAAATGCGCCCCCGGTGTAATTCTTTGTCCAATCACAATGGGTTATCCCGCTGCAGACGGAAAAAAATACTTCTTGTGACGTTGGAGGTGCTGATTGTGGAGGTGGAGGTGAGAAAAATGTTGTTTTTTTGTTTGGAGGTTTGTCATTTTGGATAAGCAATAAATGAAAATGACCAGAGTGGCAAATGGTGACTGGGCAGTGAATGCACCAAACCATGGTAATAAATAAAAATAAAAGTCTAATGTAGAGGTGGAAATCAAGCCAATAGTGGCAGCACCACAACAGATACAGTACAACATGCATGTCTTTGTCAGTCCAAATTACGCACAATAAGCAGTTTGATCTCACTGATGTAATGCCATTTACTTTCATGAATTAGTAGGCTCAGTGAAACTCAGTCCAGCGAGAGGGATACCCAACACAGAAGAGGAGAGGTTAGTGAGGCCAGCGTCTCCACGGCAGGTGACAGTGTGCTCGGATCCACTGCGCCATGCATGGATGAAATAATGAAATATTGAATAGGACTACAGTAACAGAGATGTGTGCAGAATCAAGACAGTCAAGACGGCCCAGAGTTTGGTGGCAAGGGTCCACCTTGTTCACTTACAAAGCTTACAAATCATCCATGGGATCAATCAGGGTTTTTTCCTGGGGAAATGGATCTGTGCGTCCCGCCTCCTGTACACCATGGATGTCTGAGCCTCCGCAACTACAGACTCACAGATACTATTGAATTTTTCCGTGCCGATCTTTTTGCTGCACAGTGAGTAAGATACAGTATTTCAACCATGGCAAATACAGAGGATGACTGAAAATATGTTCTAAGTGGATTTTTCATTAGTTTCCCCGTCCTCATGTTTAACAGAGGTTAATTAGCCTAGGAATTAAACAGTTATTACTGTGAAAGATGTGAAATGTTATCCACATAAATGATAAAAATTTTATGGAAAATCCATCCATCCATCCATCTTCGTCCGCTTATCTGGTATCGGGTCGTGGGGGCAGCAGCTCCAGCAGGGGACCCCAAACTTCCCTTTCCTGAGCCACATTAACCAACTCTGACTGGGGGATCCCGAGGCGTTCCCAGGCCAGGTTGGATAATCCCTCCACCCAGTCCTGGGTCTTCCCCGAGGCCTCCTCCCAGCTGGACGTGCCTGGAACACCTCCCTAGGGAGGCGCCCAGGAGGCATCCTTACCAGATGCCCAAACCACCTCAACTGGCTCCTTTTGACGTGACGGAGCAGCGGCTCTACTCCGAGCTCCTCACGGATGACTGAGCTTCTCACCCTATCTCTAAGGGAGACACCAGCCACCCTCCTGAGGAAACCCATTTTGGCCGCTTCTACCCTGGATCTTGTTCTTTCGGTCATGACCCAGCCTTCATGACCATAGGTGAGGGTAGGACACTGACCAGTAGATTGAGAGCTTTGCCTTCTGGTTCAGCTCCCTTTTTGTCACAATAGTGCAATAAATTCAATGTAATACCGCACCCGCTGCTCCGACCATCTCCTGATCCATTATTCCTTCACTCGTAAACAAGATCCCAAGGTATCTAAACTCCTTCACTTGGGGTGCTGAGCCTCATCCCAGCCGCTTCACACTCGGCTGCGAAACAATCCAGTGAGTGCTGAAGGTCACAGGCCAATGATGCCATCAGGACCACATCATCTGCAAAATGCATCAATGAGATCCCCAGCCCCCCAAACTGCAACCCCTCCCCACCCCCACTACGCCTCGATATTTTGTCCTATTTTTATGGAATATCAGTGGATATCATTTCTTTGTTTTTCCATAGACAACGTCACAGATATTTGCCAGTATGTGAAGCGGAAATTTTATTTTGTAATGTTTGGTGATTTTCAGCACTTTTCCCGTACATTCTCACTCAACTGCTTAACAGTTTGCTGTTAGGTCTGCTGCTGGTAGCGCTCTGTCTCTGCTCTCCTCCTCCCCTCTGTCTGTCCTTAATTGCAGGAGTGAAGCCTGTTCTGCGGGAGTCAGCTCATCTACTCTAATCACCTCTGTCATCATACCCGGTCAACCTACCATTCTTCGTCAGATCATAGTCAAGACGACCACGTTAGTCTCGCTGCTGACTCTACCTGTTGTACTTGTTTTTGTGATATTTGCTTGTCCTGATTATTCTTTGTCTGCCACAGGTATGTGAACCTTACTTCTGCTATCCACCACTCCTGCTCTCCACACTGGATCTCTATGTCATTGGACACAGACCCTCAAAAACATGGTCCCACACATGCTCTGTACCCCGGATTCCCATTGGATTTTGGACTTGGCTTTTCCCTGTTGCATCCTTTAACTTGGACATTGGAATAAACCTATTAAACTATCATTTTGTCTCTGTATTGTCTGCATTTGGGTTCAACCTAGTTCAACATGTAACATTTGCTTGATGGCCCGCAAATGCTCAAGTCAAGTAAATTTTTCATACATCACAAAGTGTTCGTGAAAACAAGCGTACACAAGCTTTTTGTGTATATGCAACGTTTATACATGAGGCCCCAGGTGAGGAGTCAAGGTGACGAAAGCAGCGGGTCCTGATGGCCTCAGCTCCAGGCTTCTCAAATCCTGGATACAACTATAAAGATACAATTTGCCAATTAGCACAACACTTGGCAATGGTTACGTTGTTACCTGTGACGATATATGCTAAACGTAATGTCTTTCACTCAAATGTCTAATGTTGATGTGGAAATCAAGAAAATAGTGGCAGCGCCACACCAGTTACAGAACATGCATCTCAGTGTCAGTCCAAATTATGCACAATAAGCAGTTTGAACTCACTGATGTAATGCCATTAAACATGTTTTTAGCCTCTCAACATGTCAAATGTCAACGATGCGTGCGTCCTGCCTCCTGCGCGCCAGGGATGTCTGAACTTCAGCAACTATTAACTATGAAAATGCAATTTGCCTGTTCCCAGCATTAGCACAAGATTTTGCGATGGTTTGCTTGTTCCCTGTGACGATATATACTAAATGTCACGTCTCTTTCACATTGCAAGTGACTGCGCTATTTTGCTACGTTGTGAGATGCCTGAAGTTCGACGTTGTTGAGCCGGCATCATTTACCTTGGTGCCCCACACCATGCATGTACAGTAACTGTTCGCTTACTGCCACTGTTCAAAGTTATTGAAAGCAAAACTAATGACAAAAGACAACTTACGATCTACAAATGCATTTGATATGTGATCTGGGTACATAAGGGCATAGCGCATGTGTTTACTTTGCACATTATGGCAAAGGGTTAGGGATGTTACAATTAATGAAAGTGGAGGACCCAAATGCAGAGACAGGCAGGCAGGCAGGAGGGAATTTATGTTGAAGTTTATTTAACTTAAACAGGGAGATGCCAAAAGAGATCCAAAAATGCAAAAACAAAGTCCAACATCCAAATCTCAAAATCCCCGAAGTCCAGGGTGAAAAAAACAAAACTAAAACACAAACACTGGGAAGACTCACAAGAGAATATGGATTGCAGGGAAAATTAACATTGAAGACACTGACAGAAACACACAAACAAAACGATCTAACAAAGCACAACGGGAGCACAGACACTAAATATACTGGGTAATGAAGAAACACAAGGCAGGTGGCGCCAGGGCTGGGAAACAGAAATCTATTCTAGATTTAGATGTCTCTCAAGACATGAAACATGTACATGAAAATTTTAAAAGGACCTGGCACAAAGGAAGTCAAAGAGGATGTAACAATTTCCTTTCACGTTTTTGTTTAGTCAGAGATCAACGTTGCATTAACAATCCCTTTTTTTCTTAACATAGTCGAGGTATTATGGATCCTCTACCCCGGGGACTGACTCTTTAAAACATGTGTTGTGGTAAAACATTTTTAGTTTGGAGGGAGAAGGGAAGGGCTTAACATCAGTCAGTGAATGGATCAAAACCTTTGTCTCATCAAAAGGCCTTAATAAGGGTCTGTCTGGTTGTATTATTAAGGTATTGTAGGACCATCAGTCAAAGATCATTTTCATGAGGATGGGTGATACTGGAGTCATGCCGTTTCCCTTGCAGATCTGTGAAGGAACCCCACTGAGACCTTGGGTCTTTGGCTAAAATGAGATCGCAACCAGTTGCAATGGTTTATCTATATACCAGGAGGAGCTGTGATGATGTAAGAAGTTTACTGCGCTTGAAATCAGCTGTTTTTTTGGTATTAGGGAAGTGTGCTTCCTACACAGAGTATACTCTTAAGTATTACAGTATTTCTGAGTTGCTAAAACACATTTTTTGAAAATTTCTCTCGCTTTCCCAAAACCTTAAACACAAATCACCAAACTTAAGCTACACTGTCAAAACCTTTGACTTGTCTTGCTATATCAAACAATTGCTTCAGAACTATGTTATCTTTACCCAAAACCAAACACTGTTTTCAGATATCACACACATCCAGCTAATGCATAAACACTACACAGCAGTCATTACACACTACAGAGATAAATGCAAAACACTGCACTCAAAGCAGAGCAGGGGAAAAATTTGATTTATTATGAAGTGCTTGCACAATCCTGCACACAAATAGTCACAAACAAAATATGCAGCAGATCGATAGCAATGTCTTGGAATCATTCTGCCTCAGCATCATGCCTCTGGGCATGGTCAGGCCACAGGACCTCATCAACGTCACAGGCAATCCTGTCCCTTGCTAAACAACGGGGAAAGAATCCTTTAGCATGACGAATCCAACCTTGAATCGATTCCACTCCAATGTTGTCACATGCTGCATCCATTGACTGAAGGAGATTTTCCTGTGCATAAAGAGTTCTGTCATAGACCTTCCACCTCCATGCAGAAAAATATTCTTCAATGGGATTAAGGAAGGGCGAGTATGGTGGGAGGCACACATTTATAAAACGTGGGTTATTTTCAAACCACTCACGGATTCTAGGACCACAGTGAAAGTTCACATTGTCCCAGATTACCACGTACATGGGATGCTCTGCCTGCTCATCACCTCTCTCTTCACGTCTCAGTAATGCTTCCTGTAGAGCATACAGAAACGTTATAAGATGGGCAGTGTTGTAAGGTCCTAAAGTCACATGGCGGTGAATAACCCCGTGGCTGCTGATGGCAGCACATATGGTCACGTTGCCACCACGCTGCCCTGGCAACTCTACAATGGCTCGTTGACCAATAATATTGCGGCCTCTCCTTCTCCTCTTGGTGAGATTGAAGCCAGCTTCATCCAAGAAGATGCACTCATGAGGCCTCTCCATGGAATCCAGTTGAAACATTCTCTATAGAAATGAAAAAAAGTTCATTTTTGATATAACGTAAATGACATAGCATTCCAGGCTTCATGACTCTGTATACATGTGCTGCATTACATTCAACACAGTAAAGATGTACAGTAACTCAATAGTGCTTTTATAATCTCTGGACGTATTACTTACTTGTACATATTGATATCGTAGCTCTTTTACCCTCTCAGAATTTCTCTCAAATGGTACTCTGTAGACTTGTTTGAGACTTATCAGGTTGCGTTTCAGGACACGGTCAATTGTGGAGAGACTCACACTGTTGATTCCTTCAAAGTTGTCGTTGTCTTCCTCAACTCGCTGTTGTATTTCTCGCAGACGAATGAGATTATTTTGAAGGACCATATTGACAATAATGGTCTCCTGCTCTTGTGAGAATATACCTCTCCTTCCACCGGCATGTGGCAGTCTTTCAATTCTAGCAAATAAAACATCTTGTTAGAATTGTACAGACAGACCTAATGCAATGTAACCAAATATGTAAAATACATAAAATATATATTTTTATGTAATACTATTATTAGTTTTACTGTAATACTGCAAGAAAAGGGCCAATTTTTAGAGATGTTACAGTAATTTACTGAGACATTCCACAACTGTACATACTGTACTGTAAGTTTGAGGGACCACAAATGATAGTACACTTACCGGTTGTGTTCTCTGAATGTCCTGACAATGGAGGCCACAGAGAACCTGCTTATATTTGGTTGAACACGTAGTCCTGCTTCCCTTATACTCATTCCATGAACCAGAACATGGTGTATGATTGTTGCTCTAATTTCATTGGAAATTATGGCTCTTGTTCTTCCTCCTCCTCCTCCTCCTCCTCCTCCTCCTCCTCCTCCTCCTCCTCCTCCTCTTCCTCCTCCGTCTCTTCTTCCTCCTCCTCCTCTGTCTCTTCCTCCTCTGTCTCTTTCTCCTCCTCCTCCTCCTCTTCCTCTTCCTTCTCTTCCTCTTCCTTCTCTTCCACGTCCACGTCCACGTCCACGTCCACGTCCACGTCCACGTCCACGTCCACGTCCACATCCACTTCTACTTCCACCTTCTCTCCTGCCCTCCATTGTGAAAATCACACATCCCATTTGGATTTGACCAGGCTTTATATACCCATTACTGATTGGGTGCAACACATTACTGATTTGAAACAGGTGTGTTAAATTTTGAGTGCTTGTGTGTTACCGATGACAACAGTGTGTTACTTGTATTTCACTTTTGGGGCTGTGTTGTGCCATTCTGAGTTGAAGTGCACCAAAATGCTACATGTGCTTTTTGAATGACAATGTGTTTACAGTTTTGCACAAAGAGCGATTCCGATTTGCTAGCTGTGTCTAACCACATGAGAAGTGTTTAAAGTTCTACAAACTGTGTGCTTCAATCAATAAAGTGGTTTGTACACTTGCAACTTTGGTTTTGCGAATGGATTTTAGTGTTTTAGCAACTCAGAAATACTGTATTACCATGATGTATTTCCTTGAGCCCTTTATTTTAAACCAAGAGTGCCATCTAGTGGTCATAAATCACGACAGGTTCCTGAACGAGCAGGAGCTAATGACAAGACTAAAAAACAAACACACGTGATGACAAGACCACATGGGTAGCTAGCCCACGTGAGTTGAGGCTCTTTGGAGTTTTAGAATGAAGGCACATAATGGCTACCTGTGGTGCCAAGATGGCGGGGGAATCCATAAGAGTGGCGGCTCTTTGGAGTTTTAGCATATTACAGAGTAGGCACAAGGTAATAACCATCTTTCAATCTGCTCTGTCTGCATGCACTCTCTCCACAGCGCTCTTTTAACAACCACAACACTACTTGACAAATAGCGTTTTTTATTTATTTTAATTTTATTTTTGCGTGGTAAACCCACATGGCTACTTAATATGCATGTGAATGACGTCATCAGACTGTGTTTTTCGTTGTTTCTAAACTTCACTAAGTATTGTAAAACCGGTAGAAAATGTTGAACCCAAATGCAGAGAGGAGATGGCAGGCAAAGTGATAAGCAAAACGAGCACTTTTATGAATGTAAATACAAGCTGGACAATTATCCTATTAACTTACATTGTAGCTTGTTTCTCTGCTGGCGACTGCAGCGATTTCGTTTGATACTGCATCAATGTCAAAGGAAAATCTTTCCTCAATAGTTTTTATTGTATCCGATACTCAATGAGCTGTTGCGGAAACAAGCCTAAAGTAATAAAGCAAAAGTTGTCAGATAAATGTAGTTCAGTCAACATTATAACATTTATCTTGAAATATTAGGACTTTTTATCTTGAAATATTAGGACTTTCTATGTAGAAATATTATGACTTTTTATCTTGAAATATTTGGACTTTTATCTTGAAACATTCCTCTGAGGTGTAGTGGTGTGGATTATGAAGTAGCAACAGGGGTGAGTCTAGGATTAGACCTTTGGGGGGGGGGCTCAGCCCCTAATGAGAACAGCTCTAGGTCTAGTTTGAAGTTTTGGAGGTATATACGCTTCTGAGCTGAAAATGTCCCCGGATTTTGTCTGAGAAATCTGGTCACCTTACCTCAGAACCGCAGAGGAATTATGTATTTATGTCTTTGCCTGTATGAGTCAGCAGTCATCCAGCTCATTATGGTGCCTTAGAACGTCTGTTCTCTGACAACTAACATCTCTCTGACATTTAATTTCAGTCACTCTTGGTGGAAAAGAATTTGACAAATGGTGTTATTCCTATATTACTATTCATGTCAATGCTATAAAGCTGTTTGCCCCCTGTTTTCTTCCTTTATTACAATATCACTGCATGACTATTGACAGGATCATGGCCATTTTATTCTCAGCTAGTCGTGTTCGACTATACATGTTTGACAATACATGGATATCCTGTGACATCACACATTAAAGCCAGCGCCATCTGTAGGACTGCCCAGGAACCGCAAGTAAACAGTAAATATGCCTTCTCTCTGCTGTGCCGTTATGGAGGACCGTGTCTTTCATATTTAAAAATAAATACAGAAATAAATAAATGCTCAATAAATAAATAAGCACACAATTAATTGCCCCAAAAAATACAATGAAGAAATAAATGTAGGTAGAAATTAAATTATACAGTGAGACATAAATGTATATATCTCTTTTAATTAGCTTCTTTATTTATTCACCTTTGTAATAATTACCTTATTTATTTATTGTCCGTTATAATCTTCAACTTTATTTATTCCTTACTTATTTTTTAAATGTATTTATTTCTGTGTGTGTTTAATTTTTTTGTCTGTTTTATTCTTCCGTTGCATTTTCTACCCTATTTATTTTCACCCCTGGTATTTATTTCTGCCTGTCACTTTTACATTTCTGCCTGTCACTTTTACATTTCTACATGCATTTCTGCCTCATTATGCAAATGGAGGCTGGTCTTAAGGGGTTAACTTCTGCCCATTGGTTGGTTAGCATTTTACTCCCTCGGTCAATCTACATGCCACCGGCCACAGACACAACACAGATGGCTAGCTACGGTGAAGTTGTCAGTGAGCTCAGGCATTTAGCAACTGTTTTTGAAAACAATGCTAACGTTATAAGTATTGACTTTATAATTTTTCGTTTAGACGCTCTGACAGAACGTGTGTTTCAGTCAGCGGTGTCGTGCCAATGTACTCGTGTATCCCCTGGCCGCGGGAGCGCGCATGCACACAGACCGGAGCGTCTGCTGCCCTTCGAATTGTTTAACTGCTGCACTTTGAATTAAACGGAACAAACAGCGACGTGGAAGACTCTGCAGGGTTACCATAGTAACAGGGGTCTCAGTTAACTACATAAATACGTGTATTTGTCTGTTACATTAAGGCGACGTGTCAAATGTTTATAGCGTGGTTTAATATCGAGTGATAGGCGTATCCTCCCTGTCCCTGTCTACCATATGAGTTACATAGGAGGTACTCAAATATCAGGCCGTTTTTTCACCTGATATTTGGGTATCCCCTATGTAACTTTTGATAAACAACAGCAAACCTCTCCAAATTGTGTCAGGTTGTTTATTGTGACCTATTAAACACACACAAAATAACACCCATGATGACAGGACAGACCCTTTGCATGTTAGGGATGGGATACATAAAATATCAGGTGAAAAAGGATATTGATATTGATATTGATGATAGTCCTTCATGCAGTGCCATCACATAGGTTACACACACACACCGCCGTGAGGAATACTAATCAACCTGTTCGCCGTTAGAAGCGGCGCACAACTTAGGACTTCTCCATCCTGAGACGTCTCCGTTGGATTTATTCTAAACATCCACCTGCTAAATTTCATCGGGTTTTTGTAGTGCAACCTTCTTTGAACGAACTGCGGCTGTTATCATTCTGTCTCTTCTGATGTGCGACAGGAAGCCAGAGAGAGGAGTGGATTTGGAGACAGACAACCCACTCCCGGGCCGCTTCTAGCAAGGGAAACCCCCCACGCGTTGCGCGCCTGGATCGCCAGTAGAAATTCGCGTCGCGGAGTGCGTGTGCATGCGTCAGGCACTAAATGTGTGTGTTCGTGCACGGCAAAGCCCCGGGCTCCGTCCTCAACAGTTGCTACCGGAGCGACGGAGAGGAGAGGTGGAGAGCGAGAGAGATAAGAGACTGAGGACAGACGGACGCTCAGCCCGGCTCTGCTCCTGACATGCAGTCATGTCAGGTGAAAAATGATATTGATATTTTATGTATCCCATCCCTAACATGCAAAGGGTCTGTCCTGTCATCATGGGTGTTATTTTGTGTGTTTAATAGGTCACAATAAACAACCTGACACAATTTGGAGAGGTTTGCTGTTGTTTATCAAAAGTTACATAGGGGATACCCAAATATCAGGTGAAAAAAACGGCCTGATATTTGAGTAGGGGAGAGCCGGGACGATTGAAACGCGGGACGGATGAAACATTCCAGTTTTCTCCGAGTACAATGATGATAGACAGACTTCCTTAGGTCTGAACATAGAGCATGTTACCCTCCTCCTATCAGCCAAATATCTCCCTGTTATTTCCTTTTATCACGGAGTTACAGCCGATAAACTAGTTTTGATGGTCAAAAGTAAACTTCATTAGCGGTCACATTTTTTCGATTATTAACGAGGGTTTTTCATTTAAAGGTTTGACTACATGCTCATTCAGTAGACCAGTTAGTGTTCTCCACAATCCCAGACTTTCGTATTGCATGCTTGTTTACATGAGAAGCAAAACAGGCTGTAATGACATATGTCGGGACGGATGAAACAGCTGTTTCAACTGTCCCCGACCTGGCTGGAACTCCATGGATTTTAAGTAAATGCACAAATATCTGTGTTTATACAATTATTTAAGGAGGTGAGTCATGGAAAAGCAGTTTTAGAAAGATGAAAATATATTTCAGCCCACCAGGTAGGGGGGGTCGAGTTTTCCCATGTTATCCTATGGAGACTGACGGGCTGGGGCGCGTTATTTTTATGTCCAGTGGTATAACCCACGTAAAAACCTAGTGAAACGACATATTCCACAATAGAAACATGATATAAATGGAAAAACCAACTGTTCTAGCTATAAAAATGTCATAATCATCCACAGTGCATGATATTTCAATAACTGCTTCATACGCGCTTCAGGATGACGGCAATGAGTTGTTAACAGACATTTAGAAAGACGCATAGCCCTGCAACAATCTATCTAAATTAACACCTTTTGGAAGTGCCATCCATCATATACAGTAAAATATTAAAGTTGTTGGAAGTTTATATGGCTTAAACTGTATGTTTCATTCGTCCCCGCATGCTGTTTCATCCGTCCCGTCCAGGAGGGACGGATGAAACATTACGCACGTCCCACTTTTGCGGTAATAACTCCTCAACGGTTTTGTTCAAAGTTGAAAATGCAACTGTATTTGACAGATGACACGTGTAGGTTGCTAGTGACAAAATATCAGCTTTCAGTGTGATACGACCGCTTTGTAAATTACGTTTAATTAAAAAGTGTTTCAACTGTCCCGGCTCTCCCCTACCTCCTATGTAACTCATATGGTAGACAGGGACAGGGAGGATACGCCTATCACTCGATATTAAACCACGCTATAAACATTTGACACGTCGCCTTAATGTAACAGACAAATACACGTATTTATGTAGTTAACTGAGACCCCTGTTACTATGGTAACCCTGCCGAGTCTTCCACGTCGCTGTTTGTTCCGTTTAATTCAAAGTGCAGCAGTTAAACAATTCGAAGGGCAGCAGAAGCTCCGCTCTGTGTGCATGCGCGCTCCCGCGGCCAGGGGATACACGAGTACATTGGCACGACACCGCTGACTGAAACACACGTTCTGTCAGAGCGTCTAAACGAAAAATTATAAAGTCAATACTTATAACGTTAGCATTGTTTTCAAAAACAATTGCTAAATGCCTGAGCTCACTGACAACTTCACCGTAGCTAGCCATCTGTGTTGTGTCTGTGGCTGGTGGCATGTAAATTCGACCGAGGGAGTAAAATGTTAACCAACCAATGGGCAGAAGTTAACCCCTTAAGACCAGCCCCTCCTCATTTGCATAATGAGGCAGAAATGCATGAAGAAATGTAAAAGTGACAGGCAGAAATGTAAAAGTGACAGGCAGAAATAAATACCAGGGGTGAAAATAAATAGGGTAGAAAATGCAACGGAAGAATAAAACAGACAAAAAAATTAAACACACACAGAAATAAATAAATTTAAAAAATAAGTAAGGAATAAATAAAGTTGAAGATTATAACGGACAATAAATAAATAAGGTAATTATTACAAAGGTGAATAAATAAAGAAGCTAATTAAAAGAGATATATACATTTATGTCTCACTGTATAATTTAATTTCTACCTACATTTATTTCTTCATTGTATTTTTTTGGGGCAATTAATTGTGTGCTTATTTATTTATTGAGCATTTATTTATTTCTGTATTTATTTTTAAATATGAAAGACACGGTCCTCCATATACCGTAGGCTGATAACAGCAAGTAAAAAAAACAAAAAAGGGACATACGTTTTATAATGTTCCTAAAAACACTGAAAGGAGACAAAAGTGTTTAGCTGCCATTAAAAGTGATCACTGGACTCCCACAGAACACCCCAGACTGTGCAATGAACACTTTATTTTGGGTAAGTTCACTCCTTAACTGACGTTAGCTAGCTATGTTGGCAACCCTACGATAAGGTGATCAGATTTCTCAGACATTTTCAGATCAGAAGTGTAAATACCTCCAAAACAGGTCATGCTTTTATCTTTGTAAAACTTAAAACGGGGACACTACCCCAGGGGCATCACTAGACCTAGAGCTGCACTGGGGCAAAAGCCCCCATAGGGGGGTCAATGGGCATGCTCCTCTGTAAGAAAATTTTAAAGGTGCTCTAAGCAATGTTAGGTGACGTTACTTCTTGTTGACGTTCAAAGTATTTTCAAACAAAACAAGACTAGCTTGCCCCTCCCTTCTCCTCATCCATGCAAAAACGCTGGAACGCTGGTTGTGTATGCTTTGTGGTGCAGGTGGGCACAGTTTGATTTTGTTGCCGTTTGTAAACCCCTGGCTGTCTACAAAGGCCGCGCTTTTTTGTGTACAATGTAAGTTAATAGGATAATTGTACAGCTTCTAAATGTCTGACAACATTATGGAAAGGATTTCTAAGGAGGTTGAACTTTCTGTTAAAGATTAAGATCCTTTGTTAAAACATACAGTAAAAGTCCGCGAAATTGCGTTCGCTAAACCCACCAGACTCCATGTAAATAATAAATAATTTTAGCATCAAAACCGGGGACTGTTCCCGGAAACCGGGGTTGTCTGGTCACCCTAACCTGAGATAAGATACGATGACATGCCACATAACAATGTTGATGATGACAGTGAGTCACAAAGTAAGTCACAATTATTTCATATCCACTCATGTATATTACATTATTCAATTTTTGGTCAAGTAACATCTCTTATTTCTGGTAAAGCTAAAGTTACAGGGATGCTACACCAGGCGCGTAGTGATGGTCAAATGAAGCTTCGCAAACCACTAGATGAGCTCACTAGATGGTGCTCTCTGTTCAACAAAGGCTTGAAAATACACTGAATATCCATTCCTTTAACCTTTTTCTTTGAACAGAGAGCGCCATCTAGTGAGCTCAGAGAATAAAGACAGTGGTTTGCAAAGCTTCATTTGACCATCGCTAGTAGCTAGCTAACTGAAGTGTTCCGTTTACACTGCGTCTGCTGTAACAATTACCTTCCGCTATGATCAGTGAACTGGCTACGCCAGCGTGATGTTCAAAAAACTAAAATAAAAAAAGTAAACTAGTCTTCTAAAACTGTTTTTTACGTGTCACGGTACGGAGCGTTTCACTTACACTTACTTAGCTTTCCTGTTAGTGTCACACACTGTTCATTAATGTGCCTTTGTATCTCATTCTACCCCTGTAGGTCAGGAGAGCAAGAATCCGATAAACCAAAATAAAACTATGTGTTACTAAGTAAAGAAAATGTGTTTGCTCATCTCACACCTGAGCAACGCAAAAGAAAAAGAAATAGCTACAGCAAATTTGAGCACATGCAATTGTCAAAACCAAGAGAAGGACGCATGATGTTTGACCATTGGCACCCTGTGATAACAGCAGCCATATGCAGATTGATGTCACAGTAGACACAGACTCAGCTCAGGAAGGTAGAGGTCAGACAGCTGATCACAGCTACTGTAATTCCACAGTCTATGTTGAGAGCAGCATGCTCTAATGAAGCCTGCCAAGAAACTGTTAGGACACTGACAGAAGTGTGTACTGCACTAAGGTCAGAAGTTTATCAGCTTGGGGAAAAGGTTAGCAAGTTATCCACCAGCCAGGAAACCTTCAAGGACAATGATGATGTGGTGCAGGTCTTAACTGGCCTTCCATCCTCTGCTAAGATGATGGTTGTAACTTTTGTGTCACAGTTCCTCAAGGCGGGACCTGGATTGAGATTTAGTATCTAGTAATTGTTGACTCCAACTCTGAGCAAACTCCAGGCAAACTCTCTGCTCCGTGACCGGGCTTCTCATCACTCCGCCCAAGTAGCAGAATTAGCAGTGCTTCGCCTTTCTGAGAATTTAGTTCCCAGTTAGAATGCGGTTAGAATATGCCTGTGTCTCATGTGACCTTGTTATTTGTACACCCTGTGACTATGCAAATCACAACATGTAAATAGGAACATGTTGGCGTTATTTTGTCACTTTTTGGGAGCAGTAGCTAATTGGAACCAGTTACCTGCAGGATCTTTGCTAGGCTAAGCTAATGCTGGGGACATCAGACAGAGTTACAGCACGCACGGAGATGAGAAGGGTATGTATCGACTTAAAGTTTCAGTAGGTAACTTTTGGAAAAATATATTTTTTACATATTTGTTAAAACTGTCACTATGTCCTGACAGTAGAATATGAGACAGATAATCTGTGAAAAAATCAAGCTCCTGTGGCTCCTCCCTGTGCTCCTACTGCCATTTGGCAGAAATACACCGCTCCCGGTCAAAACAGCCAATCAGAGCCAGGAGGACTGTCTTAGCAGTGTCAATCACTCTCATGTACGCGCTGCTCATAACCCTCCCCCCGCACAGCGTGTACCGTGGTCAAACTCAAGATTGCCCCTGTTGTGCTGCAGCTGTGCTAATCGCGGAGAAACAACTTTTCAGGAAAACTGCCAATTTCTCGAGTGACACCTGCTCAGAAAACAAAGACGGGCAAACAGAAGAAGACCGATGACGAAAAGCGAGCTAAAAAGAAAGAATTAAACTGAGCCCGAAATTAAACGAGGGTCAACATCGGAGCGGCTTTTCAGAGGTGAAGGGAGCTACGCCTCCTTGAAAGGATTCAACACGGATTCAGAGCTAGCCACATTTCTGCTTGACATGTAAGTATCCCTGCTGGATTTGTTTCATTTATTAATAACTAGCTACACAACTAAGCTAGCGATGGTTACAGTATCGCTGGTGATAGCGCAAATCTAATTTACTCTGTAGCTTGTTGCTAGCTAAGTCTAACAGTTAGCTTTTTAGCTTGTAGCACGGCAGGACTGTTGTAGCTAACTCGTTCACCCTCAGTATAAGCAATATTGTTTCGATCCCTACATTTAGTAAGCCTAAATGTGTTTTTGTCGATCACAATTAAATGCAGCTATGGTGAAACTACTTTAATTGTGCGCTGTCCCTGCCCCTGTTTCTTCCCCCTCAGGATTGTAAATTAAATGTCTAACACACATTCTTTATGCTCCTCCAACAGGTCAGACATCGCCCCAGACACAGAGGCACGTGAAGGAATCGTCTTTCAGTCCAAATCAAGATGTTCAGTATTTCCTAAAAAGCTGATTTATTTTACCCATATGCAAAATAAAACCTAAGACACATTTCTAAGATGTTGTTATTCCTTGGCTTAGTGAGCTTCCTCAGTGAATCATCATTCCTACTGAAAGTTTAGTGTTTTAAATTGATCTAAAAGGTAATTCAATAATGTACTGTGTAAAGTGCTGCTTTTGTTCTCACAAATGAGCGATTACATAAACATTTTTAATCCCTTTTTTATTGAAAAATATTTACAAAACTTTTAATAGAAATATTTTAAATAAGCAATTTTTTTACATAAAGTTTTAAAAGCACAGCACACAACAGCTATACCCTCCTCAGAATAAATCCCCTGTATTGTGTGGAAAGCATCGGTGGCCCTGCTTACTAGCCTGCGCGTTCACGGCAGGCTCGAGGAGCTGTGGAGGGGGGGCTGTAGCGCAACAGAGAGCAAGGGGGAGGAGCCTGTAAGGTGTGCTTGTTCAAATTTTTAGGCTAAGTCCACGTTTCCTCAAAACTACCTACTGCAGCTTTAACTCTGTCGTCTAACTCTGGGGATACGGTGAACAAGCTAAAGTCACAATGAGTCGGCGTGTTCCTTTAAATTAACTGACAACATAAGTTATAGGACTTACAGTTCTCTAGGATGCACACACACAATCTCAACTGATTATCCTCCGGACAGCTAGTCTTTTTTTCTTTTCTCTCACTTTTTTCTCGTTGTGGCATGCGTGCCCACTCGTGGTGTAAGGCGCGTGGTGTAATCCCTCCTGATACCTGACCTTTTGTACAATACTAAAGTAACGAGCCAATTTTGTAAAATGTAACAAGTAGAAAGTACCGATATTCATATTAAAATGTAAAAAAATTTAAAAATATCTACTTGAGTAGTAATCTACTTGAGTAGAGTAATGAAGTATTTGTACTTCGTTACTTCCCATCTGTGCAGAAATTATACATCCATGATAGACTGCTTTGAAATTTTCATTGAGAGACCTAAAAACTTGAGAGCCTAATCACAAACATACTCACAATATAAGCACCACAATACTGCCAAGTACTTGATATCAATAACTCTACAAGGAGTCATTTTGTTTGTGTCTCGTGGCTGGGAAGGGCAAGCTAGTGACCGGGACATTACAGAGAACTGTGGCTACCTGGAAAATCTAACCTGGTGATTTGGTCCTAGCAGATCGAGGGTTCACAGTAGGAGATGCGGTGGGATTGTAAAGTGCTCATCTGCCTTCACTAGAGGGAAAACGCAACTGCATCCACGTGAACTTGAGTATTCAAGTGGGCTAGCAGCTGTTCTATTGATGTTGAACGGGTGATTGGTCTTGTGAGGAATAATAACACCATTTTACAAAGCACAATAGCCATTTCTCTCTGCCTGACTGCAACTCCAGGAGAGCTTACATCTGTTGACAAGATGGTCAGAGTGTGCTGTGCTCTGTGTAACATTTGCCAATCTGTTGTCCCCTTACAATAGCATGGGTGTCAGTAACATTGTTTTCCGTAGTGTCACAATGGTAAACAATTGTGTACAAACGTAAATATATTTTAATCTTTGTTTTTTATACAAGGCTGTTACTTATGAGTTTGAAGTAAAATGGTTTTTTGTCTTGTTTACTTGTTTCTAAAACAAGTAGACTATCACAAATGTGTCTGTGTGTGCATATTGATATCGCTCTGAAATTAGTTTAGAAATAAAAACTCGTATTCACATTTTGTGATGTTTACTGTACATGGTCACATTGCGGTAAACAGATTCGCCACTTCGTGATGCAAGCTCTCGTGATGCAAGCTCTCGTGTTTTTTTCTTTGTCTGACTTCAAATTCAGATCATGTGTGTGAATATTTTTTACAAGTGCAAATTATAACATACAAGTTCCAATTTTATGTACTGCAAGTTCTCACATGGGGCGGCTGTGGCTCAGACAGTAACAGAGTTACAGCAAGCACGGCTATGGGAAGGATATGTATCAACTTGTCTAACTCTGGGGTTACGGTGAATAAGCTAAAGTCCTAATAAGTCGGCGTGTTCCTTTACATGAACTGACAACATAAGTTATATGACTTACAGTTCTCAAGGACGCACACACACAATCTCAACAAATTATCCTCCAGACAGCTAGTATTTTTTTCATTTCTCTCACTTTTTTCTCCTTGTGGCGTGTGTGCCCACTTGCGGTGTGAGGCACGCGTCCGTTTTCTCCAACGTGCAGGCGGCCAATCGGAAGGTTGGTGGTTTGTTGCCTGGCCCTGCAGTCCCAAGTGTCCTTGGGCAAGACACTGAACCCTGAGTTTCCCCCCGATGCTGCGCCATTGGAGTGTAAATGGGTGTGTTATCTGATGAGTGGCACCTTGTAAGGCAACCTCGCCCACAGTGTGCGAATGGTGAATGGTTCCTGTACTACAGTGAGGAAAATAAGTATTTGAACACCCTGCTATTTTGCAAGTTCTCCCACTTAGAAATCATGGAGGGGTCTGAAATTGTTAATGTAGGTGCATGTCCAGTGTGAGAAACATCTATTTCTCATCTATTTCTTTTTTATAATCTAAAAAAAAAATCCAGAAATCACAATGTATGTTTTTTTAACTATTTATTTGTATGATACAGCTGCAAATAAGTATTTGAACACCTGTCTATCAGCTACAATTCTGACCCTCAAAGACCTGTTAGTCTGCCTTCAAAATGTCCACCTCCGCTCCATTTATTATCCTAAATTAGATGCCCCTGTTTGAGGTCGTTAGCTGCATAAAGACACCTGTCCACCCCATACAATCAGTAAGAATCCAACTACTAACATGGCCAAGACCAAAGAGTTGTCCAAAGACACTAAAGACAAAATTGTACACCTCCACAAGGCCGGAAAGGGCTACGGGGAAACTGCCAAGCAGCTTGGTGAAAAAAGGTCCACTGTTGGAGCAATCATTAGAAAATGGAAGAAGCTAAACATGACTGTCAATCTCCCTTGGACTGGGGCTCCATGCAAGATCTCACCTTGTGGGGTCTCAATGATCCTAAGAAAGGTGAGAAATCAGCCCAGAACTACACGGGAGGAGCTGGTCAATGACCTGAAAAGAGCTGGGACCACCGTTTCCAAGGTTACTGTTGGTAATACACTAAGACGTCATGGTTTGAAATCATGCATGGCATGGAAGGTTCCCCTGCTTAAACCAGCACATGTCAAGGCCCGTCTTAAGTTTGCCAATGACCATTTGGATGATCTAGAGGAGTCATGGGAGAAAGTCATGTGGTCAGATAAGACCAAAATAGAACTTTTTGGTCATAATTCCACTAACCGTGTTTGGAGGAAGAAGAAAGATGAGTACCATCCCAAGCACACCATCCCTACTGTGAAGCATGGGGGTGGTAGCATCATGCTTTGGGGGAAGGAGAGAATGACCAGGGCCATGTATTGGGAGATTTTGGGGAACAACCTCCTTCCCTCAGTTAGAGCATTGAAGATGGGTCGAGTAGTGTCTTCCAACATGACAATGACCCAAAGCACACAGCCAGGATAAACAAGAAGTGGCTCTGTAAGAAGCATATCAAGGTTCTGGCGTGGCCTAGCCAGTCTCCAGACCTAAACCCAATAGAGAATCTTTGGAGGGAGCTCAAACTCCGTGTTTCTCAGCGACAGCCCAGAAACCTGACTGATCTAGAGAAGATCTGTGTGGAGGAGTGGGCCAAAATCTCTTCTGCAGTGTGTGCAAACCTGGTGAAAAACTACAGGAAACGTTTGACCTCTGTAATTGCAAACAAAGGCTACTGTACCAAATATTAACATTGATTTTCTCAGGTGTTCAAATACTTATTTGCAGCTGTATCATACAAATAAATAGTTAAAAAATCATACATTGTAATTAGTGGATTTTTTTAGATTATGTCTCTCACAGTGGACGTGCCCTACAATGACAATTTCAGACCCCTCCATGATTTCTAAGTGGGAGAACTTGCAAATAGCAGGGTGTTCATCCATCCATCCATCCATCTTCATCCGCTTATCCGGAGTCGGGTCGCGGGGGCAGCAGCTCCAGTAGGGGACCCCAAACTTCCCTTTCCCGAGCCACATCAACCAGCTCCGACTGGGGGATCCCGAGGCGTTCCCAGGCCAGGTTGGAGATATAATCTCTCCACCTAGTCCTGGGTCTTCCCCGAGGCCTCCTCCCAGCTGGACGTGCCTGGAACACCTCCCTAGGGAGGCGCCCAGGAGGCATCCTTACCAGATGCCCGAACCACCTCAACTGGCTCCTTTCGACGCGAAGGAGCAGCGGCTCTACTCCGAGCTCCTCTCGGATGACTGAGCTTCTCACCCTATCTCTAAGGGAGACGCCAGCCACCCTCCTGAGGAAACCCATTTCGGCCGCTTGTACCCTGGATCTCGTTCTTTCGGTCATGACCCAGCCTTCATGGCCATAGGTGAGGGTAGGAACGAAAATTGCCCGGTAGATCGAGAGCTTTGCCTTCTGGCTCAGCTCTCTTTTCGTCACAACGGTGCGATACACAGAATGTAATACCGCACCGGCTGCTCCGATTCTCCGACCAATCTCACGCTCCATAGTCCCCTCACTCGCAAACAAGACCCCAAGGTACTTAAACTCCTTCACTTGGGGTAAGGACTCACTCCCCACCTGAAGAAAGCACTCCATCGGTTTCCCTGCTGAGAACCATGGCCTCAGATTTAGAGGTGCTGATCCTCATCCCAGCCGCTTCACACTCGGCGGCGAACCGATCCAGTGAGTGCTGAAGGTCACAGACCGATGATGCCATCAGGACCACATCATCTGCAAAAAGCAGCGACGAGATCCCGAGCCCACCGAACTGCAACCCCTCCCCGCCCCGACTACGCCTCGATATCCTGTCCATAAATATTACAAACAGGATTGGTGACAAAGCGCAGCCCTGGCGGAGGCCAACCCTCACCTGGAACGAGTCCGACTTACTGCCGAGAACCCGGACACAGCTCTCGCTTTGGTCATACAGAGATTGGATGGCCCTGAGAAGGGACCCCTCACCCCATACTCCCGCAGCACCTCCCACAATTTCTCCCGGGGGACCCGGTCATACGCCTTCTCCAGATCCACAAAACACATGCAGACTGGTTGGGCATACTCCCAGGCCCCCTCCAAGATCCTTGCGAGAGTGAAGATCTGATCCGTTGTTCCACGGCCAGGACGGAATCCGCATTGTTCCTCTTCAATCCAAGGTTCGACTATCGGCCGAACCCTCCTTTCCAGTACCTTGGAGTAGACTTTACCAGGGAGGCTGAGAAGTGTGATACCCCTATAATTGGCACACACCCTCTGGTCCCCCTTTTTAAAGAGGGGAACCACCACCCCGGTCTGCCACTCCTTAGGCACCGTCCCAGACTTCCACGCAATGTTGAAGAGGCGTGTCAACCAAGACATCCCCTCCACACCCAGAGCTTTCAGCATTTCTGGACGGATCTCATCAATCCCTGGGGCTTTGCCGCTGTGGAGTTGTTTTACTACCTCAGCGACTTCCACCAGGGAAGGGTGTTCAAATACTTATTTTCCTCACTGTATGTAAAAGCGCTTTAATAAATAGTTGTTAAGACTAGAAAAGCACAGTCCATTTACATCATATTCTACAAGCTCTCGCATTAAAGTGTGAACATGTCTATGATTTACCAGGTGTAGCATTCTGACAATTAAAAAAAAAAAAACTTTTGATTTACTGGCTTATAAACAGAGGCTTCACAAACTTGCAAGCACTATTGTATACATGCTGTAAGTCTTAGAACAAACTAGACCAATTAATCTTGCTTTATGTGTGGTTGTCTTGCACAGTAGGCCTATGCATAGCTCTTCTACAAAACGGTTCTTTTATTGATGTATCTTGTTACCTCAGTGGAGAACCATGAAGCACAGGGATAGCAAATTCTGTTGACCAAGGGGCTGGTGTGGCTGCTCTGGCTGCCTTGCTGAAAACTGACACTGTGATTCCACCTGCCCTCTGATCCAACCAAACTCTAGATATACTTTGCTCCCTGGTCTCCTCCTCAACTATCACACTGGGGGAAAAGTTAGTGGCACATGACTATGTAGAGATTAACCCACCACTGAAGTGTATAGATTGACTAAAACTGATTAAATTTAAGAAAATCATCCATACGAGCACTTTCAAAATGGAAAGGCTTTATTTATTTCACCTGAACTGATGGAAATATTAAGAGTTGTACCAAAACACAACCTGATAATTATGGATATTACACAAGGAGAATGTTTATATTGTTTACCTGTTGCTTTGTTAGATGTAGATCATCAAAGACCTTGGTACTCTCAACCAGCAGCAAGGAAAAGCCTGTCAGCCAGATGCTTGAGTACAATCTGGGAAGAGGAGTTGGCAAGTCCAGGTGCATCACCATTGGGATGTACCTGTGAGAGAGAGAGAAACAGAAACAATACATTTTAAGTGACTATATAAAAGTATCCAGACTATTTAAAGTGACCAAAGAAAAAATTAAAGTTAAATATTGTAGTCCTGTAGTAATTACTCATTAAAATTAGCCCATGTGTTTGTTTCCTGCCATAACTAAGATGAGTTGTATTAGTGTATTATAGTGTATAAGTATTATGTGCAAGCCACAAAAGAGATTCAGTAACTCTGGGGAGCAGAGCATCTTACCTGTGGGACGGCCCTCAAGGACAGAGAGCATGGCACTCTTATATGTTTGGACTCCTGTAGTTCACTATTATGAAGCGCCTCAAATAATGCCTGGCAGTCTTTATCTGATGGTCTGATATCAGGAAAACCAGGACCTTGATCTTGGCTCTTGTTTATGAGAGAAAGTGATGTTGCAGATCTCTTCATATGGTACCCCTCTGACAGAGTTCATACTTGTCTGAGCCCAAGCACCGGGCTTCTCGGTGCAAGCCTGCCTGTTTTTAATATCCGCAGCAGCCAACACAGAGTACAGAAGAGCTGCTGCATGAGAGCAGACGTCTCCTAGGCCTGCCTTACAGGTGCAATGAGCCATACGTACTATCTCATCCTGGACTGTGATCCAGGGATGTGTTGGGGTCGCAGAAAGGTTTTGTGAATGCTTCACCTTAAGTTTGAAACACAAACTGAGAATTATAAATTCAGCAAGATAGCCAGAGTAATTCATGATGTTTAAGTTCAACATACACAGTATAAAATGATCTAAGATTCCTAATTGTTTTCTACATTATGTTTTCACTAACAAACATCAGGTCTGTTTTAAAAAATGAAATACCATTGACATTTGTTAATTATTATCCTAGCATTGACCTTGCTAGCTTTGCCACCTAGCTAGCACCACGTAGCGAATTAGTAGAGGAACACGTTCTGGTTTTGGCTAAATATTTCTAAAGCCATTCAAGTTCTACTGCTCATATTTTTATACAGGCAACATACATATTTCTGCTACAAATGTGCACTGGAAGTTTGTTTGTAGGACCTACCATTGTTGAACAATTCCACCGAGAGTTGCCATAGGTGAAATGTTACAACATACCCCATAACAGATGGCAGGTTAGTTGTAACACTTGTTAAAAAGTTGTATTTAACACAAAAAATTCAATAGCATGGTGCTATACACCTAATAAAACTCTATAAAACACTTCCTTACTAAACTTTGCATAATATACAGTAGTTTAATTTATTGGCCTATTAAAATACATTGCAGTCTGATTTGTAAAAAGAAAATTAACAAACATGTTAAAATGTGTAAATATATTTTTCTTTATTTTTTAATTCAGCAAGGCATTTAAACCGTTGTGTAGCCTATGTGTAAACTTTTAAATAAAATAATTACTGTTAATTACTCTTTCCTGGGCGAGTCGGTGAGGATGGTTCTTACTACCTGCTTTCTGGGCTTGGCCACAGCCTTTGGGAAAGGCCTGACGTGAGAAGGGCTAAACGAGTGAATGAATTGAGGGAGTGCAGATGAGTCTGACATTGTGACAGGGGGGCCATGAGTGAGTGCAAAGGGGCCTGGCATTAAAGGCAGAAGTGCCTGGCATTGTGACAGGGGACGATGAGTGAGTGAAGTAGAGGTTGGATCTGGCCTGTCAGTGACATACACCACAGAAAAGTCCTCTTCACAAAAAACTTCAGGTCTGTAGAGCCAGATGCCAGTGCATCTGAACCCTGATGTGATGTTCTCCGGTGTTACTGCCTCCGGCAACGCTTTGGAAATGATGGAGAGAATGTTGGCGTTTCTCCCAGGGTTGGCCTTCATCCATCGACCCAAGTGGGTGTTGACCCTACATTTGAAAGACCGAAAAACAGTGTGATCAAGGGGACACAGTTTGTGGGTGTAGTGTGGAGGAAATGTAAGCAGGATTATGCACTGTTCTTTACAATACTGCATCACGGTAGCACTTTGGACTCCAAGGAGTGCATGGTTCGCAAAGTGACGAAGGTACTCTACAAACTGTGCATGAAACCTCTTAAGGGGAAAAAAAAGGGTGAAATTGAATTTCCCAAGGCATTTATGGCTACAGCAACAGTCACCAGTGTACCCCTCTCCCCTGATGTCAATGTCCCTGTCTGCTTCTGTCCTTTCAGGCCGATGATCTTCTCCGGTGCATGGACTGTGGTTATTCCTATAAATTCTGAATCAGTAAATAGATTCATTGCTTTTACATTTGTTTCACAGAAATTAATCATGAATATGACTAGTTATTAATTATATACATATATAACTATTTATTAAAATCATCCTAACTAACCTTTTATAACTGGGAAATAATATGAACCTTAATTTAAGGTCAGAGCATTAGGCCTGCCTCTCTTGGGCTCAGCCACGTAGCACATTCCTGATGAAGTAGTCTCAACTAATCCTCATCCTCAATTGAAAATACCTTCCTGTGGCTTGAATAACCCATGGTTGGCAGTGGTGGGTTGCCACCATGCAGCTCCTGCATCCTTTTTTTTGCTAACAAATCGTTGTAGGGTGACATGGCAGATGCCATATTTACCCGCTGCACCCCTAACCGAACTTCCTCTCTCCACCTCACTGCCTGCCAGACAGAGCACCTATATAGAAACCCCCCCTAGCTGTGCTTCTCCTGCGATTTCTCATTTTGTTGAAAAAATATATGCAGCACATAGTTTTTCACGCTGTACTTCAATACTTTCAAAACATTGGTTTTGAAATATTAATGAAAATAATGCAAATGCAAATAAAATTTGCTCATTCTGTAGTCTACTTATAGGTGCGGCTTAGTTGTAGCACCACGTTACAACTAGCCCCGCTGTGTCACCTCAGGACTGACTAGCACTTGCTTAGCATTGGCCATATCTTTTAAAATGGTACGATGTTTTAGCCAAACAATGCAATATAAGATTAGATGCGCTGACTGTCCCTCACTCTTTAGAAATCAAAAAATACTTCTGACCAAAAAAAAATACTTACATGATGCAAAAACACAATTCTTCTCTCTCTTAGAGACAGCGGGAGTAAACAATATTCCTAGACGGCGGGAATATGTCTGGAATTGCAATGTCATTGAAGCACATCTGGTTCAACCCTGTACAACCATATAAAAAACCTGTGTTACATTTAACCCAGCGTTACTTTGTGCCCCACGTTTCCATAGCATAGCTAGTAAAGTTAAGTTAACACATATCTTACCTTTCCTGTAAATAAGAAAAGTTTCTTCATTTCCAGATGATAAACTTGAGAATCATTCACCCTTCCTGATTTAAAATACATGTAAGCTTTAGTGTTCTTGTATGCCTTGAGGGAATGTATGGAGACGGGTTGAAGTAGATGTAAATGTTGCCAAAAGACATGTTTGGCAAGTTAACAACAGATTTCAGCGGGGTCAGTAGTTGATTCAGAAGTAAATATGGATCAAAACCCAAATTATAATTTTTTTTGGAATCAGTGACAGACTGGTAATCTGTAATTTGGGCAGATGCCAGAGGGGCTGGGCGGCCAATCAGAGAGCCACAGCCACAGTTTGTCACAGCCATGCAGCCCCTTAATTGTAAACAGAGGCCCATATCATTTTTCTCGGCCCCCTTTCAAGCATCAATAATAATTTTCTTTGTCCCACTTCTTCAAATCCTTCACACCTATCACACCTATAGCAATCTGATCAGTATTCATACCACATATGAGTCTCTCAATATCACAATTGTGGTTACCCTCTACAGTCTACAGTCACACACTTTTACATCAGTCTGCATTGTTTTGTAGCGAAATTAATTATTCAGATCAGATGTTCAAAAAAGTGCATAATTTGAAATAAAACAAATATACCTGCATTTCTTCTATTAGAATATTTGTTTGCAAAAGTTAAAATGAAGCAATACCTTCTGAGAATTTCAAGACAGTATCGAGTAGACCGAGACTGCATCAGCGTGGTTGTTGGAAGTTGAAGATTGAAAGTTGGAAGCTATACGTTTGACAAAAAAAGGAATTTAGGCATCAAGCAACACAGGGAGAGGGGGGGAAGAGAGCGAAATATAAAAAAAGCACCGTTGGCTGATGGGGAAAAATGCTGTAAACTGACTAAAGAGGAAGAACAAAACGTGCAAGAGGAGGATGAAGAGATAGACATGGATAATGAATCGATGGAACTAACCAACACAGAACAACAAGCCTGCTGAGGGTCTGAATGTGGAAGCAACAGAGATGGAGGCAATGCTGCAGGAGGGAGTGTAGCAACAGTAGGGCTGGACAATATGGAGAAAATCAAATATCACAATATTTTTGACCGTAGTGTTGACTATTGGTGTTTTCACATTTATTTACACAATGAGATTTTTGATTAATAATCATCAGTAATGTGGATATAATGACTATATGGGCAAAACAGTCTGGTTAGTTCAGAAAATGACATCACTTTACTATAATGCAGCCTTTAAAACCAAGAAAAGACAACACGTATGCGATATTACCATATTATGATACAAAATAGAAGACTATATCTGGTCTCATATCACGATATCGATATATTGCCCAGCTCAAAGCAACAGGTACAGTAAGTGTGGCTACTTTAGAAGATCAGATCAACCATGTTTTCACTATGGAGCTCTGATGATTTACCGTATTCATTTTTGTATGCATTGGGGTTGTCCATTGCCATGTTTAGGTTTCGGTGCAGTTGTTTATAGCCTGGGAGTTACATTCACCATCACTGGGGCTATCAAAAGTGTGTTCCTTTCGTGCGTCAAAAGGTCTATCTGCGAGTTGTATTCATTAACATTCTCCACATGCAGACCCTTGTGCAGTGATTGTGTTGGTTGGATCTTTGTCAAGAGTGGTCCCTGCCCTCAGGGTGAGCAGACTGCAGCCTCATCCTGCTTGGAAATCACCAGAGAGAGCACACAAACACACACTTTCCTTTAACATCCATCTTCATACATCTAAAATACATGCAGGCACACATTATCACATGCACTAAAAGCTTACTCAGTGCAACTCATGTGAAATACAAGGCTATTATTTTTACAGTCTTTTTCCAAATGCATGAGGTTGTCAAACACACACACAAAGATGGCCTCAGCAAGCTGCCAGAAACAAAGCTGCATGCTGTGACTGTCACATACCGAAGAAAGTGAAGAAAGGCATGGTAAAGACAATCATTACGTTATTTTAAGTATCTCTGCTAAAAAAGGATTTCTTAGTTGGCAGGATCATCTGATATTGTAACAGTATTGAATCTAATGAAAAAATAACTTAATTGCATTTGTTGAAACTCAGTTTACATATATTCATGCAACAATATAATTGCTTATTACAATCAATAGTGGGAGTATTTATATGTGATAATTAAACCTTCCCAGATTGAAAATTCTTCAACTCTAAACGTGTGTCCTTTAGTTACATTTAGACCATGCACTTTGAACATTAATGTTTTGAAATGAGTATTCATTTTTTCAAACAGATTATAAGCCAAATCAGTAGCACAATTCTCTGAATATCTGTAAACAGCATGCAACTAAAATTAAGAGTCCACAATTATGCTAGCAGCTTTGTGAGGCTGTGCATGATACAGCTTTGAGCAAAATGCTGTGTCATAAAATGTCATAAAATGTGGGATGAACAGGAAAAACACCCTTTAGATTATGTTCACCTTTGCTTTTGTAGTGGGACAAAAAGCTGGCAGCATTTTTTTCCCGTTTTTATTCCGCTTCTTCTTCTCCTCCAGGAAAAAACAATCATGTTGCATTGTAGTATATGGGAGTATGTACACTCAAATTAGCAGTGCATTGTGGGTATTTTATAGTGAACTATGTAGTGAATGAAATTAACCACCGAGAATTTGAACACCACTACAAAATGGTTCACTATTTCCGTGACAGTAAACAGTTTTAAATACAGCTAGAGAAATGTGAAGCATAGTAGTCTTCCTGAATGAACTTAGGCTGAGCTTCATTACATGACACTTTTTAGAAGGTATGTTACCCGTACTCACAATTTTGTTTGAGTGTGTTAGCATGCTAACATTGTTCATGACCACTAAACACAAAGTAAAGCTCAGGCTGATGGTAATGTAATTAGCTTTGCAGGCATGAGGTCATAAACCAATGTATTGGGCAAACTGATATGTTGACTTGAATGAGGCTCTAGAGAAAATGTTAAAGGGTTTGCAAAGTTATTAAATTCCTCCTGAGGGGAATATGAATGTGTGAATAAAACCTTACAGCATTCCATCTGATGTTGAGACATTTTACTCAAGACATTTAATGTCAATTTCATGGTGGTGCATGAGGAAAGGTCAGGGGATGCCAGATGTTACTAGGATTAATCATCTGGGAATCACAAGTGTCTCTACCAAAACTGAGTTAATCTGAATCAGGGGACAGGTTTAGAGACAAGCCATCAAAGAGCTGGCCAACACCATCGAGAGGACGAGCCATTGGCTGTTTCTGGAGAGAAGCGGTACCACCTGGGCTGCTAAGACAAACAGCTAACCGTGGGACACACACACCCAGGCTTGATCAAACTGTGGTGGGCCTGCCTCAGCAGAGGGTGTATTGTGATAATTGGCTGAAGCACCCTGTGATGCTGTGGTACACAACTGTTGATGTGTCCCTCCGGTTAAGCCTTATAGCAGCCATCCTTCAAGAACTCTGGAATTTGAAGTGGTGCAAATACTAGGGATTGCAACATCTAGTCCTTTCAATGAACAACAATACATGTAGTAAATGCTGAGATATTTTACTGAAGTGAGTGTCTGTAGCATTAGATTAAAAATCGGAATTACCCAAAGTATTGGAATGTCTCCTCTGGGCACTATTTCATGCTGCCAATTTAATAGGATATTTGCAATTTGTTCAGAAGTAGATAGCTAGCTTAGATATATAGATAGACAAATATTATATATGTTCTGTATATACAGTATATGTACACTTAAACTTGTTCAACACGTACTGACTTCTACTTCTGCGATACTGGCGTCAGCTACTGATACCCAGTCAAGTGTAAAACCTAGAGCACCCTCTACTGACGAAGCTGAATAATATCACCCATTCAAAACACATTAATACAGATTCCCATGTGGTATATTATAGGCAATAGTGACAGTAGTTAACTTTGTGATTTAAAATTTAAAGGGGGGGGCAAATATTAAACACACAGTGCCACACTAGTCTCCTCCACTTTTTAGATTTTGAAAAGTAAATCGTAGTATGATAAATTTAATCACAGCCCATGACTGTCCAGCACTACTTTAAATAAATGCAAACAAACCAGATAATTTCTTTCTCCTATCCCAGAGATGTGTGCTGTAGACAGACCTTACTCCACAGCGCTGTGTAGATAGAGCTGGCAATGCGTGACTACACACGTTCACACTGTGGTCACACACTGCAAATCTACAAGGCCACAATTCATACATCACACAAGTACTATACTTTCTTTAAGAATATGGATAAGAAACCCAGGAACCAGCTTTGTTATTTTAACGAGAGACTCATGAGTTTAGAAATTTTGTGGAACAGAAGTTAGCAAACTGCATTACATGATAGTACATGTAGCACTCAACTATGCATGTGTTTAAATGTGTTGTTGGTTTTAGAGTGCATCTTTGTGTGTGTGTGTGTGTGTGTGTGTGTGTGTGTGTGTATATAAACAGTCATAACATGTCATGCTAAAACTGTCTCCAACTGTGCCCAAGAGAGTTTGATCCTAAAATGCTCTGAAAAGCTTTTCTCACCAAGCTTTACCCTTTTAGGGTCAGGACAAGAAAAATGTTGTGAGCTGGTGTGTGTAAAAAGGACCTGTAATGTTGTGATTGGTCTTTACAAATTTTGTGTGATCTGCCATCTAGCTGCCAATTGAATAGGATTGCTGTATATCCTGCACTTTATTAATTAATTTAAAGCTTTAGTGCATAACATTTTTATATTAATGAACATCCGTTTCTGAGGATTAGAACAAGAGGACTCGAATGCAAGACTCAGTTTGCAAACAGATTTATTAATGGAGGGAGAGGGGAAGTGGGGAAGCATACGCCAAGGACTGGGATGCAGAGACCGGGAGGCTTGAGAGGGAAGGTACTCGTGGATAGCGTTGGGGTACCAGGAGTGAGGGTCTGAGGGTAGACACTGGAGTGGGCAGTGGAGACGGAGACAGGCTGATGCAGGGTCCGTGGGAGGGGGACCGAGAGGAGAAGCCAGGAGTGGAGGCGAAGACTGCAGAGGCAAAAACAAAAAAAGGTAAGTGAAACATTAAACTTAGAGGTAAGGAATACTCTAGGACTCAGGTTAGCTGTGAGAGTTTCACCAGGGTGACTTGAGCGACATTCAAGCGAAGATGGGTTGAAGAGCCAGGGTAGATATACTGTGGTTGATTGTAGATGGCAGGCAGGTGTGAGCGGCGGGAGCAGGTGATTGAGGATGTGGTTCAGGTGTGCGTAGTCAGCTGGCTTCAGCAGGAGGAGAGGGAGAAGGAAAAGAAACATCCATCCATCCATCCATCTTCATCCGCTTATCCGGAGTCGGGTCGCGGGGGCAGCAGCTCCAGTAGGGGACCCCAAACTTCCCTTTCCCGAGCCACATCAACCAGCTCCGACTGGGGGATCCTGAGGCGTTCCCAGGCCAGGTTGGAGATATGATCTCTCCACCTAGTCCTGGGTCTTCCCCGAGGCCTCCTCCCAGCTGGACGTGCCTGGAACACCTCCCTAGGGAGGCGCCCAGGAGGCATCCTTACCAGATGCCCGAACCACCTCAACTGGCTCCTTTCGATGCGAAGGAGCAGCGGCTCTACTCCGAGCTCCTCTCGGATGACTGAGCTTCTCACCCTATCTCTAAGGGAGACGCCAGCCACCCTCCTGAGGAAACCCATTTCGGCCGCTTGTACCCTGGATCTCGTTCTTTCGGTCATGACCCAGCCTTCATGACCATAGGTGAGGGTAGGAACGAAAATTGCCCGGTAGATCGAGAGCTTTGCCTTCTGGCTCAGCTCCCTTTTCGTCACAACGGTGCGATAAACAGAATGTAATACCGCACCAGCTGCTCCGATTCTCTGACCAATCTCACACTCCATGGTTCCCTCACTCGTGAACAAGACCCCAAGGTACTTAAACTCTTTCACTTGGGGTAAGGACTCACTCCCTACCTGTAGAAAGCACTCCATCGGTTTCCTGCTGAGAACCATGGCCTCAGATTTAGAGGTGCTGATCCTCACTTCACACTCGGCGGCGAACCGATCCAGTGAGTGCTGAAGGTCACAGACCGATGACGCCATCAGGACCACATCATCTGCAAAAAGCAGCGATGAGATCCCGAGCCCACCGAACTGAAACCCTTCCCCGCCCCGACTACGCCTCGATATCCTGTCCATAAATCTTAAAAACAGGATTGGTGACAAAGCGCAGCCCTGGCGGAGGCCAACCCTCACCTGGAACGAGTCCGACTTACTGCCGAGAACCCGGACACAGCTCTCGCTTTGGTCATACACAGATTGGATGGCCCTGAGAAGGGACCTCCTCACCCCATACTCCCGCAGCACCTCCCACAATCCGCATTGTTCCTCTTCAATCCGAGGTTCGACTATCGGCCGAACCCTCCTTTCCAGTACCTTGGAGTAGACTTTACCAGGGAGGCTGAGAAGTGTGATACCCCTGTAATTGGCACACACCCTCTGGTCCCCCTTTTTAAAGAGGGGAACCACCACCCTGCCACTCCTTAGGCACCGTCCCAGACTTCCACGCAATGTTGAAGAGGCGTGTCAACCAAGACATCCCCTCCACACCCAGAGCTTTCAGCATTTCTGGACGGATCTCATTAATCCCTGGGGCTTTGCCGCTGTGGAGTTGTTTTACTACCTCAGCGACTTCCATCAGGGAAATTGACGACAATCCCCCATCATCCTCCAGCTCTGCCTCTACCACAGAGGGCGTGCCAGCTGGATTTAGGAGTTCCTCAAAGTGCTCCTTCCACCGCTCTATTACCTCCCCAGTTGAGGTCAACAACGTCCCATCCTTACTGTAAACAGCTTGGATGATTCCTCGCTTCCCCCTCCTGAGGTGGCAAACGGTTTTCCAGAAGCACCTTGGTGCCAACCGAAAGTCCTTCTCCATGTCTTCTCCGAACTTCTCCCACACCCGCTGCTTTGCCTCTGTCATGGCAGAGGCTGCAGCCCTTCGGGCCCGTCGGTACCTTGCAACTGCCTCCGGAGTCCTCCGGGATAACATATCTTGGAAGGACTCCTTCTTCAGTCGGACGGCTTCCCTGACCACCGGTGTCCACCAGGGTGTTCGTGGGTTACCGCCCCTTGAGGCACCTAAGACCCTAAGACCACAGCTCGCCGCCGCAGCTTCAGCAATGGAAACTTTGAACATTGTCCACTCAGGTTCAATGCCCCCAGCCTCCACAGGGATGCACGAAAAGCTCCGCCGGAGGTGTGAGTTGAAAGTCCGTCGGACAGGGGCCTCCTCCAGACGTTCCCAATTTACCCGCACTACTCGTTTGGGCTTACCAGGTCTGTCCAGAGTCCTCCCCCATCCCCTGACCCAGCTCACCACCAGATGGTGATCAGTTGACAGCTCTGCCCCTCTCTTCACCCGAGTGTCCAAAACATACGGCCTCAGATCAGATGAAACGATTATAAAATCGATCATTGACCTTTGGCTTAGGGTGCTCTGGTACCACGTACACTTATGAGCATCCCTATGTTCGAACATGGTGTTTGTTATGGACAATCCATGACTAGCACAGAAGTCCAACAACAAACAACCACTCTGGTTCAGATCAGGGAGGCCGTTCCTCCCAATCACGCCTCTCCAAGTATCTCCATCATTGCCCACGTGTGCGTTGAAGTCCCCCAGTAGAACTATGGAGTCCACTACTGGAGCCCCATACAGGACTCCATTCAAGGTCTCCAAGAAGGCCGAATACTCCGAACTCCTGTTTGGTGCATATGCACAAACAACAGTCAGAGTTTTCCCCCCCCATCACCCGCAGGCTTAGGGAGGCGACCCTCTCGTCCACCGGGGTAAACTCCAACGCAGCAGCGCTCAGTCGGGGGCTTGTGAGTACCCATGTGGCTGCGCACCCGACCCCAGCGGTTCCTCCCACAGGTGGTGGGCCCATGGGATGGAGATAGGGGGGCCACGTAGCTTCTTCGGGCTGTGCCCGACCGGGCTCCGTGGCAAACCCGGCCACCATGCGCTCGCTGACGAGCCCGCTGTCCAGGCCTGGCTCCAGACGGGGGCCCCGGGCCTCCTCCGGGCAGGGTCAGTCCCTCTCTTCCTTGATTTTGCATAAGGCTTTTGAACCATTCTTTGTCTGGCCCCTCACCTGAGACCACTTTTCCATGGGAGACCCTACCAGGAGCACACAGCTCCAGACAACACAGCCCTCAGGTTCATAGGGACACACAAACCTCTCCACCACGATAAGGTGATGGTTCCCGGAGAGGAGGAAAAGAAACAGCAGGGACAAAACAAGGCAAATTGACAGGAAACAAAAAAAAAATAGAAAACAAAACAAATACTCACAGCCACAACCACAACACCGTTACACTCAAGCCATTACCAAATGAGTTGATACAAGGCTTAATAAGATTATCAGCTCCACACAACTCTTTCTGTATTTCTCAGTATGGCTTTGTTTAGAAATTGGTGTTGTCCGGCAACATTCACGTGCAGAAGCTTGAGTGGAGATTATTACCTCTTCTGAAAAATCCATCTTGTTTTTTTAATACTCCATGTCCTCCTTGGCTACAAGCAACAACGTGGAGGAGAGGTTTGGTGGTACACAGTCACGGAAGGCTTGCATCATGATAGTCTTGCTTTGCCGGACCTTCCTCCACAGCGCTGCAGAGGATGGTCTGGCTAGTCTACACAGCATTCAGGAATGGGAGAAATGGGAGAAAAACATGCTCTGGTTTATTGGCATTTATTGGCATTTCTTTAAACCATTCACCATTCACATGGATGGCGCTAAGCGCTATAATGAAGCCAAGGTGCTGCTGCAAGATACCCTTGAACTGGAACTTGTTTTGGTGGAACATGTATACGTTCAAAGGTTGTTTTAGCAACAGAAAACTCAGATTGCATAGATAGTCTAGCTACTCTTGGCTGGTTTGGTATGTTGTCTGTGTTATTCTTTGTTCTGTTTTCCTGTTTTTTTTGCACCCTCTGTATTTTTGGAGATTTCTTGCCTGCTTTTCGAGGACTCTTTCAGTTATTAAATTTTTTGAACTCTACACTGCTCTGTGTCCACTGCATTTGGGTCCAAGCCTCGCCACCCCTATGACAACCAGAACTTATAGCAGGTGTATAGCTTGTTAGGGATTAAAGGTAATAGGACCACTCCGTACCATCCCCAGACTGATGGGTTAGTGGAGAGGTACAACCAAACCCCTTTATTGGCTTTATTGCTGTTCCTTCTTTTATTTGTTATCAACTGTTTTTTTTACGTGTCCCATGGCCAATAAATACAGAGAGGAAAGACAGCTTACAAATAATACATTCAGCAAACAGACATTACCAAACGTACATAAACAGACAGACAGACACACACACACACAAAGACAGACACAAGACAGGACCAACCACACATGCAAACAGAAGAAAACAGAAGTAAAGACTAACACAAATTCACCACATGGATTTCAAGACTCAGGAATACTTCTGGAATGTTAGACCATACATCATGCCAGTGAAAATTGACACTCAGTCCTGGGTAATCGCATGCCCAGATCCTCTCAATAGGAAGGGCAGTGCGGCCAGATATCAATTAGAAGGCTGGATACCATACCACGGTTTTTAGTCTACACAGTAAATAACTTCGGAATAGGATTGATGGTCAAAGGCCTCTGCCAGGGAACACCGTGCGCCTTGAGTGCCGACCTTAACTGAAATAATGGGGAAAGTGTGCCAGTTACAAGCTATATGGCAGTATGTTTTAGCCAATTTCCAAGTCTTGATAAGATGAGAGATAATGGGGCCGAAGCGTAGCTGACACTGTTTGTTAGAAACGTTGGCAAAAAGAACACCATGGATTAACCAAGGCTCTGTCATAGCACTCTCTAAGGTACACCACCAAACAGATGTATCTGGATTAAACCAGGTGAGGAGGGGTCTTAACACAAATGACCAGAAATAATGTTTAAAGTTGGGAACTGAAAGGCCACCATCCTCTCTCCTCCTCTGTAAAGTAAACATCTTGAGTTGCAGCCACTTGCCTTTCTGACAGAGAAATTCATTTTTATAAGTCTTTTATTTTATATTTCTCTGTAGTAGTGTCTTAAAATATACCTTACATGCTTATTATATATTCATATCTTGCTTGTCGTATATTCCTTATATTCCTACATGCTTATTATATTTTAGAATCTTATATGCACATTTAACCAACTATGTTTCTTTAAAACTTCTTCTTTAAAGCTGTTAGCACCACCATGCAATAAACGTCTCCACTGCTGTATATCTTAGAGATAGCAAGTGTCTTAGTTACGAGGTCAGTCAAAGTGCACGTCGCCCAGCGACCTGCCCTCTGCCCTCGCTTTCTCAGTGTAGGCCCCGAGAGTGATGCTGGAGATAGGTTGCTCTCGCGCGGTGCTTCCCTCTTGCAACAGTCTATTAACTGCATATTTGCCGTCTGCATCTCGTTTCTTTGCTTGACCATGTTTATTTAGTAAGGTAAAGTGTCCTGAACCTGACATTTTCTGGTGCCGAAACCCAGGAGTCAACAGCTGAGAAGTCCAGGACCGCGCTCGATCAAGGCCAGAGAATCTGTCGACAGCCGTCCACCCCTTCGCGGGACGGGGCCATAGGTTGCAGCGGACAGACACGGGTGAGTGATGCAGTTCTGAGTTTTCTCATAAAAAAATAAAGGTGCACGGGCCTGGGGCCAGTATTAACTGCATATTTGCCGTCTGCGTCTCGTTTCTTTGCTTGACCATGTTTATTTAGTAAGGTAAAGTGTCCTGAACCTGACACTTTCCACAGTTTAGATACCGCTGAGACCCATCCACTTTTCCACATCTTTCAAGACGCTGGTCAGTGCAACAGAATAGTTGTGTTTCATAATCTGGTTTAAGCAGGGGAAAACCTCAATGCCTAAATATTTAAACTTCTTAACAATTAGTATGTTGGCAGGGATGGTTGAGTTGCGGGCAGAATCCAGTTACCATTTCTTTAGCTTCCAATGTTTTGTGGGCATGAAGCAGTAAGACACTACCTATATAATTCTCTATATTCCTTGAAAACATGTTACAACCCTCTATATCATCCAAATTAAATTCCGAGATTTACATTCCTGTGCTACTTAAACTGGGACAGAGACAGGCTGCTTAAGTCACTCACTCTTAAGGATTCTCACCACTCATATAGCTCCTTCTCCTTTTCTCTTTCAGTCTTTGTCAGATCATTTGCTATTCTCATGCTTCTATGCTTGTCTGTTTCGTGCAGCGCAAAGATCACCAGAACAGGATAACCAGATATCCAGAACAGGTCTCTCCGATCTCACCCTCTCTCCTGCTTAATTTTCCAAGCCGGGAAACTCTCATGAAAGAATTCACGGTTGTGCGGACCTTGCACGTTTTAAATACATCTTTTACGGCGTCTACATATTTTTTCTTTTCTGTCCTCTCTCTCACTCTCTTTTATTACAAACAGCACAATGTTCCGTTCTCTTGATTCCCTTTCATCCAGTTCAGTGAGAACTTTGTTAAAGGAAAAACTCGGCCCAACTCTGCATACCTTTTTTCTGATTTCTGATGATCGCATTTTTTCTCCAACTTAATTTCCATCTCCTGCATTCATTGCTCAAATAGTTGTATTATAAATTGGCACTTTTCCTCACAATATGGGCCAAACCACATTATGTCTGTGTTTTGCTGTGTAATATGACATACTCCACTTTGTCTTTTTTTAGACATTTAATGCAGTAATCCTTACACATTAAGGGTTTTGCTTCCAAGCTTCCTGCAATAGTATGGCATAAGTGACAAACAATTTCTTTGTCCGCTCGTGGCCTGCTGCCTGCCGCTTGCGGCCATGCTGCCATCCGTCATTATCCTCAATCATAGAGAAGAGAATTCCTCAGTGTGTGGTACTAGAGGTGGACAAACTAAAGCTGAGGCAGCAGAATTTGTCCATTTCATAGCAGATATTTGTGTGTGGCTCTGTGAGACGAATTATTTAATGGTGTTAAAAAGTAGCACTGATGTCAACGAAGATGAGAATGTCGATGAAACCAGAGTCAGAGGATAACACAGGTCACTTTTAATAAAGGCAGTTTCTGTACTGTGTTTTGAGTGGATACCAGTCTGAAAAAGGCCCACAGAAATGCATTACCGTCAGTTTGCTCCGGTTTGTGGGACTAAAGAAATAAAATCAACTTTTGGTTGCCTGCACGAGGGAGAGTCCACCAACCCAAGGTGCACTTAGTAAAGTCAAAGGTCTGTCTACTGAGCCTGTTAAACTCTTGACCCGCATTCGAACACTTCCTGATTGAATGCGGGTCAAATGGCCGTGTCATGTTATAATGCGTGTGCCCCCAATCACCTTGATGTACAGAAATGTATACACTTATTGCTGAGAGCTGTCAAGTACAACCTACTGAGCAGATCTGCTGGAGCAGTGCTTGCTTAATGGCACTTTGACAGTAGTTGTTAAAGAGAGGGCGAGTGTCAGACATTCTGTGTGCTTAGCTGTAGGTTATAATCAAATGACCTTTTTATTCAGATGAAGACAGAAGGAGGTGAAGTATTGCACACAAAGAACTAGACAATGCAGCTGCTATAATTTAATAAATTACAGGACCAAAAAATATGTGGCAGAAGGAATCCTTTATTTTTTATTTTCCCACAGGAAGAAATGGAGGAAGATGGGAAAGAAAGTGACAGTGAGTGGAATAAAGGTTCAAGAACTGTCAAGGGTCAAGTTGTTTCTGGGAATGTGTGTGTGTGTGTGTGTGTGAGTGAGTGAGAGAGACATGGGTCTGGTTTGATTACTAGAAATGCCAGTCATGTTGCCCATGAAACTCTGTCACTGCCAACATTTAACGTTTTCACATTAAAATGTCTAAAAACAACTAGATCTATACTCTCCCAGATGTTAAATATTTTAATTACTTTTTTTACATTATCCCAAATATTTCTAACAAGAACAGAGAAATCTGTAATTTTAATCAAGAACATTTGGTCTATGTTGCCTTTATCAAACTGTATGAATATGTGTCCCAGCCAGGACAGGAAATTATGCCTTCATGCTGGATAATCCACCTGCCACAGTCACTTTTTACCAGCCTTTTTTGCCTCATCAATATGGAGGACCAGGTCTACCATATTTAAAAATAAATACAGAAATAAATAAATGCTCATTAAATAAATAAGCATACAATTAATTGCCCCAAAAAATACAATAAACAAATAAATGTAGGTAGAAATTAAATTATACAGTGAGACATAAATGTATATATCTCTTTTAATTAGCTTCTTTATTTATTCACATTTGTAATAATTACCTTATTTATTTATTGTCCGTTATAATCTTCAACTTTATTTATTAATTACTTATTTTTTAAATGTATTTATTTCTGTGTGTGTTTAAATTTTTTGTCTGTTTTATTCTTCCGTTGCATTTTCTACCTTATTTATTTTCACCCCTGGTATTTATTTCTGCCTGTCAATTTTACATTTCTTCAAGCATTTCTGCCTCATTATGCAAATGAGGAGGGGCTGGTCTTAAGGGGTTAACTTCTGCCCATTGGTTGGTTAGCATTTTACTGCCTCGGTCAAATCTACATGCCACCGGCCACAGTCACAACAAAGATGGCTACCTACGATGAAGTTGTCAGTGAGCTGAGGCATTTAGCAACTGTTTTTGAAAACAATGCTAACGTTATAAGTATTGACTTTATAAATTTTCGTTTAGACGCTCTGACAGATCGTGTGTTTCAGTTAGCGGCACACATGGACACAGATTACAGTAAAAATGTTTGATTTTCAGTATGATTGTAGTACATGATGCCCTGTACTCAACTATATCAGTCCCTGCCTGGAACTATAGAGCAAATAAATTTTAGAGCTCCTCCAATTTCATATTTGTTGTCGTTTTAGCCTAGAAATTAGGGACGTTTAACTTCATAAAATCTCAAAATGTATAACATTTAATTGCTTGATTTTAAATATGGGTGTCGCCCCTGAAATAAATAGTTGTCTAAAAATATTAATTATTAATGTTATTAAGAAAGAATAACTCCAACAACACATTTCTTTCACAATTTATTGGAATTGTATAAGGGACAGACAAGGGCTACATATTTTTAACTTGTGGTGAATATAATCCATTAATCTTGTTTTAAATGTACTTTATATTAACACCTTATTTTGAAAACCGGAAGTAGTCACGTGTATTGTTCGCTAGTTGAGCTGGGCCGTTAGAATGCATTTACCATATCTGCCGGTAAAAGAGCGCACTACAAATTAAGCGTTGGCTGATTTGACGACGGAGATCTGAGTGTCGGCTGGCTTGACCGCAGTAGTTAAGAAGATAGGCCGCTTCCTCCAGATTCTGAAAAACTACATTGTCGACATCTGTGTCCATGTGTGCCGCTAACTGAAACACGCGTTCTGTCAGAGCGTCTAAACGAAAAATTATAAAGTCAATACTTATAACGTTAGCATTGTTTTCAAAAACAGTTGCTAAATGCCTCAGCTCACTGACAACTTCATCGTAGGTAGCCATCTTTGTTGTGACTGTGGCCGGTGGCATGTAGATTCGACCAAGGCAGTAAAATGCTAACCAACCAATGGGCAGAAGTTAACCCCTTAAGACCCGCCCCTCCTCATTTGCATAATGAGGCAGGAATGCATGAAGAAATGTAAAATTGACAGGCAGAAATAAATACCAGGGGTGAAAATAAATAGGGTTGAAAATGCAACGGAAGAATAAAACAGACAAAAAATGTAAACCCACACAGAAATAAATACATTTAAAAAATAAGTAATTAATAAATAAAGTTGAAGATTATAACGGACAATAAATAAATAAGGTAAATATTACAAAGGTGAATAAATAAAGAAGCTAATTAAAAGAGATATATACATTTATGTCTCACTGTATAATTTAATTTCTACCTACATTTATTTGTTTATTGTATTTTTTTGGGGCAATTAATTGTATGCTTATTTATTTATTGAGCATTTATTTATTTCTGTATTTATTTTTAAATATGGTAGACCTGGTCCTCCATACATCAAAGGTGAGAAACAGCCATTGCTCTCTCTGAGAACTATATCCTGTCCTATTCATAGTCGCCTACTCGTGAACATTGCGGCGTCATCACGTGCTGTAGTGTGTGTGTATGTGTGTGTGTGTGTGTGGGGGGGGGGGGACCTTGATTATCCAGCATAAAGGCATAATTTCCTATCCTGGGCTGAGACACATATTCATACGGTTTGATAAAGTACTTATTGAACTTTAACTTATCATTGCACCTACAATAATGTAGCTGTCCTCAATTTAGGTCATCCTGTGTGTTTATGTGTGTGCGAGCATGCGGAGGGGAACAGAGCAGCAGCCCCGCCTGCTGCAGCGAGCTGACAGGATTGAAACATCAGCAAGTTTCAGCGGCTTTATAGTGAGAAAACGTTACAAGGAGTACATTGATGTTAAAATGTGTACATGTTTGCAGGACGATCTGAAATGTTTTGCTGTACAATTTGTTGGTGAGATATTCGAGTCACACACGTCTCATCTTCATATCATGAACACAGAAATGAATGTGACCCGTTCTCACTCCTGTTTGGTCAATGGCTGCATGAGGGACTGCTGGGATTGTTGCGAGTAATGAAAATGCGATAGGGGGTCCCGGCTGTCAATCAGTGTCTTCCAGTGATGCGGCCCCCTGATTGGTCCGGGCCTGTAAGCAACTGCGTACTCTGCTTACCAATAATTATGCGTCTGAATCACTCAATTCTCATTGGCTACCTGCCAATGTGGCAGGCAGATTGACAGTGTTACCCGCCAATTGCAAAATTCACCCACAGCTGCCTGTTAGTAGCCTCATATCCATTTTGGGCATGAGTCAAAAAGTGTTGCAGTGAAAGGCCAGAAAAGTGTGAATATAGTGACAACTGGTCATGAGAAATCCCACTTCACAGTGGTGCTGGCATGTTGCAGAGCTGGATCTAAATTGTCACCGATGGTCATTTTCAAACAGAAAACCATGCCAAAAGACTAATCTCCCCCCCACAGTTGTTGTGGCCGTGAAAGAGAAAGGGTGGATGAATCAAGAAATTATGAATATTTGGCTTACAAAGTGCTACACTAAACGTCCTGATGGCTTCTTTAAAACATGCAAAGCCCTGCTGGTGATGGACAGTATGCAAGGGCACATAACGCCACAGCTCAAAGATAAAATAAAAGCTTGCAACTCCATACCGGAAATCCTCCCTGGTGGTTAACCAAAATACTCCAGCTATTCAACATCTCAGTGAACCGGAGCTTTAAGGCAGTCTTGTGTCGCCTGTGGGAGGAGTGAATGGTGGATGGAGAACACAGCTTCATGGCAACCGGGAGGATGCACCATGCAACTTTCCAGCAAGTCCTTTGATGGATAAACACAGCATGGATTTGAGTGACAACCAAAACCATCCTGTCGGGATTCAGAAAGACTCGAATGAGTGGAACTGATGCTAAGTCTGACGACAGCCCTGCAGGAGAGGAGATGGCGCTTCATCTTCCTCTGGAGTTGGCTGAGAATTCAGTGGATTGAGTGTTTTTTTTCTTCTTCATGACGCATTTTTTGACTGATGCAGCTTGTACTCAGGAGTGACATATAGTCCAGAAAATACGGTATTCATAAAAGTTCAAGGTCGCGTTTATGAGACACAAACTTGATGGAGCAGACAGCTGCATAGATGGAATGAGAGTGTATCAATTGCATAAAATGTGCGATTAAAAAATATTGAGTTTGAGACACTGGATTAGCAAGAACAAACGCCTCCACCTGCCAAAGCACACTTTAACCTCTAATTGTAAATTTAAATGGTAAATGAACTGCATTTATAAAGTGCTTTATAATTTTTGCCTTTCATTACATTTACACAGACTCACCCACCGATGGCAGCAGGCATGCAGGAGTGGGCCAGCCACAGCCAGCAATTTGTTCACTGTCATTGTCTTGTCTTGGAACGATTGGCCAACCCTGCGATCAGTCGACAACTTGTTTTACCTCCTGAGCCATAACATTTACACTAACTATATTGCAGTCAATACATATTAGATATAATGTTTAGTTGTTTATATCAATTTATGCCCCGTTTGCTTTTCCTCTCTTTTCGGCTGGTGGGCGGTGCTTGGTTTTGGCTCAACTGTTTTCAACATGGTGGTCAGGTCACACACTGAAATATGTTTGTGAAAACATTTGAGGTGAGGAATATTCAGGTTGTGATTTTCTGGGGGACACGTGTGATATTTCCCCCTTTCTGGTCTACATATCCCTGCCTCTACTGAATTATTTTTATCCCCATTGGGGACAAAATGTACCCCCCCCTCCCCCCCAACTAAGTACAGCGCTGTAACTTGAACAGTCTATAGTAAGATAGAACAATAAAATCCGAGCAGCAGTTGCTGGTTGTTTTTAGCCGCTACAGAGCTCCGGGATGCCGGCTACCAGTGGCAGTTCTTTAGCCGCCAATGCTGCCACCAGATGACGGTCCTTTCAGGGGCCAGGTTGTTGAGTTTAGACAGGAAAAGTACAGTAAGTGACATGCGACGATGACAGTTAAGTTTAGGCACCAAAACGACTAGTTAATTAAGTATTAACTAGACAAAGTCATGGTTTGTTTTGTTGTGCATGATCAAAAAACTTCACACCCTCTGCTTTTTTCACAAATCTTACCCTGGAAATAGGAAATGCAGTAAGCAATATTTGATCAGCGCTGAATATTTTGACAGTTTAAAGAGTTCACTGGTAGTGATAGACAAGACTCCTCTGCTCTTATTGGTTGTTTTCCTTCAGGTGCAGTGGAATCTTGCAAATGTCTTGTGGAGCACTAGGAGGAGGCAAAGGAACAATTTTTTTTTACAGGTTATCAGTGGGGAAAAAAAAGTTTATTGAAAACACATTTCATTCATAGACCATAGTTGGGCAGAAAACATCTCTATTCTAGAGGCAAAGGCTTCAGCAACCAGCCTGGGGCACACACTCTTACTGGGTGAGCTAGAGGTCACACCAGACCATTGACATTTTGAAAATCAACATTTGTGTTCATATTTATATCATACTGCTGATTAGTGGGAGATCACTAACAATGTTAATGGCATTAGCTCCCTCACCCGGGGCCTGTTGTACGAAACTAGGATAAGGGATTAAGCCGGGATATTCAAGTTAACCTTGATGAATTTAGCTTTGACTCTGATGCACGAAACCAGATTGAATTAAACCCAGCCAAGTAACCATGGAGATTTATTCTTTGCGGCTAGCCTGGTCCAGAGCAGGCTAACAGCCAGGCTAAGATTAATCCTGGAGTCTCGTGTGTCAAATCAGCTGCCGCTCTGATCCCAAATAAACATGTTTAACAGTTATTCCGTAACATAACATGCATTAGCCTACTTGTCCCTATTGTTGAGAGTTTGATTTAAACCCTACAACAGTTGTTTAGATGGTTAGGAATGGTTGCACTGGCACCCTGATGCGGACTTTTCCCGGTGGACGGTACTGTTTCGAGGCTGCCTGGCGTGCGGCCGCTGCCCGGTCCTGCAAGTCGCGTCAGTGTCCACTCTCTGCAAAAGTACAGATGAGCAGCGCAGTGTCCGTGGTCTCAGCTTCAAGTTTATACAGGACGCGCTCCGAAGATTAAGTGTGACGATATTAATGTAGCGATATTCCCAGAGGATAATAATGGCAGACTGGTCAGAGACCAATACATTCATGATTTCATTTTCTTGTTGCTTATCCTTCTTGTGTTACTCCTTAATATGTAGGCCTAATGTTTTTTATTATAGCTTACATTGGATTCATAACCTTCTCAATTAGTCTCACATCCCTGGACCAATAACGTGACCTATATACAGTACGTATGTATTGTAGTTTACATTCATCACACCGGGAACACCACAATGCTTCTTAATCTTTTTATTTTGGTGCGGTCATTTGTCAGACTAAACCATGACTATCGTTTTACAAATGCTCACATTAAAACAGTGTAGCCTACAACTTTGTAAAAATGTGGAGTGACTATAGGCTAAGTAGATATTTTTACACCCTCACACATTCAGTCGGGTCCGCTATGTTGGGCTTTTTCCTCTCCGTTTGATAAGAGCCGTATTTCCCTGTTTGCATATTATATTCTTCCCCTCCTCGGTACTTTCCATTAGAAACTGCTGCTCATTGCGTGAAACATATGGCGCATGAGTTTTCTCCATCTCTGCATCAGTAAATCTGTGATCGATACCGTGGTCTATGTGAGAAAGCCGTGAACGTGCACTTATCCCAGCTATCTACACATGGCTGGACATAGCTTCACCTGTTCATCCTGGCTCGTCAAACGTGCAACCGATTAAGCCGTGATGAGCGAATCCCACTAAGTCAAGGTGCGCATTTTCACTTATCCTGGATATCTTTATTCTACTTTCGTGCAAAAGGCCCCAGGGCAAACTGGCTTATACCGCAGAGCTGTGCTTATCATCTATGCAGTTAACTGTCCCGACCGAGACGCAGGCGTCAGAACCTCTCTCTGTATAAGTATCCGTAATAAGTGGGATAGTATAGAGCGAGCCAATCCTTATTGTGAATTGAACTCTTGTAATTCACAATAAACAAATTACCGTCTCACTCTAAAAAATATACCTTTACATAGCTTTGCGTGAAATTTTGCACTGCGGGTTGAGAGAGCGAACATCTGACCAACAACTGTGGTTGTGTCCTGTTGTTTCAGAATGACAGAAAAAAAAAAAAAAAAGTCATCAAGGTAAACAAACACAAATCTGACCAGCATGTCCCTTAAAACATTGTTGACCAAACATTGAAACACTGCAGGAGCATTGGTTAGGCTGAAAGGCAAGACAAGATACTCAAAATGTCCAAGGAGGGGTGTTAATGCCATTTTTCACTTATCTCCCCAGATTTGCACCAGATGGTAGGCGGAGGTCCGGCTTAGTAAACATGGAAGCCCCCTGGATACTTGTTTTTAATGGTAATGTCATTCAAACCTTTAAAGTCAATACAAGGGCAAAGAGTCCCATTGTTCTTGCCCACAAAAAATAATCCAGCTCCCAGTGGGGAAGATGGGCAAATTATGTCTGCCTCGAGAGATTAATAATTTATACTGTTTATAAATCCACTGATATACTCCCTCATGGTTTCTGGCTGGCTGGCTGTTGTGGTTTGCTGAAAACCTCCCCAAGATAGTGGTAGTCAGCGGGAAAGTGGGACAGGTCAGGAGCATCCAGGCTGGACTTCTGGCTGGAGACAGACAGGGGTAGAGCAGATTGCAGGCAACTGGGATGGCAGGCGGAGTTTCAGTTATTTATTATAGCTGATGTCCAATCAATATTGGGATTGTGCTTTACGAGCTAAGAGTGACCCAAAACCAGTGGTATAAGAGGTGAATCAATGATACAGAAATCTGAAATGTGTTCGAAGTGATTACCAGACAGCTGGAGCTGAACGTGACTAGTTCTGGTGGTGATCTTGGCCAGAAAACGTCTGTCCAAAGTTTCAGCCTCCAATGGCATCTCCAGATGTTCAATGGGCAGCCCAAATTAACTTTTGTCTGCCCCAGAGTCAATTAATGCAAGAATTTCCACAGACTGACCTTTCCAGCAGACCTTGGCATGTAGTTGGGCTCGAGGATGGGAATACAAAAGTATGGTTGTCCGGCTCGCTAGAATCTTTCCCTGGGGTAGCGAGTCCTCTGGTTTAACGGGCGGTTAGGACAGGTAGCGATGTAGTGACCCACTTAACCACAGTAGATGCAGCTGTTACTGGCTCGGCAACTGGATTCTGGCTCCGGTGAAGTCACTCTCAGGGTATCTTGAGGACACACGGACTCTTCTTTCCGACGAGTCAATCGAACAACAGGAGAACAATGTCCATGACGAGGAGTGAAGTCTCCGGTAGCTGCTCCAGCTCTCCTCTCCCTCCTTTGTTCACTGCATCAGTTGTCAATGCAGATAGAGAGAGAGAGAGAAATCCGATCACCCAGCGTTCTAGACTTTGGATGTGACACAAGCTCATCTTTCAATTGTTCATTTAGTCCACGAACAAACATGGCTTAAGACACCGCTTCGCTGCACTCACTTTCTGCAAACAGAGTACGGAACTCAATGGAGTACTCGGCCACACCCTGGCAAAGTTAAAACAGTCTCCTGGCTGCATCTTGGCCTTGAATAGGATGGTCAAAACACAGCTCCTGAATGAAGATGTCACCGGATTCTGTTTCCTACAGTGAACAGTCGCCCACTCCAATGTAACAAGCTAATCAGGTAAGCTATCTTTCTCAGTAGTATAGTAGTATTCCAAAGGTGAGTATTTCTGGGAACACAGAACAAACAGGTTAGAAACTCAAAGACTGGAAACACTGCATGACGGCTGGAGGTAAGACATACTGTGGTAAGCTAACAATCTGGCAGGGAGAATACAGTCAGGCTGGTTGTTATAGGTGGTTGATCAACTGATGAATTCCAGGTGTGCTGATGAGTAAATGGTGTCAGCTGTGATGAGCGAGCCGCAGGAGGGGCGTGTCCACATACTGTGGAGAGTGAGTGTGACAAAACACAGAAACCACACTGCAAGCATACAAACTGAAGAAATAACACAAAATACAATCACACACCCACACCAGACTGCCACTGGACGTGACACGCCAGTTTTGTTTCTGGTTTCACATTCATTGTCACAATCGCACCTCAAAACAAAGTGTTAACTTGTCCTGCTACAGCTCCAAACAGTGCACAAAACTGAAAACTCATCTTAATAAACTTAAACTCCTCTCTGCTCAGATCAATCGCTCTGTAATCACCATCATTCTCTTACACGCTCCACCACACACACACACACACACACACACACACACACACACACACACACACACACACACACACACACACACTAGAGCTGTATTTCTCTATAATACCATTCCAGTTTCATTTTATTTATTTTTTATATTTGAATATTTAATGCTCAAATGCAGCCTGTAACAAATATGTACTACACTACTCAGGCTTATGCATTGCCAATGCCACTATAAGCATGTGGTTGTTGTTACACATTCTGTCCACTAGAGGGACTTGACACATCAGCCTGGCCTTGAAGGGGACCTACGTCATGGCGTATTGCATTTCTGGCATGCTGCTCTCTCACATTATATCCCACCACTCACACAGCGACAAACACAAACCAACAAAGAACTCTGTAAAGAAGTATATTAAAGCGGCTCTGTTGTAAAGGCTAACGTTGCTCGGTTAGCACAATGACATCATGTTAAAAAGCACAGCCGAAACGATTTGTCGTAAGCTATGTAACAATAGTGTGGGCCACAATGCTAACGGTATTGCTAACTAAGCCAAACGATGCTGCCACTACTGTTTTTATTTAAAAGCTACCTGTGTCTTGCATATTACCACGTTACTGAGAATACAGCTGTTAGAAGGTAATATATGAAGTCGAAGCTAACTCTGACAGTTGTAGCAGCTAACATAAACTCTCCATGAAGCTCCCAGCTAAGCTAACGTTACTATAACATGGCATTACTGCCACCTATTGTTGCCCGACAAAATATAAATCGGCTGTATTTCTCACTATCTGGTGGCAGTATTTTCACTGTTTCACCTGGTTGAGCGTGTGCCCCATGTACTATTTTTGGGGAGCTAAAGCTACCCAATAATATTTCTAAGCCCCCCAAAATAATAATAAAACTAATAACTATATTTGTTTTTACACTCTGTATCACTTACTATGTTGAATCAATGTCCTTGAATGAGGTTTAACAAGCTGCCCGCGAGCATAGTAACGTTATGTAGTCTAGCAAGGTAGAGAGTGACTTTATTTTACAATTTTAACTATTTTTGCTTCTTCTGCAACTTAATTGCAAACAAACATACAAAAAACATTGCATTGTTTATTGCATTTTTTTACAAAAGCTCCTGCAACATCAGGCATTTTGGGGCCGTAACAATCTCAGAAAATGTCCGAAATACTGGAAGGACTGCGTAAGTGAACTAGCAGGTTTCAGAGCGTTGCAGACCGGTGCGTTTAAACTTGTCTCATTGCAAATCTTGATCTAAACTGGGCTACCGCATGCATGCACGCAAAACAAAATCTATCTAGCTATCCATCTTCTTAATGACTGTCACTTGCTTAACTTTAGCTACTTTTACTTGAGGTAAAGTAAAGGGGATATTTTAGTTGGCAGTGAAAATATAATGAAATGAAAGCAAATACACAGGCTACATACATCATGCATACACCTGTACTCCAAATCTTTTATTCCTTTCGCCATCATATTATTAAATTCAGACAGTAGCCTCTTTAAATAAGATCCTGTCAACAGCTTACATGATAAAATATGCAACAATGGCTATTTATTTTATTTTTTCTAATGTACTGATGAGTGGCAGGCCATGGTTAACAATTAAGGGCTTGGATTTAATTAACAAAACTTCTAATAGAGCATCATACACAACAACACTGACTAGACCAGATGTTCCTGATCCTAATGTTAGAAGAAAGGGGACATTGACCACATTTAGAGCAACATAAAATGAATAACTTTTTTCTAAGCAATAAGTATGTTTTTTTAATTACTTTTGATAGCAGTAAGAAAAAGGCAATATTTAACCTGTAGCTTTAAATAAGAACCTCACTGTTCATTTTAGCCAGCCAGAGGAGGCTCGGGGTATACAGTAGAACTGCCTTGGGTATGTGGCTGTTTAATCACTTTCACTACCTTCCTGTATTATTTCGTCATGATTTCGTTGTTTTTTTGTAGGAAGATCCCGACAGAGATCTTTTTATTTGATCTGAAAGAGGTGTTGATTAGTCACCGCTTTTTTGCCAAATCACCCGAGGAAACACTAAGTCTTCAAAGGATTTTTCAGATGTTGCACATTTATTGCCAAAGCTGAGGAGTCTGTTATGGAAACTGATTTGTGGTTGATATGTTGTTTTTATTACTAAAGTTAGTCCAATCTATTCAATTCAATTTTATTTATAGTATCAATTCATAACAAGAGTTATCTTGAGACACTTTACAGATAGAGTAGGTCTAGAACACACTCCATAATTTACAAGGACCCAACAGTTCTAGTAGTTCCCTCCAGACCAAGCAACAGTGTGACAGTGGTGAGGAAAAACTTCCTTTTAGGAAGAAACCTCGGACAGACCCAGGCTCTTGGTAGGCGTGGTAGGTGTCTGACGACCGGTTGGGGTTAACCCTTCAAAGAAAATGTTGTCTATGTAGCTTTAGGTGCAGAACTTTGCCATTGCTTATTGAAAACAGTGCATTTATTAGTTTAAATATCTTGTGAATTTTGTAACAAACACCCGTCTAGCAAAAATAGAAGCTCTGCGTATCTGCTCCGGAGGGCTGGGGATCTCCAGAGCTGGGACGGAGTCGGGATGCAGCTGTTCAGCAGTCAGTGGAAATCCACACATTGACTTTAATGGAAACCTAATGACTCCGCCGCCATTCTGGAGCAGATCGCAGCCGTTACAGTCACAGAAGGCTTGTATCATGTGGACGCGCCGTTTTGTTTTCGTTACGTAGAATTCCTCTTGGGTGTGGCAGGAACTACGCACTATAGCTTTAATCAATCAAGAACAATATCTAATCTTACAGTACTTAACTGAAAATAGACTTTGACCTGGGACCTGAAACATGTAGTCTCTGTGAATGATTTTGTAAGATTTTACTGTGGCCAGGGTGCCAAGCGCGTCTGCCGGGCAGTGCTGATTTACTTAAATATATATATTATGCTCATTTGCAGGTTCATAATTTTCGTATTTTAGAGGATGTACCAGAATGCAGTTGAATTTTCAGAAAACACTATATATTTGTTGTAATGCACAATGTCTGTTGAGCTCTCGGTTTTAACTTCAGAGTAAGGAATCTCACTTCTGTACCATCTTTGTTGGGAGTCACACATGCACAGTAAGCACTGCTAGCTTGTCAGTTGCAGAACATGAGGGAGTGCCAAGCTAGCAGCTAGGCTAGCCTTATAACAAAGTGTTACAAAGTGGAAGTAAAGTCTGAACTACAATAGAGCGGTTTGGTATAGTTTGTGAATAGTGTTTTCTGTTGGAGGTGGTAAGTCCTTTTGGGGTAGACTTAGGGCTTTTCCCCTTTTTAAACCTATACCATGCACAAAAAAGGTATATAATACAATACAGGATAAGGAAAAAGTCAAAAAGCATAATATGAGCATTTTTATAACTGCTGTCAGCCACCTAATTTTATCAGAGACTAGGAACATTTAAAAAAAATATAACACTTTACTTGGTAGGCTTAGGTTCTTTTTTTTTTTTTTACACGGGAGAGCATTGCATGTCAACCCAAAGGAACGACGACAAGGACAGGGTAGGATGAAAAAAATACTTATTTTAACATAGGAAAGTTTCACTCTATAAAAGAAACTAAAACTAGTCAACAAAATAAAATCTCCTTTAACCATAATATTTAAAAGTTTAAAAGTCCGGCACTAAATCAAAATTTAGGATGACAATGAAAAAAAAAATGATTAAATGAAAATGTCCTAGATCAGAAGTTCATATGAAAAATGGGGAAGCTTAGACAGCCACAGCCATGGAACGCTTGCTTGTGTCCAGCGGCCTTCAGCCACTCTGGGAATCTCCAGGCGGGCGACACTTCGCGCCATGGAACTCTTGTCTGGCATCCAACAGCACCCTCCAGGTGGCTTATCAAATTGATCTTTCTCCTTGTGCTCGCTTCTGCTCTTCTCTGCTCCCCTTCCGTGTATTTCCTCTTTTTTTGCTCCAGTGGCCCCAGCTACAACTCCATTTCCTTGATTCCATGATTGAATCAATAACTAAACCATCAAATACATGAATAAACATGCAAAACACATGCCAAATCAGGAATAACTAAAGCACAGTAAACCAAAACATACTTGCAAAAAACTATAACCAAACACAAATTCTGCCATGTGACATCACCGTGAACCCTGCATGCAGACCTCTTTGCATGGGAGAAACACTTTATTCGGATGTTAACCTCAAATTTGGGGTCTTTAGAAAAACAGAACAACTTCTAGTTGTTTGGTTGCTGCTTTGGTTGCTTTCACTGATAAACGTATAACCTGAGACAATTTATTAGGTTTCTGGAAAGGCTTGGACAAACTGGACCGTTTCCTTAATTTGGTATTGTAATGGAATATATCCTGTTCGCGACTCTGGGCACTCTGTCTAAGGAGACCGAGCAACAGAGGGCCAAGCGCAGATAAAGTGAAACATGAATGTTCGTTGATTAAAATGTTTATCATTGCAGCCCATCCAGTCTGAAATACCACTTGATGGCAAAGCACACAGCTGATACCAATTCTCCGCCCTCCCGCCAAAGTATCTTTTTCACCCTTTTATTGATGGACAGTGTTACATTGTGTGAGAGATTATTTGCTCCAAGTAAGAATTTTACATATGAAATTGAACTCTACAGTAGGCTATATGCCAAAGTTGTTTTCAATTGAAAAAAAAACCTTTTGCACAAACCAAGCCACACACTTTTCAATGTTCATAAGAGAAAATGTTGAAAATGAGAAAAAAATAAAGAGAAAAAGAAATCGAGGGACATTTAGAATTGATAAAAATGTGAGATTATTTACTATGACATTAATGTGATTAATCGCAATTAAATATTTTAATCATTTGGCAGCACTATTAAATATGTATAAAAAGAAAAAGGTAATTTAAGTAAAAACATGAGAATCTGAACATAAAATATTGCAATGTAAAATACGGAATACAATCTAACATAAAGAAATATAAATTAGACAGTATTTGCAATGAATAAACTGAATGTAAACAGGAATGTAGTATATGTAGATACAAAGTAATGAGTATACAGACGCGTAACTATCGGTAAGCAGGGAACGCGGTTGCTTACAGGCAATCAGGAGCCCAGAGTGACTGGAAGGTATTGACAGCTGGAGCCCCCTATCCCAGCAGTCCCATGTGCACTCTGACAGTGCTGATCCATTTGTGCGCCGCCTTCCCTGAATGCTTTGCATGCACGTTGAAGTCGCTTGACGTCACCCATAGGAATAGAGTGGAGCACGGACATATGGATCACTACCGTTAGAACCACTGACCAAGCCGGAGTAAGAAGAACGGGTGAAATTAATTTCCTTGTTTCTGCTATGAAAATGAGACGTGTGTGACTCGAACATCTCACATTTACCAACAAAACATACAGCAAAAGCGTGCAAAACATTTCAGACCATCCTATCTATTTGTATACATTTTAACATCAATGTACACTGTAAAGATTCGCTGAAGCTGCTGCTGTTTCAATCCTGTCAGCTCTGCAGTGGGCGGGGCTGCAGCTCCGTTCTGCCCGTGTGCACACACACACACACACAAGGTGGATGCAGGAAAAACTGCAGATGAGACGTTCAGGATGACCTAAATTCAGGACAACTACGCTCGTTTTTGTAAGTGCAATGATAAGTTAATAAGTCAAAGTCCAATAAAACTGTATGAATGTGTGTCCCACAAAAGTGTATAAAAGGTAAAGTGATAAAATATTGGTAAAGTGTCAACTGAGGAGCTCAAGACTTTAACATCTTATGACCTGTAGGTGTAAAGGTCCTCAATGGATATGAGTTCTGGTGATGTATTAATGTAAATGGATTGTAATAGCGCTTTTCTCGTCTTAACGACAACTCAAAGCGCTTTTTTTTTAGCACAGGAACCAATCACACTCATTCATTTGGTTTGTAGGCCATGAGAGCCACAGAAGAATTTTCTTTATTTTCTGAGCCCAATCAAGGCTTTTCCTGGTTCAGAATGGTCCTTTGGGGAGACACATTAGGTGGGGGGTCCTTCCCCGCCACAATCTTGGGCGACTATTTCCTGCATTCTGATACATTTTAAGGGTAAAATATTAAATGCAATAGAATATAATAGAGTAAGGGGGCGTAACTTGACCCCAATGTCCAGTTGGTTACTTATTATGAACAGGGCTTGACGGTAACTTTTTTCCTAAGGAGTTTTACTAATTTGAAAGATTTTAGAATAATTTACATAAGACATTACGGTTACCTGATGTAAGTCACTGTCAATAGATGTCCCTCTCTGTTCAACAGTATTGAAAGCACAATTCATTGCCATTACTTTGGCCTTTTTCTTTAAACCAAGATCACCAGTTGGGTCAATAAAATAAAGCTAATGGTCATGAAGCTTCATTTGGACATCACTAGTTGTCACCCTCTGTATAGCTCTACGTTGGAGGACAGTGAAACTACCATCCCATGCGGTGATGCAGCAGGTCAGGACACTTGATGGGGCACCTGGAAAAGTTGCAGAGTATCCTGGAGTCCATGTTCAACCTCCTCAGTCTGCATTTAAGCTGACATGTCATTAAAACTACACTCGTTTACATTTACTTGAGGTCTTGGGTTTGTTTATTTATATGCTGTCATCGGATGAAGCTGTACAGTATGTGAAGTGCAAATTCTGGCAGACCAGTTGCTTTCATATACAGGAATGAAAGCATTTCTAGATAATTTATTTATTCAGGCTTTTTTGTGAAGCCAAACATAAATCTCTGATAGACTACAACTTCAAACCCAACTCCATCTTGACACTGGTTATCACTGAGTTTATGTATTTTGTCATGTGTTGGATTACATTTACATTATTGCAGTCAAAGCTGCATGACATCAACACTGCTATTGAAATACTGTTGATAATATGTGAAATTCTAAATACATTTCTGACTAGAAGCTTTTGCATAACTGTTGGCTTTTTTGTGTCAGTCCACTTATTTTGCCTTTGGTACGGTTCAATTTATATTTCCAATGCAGTTGTACTGCTTTGAACCTGAATGCATGATCTTTTTGTTCTCATTTTCCTTACCTGCATTGCTGAAAGGTTTGGCAGAACGTATCACTGCACCTTTTAAACTATTTTACATTTTCACCACTTTGAGACTACAAGAGTGATTGCATTATTCTGGACAGATGATTTTTTTTTTATAGTTCTGATAAGCTCCCCAAAGCACCTTAAAGGACCCAACTGAATTCACACACACACACACACACACACACACACACACACACACACACACACACACACACACACACACACACACACACACACACACACAGTCTCACTGTATTCCACCTCTCTTGTTAGATCTGCAGTGTTCATTTATCAGAAGAATTGAATAAGAGGGAAAATAAGAAGAGAGGAAGCAGTTTGGTAGTGCAGGTCATTGATCCATATTTCCCCATGTTGGGGGGGTTGTGGTGAGAAGGGATACAGCTACGTTATTTGGTTATGCAAAATCTAATCTAATATGATATGATAGTGATAGGGGATTATTGTTAGGGACAGTCAGACATGTTGAAGCAGAGGGCCAGAACTTCCTTATTGTAAAACAAACAACAAATAAAGATGGTCAATATTCGTTGATCAGATCAGGAAACAAATGTATTTGACAAGGGCTTAAAGAAAGGTATGAGATCATACAGTACTTTCTAGGCATAATCGGTGTTGTAATTATAAAGCTTTTATAATGTACATAGTCTTTGATGCTGTATATAGGATGGTAGATGTGGAAAGTACTGATGACCAAATGAAGCCTCATGAAGCTTTGCGAAGCATTTTCTTTATATTCTGAGCCTAGGTGGCGCTCGCTGTTAAAAAAAGGCTTGAAAGCACACTGATAGGCCCTATTTTAACAATCTAAGCGCACAATGTGAAGCGCATGGCGCATATACAAATCCACTTTTGCTAGTTTAACGGCAGAAAAAAGGGTCCATGTCACAGATAATGGCTCAAAGTTTGTAAAGGCTTTCAAAATGTATCAGGGGGAGCGGGATGACTGATGATGTTGACATGACGAGGATGAGGTGAGGTTTACTGACATCACTGAGGCCTTGCAGAATCGTGTTGGTTTTTATGATGATGGTGGGGATGAAGATGATATTTTTTATCACGTTGCCGCCACATCAGAGATGCGCGTCACACACCCTGAACCTGGTCATGCACAAATATTCACAAGTGGTTACGGGTCAACACCCGGAACAAAAACTGTTTACAGAAGTGCTACCACAAAATGCACAGGGTTGTGGAATAGTTGGTCAACAGTGGCTGCAGAGACTGTGCATGATGTCATTTCCAAGAAGTGACATCATGCACCACGAGATGGGACTCATTTTATGATGCCCTGGCTCGTATATCTGGGATTCCTATAGTTGAGCTCAACACCATCTCATCCAAGTTTGGATTGACAGCCATCACAGAACGAGCACACCAGTTCATTAGGGAGCACTGTACGGCCACGGAGCTACTTACAGTTGCCTTAGACATTCTTCAGGGAGAAGATCATTGTTTCCATGGCACACTCCTACCCACACTGGAGACATTTATATTCAAGACATGCAACTGAAGAGTGGCCTGCACATCCTAATTGACCTTCCAGAGGCAATTGTCACAGTAAGAACATTAATTTATTTTAGATCTTCATGAAATAACCCAATACATTTATTTATTACATGAATAGGGAAAGATAACTATTCTATTCTAGCCTTTACAGTTATGATACTTTATGACTACAGAGATGATGGACCTTCAAATGATTGCTGTAAATAAATAGAATGTAGAGGGAAATAAATAGAGGCTAATGTAATTAAATATCTATAATAAAGTATACATTATTATTATTATAAACATGCTCATAATAGTCTATAATGCTCTCTCTCTCACTTGATAGGGATAGATACAGATAATATAAAATGGACTTTGCATCCTTATGTATCATTTCAGGCAATCAAGCTAAAGTTGGATAGTATACAGTGCGTCTGAAGTTGTGTTACATCTTCTTACATTTGTACTAAAATGAGTTTAATATAATTTTTTGAATACATTTTTGGTACATTGCTTAAAGAGCATAATTTAATTTAGATGTATTTGTTGGCTGTCTGCAGCCTCTTGAAGTGAGATTGTCAATGGCCAGAGAAAGGAGCATTTTTATGATGTTTTATGTATTACCTGTTTATATTTGGATTCCTTAGTTTTGCTATACATTACACTTTTTAGTTACATTGAAAGCACCTCATATTGTTACACTGTTTTAACTTTGCGAAGAAAATACAGTACTTACTCTACCAATTGCTAGTTTTGTTTTATTTGCACTATAAAGAGTGTATGTATTTGTTAATTATTTTTGCTATAGTGTTTAACAAGCATAATTTAATTTTGCCCAGTTGTGGCCTGTTCAGGGGAAATAAATATCAAAAGTTACAACACATCTATTGTGTTATTTGTATTGTTACAGTTGTAGTGTTTACTATTTAAACACAATATATATGTAGATGGCATTTGAAGGATAGTCTCACTTTGTCCCACAGCAACATTAAAAAAGTTTAGATTTGTTTACGGTTTCTGTTAATAATGTATTGTATTAAGTGTCCATTTCATTATAATATTCAGATTTATCATAAATAATTGAACATGCACATGCTTTTTATGTTCCATTAAAGAGGGGTGGAGGTGGGGTCACATTTGAGCATTTAAAAATGTACTTGATAGTAATGTATTAGTTATTTTCTGAAGTAACTAGTTACTTTAATAATTTGTAACTGATCTAATTTAGCTACTTTTTGGAAGAAGTAACTCGTAACTGTAACTAATTACTTTTTAAAAGTAACAGTGTTTTTTACCAGTTGTCGATGGCAACCACCTCCCGTAACATTACTGTTTTGTGTATGGCCAGAAGTGCTTGAAAAGCCCTGCATTAAATGATTCCAATTTTATGTTACAGCATTTTAAGCTTTTTTGTGATTTTATAGGTGATTGACTTAAGAATTGTGAAGTTTATTTTTTGACAGGCAAAAAAGATCTATAGAGATACACAAATCTGGCACCGCAAGATGCGGCTCTGTGTTGTGAGATGTCGGACACCTGACCTAAAGACTCATAGAAAAGGACAGATTCTAGTGGGATTTGTGCTGCGTCATGTTCATGTAAAATAAAAAAAATAACATTTCACTGATAAAAAAGGTGTTTTACAATATTTTACAGTTAAAATTGCAAAATTGTTACTGTAATCCTCCTTTTAAGATAGGCTAAAGTCATTTTTTCAAGTATTTTTAGTCAAGTATTTTTATTTTTAAGTTATTAGTAATATACATCAGTAAGATGCTGAAAATTATACTTGTCATGAATGTTATTGAAGTGGAAGCTCAGAGGCTGAACTGCAGTTCCTTAGGTGGCCCCTTGAGGCGAATCAACCCCGACAGACCCCATTGTTTTAAAAACAAATCCCAACTTTACAGCAGAAATAAACATGTTTACAGCCTGGAACAAAAATGGTCTTGGTCTCTATAGCTAATTTCACTCTTTATGACAACTGTACGGGGGTTGACTTTTTATATAACTCACCTGTTTACATCATATTAAAGGTGCAGTAAGCGATGCTAATCCGGTGAATTTCTCTTTATGGTTACCTAGCTCTCTATTTCTATGTGAAATAAAGAAAATATGTTGTTCCTACACAGCCCTGGCTGTGTAAATGGAAAACAAATATAGTGTAACAATGTTTTGGTGCAACTGCAACTTGTTTGGGCGGACATGTACTTTTAAAAGTTGTTTTAGTCATGCAACAGAAAAGTCAGATTTGACAGATAGTCTAGCTAACTGTCTGGATTTACCCTGCAGAGATCTGAGGACCAGGTAACCATAGTCCTCATAAATTAACCAGAGTTTAAAATGCCAACACAAAGGAACTTCAAGGCTGCATATTATACATTTAAGGGCGTGATGCCCTGTAGACATGTTAGCAGGGGCTGTCACAGTTTGAGAGAGAAAACCAGTAAACAAGTCATGGTGCATCCTCTCTGGGGATTTCTTACTTGACTTGTACTTGCAATCCTGTGAAACTGTGCAACTTAGCCTGGCTTTTGAAAAGTAGCTGGACCACACCAAGAGTAGAACCTTTGTCATAGCCAAAATAAGATTTGTGACAACATTTAAGGTTATATAACATATTGAAAAGTATACAGCTTTTCTTCACAAAAGAAATGCACTTAACATATGTTGCGTTTACTTGAGGAAAAATTCAGGAGGAGGATGAGGGATGATGAAGGATGATGAAACAAAGAGAAGGAAAACAGCAGCAGCAGCAGAGCTGGGTGGAAAAAAAGCCCAAAGGGGAGCAAAAAGGAAGAAGGGATGAGAATATGGACATAAAGAGAAGTGCAGAGGTGAGCAACGAGTGGTGAAAGACTGCGGAGAGGCATTAAACAGTCAGTGATACAGCCTTTGAACAGATGTGTGATAGCTTAGTCATCTGTGGGCACACAGTACTAGGCAAGCATGTACATGCAATTAACACTAGAAGTGCCGGGATTCCATAACTACTAGAACTGCCGTGAGCGGTCATTTTGACCGCAAAATTCCAAACTCTATAATCTCTCATGATAAATTCCTAATTGCAATATTAATGCAGGTATTGTGTGAGAATATCTTTAGAAAAACTAACTAACACCAAAATGTACAATTTAACGGGTTTAATTATACATTTGAGTGCCCAGGTGTTTCAATAATTCATATCATGGCATAGTAAAACGTAATTATTTCATTCACATCTGAAAAATATGGCATGTAAATTAATTTAAGATAACTTATAACAGGCAAATAACACCTAAAAGTATCTTATTTGAACATTTATAACCTAACCTGTCACTGCCTCCGTGTTGGTGCGCTGTGGTGACTAGCGCTGCTCGGACCGTGCCCCCCCCCGCTCCATTTTCTCCTCTCTAAACTCGGCTCTCAGCTCCTCTGCCATTTGCTGCCTGAACTTCCTCCGGACAATTTCACTGCAGGTGCACTCCTTGGAGAGGATGTGTGCATTCCCAGCCAGTTTGAGGATGTATGAAGTTGTATAAACACGTAAGCAGCCACCGGCCATCTAGCTCCGTGTACCGCTCCTTCCACAGAGCGAGCGCCCGGCGCTGCCTTCTGATTCAGAACGGAGTCCATCCACGCCGTATTTATTGTGGTAGCTAACGTTACCGACTCTGGCTTGTCCTTCGGCCCATCGCTGATGCCCACACTTGTTACTCAAGACCGCTTATGACGTTTCTCTGGCAGAGACGCTGATAGTAACTAAGCAACCAATATGCATCTTCAACTGCGCGAAAGATTAAAAACAATACCGCGAAAATCCGAGCGGTCAATATGACCGTGTATGGCCAAAATAGGTAAAAGTGATTTTATTTTCTTTGCGTAGTGTGTAATGTATATAAAAACTATTTTAAATTAAAATATAGATCCTTTTAGGAAATGTCAGGTACCGGCAGGATTGTATTTTTTTATCCAGCAAAGTTATTACATATGCAAATTTCAAAACGGTCAAAATGACCGTCATGGCCGTTCTAGTGTTAAACACACAGACACACAAACAGCAAAATCGTCTTGTCACCCCTAGCACGCATGCAACTTCATATGATTTCATAGTGACAAACACTCCATCAAAGTGAAATAGCTGTGTGTGTGTGTGTGTGTGTCTGTCAAGGCATGTGAGTGCATTTCAAGAGCTGACACTTAGTTTGTTTTGTGTGTGTGTCTGTTTCCTTTTCGTGTCTAAAATGAAGTCCCACAATTCAATTCTCTCTTCCCATGTTGCCCTCCAGAAAAACACAGAGTGCCTGTTTTGAAAAGGCTTCCCCACAGCGCTATGAACCAAGGATGTGTTAAACATGACATTTTCTTATCCCAGTGCCTCACTCAGAATAAACACAGTATGGAAGACATTACAAAATAAAATAAGGTAAAATGTCACAGTCTCCATAATACGCCATGACAGCGGAAATGTCAGCTGGTAGAATCTTTGTCTTATTCAAACAAAGACAAAGCTTCTGTGTAATCTAAAACTCACATTGCAGCTACTATATTGAACCATGCAGCCTCTTGCCTGTTTAAGGCTTACATTCTGCTCAGTGTGTGCTATGGCTGTTGTACACAAACCCATTTATCACGGTACAATGGTGGGCTCACAGGTAAGTAGTTTTATTGTTCCAAGAACAATGCAGGCGAAGGTACAGCAGGATCATGCAATAATCATCGTCAATAAACAGGCAAAAGTCCAGTAACACTGAGGTAGGCAAAGGTACAACAGGAACAGGCAATAATTGTAGTCAGGAAACAGGCGAAAGTCCAAAAATACCAGGGAAGCAAACACAAAGGAAACTGCTGGAGAGAGTGACATACGGACAACTGCAATCTGGCAACTGTCAGTGGGAATAGTGAGTATTTAAACACTGGGATATGGGGAAGCTGAAAACAAACAGGTGAATCAAATTAGGGGTGGAGATGGCAATCATACAGGCAGAACAAAGAGAAAGCAGACAAAGGGAAGAAGACAAGAGACCTGAAATGAGAGCGGATGATTACTACAAAATAAAACCGGAAAAACTGATGACAACAATGAAACACAGAATAAAATCATGGCAAAACCTGACACCATTAGCCAACAGATTGCAAGGATAAATGGCAATAATAGTGAAATATTTAATTTCATTAGACATGTAAGCAGGGAGCGACCTCTAGCTCATAACAGCGTATGCCCCCTGTAGGCTGAGTCCTTTGCAGCGGCCCCGGTTTGAGTGCAACCTGTGGCTTGCTGTGTGTCATCCCAGATGTCTCTCCCACCTTTCCTGTCTATCCACTGTCACCCCCCAAAAAATAATCTAAAAAAAAAAAGACATGTAAACGACTTGGTTGGAACATGTCTTTTTCGGAAAAAGAAGAAAAACTGGAATATTATGTGCATGTAACGTAGTCATTGTTGTCACGTCCCGTCCCTGTGTTGAGTTACACTGTTGCTGTGAGTTTATTAAACTTGCTAAATCACGCTTACCCAGGTCCCTTGAAGTATGACAGCTACGATAACTTGGAAAACAGCGTTATGGACACTGAATTTGATTTATTTACTGTTTTTTAGACCCCAGATGAGACCAGAAGCTTTGACTCCCCACTGCAGGACACTTAGCATTTTGTTTTGTTGCTAAACTGTATATAAAATGAGCAGTGACGTTAAATCCAACCTGATCTCACAGAATTACGTGAAATGAATACGGCCCCTCAACTCAAAATATGTGGCATTTTCACAGAATCGCAAAAACGTCTGTGACGGGCACATGGAAGACTTCCGTGAAATAAACACGGCCCCTTAAGTTAAGGAAAGGTTTGTGGGTGGGCTTACGGCTCTATGACATGCAGGAAAAGTAGAAAAAGTAGGAAAAGTAGAAAGCGACTTTAGGAAACATTACATGCGGTACACGATCCCTGTGTTTGACCCATCCACCACCACAGCAACCTTCCTTACGCAGATTTCCGGGCTTTCCTATAACTCGCTACCATATAATGCTACGTCATCTTCTCATTGACTTTACATTGCCATTGTTTTCCGTGGTGGGCACACAGACTTTTCACACATTCTGTAATGCGGCGTTCTATAAGACCAGGCTGGTTAAATCACCTGTTTCAGGAAACTTATTCTAAGGTACTGTCTATGTGCTGCATTTTTCTTTAGCGGTGGTCAGCTATTAAATAAGCCCACTGACGGCAATGTTATTGCTCATATTTTTGCACAATGTTTAGCAATAACAAAATAATGTGAAAATGTGATCAGAGATGCACATTGCAAAATGTGTTATGTATCTGGACTTCTTCTCTATGCATGACATATGTAAAGCAGAAGTGACTCACAGTAATAAAACAAAACATTTGATTCTGATCCAAAGACTCTTTCCGTGAGAGCGTTATATCCTGGAAAGTAGTAAAGTAGAATTGTAAGACATATGAAGCGTTTGAGAAATGACCGCAAATAAAGCAAACTGTTGCTAAAAAGAAACTACACACTATTCACTTAGGTTACATATTTAGTGTTTCATTTAAAGTTTTGTTAAACATCAATGAACAGAGTGTAAAATATGTTTTTTTTTGAGAACAAAGCATGTTATTTTAAAATAAATCCACATGGAAGTTTTTAAGGAAGGAGCAGGTTGGAGCAAAATCTATATTTTACAGATTACGATTATGAGAATCCATAAAACATGTTTACAGTATACTCAACAGTACACATATTTGTACACCGTTGTATCCTTCAGAAGTTTTTTTTAAAGCTTGTCCGAGTCCTTGGTCTGTGAGGTTGAAACAACAAGTCAAGGCTTTCGATGAATCATGTAGCTTAGACTTAGTCTTAAACTGAGAATCTGAACTTTATTCCCCTGGTCTGCAGACTGCTCGGCGCTCCACACCGACTTGTGGTAGGATGCGTCTCTCCAGGCCGCGCACATGGGCTACTTTTCCTTTGGTTTTAACGTCATAAATTAAAAATAATTTCCAGGATCTCCGGAAAAGAAACGATATGCGTGTCTCAATTTCAAACATCACTACAGGTTGATTGTGGGCGACAACGCTGTCGCGGTTAGCTCGCCGAAGTTGTTGGCTGGCTACGCAACGTTAGCTATATCTGCTAGCATACGTACAGGCTAACTATAGCCAGTTAGCTTTGTGTGTAACGTAAGAAAAACCCACCCATCTCGTAGGAGAGAAGCTTACTATTACATTCAATACAATTATGGTACAAAAGGTGCACTACCGCCACAGGTATTATGTTGACAACATGGACGCATATATAGGAAACACCAAAGGCAGTCGTAATATTTACCTAGCAGGCTAGGCTAATGCTGTTGCGCTAACGTCTGGTGGCGTAGTGTTAGCTAGCTGTCCAAACTTGTGAAAAGCCGAACAATATCCCCGTCTAAGCTGTGTTTCACTTTCCCTCCAATATTATAAATATAATAAAGTCACATGGACTCGGTCGAGTCCATAGACTGTTAATATTAAAAGACCAAAAGCAATATTAGGCAAGACCAGTGGCAAAGACAACACGGGCTGCTCTGTTTTCTCCCCAACGTGACGTCATGCAATGCATTGTGGGGGAAAAAAGAATCATTGCAAAAACACTGTAAAATAGTGCCTACCTTCCGAATTATATTCCGTTTTGTGATATCCAAAACCATCAAATACAATGAATAACATTCAAAGCAAATTGCACGAATTTGTTGCTAAATTAAACCTGCAAAATGGGCTTTAAGTAAATGTGTGTGTGCTGCGATATACTCAATATTTGAGTAGTTGCGTGTGTGTGTGAATGTTTTGGTGTAATAACTTTAAGTTAGCCATGATTAAGCAATATTAATGTTTGTGTGGGAATAGGACGATCCTTGTGGGTACTGTGGCAATGATTAAATAGGAGACGTGTGTGTTAGCTATGATTAAATCATGACCAGTTTGAAGGCTCTTTTATAAGTGTCAGAATATATAAGAGTCAGTTTTTCCACTCGGGGGTTTTGCCGTCTGATGGCACTGAGAAGTCGAGTGAGTGTGTGTGACTGAAAGAGAGAAAGAGGAGGAAAGAATGATTGCAGAATGTTAATGTGAATTGCAGTCTTTTAAAACATAACTTCTATAAAATTATCTCCAGTATGTTAAATGGTTATTTCACAGACAAACAAAAAGAACCCAAAAGCTTTCCTGGTCTAGTCTTAACAATGCGGATGAACTGAAACAACTCTTTCTGTCACTGCAAGAAAAACAGGAGTAGTTGACATCACCTTGCAGAGAAAAGACATTATGCAGCACTCAATTATTATACAGTTGAAAGCAACAGGCTCAGCACAAACAAACAAGTGCCAGGGAGTTACTGCAGCAAAAAGGAGTTCTGTCACAGAGCAGTCTGGTCACTGATTTGCCTTCAAACTTAATTATTTTTCTTTTTTAGCTTTAAGTCCAGACGCTTTTGCCCTCATGACGTTCACTCAATAATCAAATAATAATGTCATATTTATTGCTATTACACCCACAGCAATGCTACACAAGCACTTGTGTTGTCTAAAACAGTTTCTTTATATTTGGCGTCATCCAGTGCAAAAACCAACATAATGAACATTATAACTCATACAAAGGACAAACTATTTACATTTCTTCAAAAAGGCCCAAATGTATGCCAAATCTCAAACCAGTGACGCCATTCTCCTCTGTAGTACGGTTTCAAACGGTAATCTTTGATCACATTAGACTATTCTAACCTGGAGTGATCTGTCTTTAACACTATACACTATCTTTGTTCTCGCTCGGATGTCCATATAAGCCTTCCCATTGGTTGGAAAATCATAAAAACACTCTTGCAATGCATCATGGGAGATTTATCCTAGACGGTAGCATGGAGCTAGTGGCAGAAATTAGCGAAAACGTGATAAATTATGGACATCAAGTGGATAAATCTTGAATGTAACAGTTTGGATTTAATTCTCAACAACCCGAAAAAGGCCAAAGCTCCGGGCTGGATAAAAAAAATCACCTGTAGAGGCTAGAAAGACCCTGAAGAGACCTCCGGGACCGCTAGCTCTTTAGCTTTTAGCTGCAAAGTCTTTCATGGTTATTAAATGGTTGAAATATGAATTAGAGGTGCTGTTTTGGGTCGTATACGACGCCTTTATACACCTTCGGCATCTTGGAACAGGCTTGCTTGCTTTTTTGGGGGGAAAGGGGCTTTTCCCTTTATTAGATAGTGATAGTGGATAGACAGGAAAGGGGAGAGATGGGGGATGATACGTAGCAAAGAACCGCAGGTCTGACTCAAACCTGGGCCGCTGCAGGACTTAGCCAACATGGGGCGAACGCTCACCCAGTAAGAGCGTCAATGAGCAAATGCAAAAGGGGGGGGCAGTCACTAGTCGTGAGCCAAGTCACTGCACAAGAAAGAAATTAAATATGTTAGTGTTGCAAGTTATAGATATATTTCAAATGTGTATTCTTTTCTCTTTGTTTTCTTGCCTTTCTATGAATCCCTAGTGCCTATTTGTAACATTGCGTAATTCTTTATACATCTCACTTTAAATGTAATTGTAAGTGTACTTACACTGAAAATAAAAGAGTGAAAGGAAAGCAAACTCAACAACCTGAAGCTGACTTGTAGGCTTTGCAAATTGGCTTGTTTTAACGTTTCACTTCATCTTAATTCAAGAAACAATCACAAGGCGTCTTTGTTTTCCCAGTTCCACAGTAATTAATGAAATGTCCCGACTACTGATTAAGTTTAGCTGAAGCGTATTAAAGAGGGAGGACAGCCACTGAGCTGCTTATATCCATTAAACCTAAATATAAAACACAGCTCACCCTGCATTAAACATATTGTCAAATCAACCTTTCTGCTTTGCTAGAGCCAAGTCCTAAAACACACACACACACAAGAATGAACCCACACATGCAAACATAGTAGCATAAACAGGTGTGTATAAGCCCACACGTGCACGCACACACACAGTTCATCCCACCCACGCACCATCAGACATAGATTAAGATTCAGACCGAAGTTGATAAATACATCGAACCGTTTTAAATTGTTCCTTTTATTGAATGACTAACCAGGTTGCTAATTTGGTGTGACATAATTAATTACAGCCAATTAGGTAGACAGATGGGACAGTGTCTGGAGAGGAAATGAGTGTGAGGATCATTAACTTGTGTGGGTGAGCAGATCGGGCTTCACAATAGGCCAACCAAGTAGCCATGAAGAGGCTCAGTTTGATGTGAGGCAGGAGAAAATAGAGACATAAACAGATTAAGACACAGACAAAGATTAGATTATACTGACACTAGCAGCTACATAAATGTGGCTTTCAAATAATAATCTGCTACATTTGATAAATATGAATGTCTATTTTGATGCGGAGGATGTGAATCTCTTTATGAACCTGTATCCACTTTCTTAAAGATTTAACATTTTAAAATCTCTTCTAAAGTGATTAAGTGAAACATTTAAAAGTCCCGTTTATTAAAACTTGGGTATCTTTTATTTATAGTTTTGGCCATCACATCTATCTTCTTTGACTATTGATATTGAACTAATCTTAACATAAATAAAAATCAATTAGCAGAATTTTTAGTACATTGATATTGAAGCGTTGGTTTGGAAACTAAGGACTAGGCGACATGGTGTTTCAGTGTGCATTTTTTGCCCTTTCAGCATCCATCTCTCTAAGTTCTTCATCCGTGTATTCTGGCTCATACAGGTACGGTTCGTTGGATAACACACATTCCTCGTCTTCATCGTCTTTAAAGTCAGAAACATCGGCATGGCTTTCAAATATGGCCATTAAACTATCTCTTGTTTATTCCTTTGTGTAATGCACTTTGCTTCTGTAGCAATGAGTGACAGCGACAGGTAGCCTATGTTACCAACTACAGGGATCAAAGTACTGCAATACAACGCAAGGGTAGTTTTATTTTGAACATTATTCTATTAAAAGACATTTACATCGATAGTCTGGCGTTGCTTCGGGTGTACTGTGGAGTGGGTAAGACTGTTTTTAATGGCTGGCTAGCAGTCACTGGGGGCTTGAGTTAGCATAGCAGCAGCAAACTCTGCAACTGGAAGTACTGGATGAAAAGTGTTAAAAAAGTTCTCCACTGATATAAAAAACACAGTGGCTAACTTGGAAATTAGGTCCTATGTCCAAAATTCCGAACCATCCCTTTACTGTTACTAGCTAAATTAGCCTTTAATAGCTGTGTGCCTTTGTTATACGAGCCCGGGTTAGCTTAGCATAGTAACATATGCCAACAATGTTATGATGATGCTGCTGCTGCTGCTGCGTGCAACTTTTAAACGGCTTGTCTCACACACACTAGTCTCACATTGCCAGACCTATCTCCACAGCGCTGTGTTAGCGCTGTTGCTGTATGGTCTTGTTGCACAAGTTACCATTCTGGTATAGGGGAATAAATGCTCTGGGTTGTTTGTACTTCTTTAAACTAATCCTCATCGTCTTGGGTGGCACTGAGCCCTGGATGCAGCGACGGTGCCCTTGCAATCTAGATAGCAGAGATAGTGGAGGGGGAGGAAAATTCCTAACCCTGCAACGTACATCCTTAGGGCCTGAGTGGGACTCATTTTTAGCTCCAGAGTTTCATGCCTTAGAACGGCCCACTTTACTTTGCGACTGACTATATAAAAGTAATTTAATTAAAACATTATAAGCAATAGCGCAGTGTTCTCTACAACCTTGTATTTCAGTGTATTTTTTTGTAAAACATAAGTGAATGAAAAAAATAAGAAAAAATAAAAATAAAACGTTTTTATTCCCTTTCAGCCGTGGTTCTTGTATATTTACTTTTTATTTTTTATTTTTTTTACTAATTTCGGTTATAAAAGGCATAATTGGTCACTAGTAAGATTTGGGCAATGAAATTAATTATCTTGAAACCAATCTGATCATGTTTGCAAACTACAACAGCTTGGTACAACAGCTTACAGTAGATGGGCCTTTCCCACTGACAGCAGCTATCCCTCATGCACACAACTGGCTCTGCTACCTATACTAAAATCACATTTTCACAATTGCCTCGGGTGTACTGTGGAGGTAGGTTAGCTCAAATCTCCCTGATAGCAACCCAGCCCGGCCCTTGCAACCAAAAAAAACAGAGCATTCCACCAGGAATTCTCCCCGTGCTCCCGATTAGCCGATCCGGGCCTGACCTCCAGTAAGCCAGACTATTCACACACTGGCAAATACCATTTACTCTGTCAGGAGGCGTGTTTCTGACTTTGACCTGGGGAAATCCGAGTTCCGAGTACCGATGTAACACACTACGAGTCCCCACAAGCATAAATAACGACTTTAGTTCCCCTTGCCCGAACTTAAACAGAACTGTTTGATGGCAAGCTGAAGCTGTGAAAGTATTCCAAATATAGCGTACACTTGACCTGATATTGATTTTCTTTAAGTGGTCCTTTTCTAAGTGGCTAAAATATGTTTAGCTGCTGTCCTGGTCCAGAACAGTACATTGCTTAGCTTCTATGACTGTAATCATGCCTGCTTCTCCAAACTGGGGATGTGCCAACTGCCATCTACTGTAAGTAATACACTTACTCCCAATTTCCACCGGTTGCGGAACGGTTGAATAGCGGCGGAGTCATTAGGTTTCCAGTAAAGTCAATGTGTGGATTTCCACTGACTGCTAAACGACTGCGTCCCGACTCCGTCCCAGCTCTGGGGATCCCCAGCCCTCTGGAGCAGAGACGCAGAGCTTCTATTTTTGCCGGACGGTGGAGAGCTCCTCAGCAATTCAGCACAAGGCAGATAGTGCGGAACAGGAAGTCAAGCACAGAAACAAAATAAAACAGCTGGTTAATTTTCAAAATGAAATAAACCATGCTGATGGCAGATCATATATTTCTGTCCTCCATGTCTGCTAGCTTCATCTCCAGCTCTTAAAAGAAAAGCATAGCCATGGCTGTCAAGAATAGTTGCGCAGCTTTCCACAATGGTTTTTAGGTTGTTCACATTAGCGCTGATAGAGCCAAGGCTTGCAGTCAGAGATGCTAACTGGGCATGAATAGCAGAATCTTATTGTTGCTTTCAATCCCCACCTGTTAAATCTGAGACTGAATCTGAGAAAAACATGGCTTGAGGTAGCTTTTCTGTTTCTCCAGTAATGCCTCTGCAGTGGCGTCCATATCGCAGTGTTGGGTTTTGTTGTTGTTCGCCATTCTGCTTCAAGTAACTCTAACAAGCACAAAGTAGTAAAATATCAAAGTTGGAACCATATAAAAAAAAACTATTTGACAAAGTAGGGCCAGGGCCTTACACCTTAAGCCGCCATCTCTGTCCAGCCGATCTTGTGACTCACTAGCACCACCCATGTCATTGGTATAAAGAAATGCTAATAAAACAAAGCATGTTTTTCTCCCTTCCTGGAATGCTGTGTGAACTAGCCAGACCCTCGTCCGCAGCGCTGTGGGGGAAGGTCTGGCAAAGCAAGAAATAACACAACACACTTGTAGTTTTATACTAACAGGAGTTATTGCCACACGTGCCTGTCAAAGACAATCAAACTACAACTTCAGAATACCACTGCCAATCAGTCAAAAACTTAAAAATAATAAAATAATTTCTTCTCTTTCCAGCTTTGTTTGTGCATTGAATTATGGTAAAGTAGTAGAAAATTTATTTAAAGAAGATTAAAAATAAAAACAAGAGGAGAAAGCAACAGTGGCAGAGGAATGTGACTAAAACTGAGTTCTGTTATGAGACAGTGACTTGAATGAAAAAATAAAAGCAGCTGCAAACATGTTGACACTAATAAATCCAGACAAACCAATGACTAAAACATCATGTGTCCCTGCTTTCTAAAATCTGGTCTTGCACCTCTCACGTTCCACTGCTGTTCCACATGCTGACTGAAGCTATGCATGATTCCAATGCAACAGAGAGTCCACGTTAACAGGCTGATGCATAATCAATAGGACAAGCACTCTCCAAATAGGGTTTTAACATTTATTGAGCTTGCTGAAAAATGAGTGCCCGCTCTGTATACATGCACTGCTCGGCTCACTCAGACCTAACAGAATTTTGTCTGAGATTTAGGCATCTTTTAGTGCTGACTTCTGCTCCCTGTGATGAACACAGTGGGTAAGAGAGTGTAGCAGGTCTCAATCGATACATGACAGAAGTCTTAAAACAGAGGAATCAATCTGCTGGGCCTCTAAAAGTGACCAGGCATCCTCAAGGAGAAATGTAATGAGCTGATTAAAATTACCAGAGAATAGGGTTGTGCCATTTCTGTATATTTATTCTTTTGTGAAAATGCAGCATCCATCATTCAAGATTACAACTGTCACATCTGTATGGTAAATATCCATGAAGCAGTCAGAAGCTGGTTAACTGAGCTTAGCATAGCATCATAAACTACAAATACAAAACAAAACAGGGGTAACAGTCTCTTCTTGGAGCCTCCTCTTTATGTACCAAAAATGGTATGATGTGTGGTATAGTCATTCAGACTTGAATGACTATACCACACATTTATTTAAAGGGCTAACTTGTTACTACTCTTTTATTTAGTTTGACTCTTGTGGGACATGTCTGTGGGGCTCTGATTACATTTACATTTTAAACTGAAGCAGAAAGTGGTTGTGATGCATGAATAAAGCAGCTGATGCTAATCAGCTAATGTAGATGCACCTTCAGTGTTCTGCCTGAACTAACACTATGCTCCATATCTACAAGCTGTAGCAGGATGGACTATGACAGTTGTGGAAGTTAGCCTATGGTTAAAATTTAGACCTGCACACTTCTCAAGCTAGTTGCTTTAAAACTAAATAATAAAAAAGAAGGCAAATTTAATGTTTTTTTAAAGGAATTAAATGGGTTTAAATAAAACGACACAATGTCCGCACCCTTTAAATTTTTATCACGACTTCATGTCATTTATGCCACACCATTTTCAAGCCATAAGCATTTTGCATCTGCTTCATTATACCTATGATGCATTATAACAATATTTACTTTTTGGGAGAAAATGTAGTGTGTGCTCAAAAAAGTAGCATATGTACATGCTTTTTGTGTGTGTGCGGGAAAAAGTATTGTATGTGTGAGGTAAAATGCGTGTATCTGCATTCTTTTTATGTGTATGTGTGATGTAAAAGTGGAGTATGTGCATGCATTCTTGATATATGGCCTGAACGGCCGCTCATATTGTTGGTGTGTGTTTATTATCCTGCTCTGCCTTTGAGAAAATGAAAGCTGATCTGGAATCTTGCCCCTTATGAGGTCACCCGCCCATAGAATTTGGCCCACCCATGAGAAAGAGGTAGACATCATGGCTTTCAAATGAGCAAAGTGGCAGTTGGTTAAGGCCACAATGGCACATACTAAGGAAAGCTCTAGTGACTCTATTGGCTGTAATTCTGCACCAAGGCTGAATTTTGGGAAAGAGACTTCAGATACAGTATTAGGGGACCACTAAGGTCTATATAAAAGAGACTTCAGATACAGTATTACGGGACACTAAGGTCTATATAAAAGAGACTTCAGATACAGTATTAGGGGACCACTAAGGTCTATATAAAAGAGACTTCAGATACAGTATTAGGGGACACCAAGGTCTATATAAAAGAGACTTCAGATACAGTATTAGGGGACCACTAAGGTCTATATAAAAGAGACTTCAGATACAATATTAGGGGACCACTAATGTTAACAGCATCCAAAGAGCACCATATTATAGGACCTTTAACACAAATTGAGTCCACTTCTCAGTTGAGATGTCAAGTGTCAATTGATTGCACTGATGTAATCCCAATGTGCCTTAAAATCAGATGGATCACTTAACAGCTGAAAACTCCATGTCTGTATGGTTATATATTTTTGCTCTCTAAATCACTATACCAGTGGTCCACGGCCTGGGCTTAGATAACTAAATCTGGAAGAGTTTAATTGCACCTTCACAATATTTAAAAAATGTAAAAAAAACATTTGAAAATGTCTAGACCATACTGCATATACATATAGTGTAGCTAATTAGAGCTGAGTTCTAGCATAAAAGCTGGTTCAGAGGGAATAAACCAGCATGCTAAAAATAGCTGTAATAATAATGTAGGTTTTTTTTGCATTGCTGGCCTGGAAACAGAATGGTAAAAAGGTAATTTTGTGTTAATGTGCCAGTAAAAATCCTACTTCTATGTTCATCACTGTCTCCTAATTCAGTACATGTTTAAGGGATTTCTACACTGGCTGCTGCGGTAATAATAATGCGGATGGAGAACCAATTACATGGCTTCCACTGAAAGAAACATGTTAAATAGATTTTAGACTGAGGACAGTTTTTCACAGCCAGAATAACTCCTGCTACTGCTTTAAATGTTGTTTTCTGTCATACAGTTTAAATATACTTCAATAAATTAATTCAATAAATTGAATTAAGGTTTAAAACAAGCTTCAGTGTCATGTGGTCCAAAACTGGTGGCTGGTAATTTTTTACCTGAGTGGGGCTACATGCCGTGATGGCTTCTGCTTTACATACAAACAATGTTGTCTAGTTTGGTGCACTAAGTTTTGGGTATAGAGCTGCAAAAGACTGTTAAATTTACTCGCTATTGCATCAGAATGCAAGATGGCGCCTTTGTTTGGCATAGCCGTTGCTGCGTCCCATTTATGTCGTTTTTATTTGTTTGTGTATGTCTCTTTTATAGTCACATTAACCCTGCCTTTAAACCACTACGTTACCGCTGTTCTTACATACGATCGTGTCACCCTGATGAACATTGGAGTGTATATGGAAGGACTTAGTAACAGCTGGGAGAGTTACAGTCAAACTTTTCCACCCCGCTGGTGTGTGTACCCAGCCGATTTCTGCTTCGGGGTTGTGGAAATCCAAAAAAGAGGCGAAGAAAAAGGGGTTGCAGAGCTGGCGTTCGGGTCGCGATGAGGCTGTCTTCGGCGATGGGGGTGCCCGGGCTTCTCTGCGGGCGGCGGCCGCGGTGGCTGCTGCCGGTTTTTCCTCGGGATATAAGTGCCGGGGGCGCTCTGTCGCAGGGTTGCCTTCAGCTCACCCTGCCCGCTGGACGGGATCCCCTTTGGTCACTATGGGGCGGCGGTGGACCTGCAGTCGGGAAACTGCAGCTTGTGTCTGACCTGCCTGACCAGCGATTGGCCCCACGACACTGTTGGAAATCACGTGTCTGTACTAGGTGTTTGCGCCCACTACAACCTGTTGTCAAGGAGACCGGTCTGCCATCATCGCTCCGTCTAGCGCTGCTAAATGCTCGCTCCATCACAAACAAGGCGCATGCCATCAACGATCTTATCTTAATGGAAAAGATGGATTTTATGTTCCTCACAGAAACATGGCAAAAGGATAAGGAAGCCGTACACTTAAATGAGCTCTGCCCTGCAGGTTGCTCAGTGATTGGGACACCTCGAACGGTTCGCCGAGGTGGCGGCCTTGCTGTTGTGTATCGAGACAGTTTCTTATGCAGGGGAATCCACTGTGAAACATTTTCTTCTTTTGAGTCACAGATGATTAAGGTCGGTTCTGTTAACATATTTTATTGTGTGTTAATTTACCGTCCTCCTGGCCCTGCAGGTATCTTCCTTACTGATTTTACTGATTTACTAACCTATAATCAAGCTGGAGAAAGTTTTAATTATTGGAGATTTTAATCTTCATATTGATGATATGTCATGTATTGCAGCTACAGACCTCATATCTATCACTGACTCTTTTAACTTTACGCAATATGTCTCAGGTCCTACTCACTTAAAGGGGCACACCCTGGACCTTGTTTTCTCATTAGGTCTTGAGATAGTAAATGTGAGTGTAAAGGATGTCCATGTGAGTGACCATAGTTGTGTTTTCTTTAACTTAAATTTACCACGGACCCCCCGCCTCTGAGATTTAAGGCTCAGAGGAGAGTTTTTAACCAGGATGTTGCTGGGAAGTTTTCTATCTTGTTTGATCCATGCCAGCTAAGAGGTTGTAGTGATGTAAATGTGTGTGTGGAGTCTTTTAACAGCCAATGTTTAACAATTTTAGATGAAGTGGCGCCTATGAAATCAAACATTGTGTCTGTTAAAAAGCCCTGCCCGTGGATTAATTCATCTATTCAGAGCCTTAGAAGTAACGTCCGGAAAATAGAGCGCTTATGGAAAACAACTAAACTCGAAGTCCACAGGCTCTATCTCAGGGAATTAACTGTTTCTCTAAATGAACTCCTGAAGAATGCTAGAACTAACTACTTCTCGCAACTAATATCGTCCAACAAGAAAAAACCCCAAATTCTTGTTTGATTCTATTAACTCTATTGTTTCTCCATCTGTTCCTCAAATCGCGATGCTCTCTCTGTCGAATAGTAATGTATTCCTTAACTTCTTTGTTGGAAAAATTAAGGATATCAGAGCTAGCATTTCATTACCTCCTGCGTACAAGGCCTGTACATTGGCTCTTTCCTATCCGTGTTTTTCTTTTAAACTTGTGTCATTATTCGATGTTACTACTCTATTAGATAAGCTGAAGCCCTCTTATGGCCAGAGTGATGTTCTCCCGACTATGCTGTTCAAGCAGGTTTTTGATAGTATTGGCCCCTGTGTTGTAGAAATGATTAATACTTCTCTTTTTAACTGGGGTGGTTCCAGACTTTTTCAAACATGCGATTGTTGAACCTGTTCTTAAAAAGCCTAGTTTAGATCCATTGCAACCCTCGAATTATAGACCTATATCTAAACTCCCATTCATGGCAAAGATTCTAGAGAAAGTGGTTGCAGAGCAGCTTACTTCTTTCTTAGAGATAAATGATATTTTTGATAAATATCAATCAGGTTTCGTAAAAAACATTCTACGGAAACTGCACTGGTGAAAGTTTCAAGCGATATTTTGATGTCTGCTGATTCTGGGAAGCATACAGTGTTAGTTTTGTTGGACCTTACATCTGCCTTTGACACTATTGACCACAATATTATGCTTAATAAACTTCAAGCTCTATTAGGGATATCTGGATTAGCTCTGAAATGGTTTTCATCTTACCTTACTGGTAGAAGTTTTAGTGTCTATATAAATCAGAACATGTCAGATACTGCAGGTTTATCGAGTGGTTCCTCAGGGTTCTGTCTTGGGACCGATTCTTTTCCTTCTTTATATATTCCCTCTAGGACAGATAATAAGCCAGTTTCAGGATGTCTCTTATCACTTGTATGCAGATGACATTCAGTTATACTGTTCCTTTAAGCCTACTGAGTTATTTAAACTGTCATCTTTAATGAATTGTCTGAGTAGGATCAAGCAATGGCTAAATGACAACTTTTTAATGTTGAACTCAGCCAAGACTGAAACTTTAATTATTGCTCCGGAGCAGAGCATCCCTCAGATTAAGAAACACATTGGTGACTTATGTTCGTCTGTTCAGCCCAGTCTCAGGAGCTTAGGTGTTGTTTTGATGCGGCCATGTCTCTGGAGAAACACTCAAAACAACTTATTAAAAACTGTTTCTTTCAATTAAGGAACATTTCAAAGATAAGAGCTCTGGTGTCAAAAGCCGAGTTGGAGATGATTATTCATGCTTTTATCTCGTCTCGCTTTAGGACTATTGTAATAGTCTTTTTATTTGCCTTAATAAGAAGGATCTTTGTTGTCTCCAGACTGTCCAAAATTCTGCTGCTAGGCTTTTAACCCACACGAGTAAAAGGGCACGTATTACTCCAGTTTTAGCTTCACTTCATTGGTTACCAGTGATATTTAGAATGCACTTCAAAATCTTGGTCCTAACTTTTAGAGCCTTAAAAGGACAGGCACCCCCATACATTTCTGACCTGATACAGCTGCGTACATCCTCACGTAGTCTGAGATCAACAGGCCAGAGACTTTTAGTTGTCCCCCTTACATATTTTAAAACTAGGGGGGACCGTTCATTTCAAGTTGTTGCTCCAAGGTTGTGGAACGCTTTGCCTCCTTCCATGCGCTGTTTAGATTGTGTGGAAAATTTTAAAACTCAGTTGAAAACTCTGCTTTTTAAAGAGGCTTTTAACTAGATTATAGAGTGTTTAGGCTGGTTTTATGTGTTCGTGTTATTCTTTTGTTTCTTTTTGTGATGTGTTGTATGTATCAGAGTTGTTAATGCTTTCTTTTGTTGTGAAGCACTTTGTGATCTTTATCTGAGAAAAGTGCTATACAAATAAATTTTACTTACTTACTTACTTAGAATAGCAAACACTCCATTCAACAGAAAAGCTCAGCTTTGCTATTTATCTAACTGTCTGTTTTCTTACTGTATAAGGATCCCAAACTTTTTTTTTCTCCCCATTTTTGTAGATACAAGTATTTTCAAGCCACAATCAGCTGTTTCTCCACAAAAGGATAGTCAACGAGACGACACTGTAAAGATTTGACTGGGATATTTGCACCCATGTCAGGCTCCTTAGATTGGATTGTGGTAAACAATACATACTGTATGTTCTTGCCTTTGTTTTGGATGGTGTGGCATTTACGTTTATATGGCAGACCTTTCACATATGTGTCCCTGCTTTGCTGGCAACGCAAAAGAACCATGCATCCTTTTTTCTATTTAGCCTTGACAGTGCATTTGTTATAAATTAAATTACTGGAAATACTTGGACAAACCACATAGCGATGCAGAACCTGAATAGGTCCATTACTTATAGTTTTAGTCCTGTTAGTTTTTATGGGCAGTTGGTTGTGTTTAGCCACCAAAGCACTCCACAACGCCGGTTACAGAGATTAGTCCTATGAGCGGCAGTTGTTAGTTGTGTTTAGCAACCAACTGGTGACTTTTAGCCGGGTACAGGCACCACTAGATGACGGCCCTTTGAGGAGCTATGGCAGTTGATTTTAACACCACAGATAGCTCAGTTGGTAGAGCAGGTACCCATATATAGAGGGTTACTCCTCGATGCAGCGGGCCCGGGTTTGACTCCGACCTGCGGCCCTTTGCTGCATATCATTCCTTCTCTCTCCCCTTTCATGTCTTCATCTGTCCTGTCAAATAAAGGCTTAAAATGCCCAAAAAATCAGCGTCATTTGGCCACAACAGATATTTAACCATTGGAAAGATGACTATATCTTGGTCGAAATTTGTGCTCTTTTAGGCTGAGAAAAGCCAGAAAATATGTTTTTGGCTCATGTGGATGAAAGACACTAAATCCCAGAATGCGCTTGCTTTGTTGCTCAAAGAGTCCACTCCCAAGACACGCCTACCATTTACTGACAGACAGTGAGGCACTCAACTCTAGTGTGTTTTATTCCATTTCAACCATTTCCACGAAACGATTCACCGTGGATCAAGTGGTGTTACACATTTAAAATATATAAAAACACATAAAAAGACATACGAAACAGGCTATATTTAGTGTACATACATTAGCCTATAGGCTCAGTAAAGTTCAGCTAACGCAATATTAGCATTAGCGCTTGGAGTGATGTAAACAAAGTATAAACACAGCTGTGAATTTGAGTGGAATGTAGAATGTCACCCCATGTCTGCACCAGTCCGTGTCTGTGTTAACACAGCCGACCTCTCCGTAGCAGGCGAATCTCGAGTAGTGTGTTGAGTATTATGTCTGTAATAAAGTCTTCTGTATATTCCCCAATCTGTACAAATGTATTCCGGTGGTACACATGTGTGGTAGTTTAAATGCATATAATTGACAGAAAAAAAGTGATGGCCGAATGAAGCTTCGTGAACCAGTGTCTTTATTTTCTGAGCCCACTAGATGGCGCTCTCTATTCAACAATTGGTTGAGAATATACAGGATTGCAATGTCTGAGGCCTTTCTCTTAAAACCATGAGCCATCTAGTGGGCTCAGAAAATAAAGACACTGGTTCACAAAGCTTCATTTGGCCATCACTAGCTGTGGGCATGGGTTCAGGGACTGACGTGCTGATGTTTACGGTAATTGTGTTGTCTCATTTTCGGTGCTCCAATCTCACTTTTTGCTATTTTTTTGCTCTTTTTGCTATTTTAACTTACTGAACTCTGCTTTAATGTTTAAATTTAGTGGCTTAGTCCATGGAATTGGAGATAAGTGTTGTGCATTAAACTACACAGTTACAGTGAGGAAAATAAGTATTTGAACACCCTGCTATTTTGCAAGTTCTCCCACTTAGAAATCTTGGCGGGGTCTGAAATTGTCATCATAGGTGCATGTCCACTGTGAGAGACATAATCTAAAAAAAAAAAAAATCCAGAAATCACATTGTATGATTTTTTTTTACTATTTATTTGTATGATACAGCTGAGAAAATCAATGTTAATAAAATCAATGTTAATATTTGGTACAGTAGCCTTTGTTTGCAATTCCAGAGGTCAAACGTTTCCTGTAGTTTTTCACCAGGTTTGCACACACTGCAGAAGGGATTTTGGCCCACTCCTCCACACAGATCTCTAGATCAGTCAGGTTTCTGGGCTGTCGCTGAGAAACACAGAGTTAGAGCTCCCTCCAAATATTCTCTATTGGGTTTAGGTCTGGAGACTGGCTAGGCCACGCCAGAACCTTGATATGCTTCTTACAGAGCCACTCCTTGGTTATCCTGGGTGTTTGCTTTGGGTCATTCTCATGTTGGAAGACCCAGCCTCGACCCATCTTCAATGCTCTTACTGAGGGAAGGAGGTTGTTCCCCAAAATACATGGCCCCGGTCATCCTCTCCTTAATACAGTGCTGTCGCCCTGTCCCATGTGCAGAAAAACACCCCCAAAGCATGATGCTACCACCCCCATGCTTCACAGTAGGGATGGTGTTCTTGGGATGGTACTCATCATTCTTCTTCCTCCAAACACGGTTAGTGGAATTATGACCAAAAAGTTCTATTTTGGTCTCATCTGACCACATGACTTTCTCCCATGACTCCTCTGGATCATCCAAATAGTCATTGGCAAACTTAAGACGGGCCTTGACATGTGCTGGTTTATGCAGGGGAACCTTCCGTGCCATGCATGATTTAAAACCATGATGTCTTAGTGTATTACCAACAGTAACTTTGGAAACGGTGGTCCCAGCTCTTTTCAGGTCATTGACCAGCTCCTCCCGTGTAGTTCTGGGCTGATTTATCACCTCTCTTAGGATCATTGAGACCCCACGAGGTGAGATCTTGCATGGAGCCCCAGTCCGAGGGAGACGGACAGTCATGTTTAGCTTCTTCCATTTTCTAATGATTGCTCCAACAGTGGACCTTTTTTCACCAAGCTGCTTGGCAATTTCCCCGTAGCTCTTTCCAGCCTTATGGAGGTGTACAATTTTGTCTCTAGTGTCTTTGGACAGCTCTTTGGTCTTGGCCATGTTAGTAGTTGGATTCTTACTGATTGTATGGGGTGGACAGGTGTCTTTATGCAGCTAACGACCTCAAACAGGTGCATCTAATTTAGGATAATAAATGGAGTGGAGGTGGACATTTTGAAGGCAGACTAACAGGTCTTTGAGGGTCAGAATTCTAGCAGGTGTTCAAATACTTATTTGCAGCTGTATCATACAAATAAATAGTTATAAAATCATACATTGTGATTTCTAGATTTTTTATTTTAGACTATGTCTCTCACAGTGGACATGCACCTACGATGACAATTTCAGACCCATATGATTTCTAAGTGGGAGAACTTGCAAAATAGCAGGGTGTTCAAATACTTATTTTCCTCACTGTATCTCTTTGCCTATAGCGGCGTAACTAAGGGATGGTTCAGGATTCTCCTGAGCTAGCCCTAACTATAAGCTTTATCAAAGAGGAAAGTCTTAAGTCTACTCTTAAATGTGGAGTCTGCCTCCCGAACCCAAACTGGAACCTGGTTCCACAGGAGAGGAGCCTGATAGCTGAATGCTCTGGCTCCCATTCTACTTTTAGAGACTCTAGGAACCACAAGTAACCCTGCATTCTGGGAGCGCAGTGTTCTTGTAGGGTTGTAAAGTTCTTTAAGATAAGATGGTGCCTGACCATGAAGATCTTTGTAGGTGAGAAGAAGGATTTTAAATTATATTCTGGATTTTACAGGAAGCCAATGCAGAGAAGCTAAAACAGGAGAGATGTGATCTCCTTTCCTGGGTCCTGTCAGAACACGTGCTGCAGCATTCTGGATCAGCTGAAGAATCTTTATGGACTTTTTCGAGCAGCCTGATAATAAAGAATTGCAGTAATCCAGCCTAGAAGTAACAAATGCATGGACTATTTTTTCTGCATCATTTTTAGACAGGATATTCCTGATTTTTGCAATATTACGTAGGTGAAAAAAGGCAATCCTTGAAATTTTCTTTATGTGGGAATTAAAGGACATGTCCTGATCAAAGATAACTCCAAGATTCCTCACAGTTGTGCTGGAGGCCAGGGTGATGCCATCCAGAGTAATAATCTCTTTGAATAATGCATCACGGAGGTGCTTGGGCCCCAGAGCAATAACTTCAGTTTTATCTGAGTTTAACATTAGAAAATTACAGGTCATCCAGGTTTCAATATCCTGAAGGCACATTTGAAGTTTAGCTTACTGATTAGTTCATCCAGGTTGATCGATAGATATAATTGAGTATCATCTGCATAACAATGAAAGTTTATGGAGTGTTTCCTAATAATATTGCCTAAAGGAAGCATATATAAATTGAACAGGATTGGACCGAGCACAGATCCTTGTGGGACTCCATGACTAACTTTGGCGTGCATGGAGGATTCATCAATAACATGAACAAACTGAGATCGATCTGATAAATAAGACTTAAACCAGCTAAGAGCAGTTCCTTTAATGCCAATTAAATGTTCCAATCTCTGTAATAAGATATGATGGTCAATGGTATAAAATGCAGCACTAAGATCTAATAACACCAGTACAGAGATAAGTCCTTTGTCTGATGCAATTAGGAGGTCATTAGTAATTTTCACAAGTGCCGTCTCTGTGCTATGATGAACTCTAAATCCTGACTGAAAATCCTCAAATAAGCTGTTGCTATGCAGAAAGTCACACAGCTGTTTGGCGACTGCTTTCTCAAGAATCTTAGAGAGAAATGGAAGGTTGGATATAGGTCTATAGTTGGCTAAAACATCTGGATCAAGGTTGGGCTTTTTCAGAAGTGGTTTAATTACAGCTACTTTAAAGTACTGTGGTACATAGCCTGTTAGTAAAGACAAATTGGTTATATCTAGTAGAGAAGTGTTGACTAAGGGTAAAACTTCTTTAAGTAGCCTAGTCGGGATGGGGTCTAAGAGGCAGCAGGTTGATGGTTTAGATGAAGAAATAATTGAATTAAATTAATAAAGATCAAGTGAAGCAAGGCAGTCTAAACATATATCTGGTTTTAAAGCGGTTTCTGAGGTTCCTGAGTTTAGCGAGAAGTCAGTGCCAGTTAAAGGCAGGTCTTGGTGAATTTTGCTTCTAATAGTTATAATTTTATCATTGAAGAACCTCAAAGTCTTTACTACTAACAGCTATGGGAATACTTGGCTCAGTAGAGCTGTGACTTTCGGTCAATCTGGCTGCAGTGCTGAAAAGAAACCTGGGGTTGTTCCTATTTTCCTCTATTAATGACGAGTAGTATGCTGTCCTGGCATTACGCAGGGCCTTCCTATAAGTTTTAAGACTATCTTGCCAGATGAAACGAGAATTTTCCAGTTTGGTGGAACACTATCAAATGTTCAATTTCAACACCATATACCAGAACAAGATCGAGGGTGTGGTTAAAAACGGTGAGTCGGTTTATGAACACTAACTTAACTAGGCTAACTTAACTAAACTAGCTAACGGTAGCTAGCCAGTAGAGATTTGCTACTACCTTGACAACAATCCAATGCGTGATTTGGAAAACATGCTTACCGAGGTGGCCTGCGGCGGCCCTGAGGCTGTTGCTGTCGTTGTTGAATAAGTTTGTACAGCCACCAGGACGGCTCTGCCGATGTTCTCGGCTAACGCTGATTCGTTGGACATTTCGCAGTGTGACCATGGCCGACAGTACCGTGCCTTGTCGGGGGCGGGCGGGGATAGGCTCTTGCTGACCTTAATGCAAGCCAACGTGACAGTCCAGTCAAAGTGAGCCCCCCCTCGTGGCTGGCTATAGTACTTACAGGTCATAAGTCCAGCACCATTCATAAAAGTGACACTAAAAACTCAAAGTACTCTTCAAATACAGTTTCTCCAACTGTGTTTTTTATTTTAGGTAGTTATTATCATGTTTATCCAAGTTCAAGTGTCCATATCCCCGGATGAGATGATTTTTATTCATTATTTGACAATATAAACATACACTGACCTCCTCCAACTTTTATTTTGTTACTTCCGGTTACCGGCATTTCATTTGCATATTAGCTAAATATTTAGTTTCACCCAAAACATTTAGATTTATATTTAACATTTAGATTTAACATTTAGATTTAGATTTAACATTTACATGAAACATTTAATATTTGGATTTAACTATTTAAAATATTTCCAAGTTGACAAATATTGTTGTAAATGTGCAAGAAAGTGACCCTCAAAATTTCAGACCAGTGTTTTAAACATTATTTAAAGGTAAATGTGACAAAATGTTGCTGTTATTTTCAGCGTGAGCCGCTTTACAAACGGCGCCCCATATGAGCATGAGTAAGCAAGGCATGCTGCAACAAGAGAGAACACAGAACACAGAAGCTACAGAAACCACAACCACCATCTTAGCACCATCTTATCTCGAAGAGATCTTAGTGCCCTATTGTTGCCACTAGAGCACTAAGCTCCCAGAGTTCAGAGTTACTTGTGGTTCCTAGAGTCTCTAAAAGTAGAAGCCTTCAGCTATCAGGCTCCTCTACAGTGGAATCAGCTTCCGGTCTGGGTTCAGGAGGCAGACACCGTCAACACAACTTTTTCTCTTCTTAGCGTACTCCATGTTCTCGTCGCCTCTGCCATGATGTTTGTAAAGCCTGCTGAACCCTACGTTTTCCTCTCCGCGCTAGGCTAGAAAATCACCTCCTCCTTCCAGTAGTCCAAATCTCCTGTGCTAGCGGTGTAAATATCCACACTCCTGACGGCAGCTACAATTAGCAGCAGTTAGCCCGAGCACTAACCACTTTAACAAAAAGTAAAGCTTTGCGTCCATCAGGAAACTCACAGAAATCACAGAGAGTCGAGGCAGAGCAGTCGGAGGACATCAGAAAGGGGGAACCAGAAACATTTTCTCCATAAAATACAATCCAATTTAACCCAAATCCTCAGTGGTGTCGTAAATTACATGATGCCTTATGTACATGCATTACAGCACTTCTCCTGGGAGATTGTACCTGCTCCCCAAAGTTACATAATGCAAGAACAAGCATTCAGGATGCAGAGTGGGAATGACAGAGGCAAGCCATAATGATCATAATGATTTTGAAGAGATTTTGAAGTTATTTTAGAGTAAAATAGTTGCACAATGTTGCATAATGGTGGCCTCCATTGGCCGCCATAGTCTGAATGCCTTTTCATAGACCCTTCCAGTTCAATAATGGCTACCACTGTATGTTTCTCCAGCAGAGCAACATCCTGCTTTATCATTTCCCTCCAGCATGGGATATTCACACCTTTTGTGTATTTATCTTTCATTATTTACACTGCAGGCTTGCTTTATTACTGTAGAGGGGCAGATTGCAATGGAGTGATCCATTTCTTTCTGAGGCCATGATTTGGTGGCCACCTACAATGTGCTAAACCCATTGGTACCTGCAAGGAATGCCACAGGACTCAGTTTTGTTTAGCAGAGCAATATCCTCTATCTCCTTACTTTTTATCAGTGATAGATTTCTGTTCATCCAGCTAAAGAATGGCATTGGCAGATAGCCATCAGGAATGGTCCTATCAGCACTCTTACACATGTGAACACACATTTGAAAGACCATACACATACACAACAGCTGCTTTAAGTGCAGATATGTATGGCCTGACTGATTGCATTTATGTAGCTTTGTGAGCCACATTGTTGTATGTGCAACTACAGTATGGTTGAGTACATGTGAGTTAATGTGTGTAAGAGCGAGGATAAGTGACAGCTAGAGAGAGATAAGACTATTGATAAGAATCAGTCCTGGGCAGAGCAGTACAGAGTAGTCAGACCTTCATATAATATAAACTCATTACTTTTCTAAATGGTTTAGACACGGAGGAAGGCTTTCATTTTTAGTAATCAAAGGGTATTTGGTTTAGACATGGGATTTTAATAATAGTATATGAAATTATGACCCTTAGGGCTTTCTTAATAGCTCTTACAGATTATTACTGCATATCTTGTAGTAGGGATTAGTTTATGTTGGAATCCATGCTGCCACATGCTTGTGGCTCTGAAAGCTCTACTTGGATAAGGGAAACAATTGTTATTTTGAACATTATGTAATAATGTAATACCTATATATAGACTTATACTGAATGAAATGATAACAAATGGGGGTGGCAGTGGAAGTAGCTCAGTCTGTAGAACATATGAGCATGCTCCGGCCACATGCCATAGTGTCCAAGAGTGTCCATAGTGTGCAAGACACCGAACCCTAAGTTGCTCCCTGGACGCTCTATGTAGCTTTCCACTGCTCCTAATGCTTAGGATGGTTTAAATGCAGTAATTGAATTTCACTACATTGTACTGCTGAGTTCAATGATATCTCACACAAGACTATGTCATACAGTTCATTAGCTGACATTAAAAGGATTAAGCATAGGGAGCGGTTCAAACCATCACCGATTAAAAAGGAACTCCCTGCTGAGTTCAATACAGAACCCAACCTAGTGATACTAATGCTATTGCAGAGGCATTACTGCAGAAACAGAAAAGCTACTGTACTTCAAACCACAACAACGAGAAGCTAAATGCTATCCATGCAAAAGGTTTTCTTTTCATCTTTAAGGTGTTGGAATGGTAGAGCCATTTTTGTGCACCTATTCCCAAAACCCTTAAAATACGTACATTTTCACCAGACTTGATGCGACTGGTTTTTGAGTATGTTAGTCCCTCAAAAAGGCAATGAATTTGTCGGGAAAGAAATAAAGAAGAATTCCTTCAGTTTCAATAGGGCCTTTGCCACTGTCGGCGCTCGGGCCATGATAACAACACTGGTGCTAACTCAGTTGGCAGTTTCCAACTGTGCTCTAAAAGTGAGCAAATGTACTTGATTCAGACTCTCCTTTAAAGCTGTTCCCAAGCTTCATTTCTTTGGGAAAAGGGTTCTGGTTAGGGTGAGCTGAGGTATCAGCTCGGGTGAGGAATAATATCCGATAATGAATTCTCTCAAGGAGCCAAATGGACAGAACCGGGCCATAAGATCTCTTTAATAATCTAAGACAGCAGCTGAAGCGGAGATGTCTTATTATAGCCAGCTGGCTGCATGTGCCGCAGTTCAGACAGGGCAACTTTAAAATCCTGTGACCTGCGGAAGGCTGCGCAGCTGGAGAAAGAGACGCAGGAAGACAGGGAAGAGGAATAGATAAGGAGAGAGACAGCAAGAAAATGCCATTTGTTTTACAAATGTGATTTGTCAGGCCTACTTCAGGTATTTGTGTTTGGACAAATGCATTTGCAGTGGCTATGACACTGGTTAAGGTAATGGCACACAGAGGGAAGGTTTTCAACACAATGACTGATGCCTATGGTAACATAAACACTTTGTAAATATGACGTGATCAGGTGATATTTCCTTTTCTGCAAGGTCATGAGGACCACCTGAATGCACCATTTAACAATTGAGCGCCAGGCTATGGCTTGTTGGATACTTAGGAACACTGGATATTTCAGCTGTGTCCTCCAAATGTGAGGGAAAGAAGTTCTTTTGCCTTATTTCTCAAGAACGTCTGAATTGGGGCAGGTATCTTGTCATTCCAAGATTTTGGAGACATGAGAATGTGATAAAATTGCTGTTTTTCAATGTTTGCTGTCAGTTCAGGATAACCCATTGTCCTAAAAACAACACATTTGTGTTGGACTACATTGAAAATAATGGATGCAAGTGTTTTGATAAGTGTTTGCTACTAATCCTTGAGAGTCTCATTAGAAAGCGGTGGAACTGAGTAACAAATAGCAGTACTTAGTCAAAGGTGCAGTTAGCGATGCTGCATGAAGATTGTTGATATTTGAATTCAGCAGCCAAACAAATACCACCTTTTTCCGGCCATACATCTTCTTTTTAATGCCCATGTTGCAAGTTAACCACCACTGTTGATTATTGGGTACAAAAAACACTCAAGATATGTATATCATTTTTAAAAATGTCTCCAAATAGTGTTAAAAGTTAGTTTTTGGTCATTTTTGGTGTTCGCGGGTTTATGAAGTCAATTCGGCGATGACGTCACGTAGGGGAGTTAAGTCTCAGCCTGGCACTAGAACTACGGTGACTGACTGGGATGAGGAAGAGGAGGAAAGGCCAGCAGCCGAAAAATTACGAACCTGCCAGACGTGAGAGGGCAAATGAGGAATTGTCAAGATTGTGGGGAAGTCACCTTCATTTATCTCCTTCATTTAGCAACGCAGCAGTGCATACAATGACTTTACTTTTTACTGTCAGTGAATAGCACCGAGTGAACGTCAACGTTTTCTTTCGATCTAGTGACAGGGATCATGTCGTTAGTTCAGATAAGTACTGGTACACTTATCTAGATATAGTAATAAAAGGCATCCCCGAGTGTTATTTGTTTACCTCTTCCTCCGGTGAAAACATGTCGCTGTTTGGCCGGTGCTTGTGTGTGTGGCGGAGTGAGCCTCCGGTGGAGAGCGGGTGCTGAGCCCCTCCGGCGGAGTGAGCCTCCGGTCGGGAAGCGAGCCTGCCCCTCGGGAAGCCCTGCCGCCGGGAAGCGAGCCTGCCGGTCGGGAGCCGAGCCCGGGCGGGAAGCGAGCCTGATCTCGGGAAGCGAGCCTGCCCGGTCGAGCGATCAGCCTGCCGCTGATCGGGAAGATCCGGCCGGGAACAGCCCCTTTCGGGACAGGATCATGATCTGAAGATGCCTACATTTAAATTCCTACCAGCTATGTCCCTCCATCAAATAGGCTACACTTTCTATTTCTTATTTCTTACTTTCCTTCTTTATTTTTTATTTTTCTTGTTTCCGCCATACTATTCCCCCTTTTTTAAAATTTTTATTCATTTTTCAGACTACTTTCGTTTCTATTATCCAATTAGAAACTACGTTCACGTTACCCAAACGCTACACCTCAGGGGCGGCTGTGGCTCAGCGGTAGAGCGGTTGCCTGCCAATTGGAAGGTTGGTGGTTCAATCCCTTGCCCTGCAGTCACATGTCGAAGTGTCCTTGGGCGCATCTGAGTGTGAATGTGTGTGAGTGTTTATCTGATGAGCAGGTGGCACCTTGTACGGCAGCCTCGGCCACAGTGTGAGAATGGTGAATGTATGATGTAAAAAGCGCTTTGAGTAGTCGTTAAGACTAGAAAAGCGCTATATAAATACAGCACCTTCATGTATCCCCTGTTTGAAATACATTACCCTTCATCTGATTCACCAGACTACTTTCATTTCTACGGCCCAATTTAGAAACTACGTTCACCCTCCGGATCCTACACCTTCATGTATTTCTCTTTAAATACACTACCCTTCATCTGATCTATATACAGACTACTTTCATTTCTATGTCCCAATGTAGAAACTACTTTCACGATCCAGACGTTACACCTTCATGTATCTTACTTTAAATACACTACCCTTCATCTGATCTATATACAGACTACTTTCATTTCTATGTCCCAATTTAGAAACTACGTTCACGTCTTTTTGGAGGCTACACCTTCATGTATTCCCTCTTTGAAATACATTACCCTTCATCTGGTTTACTAACTACTTCTCTTCCCACTGCTAATTGTCCAATTCAGCGGTGCCCTTCATGCTCACTTTGTAGAAAAATATCCCACGCGCAAAGGATATCCTCCTGTAAACACGTCTTCATACCTATTTTTTGCAAGTGTTATGTTTTTTAAAACTTAAAATATATGTTACACATTAAAATTTAAAACTTTTTCACACATCAACATCTTATCAAATTTGTCAATTTTAGCAACTAGGATACAGGCACGTTCCACATTCAGATTTTGTACATGTCCAATGCTGCAGATTTGATATAAACAGGTTCTGCTTTACCATTTCCTTAGTGCCTGGGCTGAATGTGGAGACGCATCTTTTAATTGGCATGTGACTGAGGGTTTATGACCCTCAGGACTTGCAAAGCAAAAGAGCAGTTGGGCCATAAAGGGGGTCTGAAACCAGAGACAGGAGGTTTCTAACCATCAATTCAGCTTCTGACACATTTGTAGAGCTGGATTATAACAAAATGTACCAGAACATCTTATATTATAAAACAAAAGTATTGCTAAACAACTTAATGTAACAAACAACAAACTATATATTTATAACAACAAACTTAATGCATGACCAACATGTCTTCATTTATGTCGAAATAATGCTTTTACCTTTTGGCTTTAATGTATAATGCAAATCAGCCACAATGTTTAAGCACATATAAAATTTTAAATTCCAACAGGCACCAACAACCAGAACAAGAGGGACAGATAGGAAATGACACAAAGAGCCAGACAACACAATAAAGAGTGAGACAGATCATGAAAACAGAAAGAGACATCCTCCTATTAGAGTTTTGTTCTCAGCTGAAAGTGGGTCACAAAGGGCCAGAGGTTAAAACTGTGACAACAGCACTCTGCTTGTTTCTGTAAGACCTGTTATTCTTTTTTAGCAGAAAAAATATATCTTGTGAAATTGATATCTGAGGAGAAAGTGAGAGCCATAGAGTCAAACAGACAGACAGCATAGCGACGGAAAGCGCTGGAGAGAATAAAAACAATATAGCACGAGAGAGGAAGAGTGCAGACCTTATGTAAATGAAATAGTTAACAGTTTGCAAAATAAATTGAATGAATTATGCTTTGCCTAAACCTCTGGGCCATCTGTTACATTCCCCCATTTTTCTCTCTGGAATTATTAAGTAAGTTTATATAACTTTCCCTTTGTTCAGGTGTAGGTCAAATAAGTCTGCTGAAGCAGCTTTTGGACAACTGAAAATGTTACTTTTTGAAACTTTATATTATTGCATAAAGTAATCATAAGCAGTAAAGAAAATAGCCCTTCAGGTAGCGCACTTTAAATTAAAAGCCTATATTTTATAGAATGCTCATTACCTGCAAAATAATTAAACTGAAAGGTAGTCAGGGATCAAAACACTGCACAGCAATATCACATAGATATTGATACAGATATAGAGAAATATGATTCATAATAATTATAGCGGTTGGTATGATTAACAAGTATAGTAACATTAAAAATAGAAATAATAGTTGTAGCAGTTCAGGGCGTAGCAGGGCATAGTAGGGCATAGCAGAACATAGCAGGTCCACGGTGGCGGCTGCAACCATTTAAGTGGCACCCCAATCCAAGGAAAACTGCGAGGCAAGAAAACATAAGGACTACAGAGAATAAGCTCCCGTAGCTAAGATAGTAACAAGCATTATTGGGACATGAATAAAAAAAAAAACAGATGGATCGAGAGGGGAGCTCAGTGTCTCAAAGAAAGTCCCCCGAGCATAGCTAAGAGCTGGTCCAAGCCGATCCTAAGCCAGCCCTACAAGGGTTGGTAGATGAATCCGAAGACTGTGTTGAGAAGATGTGGGCCGTGTCTGTAGGTATACACCCTCCCCCGTCGGTCTAGGCAAACGCTGCACCTCCTCGCTCCCTAACTATAAGCTCTGTCAGACATATAATGTATGTAAAAGAGCAACTATCCATCTGGTTACGAGTTAACTATGACGTTAATGGGATTAATGACGATTAAATAATTTAATTGTTTGACAGCACTAGTAAAAAAGACGTAAACATGCCCCAGAAATGCATGCCGCAAAGTATATTAAAAAGAAGAAAAAAACTGAAATAATGCAATATTCAGTGTGAGTGAAGCAAAATTCAGACTACACATGAAGTACAATATTTATAGTAGGGCTTCTGAAATATCATAAGCCAGATATCCATCCAAATGTAGCATATATTTTAACAACCTTCCCAGTTAATTATTAGAATGAAAGTGCATTCACATTTTATTTTAATGCAGTGTTCCATCTACTACTGTAAGGTCAATATTTGGAGTTCAGTGCATAAAAAACAGTTGGTGGCACTAATTCTCAAACTGTTATTGATATATCAACCTTCACAGAACACCTCAGCCAGGCATAAACCTTTCATTTTTATTCAGATTTCTGTGTTTTCACTCAGGTTTTTTTATATACAGTGAGGAAAATAAGTATTTGAACACCCTGCTATTTTGCAAGTTCTCCCACTTAGAAATCATGGAGTGGTCTGAAATTGTCATCGTAGGTGCATGTCCACTTTGAGACATAATAAAAAATAAAATATCCAAAAATCACAATGTATGATTTTTTAAAACTATTTATGTGTATGATACAGCTGCAAATAAGTATTTGGACACCTGAGAAAATAATTGTTAATATTTGGTACAGTAGCCTTTGTTTACAATTACAGAGGTCAAACGTTTCCTATAGGTTTTCCCCAGGTTTGCACACATTTTGGCCCACTCCTCCACACAGATCCTCTCTAGATCAGTCAGGTTGCTGGGCTGTCACTGAGAAAACAGAGTTTGAGCTCCCTCTATTGGGTTTAGGTCTGGAGACTGGCTAGGCCACGCCAGAACCTTGATATGCTTCTTACAGAGCCACTCCTTGGTTCTCCTGGCTGTGTGCTTCGGGTCATTGTCATGTTGCCTCACCCAGCCTTCGACCCATCTTCAATGCTCTAACTGAGGGAAGGAGGTTGTTCCCCAAAATCTTGCAATACATGGCCCCGGTCATCCTCTCATTAATACAGTGCAGTTGCCCTGTCCCATGTGCAGAAAAACACCCCCAAAGCATGATGCTACCACCCCCATGTTTCACAGTAGGGATGGTGGTCTTGGGATGGTACTCATCATTCTTCTTCCTCCAAACACGGTTAGTGGAATTATGACCAAAAAGTTCTATTTTGGTCTCATCTGACCACATGACTTTCTCCCATGACTCCTCTGGATCATCCAAATGGCCATTGGCAAACTTAAGACGGGCCTTGACATGTTCTGGTTTAAGCAGGGCAACCTTCCGTGCCATGCATGATTTCAAACCATGACGTCTTAGTATATTACCAACAGTAACGTTGGAAACAGTGGTCCCAGCTCTTTTCAGATCATTGACCAGCTCCTCCCGTGTAGTTCTGGGCTGATTTCTCACCTTTCTTAGGATCATTGAGACCCCACAAGGTGAAATCTTGCATGGAGCCCCAGTCCGAGGGAGATTGACAGTCATGTTTAGCTTCTTCCATTTTCTAATGATTGCTCCAACAGTGGACCTTTTTTCACCAAGCTGCTTGGCAATATCCCCATAGCCCTTTCCAGCCTTGTGGAGGTGTACAACTTTGTCTCTAGTGTCTTTGAACAGCTCTTTGGTCTTGGCCATGTTAGTAGTAGATTCTTACTGATTGTATGGGATGGACAGGTGTTTTTAATGCAGCTAACGACCTCAAACAGGTGCTTCTAATTCAGGATAATAATTGGAGTGGAGGTGGACATTTTGAAGGCAGACTAAGGGTCAGAATTGTAGCTGATAGACAGGTGTTCAAATACTTATTTGCAGCTGTATCATACCAATAAATAGTTAAAAAAATCATACATTGTGATTTCTGGTTGTTTTTTTTTTAGATTATGTCTCTCACAGTGGACATGCACCTACGATGACGATTTCAGACCCCTCTGTGATTTCTAAGTGGGAAAACTAGCAAAATAGCAGGGTGTTCAAATACTTATTTTCCTCACTGTATCTATACAACACAAAGTACAGCGGAGGCTAATGGGAAAGTCATTAGTTTTGAGTATTAAATATTGGACTTTTTATTGTCTGCAAAGCACACATTATCAGTCAGTTCTGTTGAAAAATGCAGTTGCAATTTACAGTTGCTTCCTGCTTACAGATTACAACTGTGGAGGTATCAGGTCCAAATTTCCATTTAGACAGTACTTTAGTTTATGACCAAATACCTGCAAAACTAACGACATCAGTTGTATTGTGTGCATAGAAGTACATTTTACTGTTAAACATGCTAACATCAGTGTTAGGCAAGTTACTTGTAAAATGAATACATTATATTACTAGTTACTGTCATTTTAGAGGAATTAGTTACAGTATATTATAATAGTACTGTCTCTGAATTGTAATGCTTTACAATACTTTTGTCTTACTTTTGAGTTACTTTTACCAAAATAACCGAGGAAGTTGGCTATGGCTTGGCAGTTAGATTGTGAATTTTACTACTGGATCAAATTATAAAACAAATGTAAAATTCTAAATTATAGTGAAGCAGAAGTAACTTTCCACTGCTAATAAATTGTAATGCAAATATTTACATGTAGCAAGCCTAAAGCATTCATTCCTAACATGTTTATATCTGTCAGTTGTTCGAACACACCGCTGTCGTACCGTCCCCTGTTGGTACACAGCTGTTGTCCATACCGTCTCTGGTTCTGGCTCTGACCACACAAACAGCAATGACGGGAAAGCACCTTGCTTCAACGCAGGGTAATAACTCCTGAAAATAATGGGAGACTGTCCATCTTGAAAATGTAGAATCAGGCTTTGCAGTCATCTCAACCATCAAACTCCAGCAACAGGAACTAACATGACTCTTTTTTACGTGAAGATTTTATGGTATTGGTGAATTCAAAAAAAATACACAACAACCACTTAATTTTGAGTTAAAATGTGTAACTAAGTACTGTTTAACCCTATGTGTTAAATACTAGAAAGGTTCAAATTCCATTGATGGATCAAGGGAAATTTTTGAACTCACTCTACTTAATTTTTCTTTAGAGTGACTCAAGAACACCAACTATGAGACTACTGTTATGCTAAAAGCTTTGGGCTGTGGGCCCGGCATGCTCCTATTGGTCCATTTTGCTATCAGTTGCTACAATGGGATTATATCCTGGTTGGTTTTCATTGCTGATATTTCAGATTGCATTTTAAATTGATTTGGCTTTGTCTCAATGTCAGGAAACCTGACAGGTAGCAACATCAGTTCTCAACAGAAGGAAAAATGTAAATATTATACCTGCAGGATACAGACAATATGAAGTACAGCAGAAGGATGGTGAAATGTTAAAAATATGCATCTGGAATGTAAATGATTGTGTGCAGTCTTTCCTGCTTGTTAGCCTTTGACAAATGTGAGTGGTGAGTGGATGACATTCACAGCCTCAGGTAATCAATGACTGGCTCCCTCATTACCATTGCAATGGGTTATAGCTCACACACAAATTCTTGAATATAAACCCACAAACGAGTGAAAACACGCATGTGTGCTCACACACATACACACAAACACACGCGCACACACACGCACACCCTGTAGCTGGGTGGCCACTGTAATTATACAAAGTGTAAGCATTCATGGTGGCCAAGCCAAAGCTAAACCTTCCTCCAATTAATTAAAAACAATTTTAATTAAAGTGATAAACATTTAAATTGCTTCTGGGAGATTTGTATTGTATTTTAATATGCCCTCTGTCGTCTCCCTCTCCCATCTCTCTTTCCTCTCCACTTACTCGTTTTCTCTTCAAATCTCTTTCATCTGTCTCTTTGCTTGTGCCTATCTTCCCATCTTCAGTCTTCCAAAGTCAAAGTAACACTTAAATAATGTTTGAAGCATACCCTATAAGAAAAGAGAACTTTTTAAGTGATGCACATACAAATACTTAATGATTAGCGTGCATGGCTGTTGAAGCTGAAATCTATAATGTTTTTTTAATAATATATCATTAATATACCCCTCAGTGTCATGGTGCAGAGTAAAACACGACAACTGTATAATGGTGGGACCCGCTTCGAATTCTACTATTCAGAAAAGTTGATCAGGTCATCAAGACAGTTTTTCTGGGTGACAATGCCCAAAACATAAATACTAGTTAGCTACAGCTAGTGGGTGTGTGTTCATGAATGACTACAACTACAACCCCCCGTCCCCCCTGCGGCCTGCTCCAGTTGAAAGATGTTTGCAAGCCGTGAGTTTGAAAATTTCACTGTTGTGTTCTTACTGGTGTAGCTTACCATTTGCTTCACCATTAGTTCTCTCTCAATATCAGGTTCTCATCAACAAACTGCAGGCAGAGGCTCTTCAGGTCACTTTTTAGTCCATGACACAAGCTGGCTTGCCAGTTTGTTGAATCCTCTGATGACCTGCTTGTCCACATCAATGTTAAGACGTGCTGATGCCTCTTCACAAAGCTATAACCAAACATGCAAGTTAAGTCAGTTAACTCAGTTAATGCTTTTAGCATTCAGCATTAAATATTGAATAATGATAATTTATGCTATTGAATTATTGGTGATAATAATACATAATTAATATAATGCAATCTCAACAATTCTGTCACAATCAGGAATATGATCGGGACAAAACAAACAAATAACAAGTCACTTCTGCCCAACTTCAAGTGAGGGAAGATGTGCTTGAATTAGTCATGCAAAGTGCATAATTAAATATTTATTAAATTGATGCACATCAACATATCTGTGTGTTGCTAAAATACATTTCAATTACCATGTGTTATATTGGCTGAAATACTCATCATGAAGGGAACAGAGAAGTCGGGGTAATTCTTTTAAGACCTCATCAGTAGTGTGTTATTGAATATACACTACCCTAAAAGATTAGGAACACCTGTTCAATTTCTCATCAACGCAAATATCTAATCAACCAATCACATGGCAGTTGCTTCAATGCATTTAGGGGTGTGGTCCTGGTTAAGACAATCTCCTGAACTCCAAACTGAATGTCAGAATGGGAAAGAAAGGTGATTTAAGCAAATTTGAGCGTGGCATGGGTGTTGGTGCCAGATTGGCCGGTCTGAGTATTTCACAATCTGATCAGTTACTGGGTTTTCACGCACATCCATTTCTAGGGTTTACAAAGAATGGTGTGAAAAGGGAAAAACATCCAGTATGCAGCAGTCCTATGGGCAAAAATGCCTTGTTGATGCTAGAGGTCAGAGGAGAATGGGCCGACTGTTTCAGGCTGATAGAAGAGCAACTTTGACTGAAATAACCACTCGTTACAACCGAGGTATGCAGCAAAGCATTTGGGAAGCCACAACACGCACAAACTTGAGGCGGATGGGCTACAACAGCAGAAGACACCTACCACTCATCTCCACTACAAATAGGAAAAAGAGGCTACAATTTGCAAGAGCTCACAAAAATTGGACAGTTGAAGACTGGAAAAATGTTGCCTGGTCTGATGAGTCTCAATTTCTGTTGAGACATTCAGATGGTAGAGTCAGAATTTGGCGTAAACAGAATGAGAACATGGGTCCATCACGCCTTGTTACCACTGTGCAGGCTGCTGGTGGTGGTGTAATGGTGTGGGGGATGTTTTTTTTGGCACACTTTAGGCCAATTGGGCATTGTTTAAATGCCACAGCCTACCTGAGCATTGTTTCTGACCATGTCCATTCCTTTATGGCCACCATGTACCCATCCTTTGATGGCTACTTCCAGCCGGATAATGCACCATGTCACAAAGCTTGAATCATTTCAAATTGGTTTCTTGAACATGACAATGAGTTCACTGTACTAAAATGGCCCCCACAGTCACCAGATCTCAACCCAATAGAGCAGTCTTTGGGATGTGGTGGAACGGCAGATTTCTGCCCTGGATGTGCATCCCACAAATCTCCATCAACTGCAAGATGCTATCCTATCAATATTTGCCAACATTTCTAAATAATGCTTTCAGTTCCTTGTTGAATTAATGCCATGTAGAATTAAGGCAGTTCTGAAAGTGAAAGGGGGTCAAACACAGTATTAGTATGGTGTTCCTAATAATCCTATAGGTGAGTGTAGTGTCTCCTGGACTTTCTGGAGGCATTAGCAAATGGGCCTCGTTTTGGCACTTCTGCTTCATTTCTGCCATATGATGGCTAGTACTCTTTTGTTGTCAGTGGTAGTTCTTATCACGCTGATGCATCTTCAAGTGTTCTTTTGATGTTTCTGTTTTGTTTCTTAAAGATTTGTTATTATTTTCCATTGCAAAAACTGTAACCGTTGTAGCGGGCTTACGTTCTATTTCTATGTCAATGCACAATTTCGACAAACAGTGCTTTCAACCAATCAAGTAGGGGTGGCTGGAATGTACCTGTTAGTCGAAGTGGCAAACCCACATTTTGGAGTAAATCAAGATAATCGTGTGACAATTTCCGTCTTTAGACCATGGACAGAGGCTGATTGCACAGAAGCATGCAAAGGTCTGACAGATTATAAAGTAAACCCAGACACATTCTGCCAGGAAAAATTGGCATTGAATTGGAATTGAAATTTACCAAACGTTTAAAGACTGTTTGGACATGAATGGGGCCGAGTTCAGGGCAATTTCACAGGGAGAAACGCAAATGGGGAACCGCTACCTCCCGGTGATTGCCGGGAGGTAGCGTTGCAAACTGATGAGTGTACGAACAAGTGCGAATTACTTTTGCCGTCAGACCAGACTTTGTAAAAATAGGGCAGTGTAGGCAGATGGAAGGTGAAGAAGTACATGCATACAGAACGCGTCTAGAAGCATGTTTTAAAGCCAATAGTGGCATAGTGGAAGACAACAACCAACAGTCACCATACCAGCAGCAGTTAAAAATAGCGGTAATGAACGGGTTCCTCCCACACATTTCAGATTCTGTCAGGAAACACAATGTGAATCACAGAACAGATGATGTCACAGCATGCATAAACTGGGCTGTTCATGCCGAGGATGTGATATCCAAGAAAAAGAAAAAGGCAGCTGTATTCATGATTGAGGAATCTGGTAAAGGGGAAGTGTTTTACATAGGAGGAGCAAAAGGCAGGGGGAGAGGTCGCGGACACAATAAGAGAGACAGAAAAGACAGAGTGTTATCGCTGCGGTAAAAGAAGCCATATAGCGCGAGACTGCAAGGAAGATAGACCAGGGAGGGAACACGTAGAAAGACCACCCCCACACAACCCAAATCACAGAGATGAGTACCCTCCACATGAACAAAATTACAGGGGGAATTACCACCCCCACCACAAGAGTGAATGAGACATGGAACAAGCAGCAACTGAATCAGAACCACTTGATTTTGCTCAGCTGCTGCTGAGCTGGTCCACATCCAGCATTAAACCCCTTCGCACATTGACTATACAGGGAAGCAGATTAGAGTTTCTGTGTGATAGCGGGGCAAATACCACTGGAATCCTGGAATGTGGCCAGGAACAGGAACTATTTGTTAAATCAGCAAACGGACACATTAATATGAGAAAGATATCAAAACCACTTGCAGATAAAACAGCTAAAACAGCAGCTACGGGACAGTTTGGCCAACACATATTAGCCATAATGACACAACAAACAATACCATTCGAAGTATTAAAAGATATGCAAAACAACGCACCAGACGCAGAACAAAAGAAATGGATTACAAACGGAGCAACTAAAACAGACGATGGACTGCATAGAAAAGAAGGGAAACCTATACTCCCACAAAGTCTACATAAAATAGCCATGTCTCAATAGGAGGGATGGTAGACATAGTAAACAAACACTTTCACACACATATAACTTTACAAATTTTTCAAAAATATTTTGAAGAAGTTGTATTATCTGTTGCAAACAATGCACAAGGTAATGTAAGACCCAAGAGAGGGCAGTTCCCATTACCTAAGTATCCATTTCAATACCTTCACATGGATTTCATTGAATTAACATCATGCCAATCCTATAAATATTGTCTAGTATTGATTGATCCATTCTCTAAATGGGTTGAAGTTATACCAGTGAAAACGGCAGATGCTATAACAGTAGCAAAAGCATTATGTAAAAACATAATACCACAACATGGGATACCTGAGAAAATTTATAGCGATAATGGTACACACTTTGTAAATGAAGTCATAACTAAAATGTCACAGCAATTGGGAATCCAATTAAAAACCCATTGCTCTTATCACCCCCAGAGTGCCGGCCTCGTTGAAAGGACCAATGGCACTGTGAAATTGAGACTTAGAAAAACTATGGAAGAAACAAAAAAACGTGGGTTGAATGTTTACCTGAAAATTATGATGAAGTTTACACAACGTTCTGAATGATGTCTGGACTAAAAATACAACAGTAAGAAGTCTAAGACTGATGTACTGAACTCTTGTGTAGTGGTTAACGAATGAAAAACAGGAGGGAAATGTTAGAGATTTTATTTTGCTACTTATGCTCAAAGTGTTTATACTGCTTTATGTTACAGACCTAATTGTGTTTGCCTTTCCTTGTACATGTGTCAGCTCACACAGAAACTTTGGATGTAGCTGGCTTAACAGCAGGCTTCCTTATTTGCTTCCTTATTGTGTGAGTGTCTATGCCCTCTTGATTGAATTGATTTAATTTATTACCTCTATTGTATCTGTGTATGTCCTTTTGAACTCAAATGTCATCCAATTCTCTTGTGTAGTATGCGGTTATAGGTCGCACACGTTTCTGCATACATCGTGTAAAACTTACTTCACTCATACTATAAAAAGGTTGCACTGAAGGAGAATGTCAGAGTTGGTCTGGAGATTGTCAGGGATGACACTCAACAGCTCTCCTTCCAGCAAGTAAAACTTGTTGTGTCTCCTGTCTTCTGTTGATTACTGGAAAGAGTCTTGGTTACGAACCTGTGGGTAAACTGTCAAAGTACCCAACAGTCAGACAGGCCGGGATATGTGCTACTTGAGTTTCAGACTCCGGAAAAGAGAAAATTAATTGGGTGTCATCTGCGTAGCTGTGATAAGAAAAGCTGTGCGAGTAAATGACAGACCGAGAGAGTTGATGTACCGAGAGAAGAGAAGGGGAGCCTAGACTGATCGCTGAGGTACCCCAGTTTTGAGTGGGCAAGGTTCTGAGGTACATCCTCTCCAAGTCACGCGGTAGGTTAGATTTGTCAGGTAAGATGTGAGCAAAGACAGCGCAGAGCCTGAGAAACCAAGATCCTGGAGTGTCGAAATGAGGATCTGGTGGTTCACTGTGTCAAAGGCAGCAGAAAGGTCCAGAAGGATTGAGTGGCCAGTCTTGAAGCCAGACTGGTGGGGATCAAGAAGGTTGTTCTGGTAGAGAAAAGTAGAGAGTTGATTGTACATGGCACACTCAAGTGTTTTGGATATAAATGGAAGAAGGTAGACGGGTCTGTAGTTATTTACCTCAGACGAGTCGAGTGTTGGTTTTTTAAGTGGAGTCACTCTTGACTCTTTGAGGGCGTCAGCACAACAGCCAGTTGACAAGGAGATGTTGATTAGATGGGTGAGGAAAGGAAGAAAGTCAGGAGCAATAGACTGGTGAGAAGGGACAGGATCAAGGGGGCAGGTGGTTGAGCAGGCGGAGGAAATCAAAATCAGAATTGGATTCGGAGAGCTCAGTAGGACAGTTTACCTCTTCATCATGCCAGATATCCAGCTGACCTGCACTGATGGATACCTGAAGCTTCAGGAAGGCTGCCAGCAGACCACAAGGCCTCACCCCTATCACCTTACCTAACTGCACAATATGATAGGAACCATCTGTCCATCATACAATGCTAACCAACCCAGTCTCACAGCAGTTTGTAAAATTGATGTCATGTCATGATCATGTCTACTCCAACATTAAGCACGCATACAGAGCCATACCCCTCCCCCATCTTGGCCAGTCAGACCATCTCTCTCTCCTGCTCCCCCCAGCCTACACACCCCCAGACGCATCGCCAGGCCCACCATGAAGACTGTTACAACCTGGCCTGAAAATGCACTTTCCAAGCTACAGGACTGCTTCAGCCAGACAGTTTGGGACTTATTTGTACACCAGGAGATGGAAACATTCACAGGAACAGTACTGGACTACATCAAGTTCTGCATTGGGAATGTGACTGTGGACAAAATCATTCGGGTCTTGCCTAACCAGAAACCCTGGATGACCAGCCATGTCCGTACACTCCTTAAGGCCTGCGACACTGCCTTCAGGTCAGCCGGACCGAGCAGCTCTGTACAGAGGACTGCTCGGTCCGTCTGACCTGAAACATGGAATTAAAAGAGCCAAAGCGGACCACAAGAAGAGCATAGAGTCCCACCTGTCCAGCAACAACACACGCGATGTGTTGCAGGGCATACATGACATCACAAACTACAGAGGCTGTGATGCGACATCAGGGGACTTGAGTGCGAAGCTGGCAGAGGAGCTGAATTGCTTCTTTGCTCGCTTTGAGTCATCACCATCCGCTCCAGCCCTACCGAACCCCCTGGTTCCTGCACCACCTCACTCGCTGTAAAGGAGCACAACGTTGGACAAGTACTCCTGGCAGTGAACCCAAGGAAGGCTGTTGGCCCAGATGGAGTTCTGGGCAAGGTGCTCAGGGCGTGCGCTAACCAGCTCGCCCTCATCTTTGCTAGGATCTTCAACCTCTCCCTGGCCCAGGCAGTCATCCCCCCTGCCTAAAATCAGCCACAATCATCCCAGTGCCAGAGAAGTCTCCCATCACCAGCCTAAATGATTACCGTCCTGTGGCCCTCACCCCGGTAATCATGAAGTGCTTCGAGAGACTTGTTCTCCAACATATCAAGGACTTCCCCCAGATCTGGACCCCTATCAGTTTGTATACCGCACAAACAGATCCACAGAGGATACCATTGCCTTAGCTCTCCACTCTGCGCTGAGTCACTTGGAGCAGCAGCAGAGCTACGTCTGGATGCTCTTTGTGTATTACAGCTACGCTTTTAACACAATCATCCCGGACATTCTCATCTCCAAACTGGTCACTCTCGGCCTCCCCCTCTCACTTGTACCTGGATAAAGGACTTCCTCACAAATTGTCTCCAGACGGTGAGACTGTGCCCCCACCTCTCCTCCACTCGCATGTTGAGTACCAGCTCCCCACAGGGCTGAGGGCTGAGCCCCCTCCTGTACTGTCTCTACGCCCACGACTGCAGTACGGCCCACAACAACCACCTCATCGTCATGTTTGCTGACGACACCACAGTGGTCGGACTCATCTCAAAGGGAGACAAGGCAGCCTACAGAGAGGAGGTCCTGAACTTGGCAGCTTGGTGTTCAGAGAACAACTTGGCTCTGAACACCAAGAAAACCAAGGAGATCATCGTCGACTTCAGGAAGAACAGCACCGACCTAGCCCCCCTACACATCAACGGCGAGTGTGTGGAGGGGGGCCATACCTTCCGGTTTCTCGCCGTCCTCATCTCCGCTGACATCTCCTGGTCAGCCAACATCACAACGGTCATCAAGAAGGCCCAGCAGCAACTACATTTCCTGAGGGTCCTGAGGAAGTACGACCTGAACTCCAACCTGCTGCTGACCTACCGCTTGTCCATTGAGAGCCTGCTGACCTACTGTTTCACAGTATGGTATGACAGCTGCACCGTGGCAGACAGGGAGAGGCTGCAGAGGGTTGTAAGGTCAGCACAAAAGATCATTGGCTGCCTTCTCCCCTTCCTGATGGACATCTACACCTCCCACAGTCTCAGCAGAGCAGAGAACATTATCAATGACAGCTCCCACCCCGGGTCTGATCTGTTTGACCTGTTGCCCTCAGGATGGCGCTACAGGTGCATCAGAGCACAGACTAACAGACTCAAGAACAGTTTCTTCCCAAAGGCCATAGCCACCCTTACCTTACATATGCACTGACTCCACTCCACAGCCTGCCCCCGGCCCCTGGACTTTCTTCTTCCCTCCAACTGTGCAATACTGTTATACTGTTATATAATACCTCAAAGGACACTGTAATCTGTGCAATTTCATACAGTGCAATATTTAATATATTAACCTTTTTATTTAATTACTGTGCAATATTTATTAATTTGTTAACACTTATCTACTTTCACACAATGTGTATCCAAAGCTATTTTATATACAGTGGGTACGGAAAGTATTCAGACCCCTTTAAATTTTTCACTCTTTGTTTCATTGCAGCCTTTTTCCAAAAAATCAAAAAGTTCATTTTATTTCTCAGTAATGTACACTCAGCAACCCATCTTGTTAAAAAAACAGAAATTTAGACATTTTTGCATATTTATTAAAAAACAAAACTGAAATATCACATGGTCATGGTATAAGTATTCAGACCCTTTGTTCAGTATTTAGTAGAAGCACCCTTTTGATCTAATACAGCCATGAGTCGTTTTGGGAAAGATGCAACAAGTTTCTCACATCTGGATTTGGGTATCCTCTGCCATTCCTCCTTGCAGATCCTCTCCAGTTCTGTCAGGTTGGATGGTAAATGTTGGTGGACAGTCATTTTCAGGTCTCTCCAGAGATGCTCAATTGGGTTTAAGTCAGGGCTCTGGCTGGGCCATTCAAGAACAGCCACAGAGTTGTTGTGAAGCCACTCCTTCGTTATTTTAGCGGTGTGCTTAGGGTCATTGTCTTGTTGGAAGGTAAATTTTTCCGGCCCAGTCTGAGGTCCAGAGCACTCTGGAAAAGGTTTTCGTCCAGGATATCCCTGTACTTGGCCGCATTCATCTTTCCCTCAAAATTGCAACCAGTCGCTACCCTGTCCCTGCAGCTGAAAAACAGTACCCCCACAGCATGATGCTGCCACCACCATGCTTCACTGTTGATTGCCCTTCATGTTGAGACAGAAAAGACTGTATTGACAGGTGATGAGCAGTGCCTGGTTTTCTCCACACATACCGCTTAGAATTAAGGCCAAAAAGTTCTATCTTGGTCTCATCAGACCAGAGGATTTTATTTATCACCATCTTGGAGTCCTTCAGGTGTTTTTTTAGCAAACTCCATGCGGGCTTTCATGTGTCTTGCACTGAGGAGAGGCTTCCTTCGGGCCACTCTGCCATAAAGCCCCGACTGGTGGATTGCTGCAGTGATGGTTGACTTACTACAACTTTCTCCCATCTCCGACTGCATCCTGAGCTTAGCCACAGTGACCATTGGGTTCTTTGCCTCTCTCACCAAGGCTCTTACATCCCCCGATAGCTCAGTTTGGCCGGACGGCCAGCTCTAGGAAGGGTTCTGGTCGTCCCAAACGTCTTCCATTTGAGGATTATGGAGGCCACTGTGCTCTTAGGAACCTTAAGTGCAGCAGAAATTTTTTTTGTAACCTTGACCAGATCTGTGCCTTGCACAATTCTGTCTCTGAGCTCTTCAGGCAGTTCCTTTGACCTCATGATTGTCATTTGCTCTGACATGCACTGTGAGCTGTAAGGTCTTATATAGACAGGTGTGTGGCTTTCCTAATCAAGTCCAATCAGTATAATCAAACACAGCTGGACTCCAATGAAGGTGTAGAACCATCTCAAGGATGATCAGAAGAAATAGACAGCACCTGAGTTACATATGAGGGTCATTTGCAAAGGGTCTGAATACATATGACCATGTGATATTTCAGTTTGTTTTTTAATAAATATGCAAAAATTTCTAAATTTCTGTTTTTTTCTGTCAAGATGGGTTGCTGAGTGTACATTACTGAGAAATAAAATGAACATTTTTGATTTTTGGAAAAAAGGCTGCAATGAAACAAAGAGTGAAAAATTTAAAGGGGTCTGAATACTTTCCGTACCCACTGTATGTATACAGTTTCTCTGCACTACCTACACTTTGTTTTTGACTTTATTTTTTGATATTTTATATTGTTATCTTATATTCTTATATTTGAGTCAACACTAAAGGGATTGCTTCAATCTCACTGCACATGTACTGTGTACTTGTGTATAATGACAATAAAGGCATTCTATTCTAAATAGTTACAATTTAATCTCTTGATTCATGTACACAGATAGGATTTTCCTACTAACAGGGCATATGTCTCCAACATTTTTCAGTCACACTATTATTAAGGTACAGGGTATTAAAATTGGGAATTTGTAACTAAAAGGGGGGAAATGTGTTGGTGCTTGCCATCAGCTGTTGGAGCTCTTCTGCTGTTTCTTTGTCTTATTTTTTCTGCTTTGAATGCTTTTTTTCACATGAACAGTTTAAAATGGCAAACACCATTCTAAGATGGGGATTTCCTTTGACGTGTGATTGACTGTCATTAGTCTAATCAATGTTGACAGACTGCATGTTGAACACTGCAAAGGCAGGAAGAGAAATGTTCATTTGACAGATTTTTGGCCATAATTCCAAGGACCTTATACCAAGTGACAAAGAAAAATATTTGTGTGTAGCTGCTGATATGCATTTTCAATTCTGGTAACAGGTTCATCTTAAATGACAATTAAGACACAAAATGACCCGAGTCAAACAAACGCCATGCTTGAGCTATGTTACTGGTTACAAGGCGTTCGTTTGACTGGCCATTTTACTAAGATGGTGCCTGCCTGTATACGGAACGGTAACTCTTTTTTACTTTTGCATGCCCCCACGACTAGCGTTATAAACTTATAAGGGGTTTGCGCTAAAACTGGTCACATTCAATTAGCATGAAAACAAATCCCAGAGAACAGTCATTCAGTTATTATCATTTGTATTAAAGTTGCAGGAATCCTGGGAAGTGGAAATGTTAGTGTCTGGACGTACTGTAGACAGATGTCATATCTTTACTACATTTTAATTCATGTAATTTATTGCAAGAATTGCTAGCCTTGGGTGTCCAATCTGTATGCAAGTGTAGCATACAAGTGGGGTATATGTTGCAATACAGCAGATAGAAATAACTGCTGTATGATTAGTGATTGGGCTACAGAAGACAAAAGTTCGTCTCATGGAGGTGTTGAACAGATAAATAACAGAGGCCAATACTTCAATTTGGTGTTGGTACCATGTATTAAGTGAAAACAAAGACAAAATTATAACAATACCCAAAATTACCCAATATTTACAATCTGCAGACAATTTTTAAAAGTTCATCCAGAAAAACATTTAAGCAACTGGAGAGTACTCAATTTACAGTCAATTCACCACACACACTATAAGACTAAGGTCGTTGTACATGAGCCATGAACACCACATCCAAGGATGCAACCAGTCCATAAGCCACAGCTCTTCCTGAATGGCTGTGTAAGTGTATGTGTGTGAATGAGAGTGGATGGGGTGAGCAAAGCTACAACAGCCTCCTACCAAACCATACAGGGGGCGAAGATGTTGTTGGGGCAGGTTCTGTTCCAAGTTGTTCTGTTCCTAGTTCGCCATCAATTAGCCCGCAACTGCCGCACCTGGCCTGTATTCAATCAACAGGACCCATGGTTTAGTCACTACTCATAAACTTATCCACTAGCTAGTTTAGGTTCTATATTTTATATTCTTATGTATACACAATAATCAAATAAATACTACACAAATACTTTCCAAAAAATGTTAATGTGACAGATGAAAACTATACAACATATTTGAATGCATGTAAATAAACACCCATAATTGTTAAGAGTATTCAACAACATTTCATTCCATACAATTGATTGTCAGTCAGTAGTAATTAAATAATTCAAATTCTTAACCAAAGCCATAGCATCACAACAAAGTGCTAGGTTTGAAATGGCTAAATGCAGTTAGCATTAAGCTAGCAGAGAACTCCATTAACATACCCCAAAGATGCTAATAGCAATATGCTAGTGGACATACAAACAAAGAGACTCACCAATTCCCGCAGATATTCGACACACCACAACCCCCAGTCGACTAAAGGCAAAATTACACGCTAAGGTCACACAAGCATTTAATATTGAAAAAATAAGCGAGAATGTGGTGTTGTTTGTATTAAGACATACCTAGTGCAGCTGCTCCAGTGGCTTCCCCCTCACACTACTGATTGGGGGAAAATTCACTGCAGCTTTTAACCCATGCTCTAGTGCTTGATTGGTTAACTGAGCCTACCATGTGACTCATGGTTTTAGGTGTGTTATGGTAAGTGAGACCTGGGTTACACAAGTATGTGTGTGTATGTGTCAGCTGTAATGTAAAACCCGTGTTGCAGGAGTGCTTTTCTTCTCTCCATCGTCACCAACGCAGCTTGAAGCTAAGGTGATTTATATTTGTGTCTCCATCTCTCTTGTGCGCAGTGCGTATTTCAGTAATAACAACTGGCCATCTGATTGCGCACATCCACACTATGCTCATATATATATATATATATATATATATGTGTATATATATATATATACACACACACATTAATATAGTATGCAGTGTTACTGTTTTGTTCAAATGACTCACAAATATCCAATCCAATCCCCTTTATTTATATAGCACGATTTTAACAAACACAAGGTTTCCAAAGTGCTGCACAAAAAGATAATACAGAATAAATAAATAGATAACACAATAAAAGCACAATAGAAAAAAAACAATACATACTGTATACACTCATCTATAGGATTATTAGGAACACCATACTAATACTGTGTTTGACCCCCTTTCGCCTTCAGAACTGCCTTAATTCTACGTGGCATTGATTCAACAAGGTGCTGAAAGCATTCTTTAGAAATGTTGGCCCATATTTATAGGATAGCATCTTGCAGTTGATGGAGATTTGTGGGATGCACATCCAGGGCACGAAGCTCCCGTTCCACCACATCCCAAAGATGCTCTATTAGGTTGAGATCTGGTGACTGTGGGGGCCATTTTAGTACAGTGTCATGTTCAAGAAACCAATTTGAAATGATTTGAGCTTTGTGACATGGTGCATTATCCTGCTGGAAGTAGCCATCAGAGGATGGGTACATGGTGGCCATAAAGGGATGGACATGATCAGAAACAATGCTCAGGTAGGCCGTGGCATTTAAACGATGCCCAATTGGCACTAAGGGGCCTAAAGTGTGCCAAGAAAACATCCCCCACACCATTACACCACCACCACCAGCCTGCACAGTGGTAACAAGGCATGATGGATCCATGTTCTCATTCTGTTTACGCCAAATTCTGACTCTACCATCTGAATGAATGTGGGGTCTTTTGCTGTTGTAGCCCATCAAGTTTCAATTCAATTCAATTCAATTTTATTTATAGTATCAATTCATAACAAGCATTATCTCGAGACACTTTACAGATAGAGCAGGTCTAGACCACAGTCTAGAATTTACAAGGACCCAACAGTTCTAGTATTTTCCTACAGAGCAAGCAACAGTGCGACAGTGGCGAGGAAAAACTTCCTTTTAGGCAGAAACCTCGGTCAGACCCAGGCTCTTGGTAGGCGGTGTCTGACGACCGGTTGGGGTTACAATGAAGAGTGGCAATAACAGTCACAAAAAATAGTAGTATGTAGTAGTTCTTTGTAGTAGTTCATGGCATAGCAGGGCACTGTGTGGCGTTACAAGGCACAGCGGGACGTAGCAGGGCACAGCAGGGCATAGCAGGATGTTGCAGGGCATTGCAGGACGTGTAGCGGGACCATGGCGACAGCTGCAACCATGATTTTGGGGCCTCCCTGATCCAAGGAAACACGCTGGGGGAAAAAGAACATAAGGACTCTGGGGAATGACTCCCCGGAGCTAGGTTAGTAACAAGCATTTCTAGGACATGGATGCACATAAATGGAAAGATAGAAAGATAGTGGAGAGAAGAACTCAGTGTGTCAAAGGAAGTCCCCCAGCAGTCTAAAACGACTATAGCAGTAGTCTATAGCAGCATGACTAAGAGAGACAGTTTAAAGAGAGGAGCCTGGCCAGGCCAAAACTCTCCCCAACCAGATCCCATCCCTCTGTCTAGAGGAGATCCCTCAGAGGGGGAGGTGGATGGGAAGGGAGAGAGAGAGATCCATCCCTCTGTCTGGAGGAGGTGGATGAGAGAGAGAAAGAGATCCATCCCTCTGTCCAGAGGAGGTGGATGGGAGAGAGAGAGAGAGAGAGAGACATCATCCCCCTGTCTACATCCATCCCTGTGTCTAGAGGAGGTGGATGAGAGAGAGATCCATCCCCCTGTCCAGAGGAGGTGGACGAGTGAGAGAGAGAGAGAGATCCATCCTTCTGTCTAGAGGAGGTGGATGAGAGAGAGAGAGAGAGAGACCCATCCCTCTGTCTAGAGGAGGTGGATGAGAGAGAGAGAGAGAGATCCATCCCTCTGTCTAGAGGAGGTGGATGAGAGAGATAGAAAGAGAGAGATATCCATCCCTCTGTCTAGAGGAGGTGGATGAGAGAGAGATCCATCCCTCTGTCTAGAGGAGGTGGATGAGAGAGAGAGAGAGAGATCCATCCCTCTGTCTAGAGGAGGTGGACGAGAGAGAGGGAGAGAGAGAGAGCAAGAGAAAGAGAGAGAGACATCATCCCCCTGTCTACATCCATCACTCTGTCTAGAGGAGGTGGATATGAGAGAGAGAGATAAATAATTCAATTTTATTTATATAGTGCTTAATCACAACAGTTATCTCTTTGCCTATAGCAGCGTAACTAACTATAAGCTTTGTCAAAGAGGAAAGTCTTAAGTCTACTCTTAAATGTAGAGACGGTGTCTGCCTCCTGAACCCAAATTGGAACCTGGTTCCACAGGAGAGAAGCCTGATAGATGAACGCTCTGGCCTCCATTCTACTTTTAGAGACTCTAGGAACCACAAGGAACCCTGCATTCTGGGAGCGTAGTGCTCTTGTAGGGTAGTAAGGTACTATGAGCTCTTTAAGATAAGATGGTGCCTGACCATGAAGAGCTTTGTAGGTGAGAAGCAGGATTTTAAATTCTATTCTGGATTTTACAGGAAGCCAGTGCAGAGAAGCTAAAACAGGAGAGATGTGATCTCTTTTCCTGGTTCCTGTCAGAACACGTGCTGCCGCATTCTGGATCAGCTGAAGAGTCTTTATGGACTTTTTTGAGCAGCCTGATAATAAAGAATTGCAATAATCCAGCCTAGAAGTAACAAATGCATGGACTAATTTTTCTGCATCATTTTTAGATAGGATATTCCTGATTTTTGCAATATTACGTAGGTGAAAAAAGGCGGTCCTTGAAATTTGCTTTATGTGGGAATTAAAGGACATGTCCTGATCAAAGATAACTCCAAGATTCCTCACAGTGGTGCTGGAGGCCAGGGTGATGCCATCCAGAGTAACTATCTCTTTGGATAATGCGTCACGGAGTTGCTTGGGCCCCAGAGCAATAACTTCAGTTTTATCTGAGTTTAACATTAGAAAATTACAGCTCATCCAGGTTTTAATATCCTGAAGGCACATTTGAAGTTTAGCTAACTGATTAGTTTCATCCGGTTTGACTGATAGATATAATTGAGTATCATCTGCATAACAATGAAAGTTTATGGAGTGTTTCCTGATAATATTGCCTAAAGGAAGCATATATAGAGTGAACAGGATTGGACTGAGCACAGATCCTTGTGGGACTCCATAACTAACTTTGGCGTGCACGGAGGATTCACCCCTAAATGCATTGAAGCAACTGCCATGTGATTGGTTGATTAGATAATTGCATTAATGAGAAATTGACCAGGTGTTCCTAATAATCCTTTAGGTGAGTGTACAATAAAATAAATACAATAAAATGCACTGCCGGCATATGGTAAAGGTATACACACAAGATCAACACTCTACCTGGTGTTAAAAGCCAAAGAAAAGAAGTGGGTTTTAAGAAGGGTTTTAAAATGAAACAGAGAGGAGGCCTGTCTAATGTGCAGATGCAGCCCATTCCAAAGTTTTGGAGCTGCAACGGCAAACGCACGGTCCCCCCCTGAGCTTAAGCCTAGCTTTAGGCACCGTCAGGAGCAGCTGGTATGCTGACCTGAGAGATCGGCAAGGTAAGGTGGGGCAAGGCCATTCAAGGCTTTAAAAGCAAATAAAATAATTTTAAAATGAATCCTAAAATGGATGGGCAGCCAGTGGAGTGAAGCTAAAATAGGTAAAATGTGCTCATACTAGCTAGTGCCTGTTAAAAGACGTGCAGCAGCATTTTGTACCAGTTGAAGACGAGCAATGGAGGACCCACTAGCCCCCATTTAAAGTGCATTACAGTAATCCAGCCAAGTGGTCAGAAAGGCGTGGATTACTATCTCAAGTGGCTGAATGGCTGGTTTGATTTTTGCTAGCTGCCTTAACTGGAAAAAGTTAAATAGACTTCACCACACCTTTAATCTGGCTGTCAAATTTAAGGTCTGAGTCCACTTTTTTGGTTTGGGACATTTTTATAGTGATTAGAAATTAAAGTGAAACTAATCACCTTTTGATTATTTTACACATATGAAAGTATGAATACTGTTGGAGCTAAATCCTGCTCCATTCTCAGGGTTCATTCAATTAGTAGTCAAAATCTCAGATGTTGATATGTGAATCCATTTATTACATAGGATATCCTGAGACAAAGTTACCTGGATCAAGCTGTCGTAGCTCTCCCCATCCTTTTGTCTGACTCTTTGGCTCTTTGACCCCCAGTATTATCTCACAAAGGGTGGGGTCTTGTGCTTATTCCTTATCTTTTAATTGGGATGTGACTGAGGGTTTATGAGTACAGAGGCGGACTTACCATTAGGCAAAGGTAGGCAATTGCCTTGGGCCCCAGGCTACCAAGGGCCCCCTAAAACACCTCATAAACTTATGTCTACGATTTGTTGTCTTACTTTTCACCAATTAATTATATCTCTAAACATTGATACGCTAAAGTGCTATCCGATTGTTTAATTCATGATGAGAAACTCCCCCCAGTCCCCACTACATTGGACTATTCCATTATCCTACTGCGTATCTGCGTGTGTGTTTGTAAACAAACAGCTCAGCATGCGCTAAGCTGGAGGCTACAGACGGTTGAAAAATGAAGCGAAGCTACCAAAGTGGTTCTGAAAAAAGGAAGAAGCGGGAAGAAAGCAGAACGTTTTTAGCAAAACTTCCAAAGGTAACAACCTTTTTCATGATGGCTACTGACAACACTAACATTAACGTTACTAAAGAGCAGCAAGAAGCCGGTGCTTGCGCTAGCAAAGCTAACACTGATGAAGAGCTACCCACCGGCAGCGTCAGCCCAGGTTGCGCTAGCAATAGGCTTGTTCGAGATGAACTGCGCCTCGCCTGTAAAGTGGACGAGAGCAAGCGGCAGCAGAGGGGGGCGGGGACAAAAAGCTGCGGTAAAGTCGGACAGTTTCCAGCCTACATGAAGTGACAAAAACACTGTGGTGTGATTCCGTTTTAATAAAATATAATCAGACCCACATATCAGCAGGTACACAGTCTCCAGTTGTTTTAATTATGACAGAGTAGCTCTCAGAATGTTCTACATGCGATCTGTTGCTGATTTTAATTAACAACAGACTGGAGATGATCTGTGATCTGAACAGATTTAGTCTCTCTGACTTCTAAACATCACTATCAGCCAACGTGTGTTCTGTACAGAATAAACCTTTAAATCAGACAAATAGCAGTTAAAATCCCTCCGATTCAAAAACAATAAAAAGTTTATATAAAATGTCATCATGTTGTAAACCAATCAGGTGTTAAATCAGCTGAGAAGCTGGCGTTTCCCAGCATGCTCTGGGTCCGCCTGGGTCCGCCTGGCTCTTGCAGTCGGTGAAAAGCAACTGCGCCACCTGCGTCTCAGACCTGCGCCGCCTGGCCTCAGACCTGCGCACCCTGGTCTCACACATACATACAAGACAACCTTACAGGATCCTTCGAATGGAGATGGTTACGGAACTGCTGCTTTCACTGTCCATGATGATAACTATGGCAATGACGAAGATAGTGACACACATAATACTCGCAGCTAGACCCCGTGAGTAGCAGTCACCCTAATCAATGTGTTATGATTGAAGATGATCCAGCACTCTGGCCAATCAGCTGTCAGACCGAGAGCACGTATTTCTCAGATAAATAAGGACTGAAAAGGGGGAGAACACGGGTTGTGGAGGGCCCCATGCCTGTGTTTGCCTTAGGCCTCAAAATGACTAAATCCGCCCCTGACAGAGCAGTCCAGCCATAAAGGGTGACTGAAACCAGAGACAGGATGTCTCTAACATCATCAATTCAACTTCTGACACATTTGTAGAGCTGGGTTAAAACAAAATGTACCAGAACATCTTATATTATAAAACAAAAGTATTGCAATACAACTTAATGTAACAAACAACAAACTATAAACTTATAACAACAAACTTAATTCATGACCCACATGTCTTCATTATGTCGAAATAATGCTTTTACCTTTTAGCTTAAAAGTATAATGCAAATCACACACAATGTTTAAGCACATATACAATTTTAAATTCCAACAATACTTTCCGCCTACATACTTTATTGTGATTAAGGGACTTTTAAGGGATTATTATTGCCGTGCAAACCAGTTTCAATGTTCCATTCCTTGTCTTAATGCGCTGTTTGGCTGTCATGCAAATTGGTTAATTCGACTGAGGAGGAGAGTACTAATGTGCATCAGCGTGAGACAGTACCAGAAAAAAAGCGATGACCCGGCGATAAAATGATGATAAAATTATTTAAATCAAAATGCAAAACAAGGTGTTAGGCCCGCTGCCTCTAGGTAGCTTCTCTGTTCTCTCCCCTCTCCCTCTCTTTGTCTGTCCTAATTGCAGTATTGGAGTCAGGTGTCCAGCTGCCCCTCATCTGTCACATAAACTTCTGCTTTATATACCCGGACTGTAGACAATACTGCCACAGTTCGCTCTAGTCAAACCTTTGCCTGTTAGTTTAAGCTACTTGTATGTTTGCCTGTTCTGATTCCTTTTCTTGTGCCTCCAGCTGCCATTGGAACCTGATTCCTGCTACCGCTCCACTCAAGTGCCATACACCAACAAAAAAAAACACTTTTGCACTTTTGTTGCTAGTGTGTCATTGGTTGACCTACAGCCTGCCTATTGTGGCATGCATGCCTAACAGCTGGAACACACCGCACGTGTAAGCATGTGTACGTGTGTATAGCAGTGTAGCACAGCAATTTTTATTTCGGCACTCATTTTATCCAATCTCTCCATCTTATGCTCAAACATGGTGTTTGTTATGGCCATTCCATGGATAGCACAGAGGTCCAATAACAAAACACCACCCAGGTTTGTAAGGATCTGTGAATCGATCTTAGTCTAGCTACTTCTCTGAGATTGACATTGACAATAATGTAATATTAAATAAAATCCTTATATCTGCAGAAGGGAAAGCAACTCGATTTAAATCCTTGTTCATATAACATTTGCTTCTCAGCAAATCATGTATTAATAACCATAACGTTATGGTTACTAACTGTTCAATAAACATATTACAGTCAACACACTCAGTTATTAAGGTAACATATAAAAGCATAGGACAAGAGCATTTGTGCCAGGCTGTGGCTATTTTCTGGAAGTAGTACATCCCAGTGCAAACTTGGTACATACTGAACTAAAGAGATGTCCATAGAGCCTCTGCCTCAGTTTATTCAAGGGAGGCAAACACATTTTTTAATAGAAAGCACCACAGTAATACATTTTTCCCCAGAAAACACTTTAAGACAACACAGTTTATGTTGAGGGTGTTTTATATATGTTGAGAAATGTTCTTATATTTCTAGGTATGCCCATATGCAGATTCTAACTGGTATAATATTGATATTTTGAGCTACAAGCATTATTTACATACTTCTCCTTCTTGATGTTGCCTTAAAAGGGCACATGAACCACAGTTTTGAAGGATAATTCTGTCTGAGCAGAATAACAACTCATAAAATCTAGCTGTATGCAGGGTGAAAAGTACAACCTGTGATTCAAATAGTAACGGAATTTTACTTTAAAGGTCCAGTGTGTAACTTGTAGTTATTCATTATCTAAATCTGTATTTCCCTTCACAAACTTGTTTATGAACCACCACCATCGATTTCAAGTATTCCTATTGGCTTGAAATTTTATATTACCGCTTGCATGAATTGGGGTAGATGCTCCATAGTCATGCGCCATCTTGAAATACGTTAGCCGGTAGGGGACATTCAGGATATACTGCTCGGCCTTTCGCGTTTTCGCTGTCACATGGTAAACTCACAGGTGCTGCTAATGCTGCTAATGGGTATCGTAGCTTCCCGGCCCCGGCAACTTTGACGAAGGAAACATGGAGGACCACACGTTATCTTAATACTAGTGCTGTCAGTTAAACATGTTATGAACGGCATTAAACCCATTATAACATAAATTTTTTTATCGCAAGATTAACATTCTTTTAGCAAATTTAGCTTTTACGCATGATGTTGCAACAACTAGTCTTGGTAAAAAAAACTACACCACCCACCGGATCTAGCTAGACCAGAAACAAAATAACAAGTACACCGCACACATGTCTATAATGAAGTGGTATGGAAATGTATAAGTGACCCCAAACTTTTGACCGGTAGTGTATATATACAGTATATATATATAAATAAATCTTTTGGTTCAGGCCCTGTTTTAAAAGTATTGTTATATCATGTTGATAAGAGCATTAAAATGAGAAAAAATAATGGGACAAAAAGAAATCAAGGGACATTTAGAATAGATAAAAAATAACAGTCAACGTAATTAACTATGACATTAATGCAATTAAATGTTGTAATCGTTTGACAGCACTACTTAATACATTCTGCGGGACCAAAAAAAGAATCTACGGGAAATTTTGTAGGCCACTGGCCCTCGGGGGGCGGGAAAGAGATGAATGGCTGCTGCGGCCCGCCGTGCAGGTTAGATTGACCAGCGGCAGCAGCATCCGGAGCGGGAAGCAGCCGGTGATCAGACACGGCCGGAGCAGCCTCAAAACACTTCCGGCCCACTGGGAAAATTCCTCTCCAGATTGGCACTCCGTCTCATGCACGTATTTAAAATCCAAGTTTCAGGAAAGAGGAGTCCTCTTTTTCGCAGAGAAAAAGAAAAAGGATATTGAAAAAAGCAAAAGACCAGCTTTTTAAAGCGTGAAAGCTACCCTAACTGTAATACGTAATTTGAACTGTGTGGTGCCAGAGAGTTGATTGCAATATACAATCTCAACGCTAGATGGGAGAAATTCCTACACATTGGACCTGTAAATATGGAAGAGTAAGTGCACTCTGTGATAGGAAATAATATAAACAATGCAATTGCAACAAAAAAATGCAAATGTAATTATGTAAGAGTTGATGAGGTAATGCATTGATTCCGATTGGAAATGGAGCCAATGGTAATGTGAACAGTTTGATGACAGGTGTGATCTGTCACAAATAGGCCGGGTGTTAGTTGGGGGGATGGTCTCCTGTAGTTTGTGAGTGTCTGCAGGCCTCTCCACACTGACCGAGGAAAACTGTTTTCCAGCTTATTAGCATAGCTCCTCTTAGCTGCTTTGATCTCTTTGGTCAGTGTGTTCCTGGCCTGGTTATACAGGACTCTGTCCCCACTTCTGAAGGCCTCCTCTTTTGACTGACGGAGTTGCCTGAGTCTTGCTGTGAACCAGGGTTTTTGGTTGTTGTATGTGCAAAAGGTTTTAGTCGACACACACATGTCCTCACAAAAGCTGATGTAAGATGTCACAGTTAGTTGGTCCACATCAAAAACAATACAATCAGTGCAGTCAAAGCAGGCCTGTAAATCCAGCTTTGACTCGTTGGTCCATCTTTTCACCCTCTTTACAAGAGGTTTAACAGATTTTAGTTTCTGCCAGTATGTCGGGACAAGATGAACCAGACAGTGATCAAAGAATCCCAAGGCTGCACGTGGGACAGAGCGATAGGTGTCCTTTAATGTAGTATAGCAGTGGTCCAGTATATTAGTGTCCCTGGTGGGACACTTAATATGCTGTCTATACTTTGGAAGTTCGTGGCTGAGGTTTGCTCTGTTGAAGTCCCCAAGAACAATGAGCAGGGAGTCAGGATGTTTTTTCTCCACGTTACTTATCTGGTCGGCCAGGTGCAGTAACGCCTCACTAACACAGGCCTGAGGTGGGATGTAGACGGCGACCAGAATGAACGTGGAAAACTCCCGCGGTGAATAAAATGGTTTGCAGTTTATGAATAGTGACTCTAAGTGGGGGCTGCATGATTTTCCAGCACTGTGACATCTGTACACCAACCTTCGTTTATGTAGAGACAGAGTCAGCCTCCCTTTGTTTTCCCCGTGCGCTCCAGTACGCGATCCACCCGGTAAAGATTGAATCCCGGGAGGAGAAGTGTGCTGTCTGGGATGCGCTGATTGAGCCAGGATTTGGTAAAGCAGAGGGCGGCAGATCTGCAGAAGTCCGAGTTAGTTCTGTTGAGGAGCAGCAGTTCATCCATTTTGTTGGCCAGAGAGCGGACATTTGCCAGGTGGATAGAGGGAAGCGCAGTGCAAAAGCCCCGCTGCCTCAGTTTAACAAGCGCGAAAGCGCGCTTCCCCCTCCGACGTCTCCGGTGGATCCCATAGAGAGAGCTGCTGCGCCTCCAACTAATAACTCCGAGAATAATATGAGGAGTTGAAAGTCCAATATTTAAGAGCTCATCTCAGGTAAATGTTACCAGAGAATGTTGGCAGAAAACAGACAAAATAAACAAAAATCATGAAAAGCAAAATGGAGCGTGATCCAGCCATTTGCGGCGCCATCTTAGTTAACATCTTAAGTTAGTTACCTATCTTAGTTGTGTAAGGCTATCCAAATTCTAGTCTCTGTCTCTTCCCTTGTTTAACACATTTTATTGATTTTTTGCCAATAAAAAGACAATTCTGAACAACAAGCCATCAAATCTTGGCCGTAACAAAGTGCAGTACAAATGGTATAACAGCAATATAACCCTCCCACCCAACCCACCTCCAACTCCACCCTCATCCAACCCCATCCAGTCCAAACACTACAGCCTGTCCTAAGAAATAGACATATTAATTAGGTATAATAAAGTATGTTACTATACAGTAAATACCTATAAACATAAATACATAATACATAAAGGGGGCAAAGAGAAGGGGGGGCCACCATCTAGTCTGTTATCTGTAATGGGATTTGTAAGCTCTCAAAGTACATCAAGAAAGAGGTCCAAGTTCTCTCAAAACTCTTTATGCAGCCTTTGGGTGTGTATCTAATTTTCCAGTTTCAGGAAAAACATAATGTCTTTCATCCATCTACTAAATGTGGAGTAATATCTGACGTCTAGCAAGCAAAGAGGTAAATGCTTTGACAGCATAGGCCCTGCCTTTAAGAGATTGAGTTTCTTGTGTAAAGCCAAATATGGGACATATTGGGTTTGGAAAGATGTCTATACTAAATATTCTGGAGTAGGCCTGAAATATGTCTGCCCCAAATGTAATGACATAAGGGCAAGGCCAGAACCAGTGTTGCCAAGTCTGCTTATTATAAGCAACTTTGGGCTTGTTTCTAAAGTGTAGTTGCTTAATAATAATAATACTATATTGTCAATCAGTAGTTACTTAAACGTATGAGTTTGTTTTGCCTGTTCTTTGGGGGTGGCAGTAATTCAGTCCGTAGGGAGTTGGGTTGGGAACCAAAGTACGGAGTGTGGATTGGTGGCTGGAGAGATGCCACTTCCCCTCCTTGAGCAAGGCACCATACCCCCCCCCCCAACCGCTCAGGGTGCTGGTTTAGCTGGCAGCCCACTCACTCTGACATCTCTCCATTAGTGCATGTATAGGTCCTGAGCATGTGTGTGTATATCAAGCCTGTGTGTGATTACTAACAAAGTGTGTACACGGAGTGTAAATTGTAATTTCCCCACTGGGAAATTAAAAATATTCCCTCGGTCACTTCCCTTTCCCTTTCCGCATACACACTGGGGACAGCAGAGTTTTGTACCGCCCACTTCCTGCTTCTAAATAAATTCTTCTCTGACCCAGATGGCAATGAGAGGCAGAGCAGGGCAATCTGTTGTTTTCTGGTTAGGAAAATCCGCGAGTAGCGACTGATGGTGACTGGACTGTATAGGAGTTTTTGGAGGAATAAATGCCCGGGATAAAGTGGGAAGTCATATGGGAAGAAATATAACAAAGACTGGGAGAAAGAGAAAGAAGTAAACGAATGGATTCAACCCGTAAGGAACAACTCAAAATCACTGTGAAAAAGCGTATATTTGATATCCCATCAGTTTACTAATGTTAAATAATGTTAAAAGGTGGTTTAACTCCCTCTTGTGGGCATTGTCCTGAAGCTCTGGGGGGAGAAAAATAAATAAACTGTACTGTGGGGACAGTTTACCAATCTGTCCACATGGATGGAAATTGACAATCTTTACCCTCAGTTTTACAATCCGTCCCCACGTATTGTAAAACCATGCACACAATTTATGTGCTTGTTTAAGTTGCTTGTTTTGGGCTTGTTTTCACAGGCCTGGTTGCTTATTGTTTTTTGCGAGATCTGGCAACACTGGCCAGAACATATTTATGTGGTCTGGCACAAAGAGAGGAGGTGTGTCCATGGCCAAGTGCTGCTTCCCATTGATCCGCTCTCATTACATCCCCAGAGTCATCCTCCCAAAGTTTTTTTATTCCTTGCAGTGAAAGGGGAGAAATGTTGCAGATATTATTATATATTTATCTCCAGCGTGGGGATGAAGAGAGAAAATTGTCTAATGTATTATCTGTTGAAAAAGATATCTAAAGAAGTAAGATTTTGGCAGGTCAAACTTCTCAGAAAGTTGTGCACTGATCCAAAGCTGCCCTCAATAAAGAAATTGGAAGTGGATGTTATGCCTTTTGCCAGTTTGCACATTCCAAAGGCTGAGTCCAGAGTAGAGGGTGGGAAATTATAATTGTTCATGATAGGGGAATGTACTGACATTGTTGACAAGTTAAAGTGTCTTTTAAATTGTGACCAAATTCTGATTGAATTAAGAACAATGGGATTTGAGGAGAACTGGCTTTGTGGAGCAAGGGCGCATAATAAAGAACCTAGGTGGACCTGGCTGCGTGTGCACTCCATGGGTACCTAGGGCTCACTCCTGTCCAGTTGGATTTCCTCTGTCAAACAACATTTTCTGAATATTACAGGCCCAGTAATAATAAATAAAGTTGGGTAATGCTAAGCCTTTCAAGAGATTGCCTTTTTATCCTGTGTGGTTTACCATTCCAGATGAATGATGTTATGCTCTGGTCCAAAATCAAGTGAGATCCCCATGTCAGGAGCAGATGCTGAAGGGGAACATACAATGTTCAGGAGTCTTCTTATGTTTGAGCTAGAGTGTCTATAGAAAATGAAACTTGTTTGATCTGTTGATATTATCTGAGGCAAGACCTTCTCCATTTGACTAAAATTTCATTCAGCTAAAATTTTGGACAGAATTTTATAATCACCATTTAGTAAGGAGATGGGACGATATGAATATAAATGTCCATTGGAGGGGACATTTACCTTTTTTTGGAATTAGTGTTCTTGCAGTTTGAGGTAGAGATGGCGGAAGCTGTCCAGATGACAGTGACTCATTGAACATGGCTTGAAGCAGTGGAGAAAGTTCTGAACTTTTTTTGCTTTTTAAGGATTTTATAGCATCTAAGATCTCTGCAGATTAAATATTTCCCCCTAATAATGAACTGTGCTCAGATTAGATAGAAAGAAAATGTAAGGTTGTTGAAAAAGCTGTCTAATTGTGGAAAGTTTTCGTCACATGCAGAGGTATAGAGATCACTGTAATATTGTTTAAATGTGTTGTTAATCTCCAGGTGATCAGTCACAATTTTGTCATTTTTATTATAAACCGAAGGTATAAGGCAAGAGGAGGCGGTTTGATGGGCTTGTTGGGCTAAAAGTTTACCAGCCTTGTCACCTGATTCATAAATACTGTATTGGGCCCTTGTGAGTAGATCTGTAGCCTTGTCTGTGGTGCGTGAATCATATTCTGCTTGTAGGCGTAGTCTTTCTTTATAAAGAGCTGGAGATGGGAATGAGAAGTAACGTTCGTCAATACTAGCTAAAGCTTGAGAGATTATTTTTTTCATTCTACAGGAATTTCCAATTAAATTAAAGTCACCTCCTATTATCAGATTATGGGCCCTATTTTAATGACCTAAGTACACTGCATGTATGCATGTGTGCTCTGCTCACCATCCCCACCCCGGTATTGTGCGGGGAGGGAAGCAGATACCCCATAGTCTATCTCATATCTATCTCATGCATGCCTATAATCATGGTATAAGGTTCTGTCACATGTGTGTTTCTGCTGTCCTCACCTCTCCTGTTAGCTGCAAGGTGGGACGCAAGGTTTTTCCTTATATTGTCAAAATGCGTGTTCTGCTCTCCTCACCTCTCCTGTTAGGTGCAAGGTGGGACGCAGGGTTTTCCCATACATTGTCAAATCATGTCACATGCACGCCTATAATCCTGTCACGCCGTTGCATGTGTTTCGCCTGCAATCTCTCCATCCTCCCCCTGCTCACAGAAAACCAGGCGCGTCATAAAAAGTGTCAATCATGCACTGTTTTCCACTGATCATGCATTACTGCTATTATGACTGAGCCTCGTAATCTACCTAGGCCATGTCATTACTATGGCAGGTTTTTGTCAAAATGACGACTACCTAATACAAGCCCTGCAAAGTGCATTGGGAGAAATTTACTATGTTCTGCTTGTGGGCTCTGGGTCGCAGGTGGCATGGACTACATCAGCTTCACCCTAACCCAATAGCGTATCCCTTAGAGGGCAAAGCCTATACGAAATAGAACAAAAGCTACATATTGTAACTCCAGATTCTATGAATATAGGCATAGCGCTCTAAGGTTTGGGAAACCTGTTCCTAAAACATTGGGCTGAAGAAAAAGCTGATATTGGGAGCTGAGCAATGGGTCTACTCTGTTTATATACAGTATTGGCGGATGTAGTTGAAGCCCGTGCTGGACATAAAGGCGGGAAAGAAAATCTTCACGACTGCGCATGCGCAAAGTGATAAGCCCAATACCATACTCATAGAATCTGGAACTATCATTTTATATACATCCGCCACTAAGGGACACTACAAGTGCAAGATAGGTGAGTGCAAGTACGTACAATAACTGGACGTGGAATGATGTAAATCAAGGTTTGAGCTTGGAATTGCAGATTGCGGCTTTATTAGCAATTGTTTTTGTGTCGGTCATCTGCTTTTATGAAATTGCCGTGAGCTGGACTGAGGTACATATCACACTGAATTGAAAATAAAAGTTTTTGACAAATCAGTTGTAGGCATTTTAAACAAAGTGCACCGTTTGTCCAATTGTTACAAAGCTTGCAGGATATTTTTTATAACAACGTTTGATCTTTGAAGAATTATTGAGAAAAAAGGCTTGAACCTACGAATTGCCACTTGTGGCTAAATTTTTTATTAGTTTTGTATTAACTATTAGCATATCGAAGTCTTTCTTTGTAACATTGGTTATTTGTCGGGGGATTCAAAAAGGTCAGAAAAAGTATTTTATAGTATAACTCAACATAAAAATCATGCCATTTTATAAATATGTATTCACAATGTATTCAACAACACCAGTACACAAAATGCAGCCTACATATGGTTCATACATTTGTAAACAGTCTACAAAAGACAGTAAGTGCAAAATTTGTAAGTGTCATGTTCCAAGAAAAAAGAAGAAGAAAAAAAGCCTAAATAGCCAACAGACTAGAGAAGACAGACATGAACAGGTGTTTTGAACTTTGGATCAGGTAAAGTGTTGAACTTTTTGAAGTCAATCGACTCACACAGTTGTATAGACATCACAGTATCAATCCACATATCAACCAAGGCTTCCTCCTGCTTTTGGTGTTCCGGAGTACTGACTAACCAGCTATCAGATCATAGATGAAAGCCCTCCTGTGGTGTTCTCTGTCCTCCATCATGGTGCCTGGCTCTGTACCCATACATCCATGCCCTGTACCGGGGTTAGCTTCTGTTTCAGGGAAAGGGGGCTTGGCGTTCTCCTTTACCTTGTTAAGGTAAGCTAGGTTAGCCTCCTTGTTCCCTTCTTAAATGTACTTTCAAATTTGTAGTATTTTTCCCTGTAATAAGTTGTCCAAATGTTTTACCACCTTCCACTGCAAGGCAGTAGCTTTTATCTGAGACAGTTATAATCAAATTGGAGTATGCTGCTTTCTTCCGACTTTAGGTACCACATACATATTTTGAATTGGGGGTGCTGACAAATTTCCAGTGAGGCATTCCAGCATTAACTGCCTACAGCTCAACACCTCTAAGACGAAGGAGCTGGTCGTTGACTTTGGAAGGTCCAGACCAAGACCACGACCGGTCCTGCTAGGGGGAGTTGAGGTGGAGGCAGTTGAATCATAGAAATATCTCGGGCTGTGGCTGCACAGCAAACTGGACTGGACAACACACAGCAGCCACCTATACAGGAAGACACAGAGCCGGCTGTACTTCCTGAGGAGGCTGCGCTCCTTTAACACCTGCAGCAAACTGCTGTGGATGTTTTACCAGTCTGTGGTCACCAGTGTCCTCTTCTACACTGTGGTGTGCTGGAGGGGGGGCAGCATATCGAAGAAGGACACCCACAGGCTGGATAAACTGATCAGGCGGGCCGGCTCTGTGGTCGGCATGAAGCTGGACTCACTGGTGATGGTGGCAGAGAGGAGGACATTGGACAAACTGCTGGACATTACTGAAAATGCCAGCCACCCCCTGCACACCGTCATCAGCACCCAGAGGAGCCGGTTCAGTGGAAGGCTGCTCCTTCCCAAGTGCCGGACCAACAGACTCAAGGACTCCTTTTTGTCCCTCATGCAATCAGACTATACAACTCCCCACTACGGGGGAGGAGGAAATAGGGCAGAGAGGACCATACATACATACATACATACATACATACATACATACATACAGTACACATACAGACATACATACATGCACACCTGGACTTAAATTCACACCTGGTCACTTTATAATTTTAACACTGGACTCAACACTGACACTTTAATAATAATTTATGTTCTTTTGTTTGTTTACTTGACGAATGTTCTTATTGTTGTTATTATTATTATTGTTATTTTGTTGTCTTTATACTGTCTTTTTTATCTATTTTTTATTTCTTTGTTCTTGCTAAAACTGCTGCTGGAACTTTCAATTTCCTCGCGGGAGTCATCCCAAAAGGATTAATAAAGAGAAGTCTAAGTCTAAATCTAAGTCTAAGTTTTCAGCCATAGTCAACCACCACACACCTAACTGCATCCATCACAATTTATTTAACTGTATAGAGATTCAATTCATTATAAATAGCCTATCTACAACAATAATTAGCCTGCCATAGGCTACTGACTCGGAAACACCAGAAAATAATAGACCGTTTATTTAATTTAACCAAATATAAATTTCTTTGTTAAGCATTGGCCTACTGTCAAGATAAAGACTCTTTATTAAAACAAAGGCACTTAGTGGTGTCAAAAACGTTCTAAGGCTTTGATAATAAAACTGGAACACATGTAGGCTATACGCTCCACAAGCATAAATACAAGAATAAAGTCTAAAAGACAGGACCAACTAGGCACAGGTAACGCAGGATATAGGCACACGGCTTTCAGTACAGCAACAAAATTTAAGACAATACTTAGCAGAAAGAAACAAATTACCTATGTATTTAAATTGTGCATGCATACATTGTGCATTTGAGAGAGAGAGAGAGAGAGAGTCATTTTCTTCTGAGGTTTTGAACATTTCAAATATCCATATCTCTGAAAAAAGTTCACAAGGATAGGCCATTTACCCAAAAAACAGAAATACGTCAAGGAAGCGTAAACCCAGTTCCGGTGTATGCTTTGTTGATGGAGAAGAAATTGCAGCTAGAGTGTTTTTGACTAGCCTGACTTGTCTCCCAAAGTTCACCAGCGCCAGTGTGGTGAAGAGTGTGGAGATACATTTGTCCAGTAAAGGGAACAAACTGGACAAGGGATATAAATTCTTCCACAATTACCAAGCTAAGTAAAGAAGAAATTTCTATAGCTAGGATTAGCTTTAGCCATGTTTAAGTGACAGGGTGAAGTTATGAGATAACTTAAAAACCAGTAATTTGGTGAACTTGGTAAATGTTAGTTACATTGTGTTGTGACTTAACGTTATGAAGTAAAGTTTTGTATTTCTATGTGAGATAACACATAATGTTTTCTTGTTGCATGCAGTTATAGTATCAAATATTACATGATCCCCGGGTGAAAGTACTGTGTTTGATCCACCCACCACCCCAACCAATCTCCAATCTCCTTGCACAGATTTTCGGGCATTCATACTATTTGCTACCATAGTCGCGCCTAATGCTATGTCATCTTCTCATTGACTTTACATCGGCATTGTTGGCCATTGTTGTGTTGGCCACACAGATTTTTCATACATTCTGTGCCACGAACACGTAATGGAGCATTAGCAGTTCGTCATCATTTCAAGGAATTCTGTGAGACCAGACTGCTATAGACAGAATGCCGGTTGGCAAAAGTTCAAAAGTTGCCCATTCTTGAATGTTACTCGTCTTGCTGCAGTTGCGGCACTTTCTTCACTTACTATTTTTTTACTGAAAGTAGGGTGACCAGACGTGCTCTTTTTGATACCTAAATAATGGGTCCGGTCGGAATTTCAAAATTATCCGGGTTTTTAGCAGGGGATATAGACTGCACCGCTGTGTCCCAGTGCAATCTCAAGTGCAGGTTGAACTAAATTGCTGGTATAGTACTTGTCACACTGATATAATAATAATAATAATATAAAATAATATTGAATTTACATGAAATGTAATCATATTTGCATTCTGTACACAGCTCTGCACACCCATTACTCTCAATGAAATATCTCACAAACTCTTCACTTGCTTCATTCCTCCTTTTTTACCAACTCAGTTTCATGTTATTATGAACATTGATGTAACAGAAGTATGACTTCAGTGTAACCTATTTAATTTGTTATTGTGTCTATTGTTAATGAGCTGGTGGTGCAAAAGCCCAAATCAGTAGACAAAAACGGTCTGAGGTTCAGCCTGTACAAAGCATATACAGGTTTTAAATTTTGTTAACTGTTGAATTGTTGCTTTGTGAGAGTAAGTTAAGTTTTTTGTTAATGTCATGACTAACATCATTATTAATTCAAGACCATTTCCATTGGATATGGATGTCACGTCTAACTTTTATTTTGTGTGACCAATAATCGTGTGGATCTCTTTGCTCTTTTGACTGCCAGATCCATATACAGTATGATGGCATCTTAGCAAATTAAGCCAGGTTCAGCCCCAGCCTCTCGTGGCTGTTGTATTGGATGGGGTTTCTGAGATGGAGCAGACGGCATCTAAATTTGGGTCTGTCCCTTGGGGATCCCCCATGTTCTATAACTGTCCACCCAAGAAGTCCAATGACCTCATACTACGCCACATGGCTCCAGAATTTCTATCACTTCCTCTGATGCAGCACACTTTTCCAAGGTTGCATTTTATCCCGACCCTACATCAGTTTATGCATCTCCAGTCTCTTGAAGTGTCATCACAGCTGTCCAACGAGATAGCAAAAGAAACTCAGCAGCAGTCCAAATGTCCTGCATGGACGCAGATATGGTGACCAAGGCTGACTGCCAGTTGTTTTTATGCATGTCGTAGTAGGGTGTGTCGTGCTGAGCAGGAGTCTGCAGGTATTCAGATCATCAGAGGCTTCACACAGTTAACAGCTGCAATGAAGTGTGGTCTGCTGACTGGCCTTAAGTGTTGGAAAACTATGCTGGACTAATGCGAGTTAATGTGCTACCAGCAGGATTCGTCATTCACCCAGTCACACCACATCTCGGGGCCAGTCCAGACGGACGGATGTATGACCCTTCAGAGTCGCCTCCTTTTGGCCTAGTTGAGCTAAAGAGCAGCACATAAAATGTTCTATCTCAGGTTGCTCTCCTCAAGGTGCAGGAATGCCACGCCAGTCTGAAGCATTCACATAAGTACTATTGGCAGGTTCAGGGCCAACTGACAATCACAGGACTGACATGGTGGGACTTTGATACCTTTGAAAAGAATTTGGCATGATAACTCATTCATAGCAGAAATGCAAGAGAAATTAGATATACATATTTTGGCACATACATGAAAACATACCTTGAATTCCACTAATCTTGTCTCTTCTGTCTTACTGTTGATTAGAGGTGCAATGATGAATCTATTAATTGGTTAGTTGTCAACTATTAAATTAAATGTCAACTTAATCGATTGATCAGTTTGAGTCCTTTTTTATATAGATTCTTCTCTCCTTTGTGACAGGAAACTGAATATCTTTGAGTTTTGGACAAAATAAGACATTTGAGGATGTTGTCTTGGGCTTTGGGAAACACTGATCCACATTTTCACTATGTTTTAACATTTTTATAGATCGAACAACTAATTGATTAATCAAGTAAATAATCAACGGATTAATTGACTATGAAAATAATCGTTTGCCCTACTGTTGATAAACTGTAATGTTACAGTATTTTTTATTGATCAGTTGATGCTTTTAGCTGATAGCTTTGCTTCACATAGCCTTCTTCTGACCGTAACAGTACTCACAGGCAACTTTAAGTCTTCTTTGATTTTCCTGGAGCTGATCATTGGTTGAGCTTTTGCCATTTTGGCTATTCTTTGATCCATTCGAATGGTATTGAATCGTTTTTTTCCCCCACGTTGTTCAGGCTTTGGATGCCATTTCAAGGCATTTGAAATCATTTTGGCTGATAAGCCTATAATTTTCTGCACTTCTTATGTTTTCCCCTTGCCAGTCAACTTTTTAATCAAAGTCCGCTGTTCCTCAGAACAATGTCTGGAACAAGCCATTTTTATGTTTTTCATGTTCATTGTGGGTGGAAGAAGAATGTGTGGAATAAAAAAGATGATATAAATTAATCTGTTCTTTTTCAGTCTAACGTTGTGCAATGCTAAATCAGTGGAGCAACCATTTAATCCTTTGTTCGCATACTTGAACCTGGAGTTTGATGCTGATCCGAGCGGTAGAAAAGCTCTAACTGAGATTCATGTGGTCCCGCAATGCCAGCTCAATCTCCACAGCGCTGGAGTCAGGTCTGGTTATACATACAAACTGTACATTCCAGCAAAAAATGCTCTTGGTTGTTTGCATTTCTTTAAACCATTCACAATCGTCTTGGGTGGTGCTAACCTCCAGGTGCAGCAATAGTGGCTCTGCAAAATAGTCTTAAGTAGGAACTTGTTTTGGTGGTACATTTGCACTCTGCAAAAAGAAAACATCACATACAATATTGATTTAAGTTAACTGTTAACTGAAGTAATGTGAGCTGTTTAAATTAGCTAGATACATGGATAAATGCAATTTGCTCTTACCAGTGTTTGTATTTTTCCCAAAATGTCCCAGTTAGGTAAATGTCGTAAACATGTTCTTTGTAAATCTTTACAATATTTCCCCTAAATAACCAAGCAGCCCTGCCTTATTGCATATCTAAATATTCTTCAAACATGCCATTTTCAGCGTGTAGCTTGCTAGCTCAAAGTTTATTGTTATTTCCCGAAGTTTGAGAACGGCAACACATAGGGAGCAGAAGGTGAGGGACATCTTGTGGGATATGTACAGTAGTAGTGCACAGTAAAAGATAATAGAACAGGGACTAGAAAAAGTAATTAATAGTAATTCATGGCATAGCAGGGCACTGCAGAGCGTGGTTGGATGTAACAGGTCGTCACAGGATGAGTAGTAGGACCACAGCAACAGCTGCAACCATGATTTTGGAGCCTCCCTAATCCGAGGAAACATGCTGGGGGAAAAAGAACATAAGGACTCTGGGGAATGACTACCAAGAGCTAGGTTTGTAACAAGCATTTCTGGGACATGGATGCACACAAATGGAAAGATAAAGGAGAGAGGAGCTCAGTGTGTCAAAGGATTACCACAGACTATAATAAACCAGTAGCCTTCAGGGCCCTTTGACGTCTGGGGCTCCACGGTATTTTCCCACTTTGCCATTTTTGATCCTCTCCTCCCTCTGTCTCCCTGTTTGTTACCCTGCACAACTTCTTGCTGAATCAGCTGATCATTATGTTGATCCCCATTTTCCCCCTGTCTGATCCAATCTTTTCTATCTCTCTCTTTCCACTTTAGTTTCTTCGTATCTGTTTCTTAACTTACCTCCTCCCTGCTTCTCTCTGATTTGAGTGTGTTTCACCGCCCCCCCATCTCTCTCTCTTTTTTCTTCTTTCTTCATACCTCCCGCCCCCTTATTCATGGGTCAGATTAATTGCTTAAAGGGGTTTAACCTTTCACTGATTTGCTTTTCCCTTTTATTCCACTTCCTCCTTTTGATTCTTTGATTGGCTGCCTGTGAGTTGGCTAGCGGGGGTAAAATTGGAAGGCAGCAGAGGGATTCCACCTGGAGCACAACACAAAGTAGTGTGTGTATGTGTGTGTGTGTGTGTGTGTGTGTGTGTGTGTGTGTGTGTGTGTGTGTGTGTGTGTGTGTGTGTCAGACATTTTGTAATGTTGGGTGCATGCGCAAGAACAGAGAGGAGAAGTCTTGATTTGAAAAGTGTGTCCCTAACTTTAGCAACAGATAAGAGAACAGAGCCGTTCAAAGAGAGGCAGGGACAATCCTAAGTGACGTATAAGGGGTTTTCCTTACATATGTGCTTGGCTTGACTCGGCACATCAGCCCAGCCTTTTCTGGTAGTTATTAGTATTTAGAAAGTTTTTCTCATTTCTCATTTCCAGAGATAGGAAGTACAAATACTTCGTTACTGTTCTCAAGTAGATTTTTACTTTACTTCACTATTTATTTTTTTGGCAACTTTTTACTTTTACTCCTTACATTTTAACACAAATATTGGTACTTTCTACTCCTTACATTTTACAGAATTGGCTCATTACTTTAGTTTTGTACAAAAGGTCGATTATAATGTGTGGTTGTGAGTGCATGTTGGAAAATAGCGCAGACACGCGCCTCAGCAGGCGTGCACGGCACACGGAGACAAAAGTGAGAGAAACGAAAAAGAGACTAGCTGTTCAGAGGATAATCAGTTGACATTGTGTGCATCTTTGAGAACTGTAAGTCATATACTGTAACTGATGTTGTCAGCCTGTTGTTGTATTGGTATGAAGTTCTGGCAAATTTAAAAGTTAGCCTGTTTGTGTTCTTCCCCTGTTACCAAGGCTGCACCTGGCTGTTGATTCGATATAATGGCAATTGTTGAACGTTCTTGCTCATTAAGATAATGTAATTAATAGTGGGTTTATTGTTATTATTTACTAGCATATTTGATTCCTATGCATTGTGTATGGTAGCCTTTGCAATGTTATTTATTTCTTTTATTACCTACACACAGCCATAGCAGAGCTACCCATGCCCATGTTTATACAGATGCTTGATTGTAATGAAGCATCAACAGAGAGAAGTTGTCACCGTCTGTGTTTTAACAGACACACCTGGGCCGAAGTTGGAAACCAGAATCAGCTCTAAATACAGTCCTAATCTAGTCCTCACTAAGTTTAAAATAATTTCACTGGAGTTACCAATACCAAATTGAATCTAATTGGATGGGAACATACACAGACTACTCACAAAATCCCATTTAAATTCATATCTTGCTACTCGGTCAGAATCTTATTAACCTGGAGTGCTAGTCTCTGTCACAATAAATAAGCTATATGTTTTAGGCCTATTAGCAGACAGCCATTTAAAATGTAGGTAATGACATATAAAGAGCCTTTTTTCCATGCCCACTGTAGTTCCTCAGCGTGCTCTCTAGTAACACCTGTCTGGTCCAGGGAGCTTTGTCATTCATAAGGCTACTTTTACTTTTATACTTTAAGTCAATTTCTAATTCTGTACTTTGTTACTTTTACTTGAGTAAATAAATTAAATTAGTAGCCTACTTCTACTTTTACCAGAGTATTTTTTAACACAATTATCTGTACTTCTACTTGAGTACGGGCAGTGAGTACTTTTTGCCATCTCTGCTCATTTCACAGAAACCACTGAGAGTGAATCTTGTGTTTTGGATGGTAATTTTGGTGATGTGTCAGTGTTTCTGTTTCAGTGCTCTGCACATATCTCCTGTGGTTATCCCCAGGTTGGGTTTGCATGAACTTGATGTTCCACTTCTGGGATTGCTCATTGCCACCGGAAAATCCGCCAGATCTCTGCAGGGTAAATACAGAAAAATTAAAACAAATGGAGACTATGTCTCAATACTTTCCACTTCAGGATTTAAAGTGTACTCATTCCAATTCCATTCCATTCCAACTACAGGGCCTCGAAAGAGTCCTGTATTGTTATTTTTCGTCACTACCTCCCCAAGTCGGGAGTGGGTAATTTGCGCGCCTGCTGCCTTCCTTGGATGTGGTAGCCGTTTCTCAGGCTCCCTCTCCGGAATCAAACCCATTTAGGTCGGATATCGGTTGCCTTGGATTATTTTTGTTTTGGCATTTTGAACTCTGATCGATACATGAGGACTATGTTTGACTGCTCCTCAGATCTCTGCAGGGTAAATCCAGACAGCTACGTAGCTAGACTATCTGTCCAATCTGAGTTTTGTGTTGCACGACTAAAACAACTTTTAAACATGCACATATTCCACCAAAACAAGTTCCTTCCAAACCCTTGTTCTGACATATAGAGCCCTGCATGGTCAGGCACCTGTGATGCTATTTTATCACAAGTGGCCCAAGGCGACTGGGTAAAACATGTAAAACCTAATGTAAACTTTATATTTGTGGTGCGGAAATGGCCTTTGCAGAGCCAGAAGTAATGGTGGACAATTTAGTTTGGAGAATTTCAGGTTTGAGATGACAGATAATAACGCAACAAAAGAAAGTATTGTGCAAGGCCTGTCTTAGAACAGTCGGCACATCATAAGGCAACACCACAAAATTATATCAGCACTGTGGCTGTGGCTCAGTGGTAGAGCGGTTGCCTGCCAATTGGAAGGTTGGTGGTTCAATCCCCGGCCCTGCAGTCACATGTCGAAGTGTCCTTGGGCAAGACACTGAACCCCGAGTTGCCCCCGATGCTGTGTCATCGGAGTGTGAATGTGTGTGAGTGTTTATCTGATGAGCAGGTGGCACCTTGTACGGCAGCCTCGGCCACAGTGTATGAATGTGTGTGAATGGTGAATGTTTCCTGTACTATGTAAAAGCGCTTTGAGTAGTCGTTCAGACTACAAAAGCGCTATATAAATACAGCACATTTACATTTACTTGAAAAAGCACCACATGCAGGTATACAATATTATAATAATATAATGACTTTATTCAGGACACAAATGGAAGGTCCATAGTACAATAAGGATGACAACATTTATAAAGATAGCAACAAATATACAGTACAAATAATCAGAGGTGGGTAGAGTAGTAGTGGGGGGTTCCTCCTCGTCTGTGTTGCCTTGGCGACGGTTGATTCTGACATCTTTGTTTTGCCACGGCAGTAAAGCTAACCTGTCCCGCAGCTGAGAACAAGTATGGTCACGTGACTGCACGACGAAGTTTGATTGGTGAAACACAGTCACGTGGTAGAGCCTTCAGCGGAAGACTCTCTCTCTCTCTCTCTGTCAAAATAAAACATTAAAATGAGACGTACGTTGGGGTAAAAACGATGACGCGTAGAATACCAACGAGGTAAAAATAAAAGTAACAAGCTCATTGTAGCCTAATGTAGCGGAGTAAGAGTACAGTTTCTTCTTCACTAATCTACTCAAGTACAAGTATAAGTATAGTGATTTAAAACTAGTCCTAGAAGTATAATTTTTTCAAAAACTTACTCAAGTAAATGTAACGGAGTAAATGTAACTCATTACTACCCACCTCTGCAAATAATAAATTGAAAAAGGTCACCAACCTTCATCTGTAATATAAAAACAGGAGCGCCAATGTCTCCACAGTCTAGACAGAGTTAAAATCATTGTGGGCTGAAGCTTGTATAATTCTGTTTTCTGAGACAGACATTCTACAAATGTATCGATAAATAAGGTTTCTTATTAAGGCAGAACAAGTAGGCCCACCAACACTAATGATCATTTGAATGGCACTACACCATCTTGGTTGTTTTAGAAGCAGTCTCATGCCATCATTATACGCTACATTCAGTCTCTGCATGTTCTTTTTTTCTTATCTGATAAATTATTAACAATATGATAGCCAAGATATTTACTCTCATCGCATACTTTAAGGGCAGTACCAGAAAAGAAGTCAGGAAATACTAATTTCCTGACTTCTTTACTTCTAACAATCTTGCTTATTTGCATTATATTTGATATCAAAATTACGGGGGCCAACATGGGCAAACACCCTGCAAAAAAGCACGTGCAAATAGACAAACAAGAAGTTAAGAAAACAACTTTATTAATTTGACAAGACGTGCGCAGCTTTCAGCCAACACACTGCAAATACACACAACACAACTAAATATATAAACGTGCAAAAATATAGAAATGATGTAAAAAGAAAAGCACACAAACCCCAAAAAAACAAAACAACGTTGCTTCCAGATTACACAACGGAAGTTCTCCAGGCCTCTAGAGGGAGCAGCTAAGTGGAACAGCTGATCTTCGATCCCACGGGGAGAGAGCGCTCTGCCTTTTTATTAGTCTGGTATGGCTGCAACCTGGAGACCTCCCGTCTCATGCCTCCCGTTTATTGACTGTATATTAAATTAATATTATCATTATTAACATAATATAGTATATTAATATCATACAGTATATGCTTCCATCTCATGCCCTCCTGGCTGGAGCCGTCCCCAAACTTTGACTTTTCAAAATAAAGGTTTGTGTCTGGTCCGCTATGTCTTCGTACTTTGGTGTTTAAATGATTTTGAACTAAGCACTATGGCAATCATGCTAATGATTAACCTTTTCAGCAGATGTCTTACTTGCAACATGATGGAGTTAGACGTTTTGTGTTTATATGCGTTTTATTTTGTGATTTATTCACTTTGATAAATCCCACGGAATCTTCAAAGCTATAGCTCAAATTGACTGGCTTACAGGGAGGGACTAGAAATCTGGTCTGCATTTTTTGTTTCTCAAGAGCACAGATTGATCACTTATTTTGTTGGTAACTGTTGTATAATCACAATATAACACTGGGGAAGATCCAGCTGTTCCACTGAATGCTCCCCCTGGAGGCCTAGAGAACTTCCGTTGTGTATTCTGGATGCAACGTTTTTTTGTTGCATCTGCTTTTCTTTTTGCATCGTTTCTATATTTGCAGCGGATTGATATATTTGGTTGTGTTGCAGCGCGTTTGCTGAATGCTGCGACTGTGTTGTCTAATTATTAATGAAGTTGTTTTCATGACTTGCTTGTGTTTTGTCTGTTTGCATGTGTTTTCTTAAGTTGCGAGGTGTTTGCCCCTGTCGGCCACCGTACAAAATCTACACCATGCTGTTAATAAACCTTCAAAAGTTGTTGTAACCCAGGACTATATGGGCAAATGATTGCCAAATAATCTGCATATATACGCTGTTGTATTTATATTATTGTCGTGACAAATCGTACATGTACATATTAAAAAGGAATAGTGACAAAATACCACCCTGACTAACGCTGTTATCAACAAAAAAAAGGTTATGATACAGAACCCCCCCCCCACATTTCACCTGCCTAGATTATACCAGAAGACTAGAATTCTTACGTTTGGGACGTTGCAGTTTAATAAATAATTTTTCTTCAATCAAATGCCTTAGAGGCATCTATAAAACACAAAAGTTGTAGAATTCTATTTCAATGATGTAAAATTTACTTTAAGGCAAATATACACATTTGTACCGTGTTGATGTTTAAGACCAAATTTGTTGTCAGTGGTAAGAATATACTGTTCAAACCTGTTGAGCAGAATTCTTTCAAGCACGTTAGACACAATGCTAGCTAGGGCTATAGGTCTGTAATTGTCCATACTGTTTATTTTGCCGGTTTTGTCTTTGATGACGTGCATTAATAATACAGGTAAGATACTTTCAGGCAGAGTCCCATGAACTACAGTGCCTTGCGAAAGTATTCGGCCCCCTTGAAGTTTTCAACCTTTTGACACATTTCAGGCTTCAAACATAAAGATATAAAAATTTTATTTTTTGTGAAGAATCACCAACAAGTGGGACACAATTGTGAAGTGGAACGAAATCTATTGGATATTTTAAACTTTTTTTAGCAAATAAAAAACTGAAAAATGGTGCGTGCAAAATTATTCGGCCCCTTTACTTTCAGTGCAGCAAACTCACTCCAGAAGTTCAGCGAGGATCTCTGAATGATCCAATGCTGTCCTAAATGACTGATGGTGTGTGTGATCAAGTCTCTGTATAAATGCACCTGCTCTGTGATAGTCTCAGGGTTCTGTTGAAAGCGCAGAGAGCATCATGAAGACCAAGGAACACACCAGGCAGGTCCGTAATACTGTTGTGGAGAAGTTTAAAGCCGGATTTGGATACAAAAAGATTTCCCAAGCTTTAAACATCCCAAGGAGCACTGTGCAAGCGATCATTTTGAAATGGAAGGAGTATCAGACCACTGCAAATCTACCAAGACCTGGCCGTCCCTCTAAACTTTCAGCTCAGACAAGGAGAAGACTGATCAGAGATGCAGCCAAGAGGCCCATGATCACTCTGGATGAACTGCAGAGAACTACAGCTGAGGTGGGAGAGTCTGTCCATAGGACAACAATCAGTCGTACACTGCACAAATCTGGCCTTTATGGAAGAGTGGCAAGAAGAAAGCCATTTCTCAAAGATATCCATAAAAAGTCTCGTCTAAAGTTTGCCACAAGCCACGTGGGAGACACACCAAACATGTGGAAGAAGGTGCTCTGGTCAGATGAAACCAAAATCGAACTTTTTGGCCACAATGCAAAACAATATGTTTGGCGTAAAAGCAACACAGCTCATCACCCTCAACACACCATCCCCACTGTCAAACATGGTGGTGGCAGCATCATGGTTTGGGCCTGCTTTTCTTCAGCAGGGACAGGGAAGATGGTTAAAATTGAGGGGGAAGATGGATGCAGCCAAATACAGGACCATTCTGGATGAAAACCTGTTGGAGTCTGCAAAAGACCTGAAACTGGGACGGAGATTTATCTTCCAACAAGACAATGATCCCAAACATACAGCAATCTACAATCTACAAAGGAATGGTTCACAAATAAACGTATCCAGGTGTTAGAATGGCCAAGTCAAAGTCCAGACCTGAATCCAATTGAGAATCTGTGGAAAGAGCTGAAAACTGCTGTTCACAAACGCTCTCCATCCAACCTCACTGAGCTCGAGCTGTTTTGCAAGGAAGAATGGGCAAGAATGTCAGTCTCTCAATGTGTATAACTGATAGAGACATACCCCAAGCGACTTGCAGCTGTAATCGCAGCAAAAGGTGGCTCTACAAAGTATTAACGCAAGGGGGCCAAATAATTTTGCACGCACCACTTTTCAGTTTTTTATTTGCTAAAAAAAGTTTAAAATATCCAATAGATTTTGTTCCACTTCACAATTGTGTCCCACTTGTTGGTGATTCTTCACAAAAAATAAAAATTTTATATCTTTGTTTGAAGCCTGAAAATGTGTCAAAAGGTTGAAAACTTCAAGGGGGCCGAATACTTTCGCAAGGCACTGTAAGAAACCTGTCATACAAATAGGAAGAAGAGGTTTATACGTTTCTTGCCTTCATATTTTAGATGTCATGCAGTTATTTTATCGGCACTACACACTTTATTGTCATCTCATCCCAAAACAGATCGCAGATTGTACCTTTTCTGAATTAATAACCATTTTCATTATTATCAATATTTTCCACCTCAAAAGTATTCCTCCCAATACAGTTAAACAACTCATTGTAATGTTGCCACCACATCTGGCAGATTACATCTGAGCCACTGACTCCCTCAATATTTGAGGGTAAAGACATTTTACTACTGTTCATGGCTCTGACCTCTCTCCAGAAGTCATTATAACTTCTATTATGCATCTTACATGCCAAAGAGTTGGCCCTCATCGAGTTCTCATTCCTTTTTATAAATCCAAGGGCTTATTTAAAATTTGCATTTGCCTTCAAATAAAAGGCCCTGTCCATCTCTACCAGACTCTATCCAGGCTTTAAATGCGCACAAGATTTGGCATGAAGTACTGCTCGTTCCAACCAGGCTTGAAATTATATGGTGTGCGACAATCCCAGAAACCATTGCCCTGCGCGATTCCATCATGTACGACAGTCAAATAAGCAACAGAAATGAATAAGCATTTAATTGTCATTATGTAGTTTTGGCCAAAAAAACATATTATTGTATTTGTTAACCCCACTGTAAGACCTGTATTAGAAAGAGACTGACATTACAATGACAATACCAATGTTTGTTGTATCAAAATGCAAAGTAGCTAGCCAGAGCCTCTGCTAGCTAGCTAGATTAGCTGATTGTGAGCTCTTGGTGCTGATTTATTGATATTGATTTGATTTGATTTTGTACTTTTGGCATTGGCAGATATTTGTGACAAGTTACATTTATGTGTAACACGTTTGCCCTTCATTTCTATGCCAGCTAAATGTTGTGTTCAGGACTCAACATGAACTTTTTGAAGTGGTTGGCAACTGGGCAACCAGGCATGGGTTTTTTGTTGTTGCCACATTATTAGCTGGCTTACATATATATATAGAGGCAATGTTTATCACAGCCAGATTTGGAAGAAACCAGTGGGGAAGTGACCAGTTACTTTCCTTCCGTTACTGCGGGTGTGTTCTTTATTTTGACTGCAATGGTTCAAAACCGTATGTTAATTTATTATGAAATGACCACTGTTCAAAGCCATTCTCTTTTTTTATAATAATCTACTGTTTTTTAATATTGTGCATTGTAACAGAGTCCTTTCTTTAAGTGCTTAAACGCTCACTGGGTGAGGACAAACATGAGGATGAAACACCAACTCAAGCCTCATATTGGGGTGGTGGGAGAAAGAGAGCCCCCATCTGGTCAACACCATGGTGGCTCGACAGCATGCGGCAACTCGGATCTGCCAAAATTGTGGAAACGTTGCAAGGCCATGGGAACTAGGGGTGCGGAGGGTGCTGCAGGACCCCCTAACAAAAGGACAAACAACTACAACCATAATTTAAAAAACAAAAACATTTATTTTTAATAAATTGATTATTAATACAAACCCTTTCATTAGAAATGAAATGTAATACATTTTACAATTTGGTAAGTAAGCGATAAACACATAATTTGATTAGAATGAATCTGCCAATTTTGCCAAGAGCGAGGCTCGCTGCCTCTGACGCTGATGAGTGAAGGTAGTTGTGGAAACTTTCCCACGTACAGATGTCATTTTTTCTTTTGAAGATGGCAGCGCCAGGGATGTCTAGCCAAGCATTTCTTAGAATGATCAAAGCACAGTTTGCTTTGGTTGTGTAATTATTTGTGGTAATAATTTCGTAACTCAAGAAATATTACTATGAGCGCATGATGATGATGATAGAAAGTATACATGAGCATTTACACTGTTTAGGAAAAAAGTTGTGTTGAATTTAGACCCTTTAAAAATAACCATAAACTCATGTTGTCTCATCAGTCATGGAGTTTGCACTGAGACATTTCTGAAAAAACAGGTAAATCTGAAGATCTTCAACTCCCTAGGCTACAGACTTTGACATCTTCTCCCCAGTATCATTTCCTGATCCTAGAAGTGTCCCCTTGGATTGGATGTGCCGAACATTGCACAGGCTTACTTCTAAACAATATGGAGCTGTTGTAGCCCTCTTTGCATATAGATTTAGACTGAATGTCACACAATATTCTGTATGTGTAATGGCCGGGTCACCCAAATACACCAGTGTATAGTGTATGAGTGAAGTTTAGACATGGTTTATTTCCTTTGATATGTATTCTAAGGAAAGGTTACGAAATTAGTACAAACATCCCAAAATGTATCCATTTGAAGCATTTTACTTCAGTGTGGTATCAAATTAGATCTGTTTTACGGTTATCTTTTGTTCCCTTTTTCTCTTTTTGTTTCCACAGCAGACAGCTTCTGAAAAAGCTTCTTGGAGGCTGTCTGATTCGAAGTGGAACAATTATGCCGCGAGGACCACTTTGACTGCCCAGCATGCAGCTTAGACATGCTTCCAGTATCTGTTGATGGAAACCGCAAGAACTACAGATTCAAGAGTGCAGCATGTACAGTACTTACAAAATCGTGTGTGTGCATTGACAGTTCATTACTTTGAAAGTAACTGCTGTGAACTGAAAATTATATGAATTTTGTTGGCCATTTTTAGGCCTTTATTTTCACACGACAGATAAAGACATGAAAGAGAGAATGACATGCAGCAAAGTGCCACAGGTTGGAGTCAAACCCACAGCCACTGCATCGAGGAGTAAACCTCTATATGTGTGCACCCGCTCTACCAACTGAGCTATCCTGGCCACAACGTTATCTGAATATTTAAAGTTAATATGTATCTCATTTATTAAGATCAGAGGAAAACGCTGTCTTTGATGGCGTGTTCATAGCGAATTATGATGACATCGGAAGATTCATGGACTATGTTCATACCTCAACCCGTCATGTAAACTTGCACAACTTTACTATATTTACCTCTAAACACAACGTCCTACAGAGGACTTTGTTTGAACAAGTTTGGACTGTTAACCATCTTCCATGTTTAAGGTCTCTGGAAGAGGTTTCTGTCAAGGGCAGTGATCAGCGGCCCACAAAACGTCTCGGAAGTTCTCAAGAAAAACAGACGAGGAGGGCCTGGAACTCGCTGTATATCATCATGGGGTTCTCCCTCGTGCCCTCAATATGTTCGGGGGGAGATTTTTGCCTATCCCCTGTACCTCCAAAAGCAAATGGCTTGTAAGCCAGTGACATTTTTTGCTATGGATGTGGCTTGCAAGTACTGGCATTACCTCCGGAGAGTGACAGAGAAATGCCCTGAGCTTCAGCATCGCCTCACCATGAGGCCATTTCTTTCTGTTTTTCATGCCAAAGCTCACAATTTCAAATGTGAGGTAAGAAAAAATTATTGTCCATGACATTTTCTTTCCCTGAAAACTTGCATAAGATCAGTGCCATTTAGGTTTTGTTTTTTGTTTTCTTTTTAAAGGTAAAATGGAGTGGAGCGTATCGGGGGGGGGTGGGGGGGGGGGGGGGTGGTTCAACTCTCGGGGAAGAGGGCAAGTGCAATACCTTCCTCTCAAGGACTGCTGTTACTACAAAGCACATACCAAAAGCAGGTAAGGTAACCACTAAATTTTGATTCTGATGACAATGGTGAGCCACTTTGAGCTCATGTATATAAGCTAACCCTGAAAATATAAAGCAAAGACACATCAGAGTGCCATTCACCTACTTTCCTGTCATAGTTTTCTATGTCATTTGCCTATTGTCCTGTGCCAATGTATCATGCTACTTCTTCACTATGCTGTTGTGATTTGGGGTTTTTGTTGTGATTACCTGATGTTTTCCACCTGATTCCCTATCCTCTTGTCACCTGCTTCTCGTTACCTCATTAGCTCATGTATATAATGTTTGTGCTTCCCTTGTCTCTTGTCAGATCCTTTTGTCGCGTCCATATGGTCGTGTCTCGTTCCTGTCTCGTTCCTGACATTCCCAGTGAGTTTTGCCTGGTTATCCCTTGTGAGTTTTCCCCTGTGGAGTTTACCCCGTTTTATTATCACCTTCCCTTGTGCCTGTTTTTGGATTGTGGAATTTTTGGATTTTGCCTTTTGCTCCCTGTTTTATGTTGGACTGTATTAATAAAGCCTTTTCTGAAGCTCCCTCCTGCTTGCTGCTTCTCTACTTTTGGCTCCTCCTTCCTTCCCCATAACACTATGCTGTGCTATTTACCTACTAACCTTTCATTGGGACAGCAATCAAATGGCACAAGACAGTAGTTTATTAACACAGTACTATACTGTAAGTTATTATCTCGGAAAGGTTTGTGGTACACAACACATCTGCTCATTTTCTTCTACTGCTACTGGAAAGAAGGGTGATAATCTCATATTTTTGATTTTTGCAGGACGCATAGACATGCTGACGGTCATGGCCATGTGCTAGAACCAACAAAAGTTTGACAACTTGGTTTCCACACTTTCCCTCTGATATCGGAAGGTAAAGACACCAGTTTTCCCTTATTCAACATACATAGCAATATTGTAAAATAAAGTGGCATATATCACAAAAATATATGGAAGACTTGCCGAAATAGTCTTCAATAGAATGGAATATATAGATGTTTTTTTTCAGTGTCTTGATATGAATTATATGTTAATACCAAATATATTGATAGTCCACATATATACGTGTTTACTGTTTATTTAATCAGTGTTCTATGTGGTTTTCTAATAGTTAAGGTACTTTACAATCCTTATCAACAGTAGTAAAGTTGTAGGCGTTTCCCTCATTGCCATTTGTGTTTGAAGGCCACAATAGCCCTGCAATGCCAGCTGCATAACCTGGAGGCCATGAAAATGGAAAAGGACATCACAGACAATAAACTGGAGAGCTGGATGATTGATGTCAATGAGTGGGCAGAAGGTAGAATATACCTTTTGCTTGATATGCTGCTTCATGTATCACTTTTGTTGTAGAATTATGAAAGTAAATAAATATATTTTATATTGTCATAGACTTCACCATCTCTTTGACTGTCTTGCTGTCATGCTTTGAATTAAGCTTGTAGCAATTGCATATAGCCTTGAACCTGTGTTTCAGATGTACTAAACTGACTAAGCTTGGCTGAAATTCAAGGAGGCTCTTTGTAATCATAGTCAAGGAGCACATACTCTGATTGCTGATGGAAAAGATCATCCCCATGGGGACAATCAATAACCTAACTATACTCAACCTTAGCTACAAGTGTAGCCTCTCAGTTATAGAGAAATATGAAAAGATTGTTGAGGCTCACTTGCCCATACACCAGAAATATTATTTTTCATGGAATCAAGAAGCATATTTCTTATCTCTTGATTTCTTCCTCCCCAAAAGATGCTGATGTTGCTGTTGGAGCTGGAATTGAGGAGTTGGTGGCAAGTGTTAGAAGGTTCCATCGTCTATATAAAGATAATGACGGATGCACAGGACGTGCCCGGATCCGCCAAAAGATCAGGGAGGGGAAAAACTGTAAATTCTGTAGCGGACAAGTATAACACCTTGGTTCCTAATGCAGAAAACCTGACCTTGGACACTGTTCTATATGACGAGATTGTTTGGCCATGGCAGCTTACACATGGTGGTATGTAAACAATGTGAAATAGTTACATATAATAGGTCAATAGTAGACAAATCTGTCATGCCTCGATTGTAACCCCAGAAAATCTTTAAATACTAATCTTTTGTCAGTGTAAACAAGGCACTTGTTTAACACTACTTTTCTTTGTTTTACCCTAATTTATTCTAAACGGTTTAGGGCCAAAATACATTTCTGATCTTCTACTACACTATGAACCACCCAGACCTCTCAGGTCATCTGGGACAGGTCTGCTTTCTGTCCCCAGAGTCAGAACTAAACAGTGGGAAGCAGCGTTCAGTTTCTAGGCTCCTCATATCTGGAACAAACTCCCAGAAAACTGCAGATCTGCTGCTACTGTTATTTTAAATCAAGGCTGAAAACTTTTCTTTTTGATGTTGCCTTTCTTTAAATTACTTTCTTATACTGCAGTCTAAGTTTTATTCTTGTGTTTTATCTGTTTTTATTTTTTAACTGTTTTTGTGTAAAGCACTTTGAATTGCCCTGTTGCTGAAATGTGCTATACAAATAAAGCTGCCTTGCCTTGCCTTGCCAGAGGATAAGAGCTCATCTGGCAGGGAGAATAAAGATAGATCAGATTCAGATCATATTCTCTGTGCTTTCCTAGAGAGACAGTCACCTGATAAGCAAGCTTTAAATGAGATATTTTTTGATAATGCCATGCTTTCTGTCATTTGAATATGCTCTGTAATTCAGGCTTCATGGTTGAATAAGATTATTGGCATGGCACCACAGGTCTCTATTTCATCAGAATAAGCAAAAGTACTTGAGTCTGTGTGCAGTAGGCTGAGGTAGTAGTGGGCTAAAAAATGCCAAAACCCAAGTTGGATATGTACACACCCATACAAAGTTATAAACATTTTACTCGGCAAAACCTCGGCAAAAATCTGCTTATGCTTTTATTTTCCTGAAAATATTTCCTAAAACTAGTCCCTTCTTAATTTTAAAAAGGTAGTCTCAGTAAAGGCTACAAAGGTTAGGATGGCTACGAGCTGTAACCACAGTGATTGATATATAATAATTAATATGTAAGGCCTACCATAAATTGTTATTTCAAAATAGTTATTTGTTTTAAATAAATGACTAAGTTGCTTGGAGAATCAGTGGGGACTGAGTGTATTTCATGAATAATGCAACATTCTCCTGACAAATCAAACCTGAGGCCTTTGAACATGAAGACATTGGCTGGATTAAACGGCACAACAGGCCCACCTTGCATGGTCAGGCCCTAGATTTTCAACCACTGTCATGGCCCTTAGTTAACCGCCCACCTGTTAAGTCGTTCCAGGGTGACCAGATGAATGTCTTCAGTGTTCTGGCACATTCCCTATTGTCGGGGAAAACATAGGAAAACTACCTGTGTTCCTGGTTTTATGACAAGAACACATTTGACTTTTAAATTATATTGATGGCCAAGCTGTAAATGTTTCAGGCTTTAATGATTTCTCAGGGTCATGTCTCCGGGTTTGATCTCTGAAGTCTGATCTCCTTATGTCATGCAAATACTGTACAGAGGATGATACAATTATTATTGAAATTTGACAACAATCTGCCTTTGTATGAGGCAAAAGAAAAGAAAAAAGGCCTTTCTGAGTGGCGCTTCAGACGCTCTGTGATTTCAATTCACTACCATATTTTTTGTCATATAGTTCTTTCCTGACTTGAAAAATCTTTACCCATGTACCATTGTTGAAAATTGATAAATGTGCCTCTTCTCTCCATTGGGAATATTTGAAAATGTCTTAAGAACACTCATAAGTGTTCTGGACAGACAACCATAATGGTATGGTGTGCTACTGACTGGTCAGAGGTAAAAAAGGATGCAGTCTTTCATTAATACATCCTGATGCGGGAGGCATCTGTCACCAGGAATAGGAGCCCATTTACTTTGTTCCAAAATTACCACAAATACTGACTAAAATCTTCTTTTTCGGTTAATATGATGCTAATTTGGTACTTTTTCTTTCACTACATGCAACTTTCCGCTATCTCACTTTTCCCATTAAATGCAGCACAAAGTCATGACACATTAATTATTTAGTGGTCAATGCTTGACAGACAAATCATAAAATGTAACAAGAGGGATTTTAATTATGAACAAATATTCAAAAGAAATAGTAAAACAAATATACAAAAGAAATAGTCTCTGCCACTGTAAACAGTCCACAAATCATCTTACACACAGCATATCCTACAGCTAAGTTTGAAGATATGTCATTTGAAGCTGATAAATAAAGACTTGCCCCTTTACTCTTGGATATGTTTTTTGGGTTTATTTTATATAGCACAGTCATTTTGTTCCAAGAGAAAACTAATGGACCCAACAAACCCAGGAGAGATTTGGCTACTCAGTTGCTTGGACACTGTCATCCCCACAGTCAACCCTTTGAAGTTCTGCATCAGGTTAACCGTGTCACAGAAAGGATGTGGTTAGAAGCCTCTACATCGGGTGCGAAGGGGGTCAGCAAGACGCGATGGCACTGCAAAGGCATCTGCGTCGTGTCTACGTACAAGCATGAATTGGGCTTAAGACCACATCAGAGCTGAAGTGGACTAGAAAGTTATCTGAGACCACTTTAAGTGAACTCATAATGTGAACACAAACAGACAAGAGATGTTTTTGCTTCAGTCCACTTCACACGCCATTCTAAAAGGATTACATTTGGTTCATGTCAACAGCATTCTTAATTGATATATGCTGCATATATTATGCAGCCTCTTGCACAGTTCATTTGCTGCAATAACCAGGTATTATATGCCAGTCTATATCCATAAAATTGCTACAGTGCCCCTAAAACGACATCGACAACCTTTACACTGATTGCGGGGAGTGAAGAAGAGGCTGCAACCCAGGTCCTGCGTCCCTCTAAACAAAGAGATTCGCGACTACCACTCAAATTGTAGGGGAGGGAGGGAGGGGGAGGTACAGGGAGAGTGAGAGAGACAAATAAGACAATAAACAATACAAATAAGACAATAAACAGGACAAACATGGCTCTTAAAAGTGTTTTTTTTAGTGTAATAGATGCAGCTAATAAATATTTGGAAAGGACAGGGATTAGGAAACCTGCAGAGAAAGAGAAGAACAAATTAAAACAGAATAGATTACCAAACAATGCAACTTTATTTATACTACCAGGCTAACAAGTCAAGTAAATGCTGCTCTTGTTCATTCATGCAATCACAATATCATAAAAAAAGAATGACTTTAAAAAGAAGTCCCTCTGTGAGAAAGGGTTTGATTATGATGTTTTGAACACATCCTTTTGTTTTGTCTTAATTCAAATTGATAAACAAACAGATCAGGGTATTTGTATAAACTTTGCCTTGCCAGACTTAGAAACTAAGTCTGGCAAGGCAAAGTTTAGTGATCACAACATGTAGCTGGCGTAGAAATGAGGGACAAACATGTTACACATAAATGTAACTTGTCAAAAAAATCAATATCAATAAACCAGCACCAAGAACACTGAGTCAGCAAATCTAGCTAGCTAGCAGAAGTTCTGGCAAACTACTTAGCATTTTGATTCAACAAACATTTGTCGTCTTTCTAACCCTAACCCTAACCCTAACCCTAAGTATTGAAAATGTTTTCATTTACAACACGATGGACAGTGTGTTAGCGACCAGTGTAATGGCCCAGAGAGAAAAATATCAATAATAATGGAAAAGTAATGTCTAATAGTAGGCTCACTATTTACCACTGTTAATAGAAATACCGACAATTGTAAAATATCCCACATAAATGAAGGCATTAAGACTACACCAAATATCCTATAACTCTTCAGTCAAATTACCCTCCCAGAACTGTATAAGGAGTGTAGCAAAAAGTTGAAAAGGAGCTAAAAAGTTTTGAGTAATTACGCCACAACAACTGATTTTATGGTCAAGCAGAACTACTGAGCCGCATCTAAATCTCACCATACACTTCATAATTTTAGGCCTGCTTACACTAGGTAGCTTCTCTATCTCTCCTCTCTCCCTCCCATCGGGGTTCCGCCAAAACCTGGGACCCATCAGAATGTGTGCTAGCGCCGTCTGCCTGCCGTAAATCATTTTGTGACTTGGCGGGAAAAATCTGACCCGTGCAAAGGCATTAATACAAACTAAATAAAAATAGCCTTCTTTTCCCTTTTAGTCTCATTTGCTGTTACAAGTAATTTATGATCATCAGATGGAAAATGACACAGTTTCAGAAACATTTAAAAGTTACATAGACACTTTATGTGCCACCCTGGGTTGCTGTTCCTGGGGCACAGTAGCAAAAGGAAATAAGATATATATTGTGATATTGTTTTTTTTTTTTGTATAATGGCTGAATACACTGAGACAGTCATGGTAATAAGGGATATAAACATTTCCAGAACACACAGTGGTGGATGGGACCTTAGGGTTTTATCAAGACTGAAAATAGGAGTTAGTTTCAGCCTCCCATGACCCTAAACAGGAAAGACAGTTAAGAAATGGATGGAAAGTTTATGGAAATGATTTGGGCTAAGACTTCTGAACATATGCATTAGACCAAGAAACCCCCTTCTGAGAAGACACATGTTGTTGGACACGATTTAGTGGAAAACCACACAGCTGGGAAGATAACACACTTCATTATCCTCCCAGGGAACCTTTCAAGAACTGCTGAGACGCCCCAGAACACACTTTGTGAGGCACTGATTTGAAGAATATTGCCAAATAGATGCAGTAATCATGGCCTGTTGCTCTCGCTCTATAACTCTAGATTCTCTTCACAGAGTTTTGCTAAAACACTGCTCAAAAGTGGAAAACAAGTACACCAGCCCAGTTTACACAAGCATACACAGAATTTTTCAGTAACTGATACCCTGTCAAACATATGGTTAATATTCTTTGGGTCAAATAATAGTCACAAGCTGTTACATTGATTGATTTACATTATGAGCAAGAATAAGGTCCTTAAGAGCAGTAAGAATTCTACAGACAGTTAAGCTACACATGCATTCTCCTCTGTTTAGGTGATATGTGTTGATATGTGTGTGATTTATGATCAAAATCTTCACTGAGCTGCAGGTCTACTGCAACTCCTCTTTACTTCAGACAGATTCAGCAACTGTATGGCCTTGTTTCACTTAATGTTTTCAGGAACACGTTTTGGTGAACTATTTTTGTAAAATACAAGATCGACAACGAACCACAATTGTGGTCGGTTTTGAAATTTGGGAGTTGCCAGACACATGTGACGCGTTCGTTCAATCAGATGCCGGTCCCGCTTTGTAGTCAAGATCGTTCAGTGCAAGTAGGGTCCATCATTCCACACTGAACTTTTTGACCGTTTTTAGGGGGCCATCCGGGTACCACCAGGCCCAGGAGCGGCCTGCTACCACCAGGCCCAGGAGCGGCCTGCTACCACCAGTCAACGATGACTGACACCGACCACAACATAGCTCCGGTGACTATGCTAGCCGAGATATCTCTGCCCCTTGAGGACTGCACACTCCTTAAGAAAGCGAACAAGAAGATTGCTGACCTTATGGAAGACATCCGACGACTTTCAGAGGAACTCAAAGAGAAAGATTCCCTGCTGACTGGCTTTATGGATGTGGCTTCAGTACAAGCCAAACAGATTGTTTCTCTTAGCACAACCGCTAACATCCAGGACACCGTGTCTTGGGACCCTTCTAGATTTCCGAGACGTTCATCCTGCTCGACTCCGAAGCATCAGTCAACCTGGACTGAAGTGGTGGTCCGTGGCTTTAATAGAGGCTCGGATGGGGCTGCCTCTCCTCCACACATCGGCCTCTCCAACCGCTATGCAACATTGTCTAACGACACTCCGGTCCATCCAGCGGATGCACCTGCGGCTTCGAGTCTCCCTGATACAGATTAGAGTGCGGATCGGGCCGGATTTTTCTGTCCGAGCCCGGCCCGCGTCCGACAGAGCAGTAACCGAACCCGACCCGAGCCCGACAGGCATTAAGATATTTATGTCCGAGCCCGACCCGAGCCCGACTCATACTAATGACACATTCACGTTTGTTTGTGTGGAAAGCCGTTTTTATTAAGCAATTGTAGGAAGGCATTCGGAAATGTCAACAGATGAGCGCATCAATGCACAGCTGACTTTCCTTCGTTTTCAATAGTTTTAAGATCTCCTGCGGCCAACTTCTTTTTTTAACATCTTCCATCGTTGCGCTGCCACATGGAGCTTAATACGCACGTCTTTCGTTGTCACAGCACACAGGAAGATGGATGTTAGGGTAATATTTGACATTTATTTTAAGCTGTTTTAAATTCAAAATGTTCAATGCCTTATCGCGCTGATGTGACCGAGCCCGACCCGAACCCGAGCATCCTTTCTAAAAATCTGTCCGAACCCGGCCCGACCCGTCGGGTACCGTCGGGTCCCGTCGGGCTCGGGTCGGGTATCCATCCTCTAATACAGATGTCTTTCGGCGCACAGTGCCTGCTGACACTGTTAAATCTCCTCCACCGGATACATCTCCTGTACTGGGCCGCCGGTCTGCCGCTGGGCCGGATCGGCGGCCGTCATCCCGGTCAAAAACCTTCGCTTCCCGACGAAGGATCCTGAAGGAGGCTGTGCTCAGACGTTCCGGGGGCCGTCTCTACCCTGCACCGTCGGGTAGCCCGTCTCTCAGGTCTGTTACTGCTACTCCAACACAACACTCGGCAGCTCACACACTCCATCCTCAGTCCGCATGCAGTGTTGATGCTGATTCTGCTCAGTCCTGCTCTGGAACCCCACAACCGGCATCGCCTCGTCCTCTTTTCTCCCCAACCACACTAATAATTGGTGACTCCATAACCAGAAACATCCGTTTCTTTAACGCTACCACTCACTGCTTCCCCGGTGCCACCACGGCTGACATTTTAAAAATACTCCAGGACCTAATGCCATTGCTCCCGTCCTCCATTACAAGAGTGATAGTCCATGTCGGAACAAATGACACAGCTCTTCAGCAGTCTGAGCTGACAAAATCAGATTTTATCCATCTTTCCAGTGTGGAAAGTCCGTTTTTATCTCTGGTCCCATTCCCACAGTTGGTCGCGGTGCTGGCCGCTTCAGTAGACTCCTTGGCCTCCACGACTGGCTCCAGTCTGCTTGCAGGGCTCATCGTGTGTGTTATGTGGATAATTTCAATATTTTCTGGCAAAGAATGTCTCTTTTTAAGACAGACGGACTTCACCCAAATAAACGGGGCTCAAAAATGTTAGCTGCGCACATACAGCATGTGGTGCGGTCCACACATGACTTACGTGAATGAATAATTCATGCAGCACACCTGGACTCACCACCGCTCACTGAAGACATCTCTTCCTCACTGCCACAAACTGTCTCCACCTGCTGGTATGTAAAGCCGTCTGCTCCCAGCGCTTTTCCAAAGACTTCTATTCCTGTCATCATCACGCATAGACCAGTAAACCGAAATGTGCACATCCCACACAGAAACATCAGTAATCTCTCAAGGATTAGGACAACTGCACCAACTCCTGCACCCACAATAAACTCTTTTAAAATGGCTCTCTTCAATGTGAGATCACTTTCAAGTAAGACTTTTATCTTAAATGATTTTATCTTGTCTGCAAATTTAGATTTTATGTTTTTAACTGAATCCTGGTTGCAAATGAATGACCATAGCCAGCTATCTGAACTGTGTCCGCCTCAATATGATTGTTTTAGTCAACCGAGGGTCAGTGGTCGTGGTGGTGGGCTAGTGAGCGTGTATAGGAAAAATTTAAAATGTCATCAAGTACGCTGTGATGAATTTAACTCCTTCGAAGTCCTCACTCTTAAAGTTGGAGGGCTGCAACCTATCATATTTGTTATAATTTATCGCCCCCCAAAACCACCTGGAAGATTTTTATCAGAACTTCCAGAATTTTTATCTACTCTGGTTTTAAATTATGACAGAATTGTTCTTTGTGGTGATTTTAATATTCATGTTGATGACCCCAACAATGTTAATGCAACTAACTTCTTAAATATGGCCACTTCTTTTAACTTCAAACAACATGTCAAAGGGCAAACACATAACCGTGGTCATACACTGGACTTGATTTTTACCCTGGGTGTCAGCATTTCCTCTGTGGAATTAGTAGACATGACCATATCTGACCACAGATGTATTGTTTTTAGCTGCGATTCGCCTGTTACTCATGCCGCCTCACCAAGCTCCGTGTGTTCTCGCTTCTTTAATGAACAAAGTGTTTCAAAATTTTGTGCATTCTTTCAGAGTAAAAGCCAACACCTGTCTGATCCCAACACCAACAATCTGGTCGATCACTTCAACCATATCTGCTTGTTGTCACTAAATATTACTGCTCCTCTAAAGGTTAGGCCTACGTCTAAGGCTAGGAAGCAACCCTGGATAAATGACAGCATTCGCAGCCAAAAAAGGGAATGCAGGAAAGCAGAGCGCAGATGGAAAAAATCCAGTCTCCAAGTCCATTACCTCAATCTGAAGGATTTATTAATTAACTACAATAACATGGTTAAGGATGCGAGAACACACTATTTTTCGGAAGTCATTACTACACATAAACACAATCCCAGGTTTCTGTTTAAGACTGTGGATCAGCTGGTAAACCCATCCCCTCCTTGTGCCTCAGCTGGAAGTAATGATGACTGTGAATTGTTTTTATCTTATTTTACCAATAAGGTGGTGTCAATCAGAGCCTCTATTACCCCCGCGGCCTCTTACTCAGAGGTTCCTCACCAGAAACAAGAGAGTTTTAACCAGTTTTATCCCATCGACTTGTCTGAGCTTTTAAAAACAGTATCACAAATGAGAGTGTCCTCCAGCCCACTTGATGTAATACCTACAAAATTTTTACTGAAAGTGATAGATTCTGTTGGGCCCTATTTGGTCTCTATTTTTAACAGCTCCTATCTACTGGTTGTGTCCCTGATTATTTTAAAACGGCTTGCGTGATCCCACTTTTAAAGAAACCTGGTTTAGATCCCTCCCTCCTACATAATTTTAGACCAATTTCAAAACTGCCTTTTGTTGCAAAGATTCTAGGAAGAACTGTGTCCAAACAACTGCTCACTTTACTGGAAAATAACAAAATATTTGAAAAGTTTCAGTCTGGTTTTAGGAAGTACCACAGCACTGAGACTGCCCTGCTTAAAGTCACCAATGACCTTTTAATGTCTGCTGATGAAGGCATGTGCTCAGTCCTTATACTCCTGGACCTTAGTGCTGCTTTTGACACAATTGATCACAATATCATGTTAGACAGACTGAGGCACTGGGTGGGGATCTCTGGTACTGCCCTAGAATGGTTTTCATCATACCTGTCAAATAGGAAGTTTTGCGTGTCTGTAAATAACTATGTCTCCTCGTTCTGTCCAGTTAAATATGGTGTGCCTCAGGGGTCGGTCTTAGGACCCATTTTGTTTTCCTTGTATCTGCTTCCCCTTGGACATATTATCCATAAACATGGCATTTCTTTTCATATTTATGCTGATGACACACAAATATACTTGCCTGTCAGATCCACAAACCCTGGAATGTTGAGTTCACTTAACAACTGCCTTTGTGAAGTTAAAAAATGGATGTCAAATAATTTCCTCCAGCTGAACTCAGACAAAACAGAAATCCTGGTCATCGGGTCTCAGCAGATGGCAGAGCAAATGCTGCCATCTGTTGGGTCGCTAGTAAATCACATTAAGCCTGTGGCAAAGAACCTTGGTGTTTGGTTTGATAGCAATTTAAATTTCGAGCAGCACATCACAAAGCTTGTTCAATCATGTTTTTATCAACTTAGAAATATAGCTAAAATTCGATCTATGTTAACTTTTAAAGATACCGAGACCATTTTACACGCCTTCATCTCTTCACGCCTGGATTATTGCAACAGCCTTTTCACCTGTTTAACTCAAAAATCTATTGATCGACTCCAGACTGTCCAGAACTCAGCTGCCAGGCTTTTAACCAGAACAAAGAAATATGACCATATCACTCCTATTTTAGCTTCATTACACTGGCTCCCAGTATGTTTTAGAATTGACTTTAAAATTCTATTGATCACTTTTAAAGCTCTTCATGGCCTCTCGCCTTGTTATATTTCTGACCTTTTAGTCCCATATACACCAGCACGCACCTTGAGATCCTCGGGCAGAGGTCTGCTATCTGTTCCAGAGTCTCGACTGAAAACTAAAGGGGACAGAGCGTTTGCTGTCAGGGCCCCGAGGCTCTGGAACAGCCTGCCCGAGGAAATCAGGTCAGCTGAGTCAGTGAACTCTTTTAAGTCGCTTCTTAAAACATACTTTTATAGGAGAGCTTTTCCCGATCTTATTTGATTTTACTTTATCCCTTTTATTTTTATTGTATTTTACAAAAATTTTTTTTTTTTTTAGCTGTATTTCAGTCTTTCAATGTTTTCATGCTTTTGTCTTTTTGTATTATTGTCTCTTGGATATTATTGTCTTTACACTTGTTAAAGCACTTTGTAACTTGTTTTTGAAAAGTGCTCTACAAATAAAGATTATTATTATTATTATGTCAAACCAACGTTTATAACAGCAACATTTTTAAATGGAAACTATTTATTTCAATGTCCTCGCCCGAATCACTGGACATGTTCATGGCAGTGAAGTAAATTTTCATTCTGAGTTCATCATTGGTGAAAACCTAAGATCAGTAATTACTGGATGGAACGCTAACTTCAGTTCTATGAGTAAGAACAAGTGAGAGTGTGCCTTGATGGATGTTACATGACCAGACAATCCCTAGAATACAGGCTGCAGTGTAGTCCAGACACTTTACCAGAGAATTGTTCAGTAACAAGCGGCTTTATGGTCAAAGAAAGTCTTTGTATCATACACACTCATCCTCCTCCCACTCCCTCTCTCTTGTCTATGAGCTCTCTCTCACTCTCTCTCTCGGCGTGTCTCTCTCTCTCTCTCTCTGACCCTTTTTTGTCCGTTTCTGTTGCTAATAATAGCTGAAATAGCATTCTCTATTATAAGCTTTTCATTTAATATATTTTATGTATTCAGGTACATTTTTAAATATAATACATGTGTTACAGCCATGGTTTGAAATACACAGTGGCTTTTGGGGGAGCCTCATTTTCCACTGTGCGCCAGTATTAAAACATGTTACATGCACGCACATGAATACAAGTGTGCAAAAACACAATCAATAACAGGGTTACTACCAAAAACATTCTACTAATACCACTGTAAGCGGCCAGTAGAAATATATCAACTAAGTAAAATTCACCCAAGAACTTTAATAGACTCACTGGAGAAAAACAAAATCATAATGCGCTGATTTGTCACCAGATTCAGGCCCGTTTTCTTCTCCAGGTGGCAATGAGGGTGTCCGGCGGCGAGGCCGTCCCTCTGTGGAGCTTTCACTGCCGGGGCCCGCTAGTAGTTGCTGCACTGTTATCACTTGTTAATGTATTTCTCTGTTGAATCCAAATTGTCCGAGGATTGATTGTTTCCGTTTTGACATTAAATCTCCCAAAAATACTGAAGGAAAACCGTTTGTTTTCTTAATTTATATATTTTTTTAATATTGTGCCCATAAAACGATAAGGAGTTCAGGGGACGACGTAAATTTTCTTGGCCATTTAAGCTGATTTTGACCTAGATCCAGGTTCTTCAAAGGTGTCTGCTTCTTAAAAGTACATTTTCCCTTGCTGTTTGCTTGTGGCGGAATTTTGTATTTTATTTTATTTTACTTTATTAAAACCCACAAGGGGAAAACTATACATGCATTGAAAGGCGCCCAGAGCAGCTTACTCAAGAACACCTTGACTCAGTGGCAGTGCCCAGGAGGTGAGCTGGCACCTCTCCAGCTACCATGTCACCACCATACTTTGGTCCGTACGGGGACTTGAACCAGCAACCCTCCGGTTCCCAACCCAACTCGAAAAGAAAGGAAAGCGGGAGGACAGTCGTTCCACCGCTGGGATTCCAAAAACCCACTGGTGGAGCACTGGGACAACTCTACCACCACCAAGTACTGAGAGCCACCCCTGCAGTATCTCCCTGTTACATTTGTATACTGCTTATAAATAAGCAATACAATATAAAAACATGGGGGTATGGGGGCGTGTAAGTATATCCTCAGCATTGTCTAGTGTTATATAACGCTGCTCTGCCAAATTATAAACTACTCCGAAAAAGAGGTGCATCATGGTTTGCATCAGTCGCAAGATAGATATCAACAGTACAAACGTTACCTGTGTCATCTAATTTTCCAGATAGAAATGTAGCATTGATACTAAGAAGAGCAAAGTCAGCATCTTGCGAAGCTTTTGACTTGTAGCCTCGTTTAATATTAAAGCTTTGTGATTGTTATCCAAGAGCATCTGATTCCTTTTTATCATCCTTGTTGATTGATGGACTTTGGAGGACTTGCAAGGTTGAGACTGATTTTATTATCCATGGAGGCGTTTCCCATCAGCCCCTGCTCTGTCTTGTTGACACCAGTGTTGTTGTCTACTGCAGTGGTATTTTTGGCACCAGCAGCAGTATTGTCATTGTCATCCATGGCAGTCTGAAGAGGAGATAGACAGCAAGCAGTTGTTCAGGTGAGAGCTCAGATAAAGAGCTCAGCCAGGCGTGAGCCTCCTCCCCTCTTTCACATTATTTTCTCCATCTCAGTCTCTCCTTGTCTAATTCGTATTGCTCTCTCTTTTTCTTGCTCTGTCGCCTCGGCTCTTTTGTTGGTCTTTTTCCATTGTGTGTTCTCTTATGCAACCCTGCCATATTTGACAATAATGAAGCTGCCACATTTATTATTGGACAACTACAGAGTAGTAATGGTCAAATGAAGCCTCATGGAGCTTTGTGAAACATTGTCTTTATTTTCTGAGCCCACTGGATGACGCTTTCTGTTCAACATTTGGTGGAAAGCACATTTCGTAAGCCTTTTTCTTTAATCCAAGAGCGGCATCAGTGGGCTCAGAAATTAACTAAAATGGTTCATAAAACTTTATGAGGCTTAATTTGGCCATCACTACTACAGAGTGCAATGTGAGTCTCCACAGTCGTACCAAGCCAGGAGCTAATCCAGCATGTTTTAAACAAATACAGAATAAAACAAAGACATAGTTTTAATTCTAATATTCAGCTATTCTGTAAAGTCCATCTAGAATATATTTAGACAGTTACAAAAGACAAATCATGCTTTATTACTTGATTAAAGTTGGGGGATACAGAATGCAAAAAAACCCCACCAGAATGTGAAGTAGAATGAGCCGACATATGAAACGCCTGCTGCTCTCCCTCTGCCCTCTCTGTCCAGCACGGGTCGGGCATGCAGCGGGTTCTTACAGCAACCTATACAAATACTACTACTACTACTCCTATTTCTTTCCCATGCTGTTAGATAGCAGTGATTCTATGATAATCATTGTCCTGTTTTCTTTGTAAAGCCCTAGGATGACACACTGCAAGGCTCTAGCTAGCTGCAGAAACATGATCTTATTAGCAGTAGCCATGAGCTTCAGTAAGCAGAAGGCACCTCTGACGCTTTTTCTCTCACATTGCTAACAGTGTTATCCTTGTTCAGAGGCCAATGCCGCAGCTTTGGCCTCTGGTTCTCGCAGCAGGCTAATGCTGTCATCCGAACAAGGAGGAAATGTTAACACGGCAAACAAGCCAATGTTTGTGCTAGGCTGAAGGCTAACCCCAGCAGACCAGCTCTCCCAAAGTTTTTCATAGATAGGTCTGGCAATGAAAGACTACATTCTCTATCACTCTCTTTCTTGTCTCACTCTATGTCTTCCTCCTTGGTATGCAATACACATACCTAATGAGCAATTGTTGCATTTGGGTGACTGAGTGAGGTTGCATGAACCACCCTCCCATACACACTAGATGGCTCTAACAGGCAATTATTCCAAAAAAAGGACCGTGTAAGGGCCACCAACTTGTTGCCCGTCCTCGGTGTAATTAATTTTAAGTTTCAACACTGCAAATGATCCTCTTCCTTAGTGCACACTCACACATGCACACTCAAATAAGCCATATGGACAGATATACAATTCTCTAAAGGCCCCCATAATTTGTGATTTTTAATGACTTAGTGCTATCTGTCATATGCCAAAACACTGATTCAGTATCTCAACTGGTGGAATGCAGGTTTCTTCGACAAGAAACCCAGCCATATCTAAACACAGATCACTGATGAACATCCATAAATCCTCTTTGAATTGATAGAAAAAAAGTTGCTTGTTGTATCTTGTCTGTGCACCAATGATTATAGGATGCGGATAGCTATTTCAACAAGACATTTCATGGTCCAAATTTGCCTACATGTACAAAAATGCAGGCTAAAAAGCAGGGCTCAATGTGTAACCACAGCTCTAAGTCACTGGCTCTAAAGCAACATTATGCTTCCTGCTGGCAACCCCAAACGCATGAAGGGAAGTGCACTTCAAAATCTCAGACCATAATACACATTACTTGCACCTGGGGGACATTACTTCCTGCATTGGAACTGTACGTTAGCAGTGTATATAATTCATGGATACTATTAGAACTGGATACAGCATTCAAGGCGGAGCCCCATCCTATGAGAGTTGCTCAGTGTCGCATGAAGCCATCATGGAGCCCAAAATTATCCGGATGGTCGGTTCTTCTTTCGCATTATGCAATATGCATATATGTTAATAGAGCAGGCGCACCAGAGACCTCCGCAAGCCGTTCCGGCTACTTCCGGTCTAGCGCTTTGCTAAATTGAATGGAGATTAAATGATTTACCAGTAACTGTCTGCCTATTCTAGACTTTCCAAATGTTATCCAACCGAATGGATCAAATTCTGATAGTGAAACGAAACATTTTGCGTGGGTTCTGGCGCTCAAAAAATGTATCTAATGACTAACAGACGTCTCTTTCACTATGTAAGTCTATAGGAAAAAGTATTTTTGGGCCAGATGGTATAGTGAAGGCCTGGGAGTTGCAATTCCACCGTTTGGCAATTATATTTAATTAGCCTCAAAGCCCAGTACACTTTCTGGGAGCCTGATATAATTTTGCACTGCAATATCATGTTTGATGAATAGTATTCCTAGGGACACTGGTCTCAGGAAAAAGAGGGACTTTGTTACATCTGCAGAAACACCAACAGACAAATAGCTGAATTTTATCTCACCTTCTCCATCAGTCTGTTACTCCTCATTTCCCAGTCTTGTCCTGTATCCCCCTTGATTCCCCCGTTCCCGCCTTTCTTCTCTCTTAGTTATTCATAGCATAGGTTTGTAAAAACTGGAATGAAGAAGCCATATATATTAGAGTGGCTGAAGTCTATAGATTTGTTTGCCTGCAAGTAATTTCCTCTGTACAAGACACACTGAAAAGATCTCCCTGAAACATTCATTTAACATAGAACTTTAATGAAGAGAAAGGGTTGTTGAGATGTGGCTAGAGTCACACACAGTCCCAGTGTGACTGTTTGTGTGTGTTGTGTGTGTGTGTGTGTGTGTGTGTGTGTGAGAGAGAGAGAGAGAGAGAGAGAGAAGAGGAGATGAGGAAAGTGAGTCTTCTGGCTGCATAGACGAACAATCATGCACAATTCATGGCCAGAGGAAAACCTGACACCGCTGTCGAGGGACAGAAGGGGAGGAAGGATGAGAGAGCCATGGAGTGACATGGGAGGTAAATGAAAAGGAATGGATGGAGGATAATGTGGTTGAAAAAAGCAGAGGAGGAAGAGTGGGTGGAGGAGGATGAGCAGTCCGTTGGACAGAATAGATACAATGCAAAGAAGAAGAGAGAAATAAGTCTGCTGCAGAGATGGGAGTGGAGGAAATGTAAAAGAACCCAATTCAATTCAATTTTGTGTCAAATCAGGAGTTATATCAGGACACTTTTTTTTTCTATTTAGTGTGACAGTGGCGAAAAATTTCCTTTTTACAGGCAGAAACCTCGGACAGACCCTGGCTCTAGGTGGGTGGCCATCTGCCGCTGCCGGTTGGGACACATAGACACAGAAACACTGATACAGATATACACAAATATGATTCATAGTAATAACAGCAGGTTTCGGTTATGGCACGCAACTGAGCGGACGTGTGGGGCTACGCTCCGGTGGAATTAATATATTTCTACCTTTAATATATAGCTAAATCAAGCTATTTGTGACCCAAAATATTTGACAGCCCTATGATACATTGAACACAATGTCGAAAGGTCAAGGGAAAGGCCGACCTAGAGACGACAAAAAGTCAGACTTTGAAACTCTGCACGAGGATGACAGGGGAACTCAGGCAAAGAGCGAGATGCTAACTCAACAGGAGAGAGAGAAAGAGAGAGAGAGAGAGAGAGAGAGAGAGAGAGAGAGAGAGAGAGAGAAGAGGAGATGAGGAAAGTGAGTCGCAATGAGAACCAGATCTAAACAGCCATACGATCCCTGAGGAATGACTTTTACACATAGCTACATGAAGTAGTTTCATCCAACCAAGAGATAAAAGAAGCCATAGGAACATTTTCTGAAAGACTCACAGAAGCAAATACCCGCATTAGCACAGCGGATGACCAGCTAACTTTGCTAATGATCCTGGCCGACACCACACGGAAAAAATTCCAGAAACTTACCTCACAGATTTGGAAAACCGTCAGTTGGAAAACCGTCAACACCGTTCCAACCTGAGACTGGTTGGATTACCCGAAGGGTCAGAGAATGGAGATGCATATGCATTCTTAACGACATGGCTACCCAAGGCCCTTAACATGGAAACAGCAGGACAACTGTTAACCATCGAGCAAGCCTACAGAATGGGGAAAATGCCACAGCTGACACAGGTTCAGCGGGGGTCGGATGGACCACGGCCACGGGCTCTCATGGGGAAATTCCTGACATACAGTGGGTACGGAAAGTATTCAGACCCCTTTAAATTTTTCACTCTTTGTTTCATTGCAGCCTTTTTCCAAAAATCAAAAAAGTTCATTTTATTTCTCAGTAATGTACACTCAGCAACCCATCTTGACAGAAAAAAACAGAAATTTAGAAATTTTTGCATATTTATTAAAAAACAAAAACTGAAATATCACATGGTCATATGTATTCAGACCCTTTGCCGTGACCCTCATATGTAACTCAGGTGCTGTCTATTTCTTCTGATCATCCTTGAGATGGTTCTACACCTTCATTGGAGTCCAGCTGTGTTTGATTATACTGATTGGACTTGATTAGGAAAGCCACACACCTGTCTATATAAGACCTTACAGCTCACAGTGCATGTCAGAGCAAATGACAATCATGAGGTCAAAGGAACTGCCTGAAGAGCTCAGAGACAGAATTGTGGCAAGGCACAGATCTGGTCAAGGTTACAAAAAATTTCTGCTGCACTTAAGGTTCCTAAGAGCACAGTGGCCTCCATAATCCTCAAATGGAAGACGTTTGGGACGACCAGAACCCTTCCTAGAGCTGGCCGTGCCAAACTGAGCTATCGGGGAGAAGAGCCTTGGTGAGAGAGGCAAAGAAGAACCCAATGGTCACTGTGGCTAAGCTCCAGAGATGCAGTCGGGAGATGGGAGAAAGTTGTAGTAAGTCAACCATCACTGCAGCAATCCACCAGTCGGGGCTTTATGGCAGAGTGGCCCGAAGGAAGCCTCTCCTCAGTGCAAGACACATGAAAGCCCGCATGGAGTTTGCTAAAAAACACCTGAAGGACTCCAAGATGGTGATAAATAAAATCCTCTGGTCTGATGAGACCAAGATAGAACTTTTGGCCTTAATTCTAAGCGGTATGTGTGGAGAAAACCAGGCACTGCTCATCACCTGTCCAATACAGTCTCAACAGTGAAGCATGGTGGTGGCAGCATCATGCTGTGGGGGGTGTTTTTCAGCTGCAGGGACAGGACGACTGGTTGCAATCGAGGGAAAGATGAATGCGGCCAAGTACAGGGATATCCTGGACGAAAACCTTTTCCAGAGTGCTCTGGACCTCAGAAGGTTTACCTTCCAACAAGACAATGACCCTAAGCACACCGCTAAAATAACGAAGGAGTGGCTTCACAACAACTCTGTGGCTGTTCTTGAATGGCCCAGCCAGAGCCCTGACTTAAACCCAATTGAGCATCTCTGGAGAGACCTGAAAATGACTGTTTTTACCATCCAACCTGACAGAACTGGAGGATCTGCAAGGAGGAATGGTTTCCTCCAGATGTGAGAAACTTGTTGCATAAAAACGACTCATGGCTGTATTAGATCAAAAGGGTGCTTCTACTAAATACTGAACAAAGGGTCTGAATACTTATGACCATGTGATATTTCAGTTTTTGTTTTTTAATAAATATGCAAAAATTTCTAAATTTCTGTTTTTTTCTGTCAAGATGGGTTGCTGAGTGTACATTACTGAGAAATAAAATGAACTTTTTTGATTTTTGGAAAAAGGCTGCAATGAAACAAAGAGTGAAAAATTTAAAGGGGTCTGAATACTTTCCGTACCCACTGTATCTAGACAGAGACCGAGTTATGAAGGCAGCACGTCTGAAAGGTGAAATCATAGTTGAGCGGAGCCGTGTCATGTTTTTCCCTAATCTTTCCGCTGAAGTCCAGATTCAAAGGAAACTTTTTGATGGATTGAAACAAAACCTGCGCCAAATGTGTAAGGAGTATGGATTTATGTTTCCTGCTAAATTGCAAATTCTACACAACAAGACCTGGCACTACTTCACCTCCGCAGCCCTAGCTGAAGAATTCATCCGACAGATTAAGGAGACGGACGGATCAATCATAACGCAAGCTCAAGATTCATCAGCTGAAGAGCGGCAAGAAGGCATATCAGAGAACTCTAAGTGGCAAAATAGTTGTCCTACGTTGGTCTCTCAGGGACTGTTATCATATTAATAACAATAGCAGTTGGCATGATGCGCCGTGACACTTATAGTAACAATAAAGAACGAGGGAAACTATGACTAGAAATAATAGTTGTAGCAGTGCAAGGCGTTGAGTAGGGTGCAACTGTTTAAATGTAAAAAATCAGATTTTAGATAAAATAAATATTTGTTACACGTATTACTATTTTTATGTCAACATACAGAGTGGTCTGTAGATTGTTGGACACAGATCCTAACTCAATGTGTTTAATTAGTGTAATTGCTGTCAAGCAATATTCTTCTTCTTATCTGCATTTATTATTACATTACCGCTAGCTTTAAAACCATTTAAGTCACATCAAGTCAAGTCAGTTTTATTAATATACCAAATTTGCCTTAAGGGATGTACAGCATGCGACACCCACTATCCTTAGACCCTCTATTCAAAGAAGAAAAAAGCTTTCACAAGAAGAAGTGCTACATACTGTACATATTTTGTCAAAAATGATTAGTGTTTCACACTGAAAAACTGTACATAAACTAATTATGATGACATAATTTCCATATTTTAAAGCCTGGAGTCATATTTAGTCTCATTAATTACAAATGTATTTATTCAACCTCTATAAAATAAAAACTGTTCACATCTCAAAATGCACTAATCTTGGAGACTTTATACTTAACACCACATCTTACACATAGATTATCTGATTAGAATTTGGAGCATGCATGCCTTAAGACATGGGCCATGTGTTAACTCATTCATTGGTTCATTATCTAAGAATCTCATTAGATGTTTAATATGCCACAGTGATTACTGATATGAGGCATCTTACTTGCCTTTTGTCAAGCTCAAAGGTTTGAAGATGTTACTCTTTTTCTTCATTTTAAATGAAGAAAACAAAAGGAGCATAAACTAAATATTGAATCAGAATCAGCTTTATTGGTCAGGTTTGCGTAAACAAACAAGGAATTTGACTAACCTTTGTTCTCAAAATACAAAACTCACTTAATATTTAAAAAATAAAAACAGAAAGGACAGAAAGAAATATAAATTCAAATACTGTTAAGTATATAGTACAACAAAACAATATAATTTACAAATTTACAAGAAATACAGTGGGTACGGAAAGTATTCAGACCCCTTTAAATTTTTCACTCTTTGTTTCATTGCAGCCTTTTTCCAAAAATCAAAAAAGTTCATTTTATTTCTCAGTAATGTACACTCAGCAACCCATCTTGACAGAAAAAAAACAGAAATTTAGAAATTTTTGCATATTTATTAAAAAACAAAAACTGAAATATCACATGGTCATATGTATTCAGACCCTTTGCCGTGACCCTCATATGTAACTCAGGTGCTGTCTATTTCTTCTGATCATCCTTGAGATGGTTCTACACCTTCATTGGAGTCCAGCTGTGTTTGATTATACTGATTGGACTTGATTAGGAAAGCCACACACCTGTCTATATAAGACCTTACAGCTCACAGTGCATGTCAGAGCAAATGACAATCATGAGGTCAAAGGAACTGCCTGAAGAGCTCAGAGACAGAATTGTGGCAAGGCACAGATCTGGTCAAGGTTACAAAAAATTTCTGCTGCACTTAAGGTTCCTAAGAGCACAGTGGCCTCCATAATCCTCAAATGGAAGACGTTTGGGGACGACCAGAACCCTTCCTAGAGCTGGCCGTCCGGCCAAACTGAGCTATCGGGGGAGAAGAGCCTTGGTGAGAGAGGCAAAGAAGAACCCAATGGTCACTGTGGCTAAGCTCCAGAGATGCAGTCGGGAGATGGGAGAAAGTTGTAGTAAGTCAACCATCACTGCAGCAATCCACCAGTCGGGGCTTTATGGCAGAGTGGCCCGAAGGAAGCCTCTCCTCAGTGCAAGACACATGAAAGCCCGCATGGAGTTTGCTAAAAACACCTGAAGGACTCCAAGATGGTGATAAATAAAATCCTCTGGTCTGATGAGACCAAGATAGAACTTTTTGGCCTTAATTCTAAGCGGTATGTGTGGAGAAAACCAGGCACTGCTCATCACCTGTCCAATACAGTCTCAACAGTGAAGCATGGTGGTGGCAGCATCATGCTGTGGGGGTGTTTTTCAGCTGCAGGGACAGGACGACTGGTTGCAATCGAGGGAAAGATGAATGCGGCCAAGTACAGGGATATCCTGGACGAAAACCTTTTCCAGAGTGCTCTGGACCTCAGACTGGGCCGAAGGTTTACCTTCCAACAAGACAATGACCCTAAGCACACCGCTAAAATAACGAAGGAGTGGCTTCACAACAACTCTGTGGCTGTTCTTGAATGGCCCAGCCAGAGCCCTGACTTAAACCCAATTGAGCATCTCTGGAGAGACCTGAAAATGACTGTCCACCAACGTTTACCATCCAACCTGACAGAACTGGAGAGGATCTGCAAGGAGGAATGGCAGAGGATACCCAAATCCAGATGTGAGAAACTTGTTGCATCTTTCCCAAAACGACTCATGGCTGTATTAGATCAAAAGGGTGCTTCTACTAAATACTGAACAAAGGGTCTGAATACTTATGACCATGTGATATTTCAGTTTTTGTTTTTTAATAAATATGCAAAAATTTCTAAATTTCTGTTTTTTTCTGTCAAGATGGGTTGCTGAGTGTACATTACTGAGAAATAAAATGAACTTTTTTGATTTTTGGAAAAAGGCTGCAATGAAACAAAGAGTGAAAAATTTAAAGGGGTCTGAATACTTTCCGTACCCACTGTATCTAGACAGAGACCGAGTTATGAAGGCAGCACGTCTGAAAGGTGAAATCATAGTTGAGCGGAGCCGTGTCATGTTTTCCCTAATCTTTCCGCTGAAGTCCAGATTCAAAGGAAACTTTTGATGGATTGAAACAAAACCTGCGCCAAATGTGTAAGGAGTATGGATTTATGTTTCCTGCTAAATTGCAAATTCTACACAACAAGACCTGGCACTACTTCACCTCCGCAGCCCTAGCTGAAGAATTCATCCGACAGATTAAGGAGACGGACGGATCAATCATAACGCAAGCTCAAGATTCATCAGCTGAAGAGCGGCAAGAAGGCATATCAGAGAACTCTAAGTGGCAAAATAGTTGTCCTACGTTGGTCTCTCAGGGACTGTTATCATATTAATAACAATAGCAGTTGGCATGATGCGCCGTGACACTTATAGTAACAATAAAGAACGAGGGAAACTATGACTAGAAATAATAGTTGTAGCAGTGCAAGGCGTTGAGTAGGGTGCAACTGTTTAAATGTAAAAAATCAGATTTTAGATAAAATAAATATTTGTTACACGTATTACTATTTTTATGTCAACATACAGAGTGGTCTGTAGATTGTTGGACACAGATCTCTAACTCAATGTGTTTAATTAGTGTAATTGCTGTCAAGCAATATTCTTCTTCTTATCTGCATTTATTATTACATTACCGCTAGCTTTAAAACCATTTAAGTCACATCAAGTCAAGTCAGTTTTATTAATATACCAAATTTGCCTTAAGGGATGTACAGCATGCGACACCCACTATCCTTAGACCCTCTATTCAAAGAAGAAAAAAGCTTTCACAAGAAGAAGTGCTACATACTGTACATATTTTGTCAAAAATGATTAGTGTTTCACACTGAAAAACTGTACATAAACTAATTATGATGACATAATTTCCATATTTTAAAGCCTGGAGTCATATTTAGTCTCATTAATTACAAATGTATTTATTCAACCTCTATAAAATAAAAACTGTTCACATCTCAAAATGCACTAATCTTGGAGACTTTATACTTAACACCACATCTTACACATAGATTATCTGATTAGAATTTGGAGCATGCATGCCTTAAGACATGGGCCATGTGTTAACTCATTCATTGGTTCATTATCTAAGAATCTCATTAGATGTTTAATATGCCACAGTGATTACTGATATGAGGCATCTTACTTGCCTTTTGTCAAGCTCAAAGGTTTGAAGATGTTACTCTTTTTCTTCATTTTAAATGAAGAAAACAAAAGGAGCATAAACTAAATATTGAATCAGAATCAGCTTTATTGGTCAGGTTTGCGTAAACAAACAAGGAATTTGACTAACCTTTGTTCTCAAAATACAAAACTCACTTAATATTTAAAAAAAAATAAAAACAGAAAGGACAGAAAGAAATATAAATTCAAATACTGTTAAGTATATAGTACAACAAAACAATATAATTTACAAATTTACAAGAAATACAGTGGGTACGGAAAGTATTCAGACCCCTTTAAATTTTTCACTCTTTGTTTCATTGCAGCCTTTTTTCCAAAAAATCAAAAAGTTCATTTTATTTCTCAGTAATGTACACTCAGCAACCCATCTTGACAGAAAAAAAACAGAAATTTAGAAATTTTTTGCATATTTATTAAAAAACAAAAACTGAAATATCACATGGTCATATGTATTCAGACCCTTTGCCGTGACCCTCATATGTAACTCAGGTGCTGTCTATTTCTTCTGATCATCCTTGAGATGGTTCTACACCTTCATTGGAGTCCAGCTGTGTTTGATTATACTGATTGGACTTGATTAGGAAAGCCACACACCTGTCTATATAAGACCTTACAGCTCACAGTGCATGTCAGAGCAAATGACAATCATGAGGTCAAAGGAACTGCCTGAAGAGCTCAGGAGACAGAATTGTGGCAAGGCACAGATCTGGTCAAGGTTACAAAAAATTTCTGCTGCACTTAAGGTTCCTAAGAGCACAGTGGCCTCCATAATCCTCAAATGGAAGACGTTTGGGACGACCAGAACCCTTCCTAGAGCTGGCCGTCCGGCCAAACTGAGCTATCGGGGAGAAGAGCCTTGGTGAGAGAGGCAAAGAAGAACCCAATGGTCACTGTGGCTAAGCTCCAGAGATGCAGTCGGGAGATGGGAGAAAGTTGTAGTAAGTCAACCATCACTGCAGCAATCCACCAGTCGGGGCTTTATGGCAGAGTGGCCCGAAGGAAGCCTCTCCTCAGTGCAAGACACATGAAAGCCCGCATGGAGTTTGCTAAAAACACCTGAAGGACTCCAAGATGGTGATAAATAAAATCCTCTGGTCTGATGAGACCAAGATAGAACTTTTTGGCCTTAATTCTAAGCGGTATGTGTGGAGAAAAACCAGGCACTGCTCATCACCTGTCCAATACAGTCTCAACAGTGAAGCATGGTGGTGGCAGCATCATGCTGTGGGGGTGTTTTTCAGCTGCAGGGACAGGGACGACTGGTTGCAATCGAGGGAAAGATGAATGCGGCCAAGTACAGGGATATCCTGGACGAAAACCTTTTCCAGAGTGCTCTGGACCTCAGACTGGGCCGAAGGTTTACCTTCCAACAAGACAATGACCCTAAGCACACCGCTAAAATAACGAAGGAGTGGCTTCACAACAACTCTGTGGCTGTTCTTGAATGGCCCAGCCAGAGCCCTGACTTAAACCCAATTGAGCATCTCTGGAGAGACCTGAAAATGACTGTCCACCAACGTTTACCATCCAACCTGACAGAACTGGAGAGGATCTGCAAGGAGGAATGGCAGAGGATACCCAAATCCAGATGTGAGAAACTTGTTGCATCTTTCCCAAAACGACTCATGGCTGTATTAGATCAAAAGGGTGCTTCTACTAAATACTGAACAAAGGGTCTGAATACTTATGACCATGTGATATTTCAGTTTTTGTTTTTTAATAAATATGCAAAAATTTCTAAATTTCTGTTTTTTTCTGTCAAGATGGGTTGCTGAGTGTACATTACTGAGAAATAAAATGAACTTTTTTGATTTTTGGAAAAAGGCTGCAATGAAACAAAGAGTGAAAAATTTAAAGGGGTCTGAATACTTTCCGTACCACATGTCTAATGCGTAATACAATAACAGTTCACATTATAGAGAGGGAAGGATTAGTGCAACCTCAGTATGGTCTGAGATTTGAGTTGACTGACTATTTCTGAGCGTTCAACAGAGTGACTGCTTGGGGAAAGAAGTTGTCTTTGTGTCTTTTGCCGAACAGTGCCCTGTATCGCCTACCAGAGGGAAGGAGGTTGAACAGTTTGTGACCAGGATGGGAGGGGTCTGCAGAGATTTTTGCTGCCCTTTTCCTGACTCTGGACTTTTCCTAAGGTCCACCGTCATCTTCACAGTCTTCTTGGGGTTTAACTCCAGGTGGTTCTGACTGCACCATTGGACCAGATGTTCCACTTCTCTAAGCAGACTCATCACCATCCTGGATCTAACCAATGACGGATCATATGCTCACTTCAGGAGTCTTTGAGGTGCAGTCATTAGTGTAGAGGGAGAAGAGCAGCGGGGAGAAGACACACCCCTGTGGGGCGCCAGTGCTAATAAACTGGGTTTTGGATGAGATGCTCCCCAGTCTGACATCCTGCTGCCTGTCAATCAGGAAAGGTGGCAGGCACTGAGAACTGGGTGAGCTTCTGATGTAGAAGTTCAGGGATGATGATGATGTTGAACGCCGAGCTGAAGTCCACAAACATGGTCGAGGTGGTGCAGGATGTATTGCAGTCCCATATTGACTGCATCATCCGTTGACCTGTTTGTCCTGTAGGCAAACAGCAGGAAGTCCAGCAGGTGGCTAAACACCAGTCTTTCAAAAGATTCCATGACCACAGACGTCATAGCAACAGGCCTGTAGTCATTTAATCCAGTGATGGTGGAGCATTTGAAGCAGGAGGGCACGTCACACTGCTCCAGGGACCGGTTAAAGATCTGCGTAGTGATTGGCGCCAGCACAGATTCACAGACAAGAGGGGGGACACACCATCAGGTCCTGATCTTCTGCTTTGTGGATTGTCAGTGTAGGTGAGGGGAGGGGATTGGGTCTTTAGAGAAAACCTTTTGTACGTGAGGGGTGTGCTAATGCGTGCTTTTCAAACATGCAGTAAAAGTCTTTCAGGTCATCAGCCAGTCTGGGATTTTCTGCAGGGCAAGGGGATGGTCCCTTGTAATCCGTAATGTGTTGCAGGTCTTTCCAAACTGATGCAGGGTCATTGGGTGAGAGGTTATTTTTTAGTTTCTCACTGTAGCTTCTTTTGGCTACCCTGATCTCCTTTGTAAGCTTGTTCCTGGACTGCTTATATAGGTTGCGGTTCCCACTTGTGTAGGCCTCCTCTTTGGCTTGACGCAGCTTCCTAAGATTAAGAGTGAACCAAGGTTTGCTGTTATTGTATGTGCAGAAGGTCTTGGTTTACACACAGATGTCCTGATGTAAGATGGTAATGTCAGTGAGGTCATTGATGTCGGTAGCTTCAAAAACACTCCAGTTGATGCAGTCAAGCAAGTCTGCAACTCCAACTTTGAGTCCCTTGTCCATTTCTTTACAGTCTTTTCCACAAGTTTGGAGGTTTTTAGTTTTTGCCTGTAGGTTGGTATTGGATGGAGCAGACAGTGGTCGGAGAGTCCAATATAAATTCTCCACCTAGTCCTGGGTCTTCCCCGAGGCCTCCACCCACCTGGACGTGCCTGGAACACCTCCCTAGGGAGGCCCCCAGGAGGCATCCTTACCAGATGCCCGAACCACCTCAATTGGCTCCTTTCGACGCGAAGGAGCAGCGGCTCTATTCTGAGCTCCTCAAAATGACTGAGCTTCTCACCCTCTCTCTAAGGGAGACGCCAGCCCCCCTCTTGAGGAAACCCATTTCCCCTGCTTGTACCTTGGATCTGGTTCTTTCGGTCATAACCCAGCCTTCATGACTATAGGTGAGGGTAGGAACGAAAATCGACCGGTAGATCGAGAGCTTTGCCTTCTGGTTCAGCTTTCTTTTCGTCACAACGGTGCAATAAATTGAATGTAATACCACACCCGCTTCACCGATTCTCCAACCAATCTCCCGCTCCATTGTCCCCTTAGTCACGAACAAGACCCCAAGGTATTTAAACTCCTTCACTTGACTAATTGAGTTTGGTGCTGTTAGAATCCCCAACAATAATGGCGAGAGAGTCCAGGTGTTTTTTCTCTGTCTGTTATCTGGTTGTCTAGCCACGCAGTTTATAAAGAGAGTCTCTAAATGAGGTCTGCACGTCTTTTTCAGCACTGTAGCATCTGTGCACCAACCTTTGTTTAAGTAGAAGAAGATTCCTCCGCCTTTCCTTTTCCCTGAAAGCTCTGTGTTGCGGTCCGGCCGGATGAGTTGGAAGCTGCAGCTCATCCATCATATTTGCCAGGCACCAGACGTTTGCCAGGTGAATGGCTGGAAGCGAGGTGCGTAGTCCCCACTTCCTTAATTTCACCAGTGCTCCCGCTCTGTTCCCACGTCTGCGTCTCCGGCAGATTCCATGGTGTTTTCAACTGAAGCATATAAAAGTACCACGAGCACTGTAAATGTGAATGCGAAAAACGCATTCTAAATAAATATGAGATGTGGAGGAGCTCTGTTTCTTTTGTGCAAGTAAAACGTATTCACAAAATTCTTTTTAACTACAACAATTCAATTATTTAAATGTGCTAATTATTCTTTCTTTGCTGTAGGCTACAGTTTATTGATGAATCTTAAAACATATTTGAAGTTTTTGATCTGTAATGAAATAGCCTCAAGCCCATTCACTAAAATAGTTTTTTTGTTTTAGTTATTATTTTTAAAAAACAGATGAAAATTACCAACTGCTTTAAGAAATTACACATTTGTGACAGCGGATAAAAAAAATTGACTCAACAAACCCTAAGTTTGTTCTCTATCTTCTCCCTCCCCAGAAACACTGTTTCATTTCCTCACTGATTCCGTCCGTATCAAAGCGCATTAATTTGGCAGCGTTACTGTATATCCAAATCCAAATCCTTGGTTGGATATTAGTTTGGTACTCAGGACTATCTAAAGTTGCTACTTTAATGTGCTGGCAGTTCTTTCTTTCAACATTCAAATAGCATGAAGTCCTCCTCCGCTCAAAATAAAACCTCTGCATGTCCTTCTGTTTTTAAAACACCGACTTTCTTGCACACGAGACTCTTGCACAAAAGACAGCTCTGTTTGTTTAAACAGTTCCACTAAAATGTTCATTGCAAATGTTGTATAATCTCAGGTTAATTACGCATTAGACATGTTGGCTCAATAAATAAGTATCTCTATCACTTATGATGTAAATTGGTCCCACTGATGGAACTTAAGCCCTGTAATAATGGAGATTATTGTTAATGTTGTTAATATTTCTCAGTGAATGTTGTGGTGCAGTTTAAAAGTGAGTCTAAAAAAAAATGTTGTGACATGTTTTAACAGCATTTCAGTGACTGTTTTTTTTTACTACATTTGTTGAAGTTGTCACTGGATGCTGTTGAGCCAAGATCCAAATAGATGTTAATTTTTTTTAAATACACTGTATACTAAGCTGTGACCAATATTTTTTATTGTGGTCCAAGTTGCATATTCATAATTACAAACAAATAAAATGATTAAAACTCTGCCTGGGACATGGGGCAATTGCCCACTTTCATGTAGCACTTTGTAGGGAGACACGTCTTAAAATCTGACTGGAACCTTGAAAGAAGTGTATAATAAATACTATCATACCAGCTTAATTTGACCTTAAAATCTTTACAAACGGTTCAGAGCTAAGAGTAGTCAGCATCCACTAGTCAGTCAAGGCTTGAGATTTGTCCCATGGCTATCCATGTCCAGAGTCCAGTTGGCACGGTGCTCTGTACGGTGATAACGCTGAAACAGACTCAAGGGTTTTAAACTGTCATCAAACTAAATTTAAATGGTGGATAAGTTCAAAGAAGAGATTGTATGATCTTCAACCTCCAAAAATACTTTGTACACTCAGTCTCAGAGGAGGGAGTTTAGCCCAAGTTCAATATGCTCTTTCTTTAGTGAATCTGAATTGAATTGAATTTATTTTGTTTGGTGCCTTACACCAATTTCTTATGCATCACAGCTCTTGTGCCTGCTGTTAATGTTGCATACACACATAATCACATGAATAGACACACAAAAGGACCCTCATACAAAAGGACCCTCATACAAAACATCTATGAAGTCCCTTGAAGAGTAAATTAACTACTGTTTATGGAAATTAGGAGTCTGGAAATAATGTGGCTTTTGGAGAGTCTATGAATCTCCCAACACAACACAGGTTATTGTGCTATTGTTATGGAAATATTCAAATCAGTACCTTTTAGGAGATATACAACCCTCCCAGCTGCAAAAATGTAAAACAACACTGTTGACACACTTGCTCTACTGCTGTGAGTATACAGTATTTGACAGAGAAATTCGTTTTTATCTCTGTAGTAGTGTCTTAGAATATTATACCTTGCATGCTTAAATTCATGTTCATATCATAATCACTGCTTTCATGCTTATCATATATTCATATCTTGCTTGACGTATATTCATACATGCTTTTATATTTTATAATCTTATATGCACATTTAACCAACTATGTTTTCCTTAAAGCACCGCCATGAAGTCTACTCTGTTGTAAATCCTTTAGATAGTCCCATTTCGAGGTCAGGCACTCTGCCCTCCTTTTTCTGTGTAGATAGACTCAACAACTGTAAATCTTTGTGTGTGTGTGCTTCAATAAAAGCCTATGCTTTTGTAACTAGGTGTCTGTTCCTGAAGCAACTCTGGCAGGCAGATTGCAGTCACGGATCTAGCCCTTTTGCAAAAAGCTTTTCAACTACACATTTTGCCGTCTGCGTCTCGTTTCTTTGCTTGACCATGTTTATTTAGTAAGATAAAGTGTCCTGAACCTGACATTTTCTGGTGCGAAACCCAGAATGGGAGTCAACAGCTGAGGAGTCCAGGACCGCGCCCGATCAAGGCCAGATGATCTGTTAACAGCCGCCCAAGAGCAGAGGACGGGGCCATAGGTTGTCCGGTGCCGCCCTGCACCCTTGGTGACGACTCCCATGGTCAAGCGGAGGGAAGAGAGCGGTGAGTGTGGCAGTTCTGAGTTTCTCATGTAAAAAAGAGGTGCACGGAGTTTTTGCTAGTTAGGGTTTGTACTGAGGATGTGACAAATCTGAAAGTAGTGATTATAGTAGCCCCGCTGTCTGGGACTATATTGGGTCTGTTACTCTGTTTACCTGTGTGTACATATACAAAAGCTTGACGTAACGGCTATGTGTCTTACGGTCTGGGACTTTATTGAGTGATTTGTTGTGGATGCTGGGAGCAGGTTTAAGCCGGGTTGTTGTGGTTAATACTTTCCGTCTGGGACATAGCTAGTTTAAACGGGGAGCTATCAGCTGGTTCTGACAAGTTTTAGGAGCTATCAGTTGGTTCTGACAAGTTCGGGACGTCCAAAGCGACACGTTTCCCCGTGTGGGGGAGACCGGGTGTCTAGAAGCCATCCTGATTGAGTTCGGGAGTTCGGCAGGGGTGATCACCGGCTTTTTGTTTCCGTAGACAGGTGTGTTGTCACTGCGGTGGTATAGTCGGAAGCGCTGTGTGTTCACAGCGAGGCAGTGTTTGTTTGTTTATGTATTGTAGCAGTGCACTGTTTGCTATGTGTTTTGTGTTCTATGTTGTGTTTCACTATTACGCTATGTGTGCTGACCATAGTGGGTAGCGGATTTGGTTTGTTTCCGACACACCGTGTGTGTGTTTACACAGCTGAGGTGTCCGCCCGGAAGCCAGGTGTTTTTCCCAGCGAGTTAGTGTTTGTTTGGACGCTGGTCAGAAGCGCTGGGTGTTTTTCCGTAGCGAGTTTGTGTTTGTTTCCTGACGCTGGTCAGAAGCGCTGGGTGTTTTTCCCGTAAAAAGCGGGTTAGTGTATTGTTTGTAACAATTTGTTTGTTTGTTTGCTGGGGTGGTTTGTGAAACAATAAAAGTGTTGCTGCACAGCGGTTTATTGTGATAACTTGTGGTTCTTTGTGAGACTTAGGACAGGGACACAGGTTGGTGAAACGCAGCGTTGCATTGTGATTTGTGAAGTTTTATTGTGGAAATTGTGTGATTTGAGGAATAGAGCAGGACAGATGGGTAAAAACCAAAGTACCGCTGTACCTAGCTAAAGATGTAAAATTCCTGGAAAAAACCTTCCCAGGAAGTGTGGAATTTGTGAAAGATTGGACAAAGAAATACGGCTTTGATTGTAAATTTAGAATGACGTCTGTTACTAGTTTATTACAGCGATTGCAGGTGTAGGAGAGAGTTGCTATTTGGGAGAAAAAGAGACGGGGGATACAGGAGAGCTGTGTGCTGCAGGAATGTGGAGAGAGCAGGCAGGCAAGAGAGAGACAGATAAGGGAAACTACAGAGACAATTTTTCCTTGTTCTCTGTTTGCGCCTTTTATTTGAATATAACGAAAACCAAGCATAAATCACATCTGAAAATGGGGGATTCACTAAAAAATTGAACATTGGATTGGATTGATTAAAAAATTGGATGGGAACAGTCAGAACAGGAAACAACGGAGCCTGGGGCGCCCTTAAAATAAAGGTGAGCAGAACCTGTTGGGAATTGAATCTGCACATTGGTGAAATCTAAATTAAGGCAATGATGTTTTCATGGTCTGACTGATAAAAATTGGAGTGATCCAGTGGGGTTAATTATGCTACGTGTTGTTGAAGAGTAAAGAGTAGCCAAACAGCAGGTTTGGTGAGAAGTAGTGTGTATTTTGTCTGAGAGGCAGACTACACACATGGAAAAGGCAATGTGTTAAAATTTCTGAACGCAGAACCTCTTAAAACATGACTAGTGTTAAAATTTCTTAGCAAATTCTATGAGGAGTAATGCATGTATACATGATTACAATCACAATTATATGAGGGTGTCTGACAAATCACATACATTGATTACTAAGTTGGGACCAGATCCCTATAGATTACAGATGGACTTATTGGTAAAAGAAAAGAAAAAAAACAATGAGTCAGAGAGCTAGTGAGAAAAATTGTTAGATTTAAAAGGAAAAAGTAATGGAAGAATATAAAACAGTTGATTGATACCAATTCCAAAATTGTTAGATTTAAGAAAATAAGGAAAAAAGGGTACGTGCATGTACGTGTGTATGTGTATGTATATATATATATATATGGAGATATATGTATGCATATATATACATATTTGAAATTGCTCAAGAAGAGTGAGCCAGAGTACATGGATTGCCACTGTTATGGGAAGACTAAGTTTATTTTTTGTTTTTTTTAATTTTCAATGGGAATTGAATTCAATTATTTTATTTCCAGTATGTTTTTTTTTTTTTTTAACAAGTCAAAAGGCATTGAGGTGCTTAGTCATGGAGGGAGCATGAGCAACCTGGTCACAAATACAGACAAACAGCTGAACATTCAGAGGAAACCTGAGGTTGTATATGTGTAGATATGAATTTGTTTTTTGATTAGGAATTACGTTAACAGCCGCTAGATTTGTAAAAACATTGTTGAAATAGTTTAAAATGCCGGACTGCAGTGGGAACATGTGGAGAGGTCAGTGTCAGTCTGTGCTTATGATTCATAAGCTAGCTAGCCTTGGTCAACAAGATTTCAAGAGTTATAGGAGGAAGTTTGCTAGGCATGTAATATAATATTGACTGACACACAACAGGAATGCATCATAGACATTGTTAACAGTAATTTCACTATTTCACTGTCAAATTTCTGAAAAAGACAACTATTGTGTTAGTGCCAAAATAAGACCAGATTGCTCTAGTCAAGTGCCACACGTTTCACTAGCAAAAACATATGATATGAGATGGAAAGATTTGGGAGAAGTGGCACTCAAAGTTCAAAGAGCAGATGATTAAGGGCCGGTAGATGACCCAGGGTTGGCATACAGCCCCTCCAGTGAAACGTACAGATATCAACAGGGGTGGGAGGTGCTTACCACACCCAACCTACGCAAAACTGACCAATGGTTTACATCCATATGTTTGAGTGAGAGAGATGTACAGGACCCAGCAGGGGTCCTTTAATGTTTATGGATAAAAGCTACCCAAAAACAAAAACAAGGCCAGACTGGCAGCCCAGGGTGAGACAATGTCCATTCAAACCAGAGGCAGAGAGAGACATTGCACCTGTAATTAGCGAGTTACTAGAAGCAGGACTAATCAGAGAGTGTCCTGCCTAGCCATGTGATACACCAATTTTTCCAGTAAAAAAGGTGATAAGGTTCATTGGCGCTTGATTCGAGATATAAGACAGGTAACTGAGGCCTGTAATAAGACAATCACATAGACAAGATTTTCTTTTTAGTTAATTGTTCATATATTAAGTGGATCTACATTGTAGGTGCCTCTGAAACATGAGCTTCCTAAAGATAGATCCTGAATAGGGCCTCCGGCGCCTAGAGACAGCTAGTGTTGTTATGGCTTTGCAATTTATCACTGTGAGCAAATAGGCAACAAAAAGCAGGCGCCTCGAGAGATATGCAACGGTCAGCTTGCCCAAACTGTAGGTTAATGCCTGAACCAATCTACAGACGAGATAAATTTCTAGCTTCTAAGATTGAATGACAGCTACAGTCATTTTTTGTTTTAGTTTTTTTGATATGTATGTGTTTTGATTTTTTTTTTTTTTTTTTTTGACGCACTAGGCGGGTGTTCAGGGACAGCTCTGGCCCCTAGAAGCCTGGAAAAACAGAAAACAGAAGGACGAAGTGTGTTGTTTAAGATTAGAGTGTTTTCCAAACATGGCCTGGTTTCTGTTGGGGCAAACGGGAGATAAGGAGCAGTCATGTGTTATGCACAGAACTGTGGGGTCACTCTGTGACTCTGTTCGTTGTGAAGTTAGAAGTTAGAAGTTGAAGAAGTGTAGAAGTTCAGTTCTTGTCATTTTGGTTTGTTGTGTTCCAACAAGGTCTCTACTTCGCAACGAATTCCTGAGTTTGGCTTAACAGAAACAAGCAGTACAGTCCAGAGCCCCCACACTAGACATTAGACACACTCAAAACTCAGGAGCTACAAGACCTTATCTGACACGCCTAGGGCCTTGAGTAACAAAATGAGATGGAACAATGTGGAGGAAAGAAAAGTTTTTCCTCACCTAAAAGAAGAGCTAATGTCGTCCACAACATTTGAACAGACTGTGGATTTTAGGGAAAAAATTTTGGCCTCAGTAGAATAAAGTCAGAGAGAAACACAGTGGAGGTCACAGACATACACTGAGATAGCAGCCTAGTCAGCCAGAGCATACAGAAAGTCAGGGAAAGACAGTTGAATATGCAGACTTGCAAGTGAAGTTACTTCAGGCTATTCAATTACCACACAGATTAGCTACTTGCAAGTGTGCAGCACGTGCTAAGCGAGAAAAAGATCCAGTCAGTTTAGGTAATGCAAAAGCAGATGAGAAAGCTAGGAGAGCAGCTGTAAGATCAGAGCTCTCGGTTCAAGAGGAACCACAGAATCCGATCCCTACGGAAGTGCTGAAAAACATGCAAGATAACTCCCCAAAACCGAGAAAGATGTATGGCTGGCGGACGGTGCAACTTGTGTTGATAGCCTATATCAGAGAGATGACAAGCCCTGCTTGTCTGAAATTTGTATTTTATAGCTGGGTGGGCCATGGCGAAGAGCCATGTCCCAACAGCGGGGAATGGTACAGAATAAGGTGTTTCACACCTTCAAGGGATTAAATTCTTACTTAAAAAATTAATCCGCAGGGAAATGTAAGACCAAAGAGAGGGAAATGCCCACAAGGGTCACATCCGAGATCCTATACATGGATTTCATAGAGCTAAAGCAGATGCCATTACTGTAGCCAAAACACTCGCTAAAACGGTAATACCCCAGTATGGCATCCTAAGAATAATTTGGAGTGATTATGGCCCACATTTTGTAAATGAGACAGTAACAGTAACATTGCTTTTAGGGAAGGGGTCCCCTGGGCAGAGAAAAGTGATGATCCAGGGGCCCTCTTAGCAGAGTGGATGTGCAAAGTGTTTAGAGATAGGACGGTTCAAAGTGCATGTAATCTGCCTGTCTCTCCCTCTGTCTCCCCCAGGTGGGGGAGACTCCAGCCAGACGACCAAGTGCTGACGAAAGTGATAAAGAGGAAGTGCTGGTCATCACCAAAGTGGGAGGGGCCATACACTGTGCTCATCACCACGCCCACAGCTGTAAAGATTGCTGAACGATCCACGTGGGTTCACCAAAGTCACTGTAAAAAGATCATTCCATTCCCACACCCCGAATAGGCTGGAGGGCGGGCGGTATCAAAACCTTTGCCTGCTGAAGAAAAAGAAGAAACCAACTGAGACTTTATACTCCAGCTATGGGTGAACTAAAGGGATGGGTTTGTTCTGTCCTACTGGTCCTCTGCGTGTCACTGACAGCGACTAAAGGACCACAACAACAGCAGGTTTCACATGGAAACCGTATGCTCATCGATGAAGCCATGAAAGACTATGATGTGGTTTATAATTGCCCTTTGATTTGAACCTGTGGTATTGCTATGCTAAATATGTAACTAAATCTGAGAACCACAAAAACTGTTATGTATGCACACGTATGCCAATTTCCGCCCACAACCCGTAGGTTGTCCCGAAACCCGTCGACGCCAGCACCATCTTCTACACGCGGTACCCTCCGCCTTAACACCCACTCTGTTGAACGAGACATTGAATTGGCAAATGGTCCCGCTATTGACTGTATGCAAATTGGACTTCACCAAGTCTGTAGGTAATAAGACTTGTGTGCCCTATTTCCAGGCCCCTGATGCATTGAGAACATATGGCCAGCTAGGAGTCAATTGGCTGTGTGGCTCCTACATGTTCCTAGATTTACCGGTGGGTTGGGAGGGTCGTTGCGCTCTAGAACCGGCAGATCATTCACACATGGTAACGTCCGCCACCACCCACGTGCGAGACGTAGTGCTTTTGAACGCCATGACAGCGTAGGGGGATCGGATGTCCCCAAAGGTCACGAGCTGTGGTCAGATGGCCAAAAAGTTTTGCATGCACTTTTCCCGTGGGTAGGGGTGGGTAAAGTTGAGCTGAGAATGGAAACAATCAGTTACCGAGTAGGGCTGTTCATGAATTCAACCGTAACAGCCCTGTCAAAAATATGCGAAGAATTGACCGCTATAAGATTGATCGCCCTACAAAATAGGCTGGTGTTAGACCAGTTGACGGCATCATAAGGTGGTGTGTGTGCGCTCATTGGTACTACGTGTTGCACTTTTATCCCAGATAATGACAAAGATGCAGGTGTCATTCAGAAAGCCATTTTTAATTTGACTGCACTTGAGAGATGCTGCTGAGGCAGACAATGTAGTTAGCGGAGATTTCCTCTCCTGGTTAACTTCAGGACCTTGGTATGGATTATTGCTTAGAATTGTTACTCCCCTTGTAGCAGTACTTGTAATAATTTTTGACCAACTATGCACATGTCCAGTTTCATCAGCTCTCTGCTAAATCTGATCAGTAATGATGAATGTGTCCCAAGCCCACACAATGATGTATTAAAGCACACATAAACCTTTGAACTCATTTTGGCCAACAGGGTGATCGCTCCCTAAGGGAGGGTCGAGAAGGAATTTTTCCTTTCTAACAGACGGAAAGGGTTTTTTTTGCCTTCTCCCTAATGAGAGTAAAAACTGTCCTATCCTGTGAGTACATGTAAAGACGTAATTATTGACAACCGCAACCCGGAGAGATAATTGCTGATGTTTGTTAAATGTACAACAGGAGGGAAATGACAGAGAAATTCGTTTTTATCTCTGTAGTAGTGTCTTAGAATATTATACCTTGCATGCTTAAATTCATGTTCATATCATAATCACTGCTTTCATGCTTATCATATATTCATATCTTGCTTGACGTATATTCATACATGCTTTTATATTTTATAATCTTATATGCACATTTAACCAACTATGTTTTCCTTAAAGCACCGCCATGAAGTCTACTCTGTTGTAAATCCTTTAGATAGTCTTAATTTCGAGGTCAGGCACTCTGCCCTCCTTTTTCTGTGTAGATAGACTCAACAACTGTAAATCTTTGTGTGTGTGTGCTTCAATAAAAGGCCTATGCTTTTGTAACTAGGTGTCTGTTCCGCGGAAGCAACTCTGGCAGGCAGATTGCAGTCACGGATCTAGCCCTTTTGCAAAAGCTTTTCAACTACACATTTTGCCGTCTGCGTCTCGTTTCTTTGCTTGACCATGTTTATTTAGTAAGATAAAGTGTCCTGAACCTGACAGTATTCAACTTCACGCTACAGCACTTTTACCTCATCTGAAAGCTTGCAGTTGGACTGTGTAGTTTCTGTAGAAGCTGAGAGGCAGACAAAATACCTAAACCACACGAGGACAGTCACTAAACAAACCATTACCTCACATTACCTTTATTATGATTTCAATGCCATCTTGCATTATGCTAGTTTAAATAATGCTGCCTTTTTAGTGATTTGCTAATAATATGATTGTTAGAAAGTACCATCAGGAAAACTTAAAACGGTTATGAAATCATCACACACTACTGATGGCCAAATGAAGCCTCATGAAGCTTTGTGAACCATTTTCTTTATTTTATGAGCCCATAAGATAGCGCTCTTGGTTTAACAAAGCGTTGAAAGAACACTGAATTGCCAATTGTTGAGTTTCTTTTTTTAAACTCAGATTAGTTATCTAATAATAGAATTTACTGCTTTTTATGTGTTTATAGCGTGACGTTAATACCAATAAATTATCTTTCAACAGGAATAACTTAAAATAAATTAAAGGCAACTGGAGAAAAAAAACTGAGGGGGACTTAAATCTGTCCAAGTGGCTATCGGTACAGATTAAAATTATCCTGACATTTACAACCCATTGCTTGTGGCACTTTAACAGTGACCTAAACCACAACTGAGATACAATGCCAACATAAGCATCAGAAACACTTACAAATATACAGTATGCCTATATGGAATCTATTCACTCTGCCTACTCTAGTTTAACATTAGGGCTGTGCTAGTGTGACACCTGTGGTATCTGGTGGCAGATCCCAGAGTTCCACTTGAGTTTCTTTCCTCACGTTTTCCAGTAAAGACTAAAGGAGGTATCCAAAAAACTTCATTTATAATGGTGATACTAAACTCATGATCCAATGTCATTTTCTATTGCTAAAGAAATGGCTGGTATCAATAATATAGTGTATCATGTGTCATGATACACTATATTATAGTTCAGTGCAACTGATATACGCTTATATATATCAGTTGCACTGAACTATACATAGCATTTATTTAGACATTTATTTCACAAAATCCAAGACCAAGAACAGACATTTAATCTGGAAAGGCAAGTTATTCAACTACACAATAGCACACAGAACAACAGGTTGAATAGGTGTCAGGTATGTTAACGTAACACATTAACAGTTATTCAGCTACACAATAGCATAAAGAACATACCTGGGAGGCTAAACAGGCTAAATTAACATAACAAGCCAGCGAGTCCAACAAGCAAGTTACCGGTAAGCAAGTTCACCAGGGTCCCGATCTCATTCCACATCACAAGACAGCGAGTCCAACAAGCAACCATTGAATTTCTTTGTGGGGCATTTTGTTTGTGTTCAGTCTTTCTCAGTTGTCTTTCTCAGAAAACTTAAAAATAGTCAAGTGTAAGTGACATTTTTGGTTGTTAATAACGTTATTTTTTATTTGTTTTTTAATGTTGAAAACAGTTCTGGTCTCTTTTTTTCATTCAAACCTTTATTTAACCAGGATAAAAAACTCAGACAGACAGAGACACTTACAGGTAAATACATAAAAAAACTTTCACTCATATTCTAACAACAATGTCATCATATAAAACCCTGGGTCCTTAATCAATTTTAAAACATACAGACTGGCTTTCTGCAAGGTCCTTTAAAAAGCCTTAAAAAGAATAAAATGAGACCAACCCCTTCAACTGTAGTTCATTTTTAAAGCTGATTCCATGCAGATGGGGCTGCAAAATTAAAAGCCTTTTTGCCAAAGTCAGTGCGGGCTTTAGGGACTGTCAATAAAAACAGATCCTGTGAGCGCAGGTGATATGTCCCTGCAGACCTCGGGAGGATGTAAGTGTTCAGATAAGGAGGAAGAAGTCCTAATACTGCCTTATAAATAAAAAGATGCCAGTGCATCAAACGCCGAATGGAGAGGGAGAACCACCCGACCCGAGAATACAGCAAACAGTGATGAGTGAGAGATTTTGAGTTTGTGGTGAATCTCAAGGCTTCATGAAACACAGTGTACAAAGTATGAAGACACTGGGAGGTTGAATACATGTATAAAATATCACCATAGTCCAAGACAGACAAGAATGTTGCATTTACAAGTTGTTTTTTGCTGCAAATGATAAACAGGACTTGATTCTAAAGAAAAAACCTAACTTCAATTTCAGTTTTTTAACCAAGTCTTGGACATGCAATGTAAAAGACAGTGATTGGTCAATGGTAATACCCAAGTATTTGTAATGTGACATTTCTTCAATTTCTGTACGAAAAAGTCTACAAATGGTTGGGACATTGTTTTTAATTGATTTTCCCAGAGTGAAAGTCATGACTTACATTTTTTTAGAGTTTAGAACCAATTTTAAATTAGACAGAAATTGTTGCAAGATGTTAAAAGCGGACTGTAAATTTGTGATTGCTTGACCTAATGTGGACCCAGAACAATAGAGAAGAGTGTCATCAGCATAGTAATGATAGTTTGAATTGGACAGCAAAGTTAACATTAGCTAGCTAGCCACAGTTTTTTTTGACACTTTTATTTAAAGTTCTTTACACAAGTTTCTTTATAGAAAATATGGTATTGTACAGTAACATTCCAAAGCAGTCCATTACCAGGCAACAGACAAGCATTAAAGTACAATAAACTAAAGAGGTGCTAACATTGATAGTCCTAAAGGCACTTACAATCATGTGTTTGTTGTTGCTCAACTAGTTGTATTATAGGCTATTATTTGTTGGTGTAATGACTATAATTATTAATCATAGCCAGCACATTAACTTAAGAAGATGATAAAAGCTTGTTGTTGTGATCTGTGTCTGTCAGCTAATGTTACATTAACCTTAAATCAGCAGCTGTCTTCAGTACACTTGATGGCATTATATTAAATTATCTTGTTATTAATTAAGCATTTTTTTCTGTAGGTCATCATGTATGGCCTGGCTGAGTTGCAGAATTTATCTCATCAAGAGGCTGAGCTGTTACCCAGCTAATGCCATGACATCTTTATTAACTTTATTAATCAGTTAATAACTTACCACAGAAGTAACGTTATTCATTTTTTTAAGTGTTACCAATATTTCTATAAACCCAGCAAGCGATTATGTTATCCATTTACTTTTTCAGTGAAGTGGAGGATATTGGAAAGAGATAGGAAAAGTCAAATGTCAATAACATGTTATTTCTGTTCTTGCATCTCTCTCTGTCTCTTTTTCTCTCTTGCAGGTTCATTAAGGGTAGTGGAATCTGTTAATCAATTGTTATTATTTAAATACATTTTTAATGAACTAATCATGCTAATTGCACAAATTGCTCAAAATGCAATTCTTAGAAACCAAGATGAGTAGCATGACAAAAAATAAGTGTCTAGTTGGAAAAACCCTTAATAACTATTCTAGACATTCTAGATTCTATTCTAGAAGAAAAGTAAAGTAGTATTTTGGTGGAATAAACCTTAGGAACTCTAAGTACTTGGGCAGAAAGTAGAATTTGGATAAAATCAACCTTTAAAACATAAAACTACGGTCCTGGAAATATAGTCCTAGAAATGCGGTCCTGAAAATGCAGTACTGCAGGAAAGTACTACTGGAAAAAGACGAGGCAAAGTTTAAACACCTAACCAAATAATTACTGTAACCAAAGACACTAAACCATCTCTGTTATAACCTCACTGCAGGTAAAAATTCATGGCTTAGAGGCACATTACCATTACCATGTGGTCTGGAGTCTACACTCTCATTACAAATTTTATTAATAGTCTTAAGGTGTTTTTCCACTGCATGGTACCTACTCCACTCGACTCTACTCTACGACCTTTTTTGGTTTTCCATTACAAAAAAAAAGTCCATGGTACCTGGTAACAGGTACTATTTTTAGTACCACCTCAGTCTAGGTTCCAAGTGAGCTGAGGCGATACCAAAAGGTAACTTGAAAAACTGCAGACTACTGATTGGTCGGAGAGAAGCTTCACTAATCACTGCGTCATCATTGCTAGCAACAGACAGGGGGTGTCCTGAAGAAACTCTCCGTGTTTAAATATTTTAGCCAGCGTATTTTTTTGTTTGCTGCCTCCAACTTCTTTTGAAACTAATTTGTCTTCTGGCTGTGGCAACAACCACACACTGAGAATCAAAAACAACACACCTTCGATGTTCTGTGTGTGTGTGTTGCGTTAGGTCACGGCAATTTCCTGCTATGACGACCAGCCTAGCTTGCCTCACGCATGAGGCGGTACTAGTCTGCGATGGAAAAAGGAGGACGGGGCGAGTCGAGCAGATACCATTAATGGAAAAAACGCCATTACTCAAGGGTGGCTGAGACAAGTGCAAAACCTACTGGTAAAATTCAGCCTCTTACTGGGTTTGCCTAAACCAAAACAGTGAGAGAATTTCTACTTACTTGACTAGAAATCCTATGGTTGGTCATATGACATTAAGATTGATTTTGAATTGGTAGGTTTTGATTTGAAAGCTCCCAGAGAAATAGCTTCCTTGATTGAAAGAGAAAAGTTATGCAACTGACTGGAGATGTGGTAGGAAAACACTCATAAATCTTGGAAAAGTAAGCAGTATCCTGCCAGAAAAGGACACAAGGGGATACATAAGAGATGATGAGGTCGGATAGATACAATGCGGCCAGCCTTTGTAATGATTTATACATGAGCAAAAGCACTCCAATGTTGCTTGCTTTGAGGCTACATAGGGGTGTAATTTTCTATTTTCTAGTTTAATTCACCAGTGGCATTATGTAAAAGTTGAGAGTTTTATTTATGAAGTTTGGTAGGTCAGGAAAAAAAAAACAGTACAATAAATTTTCATAAAAACCAAATCAGTTATGTTTACAAGGTGCTGTGTTTGACTCAGGGAAGCTGTGATGTGTAGAAATGTCCTCACGGGGGAAGCTGCAAGCCTTCCATCTTTAGACATCTCAAGACCTCTTATTAGGTGATGGGCTCTAGATATGCTGCTATCATTCATTTGAAATTCGAAGGGGCATAAAAAGAAACCTGATTAGAATAGTTTGAGATAAAGACATTGATTGATTAATTGATTGAAATAATGTCCCATGTGCTGCCATGACCACAGATTAGGTACACCTGTTCTACTGTTCGATAACGCAAATGCCAAGGCATGTAGACATGGTCGAGACGTTCTGCTAAAGTTCAAACCAAGCATCAGAATGGGGAAGAAAGATGATTTAAGTGACTTTGAATTTGACATGGTTGCTGGTGCCAGACCGTTCAATTAACTATTATATAACAGCTGATCTACTGGGATTTTCAGACACACAACCATATTGTGGGTGTACAGAGAGTGGTCCGAAAAAGAGAATATACTGTATCCAGTGAGCGGTAGTTCTCTGCGTGAATATACCTGGGATGACAGAGGTCAGAGGAGAATGGTTAGACTGATTCGAGCTAATAGACAGACAGCAGTAACTCAAACAACCACTTGTTACAACCAAGGTATGCAGAAGATCAGCTGAACGCACAACATATCAAACTTTGAAGCAGATGGGCTACAGCAGCAGAAGACTACACTTGGTGCCACTAGTGTTAGCTAATAGCTAAGAATAGGAAACTGAGGCTTCAGCTTTCCAAAGTTGGATAGACGTTGTCTGGTTTGAGTTTCAATTACTGCTGCTGCTGATTTATTCACATGAAGATGAAAGCATTGTTTAAACACTACAGCCTACCCGAGTTTTGTCGCGGACCATGTCCATCCTTTTACGACCACAGTGTACCTTTCTCCTAATGGCTACTTCTAACATGACGCGTTTTGTGAGCAGCAAATGTTTGATGCTTTCATGTTAATATGGACTAAAATCTCTGAGGAAATGATTGCATTACCTTGTTGAATTTATGCCACAAAAAATAAAATCAGTTGTGAAGGCAAAAGGAGTCCAACCTTGTAAAAGTGTACCTAAAGAAGTGGCCGGTGAGTGTTTAGAAGTGCTCCTCTAGCAAACATCTGGCCTAAATGACAACTTTCAGTCAAGATCTATCATAGTTAATTCATGTTCCAAAGGGAGTCATTTTAAGATCCAAAAGACTTTCTCCTTGCACCCCTGTCAAGACAAAACATTTTCAGTCACTTTGTTTACACAGCCTATTTGTATTTGTATGTTAATCCATAAGCAATTTAGATAGTTTGGCATTTATTACATGAAACCCTCTGCACATAAGTGGAAACAAAGAGAGAGCAAGGGAAGAGAGGGAAAAAAGTGAGTGATTACGGCTTACCATATTATCAGTATGTTAAGCAGAGAAATCCAGACAGCCACACTGGAAATAATTGAACTACAGAACTGCATTTTGCCAGAGGTGGAAAGGAGAAAAGAAATCTCCAAACAACAAAACTAGCTTGTTTTATTAGCAAAATTATAGAACTTAGTTTTGACCTGGAGATCAGACTGGAAGACAGATGTAGCCACAGGGTTTGTGGGTGTCTGGGTTGTGCATAAGTGTGTCTGTTAATTAGGAGCTGTCATTCAGCCGACTAGTCACCTGACTAACTGTAATTATGGTTCTATTCTAAGTCTTCACCCCTGTGTCTCTCTCTCTCACACACACACACACACACGTAAGTGCTTGGTTGCTGGGTGCATTTCTTGACATTGCTTACCCTAACCATTAATGGTAAATCCTAATCTAGCTTTAGTTACATTTCAACTTGAATATCTAGCCCTGCTTTACGCAAGTGTAAAACTAATTTAAAGCAAACTTTGTGCAATATACAGTACACTGTATAGACACTAATGGACATAAGTATGTGGACAGCAACATTTTAGTATCATCGCTGTTATGACATCCATGCCACAGACTCACTCTCCTCAGTAAATCCAGTTTCATTACGAACTCACAGTCGTTCCTTCTCACATAACACATAACATAGCATTAGAACAGCTACCTGTTCCCTTCGTTGCTTGTTTCGTGCAGTGCCGTTCGTTTCCAAGCCAAACACACACCAAATCGCTAACATTTCTTGCCAGAAAACAAACCAGTCTGTAAACAATAACTTGTCGGATCCTATCTGCATCCTGTCGATTTAAACAGATGCGTCACTTCATTCATCACCGGCCAAATTGGCTCGTAACCTTACAGTGTTATACAAGCCAAAGGTCATTTTTACTGGCATTGGGCGGGTTGGCGGGTGTCAATTTAAAGCCCTGCTTGTAAGATACAAAAAAACTAATTAGAAAACCCACTCATAAAAACACAGCTCTATAGCAGGTCTATAGTTGAATGTGAAATAAAATATTCACCAACACACAGGAGTGTGAGAAGCAAATCACATTACATTCAATTAAATACAGATAGATAGATAGATAGATACCATCAATAACTGTGTACATTGCCTTTGTAGCATTTAGGAAAGGTTTTTTTCTGAAAGTGTGTCTGAAGGGCTTTAGATGTGTCAGTGGGATACTAAGCTGCCCTTTGTATGTTTCTAATAATTGATATGCTGTGTAACGTAACTGCTTTTTTGGGTAAAAAGTAGTGTAACGCGCTACTACTGAAACTATGGTAACGAAATGTAGTTCCTTTTTCAATTCGGCGCAACGTTACATTTCCCAGGGACATATTGCGACACTGCCTTCTCAGCTTACAAGATCCTCACGGTACGTGACAAAGACTGGTAGCAGAGCAATCATGGCAAGAAAGAAGCAGCTGATGCTAACTTTTGAAAGCTTTGTGGCTTTTTGCTGGATGGCGCTCTAAGCGGAGAGCTACGTGACACACTATATCGCTAAGGACTGGCAGTTAAATTGGCCGTCTACAAACAGAGCATGCCTTGCAGACACAAAGCTGGCAGCCTCACAGATGGATGTGGTGGCAATGGGCTCCTACATAGCTAACACAGCGGACTGCTGTGGATTTGAGTTGGTCGCACGGACACACAAGGATTTCCAGAAAAGAGGCTGCATGTGTCTACAAACAATGCACAGGCCATTGTGGCTGCGCGACCGGTACAAGTCGATACAGACATTACTTCCACTAACACCATGTAACGCCGTTGACCTGCCGATGTGCATTCAACCCACGCTGGACTCATTCATAATGACTCAGCCGTCACTCTGTGGGTAGAGAATCCAGTCTGCAGTGTTGTTCAGACACTTCACTGTTAAACCATTGATTGGCTTTATGGTCAAAGACAGTTTTTATATAATTAACTTCAGTCTCTTCCAGAGACGCCTGCTTTTAAAAGTAACGAGTAAAGTAAAATGTTACTTGTTATACAGGGTAACTAAGTAAAGTAAGGGATTACTTTTTTTAAGAAGTAACAAGTAATGAGCAAACGCTACTTTTTAAAAGTAACTTCCCCAACACTGTTGATATGGCAGTTCAACAAGGACCCTGAAAAAACGAGAGGTTGAGAACATTAGTAGGCTACATGCAGATGCTTGCCCTTCAGCCTCTAAAGCTTGTTGTTATTCAGGATGGAGCTGTGGAAGCTACATCTGTTTCCCTACCTGTCATCTTTCTGTTAGCACACATTGTTTGTTCTCCATTAGGAAATACAACAAATAAGAAATTTAAGCCATTGCCAGAGAAGATGGATGATGTCTTTGAGCCAGCTGTCTTTTTTTTTTTTTTTATTCTTTCTCCATACCGCTCTGCTTACATTCCATAATTTCCCTGTGGGCGAATGGATGACAAGTGGATGGGATGACTGAGAGAGGAAGGAGTGAGGAAATGAGGGGCCATGAGCTAAGCAGGATTCACGCCAAGACATTCTAGGCCTCCTTGCCAATAGGGGGCCCAACAGGGTGCCATGTCATTTCTCTGATGCTCCATTGTTCCGACCTCTCAATAACAAGGATGGGTTCTAAGATTAGGGAGTAAAACTGACAACTGTTGGAATTTAAAATGTTATATGTGCTTAAACATTGTGTGTGATTTGTATTATACATTTAAGCTAAAAGGCAAAAAAAATATTTCAACATAAATGAGGACATGTTGTTCATCCATTAAGTTGTTTTGCAATACTCTGTTCTATAACATAAGATGTTCTGGTACATTCCGTTAGAATCCAGCTCTCCTAAGTGTGTCAGATGCAGAATTGATGATTAGGGTCCGCGTCCTGTGTCTGGTTTCAGTCCCTCTGATCTTTTGCTCTGCAATTCCTGAACTGAGGGTCATACACTTTCAGTCACATTCCAACTGAAAAGATAACGAAATAAGCACACAAACACATCACACCACTGTGGCCTAGAGACCCCACCCTTAGTGAATAAGGCCAGGGGTGTAAGAGCCAAAGAGCCAGACAAAGGAAGGGGAGAGCTGTGATAGCTTGATCCAGGTAACTCTGTCTCAGGTTATCCAATGTAATAGAAAGGATTCACACATCAACATCTGAGATTCTGACTACTAATTGACTGAACCCTGAGACCGGAGCAGGATTTAGCTCCAACACAACCACAGCATGGATTACGCTTATGCTTCATACATCACGTACATCCAAACAATACATCATGTTCTGTTGCTGGGGCTAAAAAGCTTAAACTAGCTCATTTTGAACAAGCAAATGCAGAGATGGACAACAAAATTAGAAAATAGTTGTATCATTATTGAATGATGATTTTTAATAATTGTTTATCACACATAGATGTGGATGTTTTGTTTCTGTGTTAAGTTCATTAAATGAATAGAAGCATTACTACACTCAAAAAAAAGATTCAAGCCCTTCTTAGAGGTGACACATTTAAATATAATTTGCTCTATTTAAATATATCTATTTAAGATTATATATATATATATATATATATATATATATAATTTACAGTTGACCTGAGGCTTGTTGTTAGGTATTTTCTCTCTGCTCGCCTGCCATTCACCAGTCTTGTGCTGAGTTGTGCATGTCCGCTGGCAATTGCATTCACTTCGCACTTCACCTCGCAAGTATTCTAGCTAGGCTTCTGTTTAAAAATAATTTAATAGTCTTTGTTGTTCATCAATGGTGACAAATGATTGGAACATCCCGGAAGGTGCAGGCAGCCATGCACAACTCAGCATAACGCCTTCTTTTCTCTTCTACCACACATGCATGTAAAATCAAACATCTCCCCCATAGAGCCAAAATGGTGGTAATTATAACTTTTTTCTTTTTTTTAATGGCTACATTTTGTTTATTTTTCAGGTAAATGTAGAGTTTATGCGGATCACCGCCAAGCCCCTGCAGTCAAACACTTGTGGTGATTTCTGTGTTTGTAGTGTTCAGGCACTGCCGATTAAGGACACAGAAAGGGAACTAGCAACCAGTCATGGGGATTTACGTGATCTGAAGAGATGGGATCAGGAGCCTGAAGACGTTGGAGTTGTGATTGAAAGAATCAAAGTCCTGACCAACTTGGGCAGTGTCATCATGGGCTTCGTCATGCTTTTTGGGCTCATTTATGCCCTTCATCTGAGTTTTCCAGACAAACTCAAATACACCTTTGAGTTTTTCCAGAAGATCATAATGAATTTGGATGGGCACGAGCTGAATGCAAAGATAGAACAGCTGAAAATCAAGTTGTTTACATAAGAGAACAAAACCATGTGACAATCTACCCTGATGGAGGGTTTAAGACTGAGATTACATGGGCTTAGACAAGTGTTTACACCCAGAAGGTTTGCCCATTTCACCTCTGCATCATAATTTCTCGACTCTACCTCCTCTGTGCCATTCATCTCTACTTATTTGATTTCATGACTCTCGAGATGGATTGAAATTGATCTAAAAACAGATCAACACGCTGTATTTTACTTTGTAAGTGGCCAGAAATCTTTATTTATTTATTTTATTTTTTTATGTTGCAGGTGACCTTTACGTGAAGCTATATTTAAATGACTTCCTTGCTGGTTATAATCACGCAGAATGTTTTGTGATTATTTTTTTTCTTTTGCTAGTCTTAACAGTGGTCCACAAAACTTTATTTATTTTTTAACTTTGCTTATGTTAGCAGCTATGATAACACACCAACCACCAAGGCTCTTTTTAATTTAAATGAACACTGGGGAATTTTGTGTTGTGCCATAGCCTATTGGTTGTAGATGCCAATTGCAGATTTTTGACTTTCCCTTTATGTAATTGTAGTTCAAGCAACTACAATACATTTCTCCAAATACAAAGGTTTTGCAGTGCGTTCTATCCAGCTATAGCAGGGAGTGTCAAACTCAACTTCACTAAGGGACACACTGAAAAATGTGTAGTGTCTTTGTTGTTTTTGATTTGGGATAGCTGGGCATTAATTTGTACCTGTATACTGTTAATTCAAGTTCATATACTTGTATTTTATCTAGTAAAAAAGTTAATATCTTGATGTTTTTGTTTAAAGATGCCCTCCAGACATTATTAGTATTAAGACGCATACAAATCTGCATGGAACAATAATTTGTCTTGTTTTTTTTACTCAGAAAAAGTATAGTTTTCACAAGTAAATCCATAAAAGGGGAATTTAATCCTACCTTATAGAATATAATTTCCAGAATCTTCAGAATTTGTACATTTATAAACCTTTCCTGCTGGATGCAAGAAGTCCAGTGGTGCAGCAACATTCACATGTTACATGCATGAAGTACTGCACACACATGCTCAGTATATATGTGCTTTACAGCTTCAAGTTTCTACATCACATTAATATTAATTGAATATGGGATCAGACTTGAATTCTAAATTTGCTGTGATATCGCAAATCGTGCCAGTAGGCCTGCCCCTTAAAACTGTATTTTCACTAAGCTTGGAGAAAATTCCCACTTTCAGCAGATGAGTGTGAAAACAGCCTTTTATGTCTCAAACTCTGCACATGTTTGAGATTCACTGTGTAGAATAGATGGCACTTCAGTGATCCCCACTGGGGAAGTTCACATTATCACAGCTATGTTTTGTGAGCTGTGGTAACATGTGAACGTCCCCTATGAGGATCAATAAAGCTCATTCTACTTCACATCATTCAGCACAGTAAAGCTCAAACATCCAACAAGAGGAACAAGAAGAAACACATTTGAGTGGGGGGGCTCTAAGTAAAAGATGTTCAAATCTTCATGTATTTCAATAAATTGTCAACCAGTTTTGTCTCATGTGTATGTTAATGGGGGAACAAATGAAGAATTAATTTATATATTCATTTCTTTTTCAATAATTATACACATTTGAGTTGGACAAATTTCATTTAGTTAATGTAATTATTTCATTTTGAAAAAAAATTATTTAGGCTCACTCATTTATATTCTGTTAATTAGGCTAACTGATTAACGTTCTGTTGAATGGATGTACTAAGTTTGAGTTGGGGCTACATGTATTTATTGGATGGAAATCCTGCCCACAAATCAATTGAGTTCATCCAAAGAGTCATTTTTTTGAGTTTACATACATTTGAAAATGAAAAATAGGGATGCTGGTTAAATAAACTTTAATTACTTGTATATATTTTGTTGTTTTCATTAATTTAGTAGCTATGCTTGGCTAATTGAATGATAAGGTTTACAAGATCCTGCTGGTGGAAGTGCACAGTCATAATCTGGCTCTCAGGTGGATAACATTTTTGACGCCCTCTCTATTATCAATGTTGCCCATGCCTGAGCTAATGTTACTGCAGCTCAGGTAATTAGCAACACTTCAGGTAACAGCCACTAAAAACAAAGGGACTTACCTCAGTTTGCATTATAAATATGGTCAAGCAGGGTTCTGTAGCAAGTGCAGGTGTTCCTCCTCTTCTGCAAACCTGTTAGTGCATGTATGGTGTATACACAAACAACAGGTAATCAACATTAACATAGGAATATGGTATTACATACATTTGCATTCAATAATCACTTGTGCCAACATTTTTGCAAAGACACAGACTGAATTGCGAACAGTGCTCTAAAAACTAAATGTTTGCGCTGCAGCTTTCATTATATTAGCAGGATAAAACAATTCAAACACAGTCCTAACATCAACCGTGCCTTCATTTTGTAATATTATTTTTAATCTGTTCCTTTGTGTCTGCCTGATGCGTTGAAAACTGTAAATAGTGGGAATCTTAAAATATAAATAAAAGGATTTGAAACTTTTGAGACTTATTTTATAATTTATAATTTCCTAAAATGTGTTTTAACAACAGCAATAACAATTCAAAACTTGAACTGAACTGAATTGTAATATCAAAGAGGAGAGAAAAGAAAATGGTTGCCTCAAAGTTTGACAGATGAATGCATGGAGGACATACAACCATCTCCTATAAAACTAGTTTAATTACTTATGTTCTGAAAAAAGTTCACTTTTTAATTACTACACGTGCTTTAAAAGAACTGACATTGTAAATCATGCAGTTTTTTTAACATTTTGTACAGTTTAATTTTTTTTTTGCAACGCTTAGCACGTTTTTTAGACTGATGTATTCCAAACAGAGGCATTATTCATAGCTGTACCACTGCAGCAGAGAAGCTGGATCGCTTTGCTGATATTGCTATTTTTAGGACTATAATCCCTGCTTCAATCATTAAAACATTTATTCAAGAGATGTTACAATGGTTTTATTTCTTTATTTTAGTGTTATTATGTTGGTCTTATTACCGGTGAAATATTACAGTATGCAACAGTACAAGATGAGCGGAGCACATTCATAACCTACAGTATATCGCACAATGCAACGCAGCCATCTGACAGCAAGCAGGCAGCTCTGAAACACACAATATTGCTTCAGTGTATGTCTTAGAGAGGGATTGTGTCACTAGCAACCGTGGGACAAGTTGCTCAGTTTTTCCATTAAGTTATGCACCATGATTACGTGTCTCCAACCACCTGGGTTTTTAAGTTAGTAATGCTGAGTGATGCGACAAAGTGACTGCCAATTGGAGTTACTTATGTACGTTGGTTGAAGTCAAAGAACATCATTAAAAATGACGGAAACACTTCGGGACATCATCATTTTTGTATATATGTGTTTGGTATGTATCTCATATTTTGTTACTTCTATTGAGAAATAAATACTTTTAAAAACGTGCTCAGGTTTATTGCCATTTCTTTGAAATGCTCATATTATGTTATTTGACTTTTTCCCTTTTGTTTATTGTGTTATATGTCTTTTTGTGCACAGTATAGGTTTACAAAGTTAAAGGGCCCAAAGTCCACCCTACAGGGATTTACCATCTTCCAGAGAAAACACTGTTCACAAACTGCTCCAAACAGCTCTATTGTAGTCCAGCCTTTACTTCCGTGAAAAATTAGCATCAATTTATAACACAGGTTATAATGCTAGCCTAGCTGCTAGCGTGACACTGCCACGCTAGCAGTACTGCGCATGCGCGACTCCCAACAAAGATGGGACAGAAGTGCGATACCCACTCAGTGGCTAAAACCGAAAGCTCAACACACTGGGTTAAAAGAGGAGCTGCAGCTGCAGCAATGACAAAAAATATGGTGTTTTAAACCACATAAACCTATTCTGGTACAACCTGCAAAACAGCCTCAGGAAGGAACCTGTTTTGGTGGAACATGTGCTAGTTCAAAAGTTGTTTTAGTCGTTCAACAGAAAACTCAGATCGGACAGATAGTCTAGCTAGCTGTCTGGATTTACCCTGCAGAGATCTGAGGACCAGGTAACCATAGTCGTCATAAATTGACCGGAGTTAAAAAGGCCAACCCAAAGAAAGCGGAAGGTGACGGACATCCGGACGGATTTAGGGACATCTAGCGGAATTTCCGGCGACACCTGAACAATCTCAGAAATGAAAGGTGGTCGATATAGACTAGCCCATGATAGATGGTGAAAGACAGATGGTTCATCAAAATTACCTGCCAATTAAGTGCCTGCCCTTTTCCAAACAGTTTCCAAGGATGGCTTCTTAAATGTTTCTGTCTAACAAACCATCTGGCACGGTTAATGATATGCTATTATCAAATACAAAATCTAATAAAAAAGTGGGCTTTAAAAAGTGAATTCACACCAAGCTGAAAGGTAAATACATTTTGTATCCTGTATATCTAACTGTCCATCGTGAGTGACAAAGTCATGGGAATGCAAGGCTAAATTTGTGAAGTACTTTTACGTTGCTCATTTGGACACCTAAAATGGCTGTCACAAACACTTTCAAATTAGACAGTTTCTTCTGTTTCATCAATTTGAGTTTGCCATATTTTGATGTCAGTTTTTTAAGAGTTTTGATGTAGCTGTAAATTACACATTTTAATAATTATATCAATAAAATATACATAATGTATCGTGCGTAACTTTTCAGATGATCCAGTCTAATAAACTACTGACCAAAAACCCAGTAGTGGCCAAGACTCTAAAGAATCTTGAGTGGTCTTGAGTGTGATAGTAGTGTGAAAGACTAACAATTGTACTCAGGTGCTGACTCTTGTGTTTCCAATAAATTAAGTTGGTGGATATGTGATACTATCCTCAGTAACACAACTTGCCTTTAGGAAGATAAAGCAACCACTGCAGCTCTGACTATTTCTCAGTAAATTCTAGGTATTTCTCAGTAAATGAAATCTTCAAATGCAGAGGGAATGGGAAAACATTGGCTGAGCTCAGCGCCTGTAGGTAACAAACCTGACAAGTGGCTGCAAAAGTGACCATGTCAGCAGCTAATAGGAACAAGGAGGGCTACTTCATCACTTTCTCAAGCAGAACTTTGACTGTCCCTAAACACTAATCGTGGTTTGGATACATTGGCCTGGAATGTGTAATGATGATGTTCTTGTGCATGTAAGTGAAAAACCTGCAGCCTGTGCTGGCTTCCAACTAGATGTGACCGTCCCCTGAGCATCGACAACATTTGTGTGCACATTTGAGGTTTATCAGAGCACCATAAAATTATGACTTACACACAATCATGTTCAGTCACAAAAAACATGCAATTTGCAGGCATGATAGACAACTACTACAATCAGTAATTTGTGGTGTCTTTGGTCTTGCCCCCGTTGCTCATGAGGAATGTTGGGTCTCTGTAAATTATAAATGATTGTCTTGAACCAGTAATGGTCAAATAAAACCTCATTAAGCTAAGGTTTAAAGGAAATATTTCAAAGAATGACTTTGTTGAACAAAAGCCTATTTAATGGGCTCAGAAAATAAAGACAATTGTTCACGAAGTGGCTTCATTTGGCCATCAGGAGCTAACGCTAACATGTTGGGCTTGCTGGATTCACAGCTGTCTAACATTAACTGTCCAATATTAATGTAAACTGCCGGAGTAGGAAGAAGGAAATGGTAGCGAGTAGTATGAAACCAAAAATCCCCTTTAAAAGGTTGGTTGGGGTGGTGAATAGGTTAAACAACACAATATTTTCCCCCTTTCACCTACTTCCGTTGTTGTTCCACGTGTTACTGACATTTTGGAATCCCACCCATGATCCTTTCCTAAACGCTAACACTAGTCACGGTCATCAACTGTAACCCAGAGCTACAGTCAATATTATATTAGCCTACAAGATTGGATAATTGCATTATATTTTTTTCTTAGCCACATACATAACATACACAACTTTTATTTATTTTATTTCAAGGCTATTCAACCATAACCAAGACAAGTTCAAATCTACCTTAAATAAATACCTTAAACTCTCAAAACTAAGAGTAACAATACTATTTCAGCTATGTTTTTGTATTTGGCCTAACCCACATTGTCTCCTGATATTGTCCCGTAACATTTAGAAGACACCTTAAAAATATACAACTTTTACTGCTTAGAAACAAAAAGGTACACATAGGTACCTTGAGGTCCAACAATTAGCTTGTGTAGATTGTACTTAGTGTTAACATGTTGCATTTTATCAAAACTAAAACAAGGCGTACATCTCTTACTGCTAGTTGAAAACTCTGGGGTGATTATAATCCATCATGTGGAGACCATGAAAATCTGCACTAAGTGTATAGGCAGTCCAGGCTGTTATCAGTTTCACTACAAACCGAAGTGTGGATAGTGTAGCGGTGCAACTTGACTACTCACTCAAAAGATTGCTGTTGCTGCTAGATCTGCTTTGCTCATTCTTGCTACACACAACATCTGTTAACTGTTTCATCTTATTCCTCTCACCACCAAACCAGCCTCCTCCTGTCCTAGTTTTGTATTACCAACATTAGTAATGGTATCTCTACCTTGTGCTGTTTGTGTATCCTATATCTCAGTGAAATGTACCTGTTGGGTTATGTTCTGTATGGCCATAGGGGATCATTGCACTCCCTGCTTGAATCCAGTGGTATGTCTTGGATTTACCATGGAGTGCCTTCAGGAGCAGAGCCTATTTCACCAAAACAAAAAGTATATATGTTCTGACCTAAGTGTTTCTGACCGAATGAAATATTAACAATGTTATAGCTTGGTATTTTGTTATATATTTCATCCTTTTGATTGTGTTATATGTTCTAGTCCTTGGTTGCTCCCTTGTCTTGTCTAGTTCTGGTTTCTGTCTTGTAGTCTCTTGTTGCGACGGTCCAAATTATCCTGGATTTGGGTTTTCGCTTCTACTTAAAGGAGAATTCCGGCCAATTTTATGTTAATCTTGATCAATATAAATATGCGAGTACTTTCAATTGGAAAAACCCCGACCTGAGTCGGTGCAGGCAACACTGAGTAGCTGCAGCTACGTGTACAAGCTTCCACTGAGCTAAAACGGCAGTTAACGGGCAAGATTTAGAGTGCCTTTGTGCCTCTCAACAGACACATCTGTACAACATGAACAGGGCCCTAACGTAACATCAAGATGTGTTTTAAACTCAGACATTGTTTTAATTAACCTACCCTGTCTTGTTCTTGCTGGGGGGTAGCTTTCTTGCCTGGTTAGCTGCTAGAGCTAGCTGCTAGCTTTTAGCTGCTATTAATAAGCGTGTTCAGCCAGGTTTTTGTGAAAATCATAAAGCATCAGTTCCGTGTGTATTTGTATTTGTCATCCATTTTGTGTGTGATGGATCTGGTGTTGGTGAGTAGGAGGCTTGGCAGTGTCGATCTGTGTGCTAGATCCCTTAGCCGGGCAGGCAGCTCTATCTCATTTTACAGATTTAGACTCAGAATCAGGTTTAGACCACACTCTATAATTAACTTGTTACTTCAGCTCAATCTGACGGTGCCGGTTGGGGGTGTGATGTACAATGGCAATAACAGTCACAATAAAGATAATGGAACAATGACCAGAAATAGTAGTTTGTAGTAGTTCATGGCATCGCAGGACACTGTAACAGCAGCATGGCATCACAGAGGAGCAGGATGTAACAGGGCATCACAGGACGAGCCTCCCTGGGCAAAAAAGAAAATAAGTACTTAGTAACAAACATTTCTGGGACAGGGATGCACACAAATGGAAAGAGAGAGGAGCTCAGTGTGTCAAAGAAAATCCCACATCAGTCTAAAACTATAACAGCATAATTAAGAGAGGCAGGTTAAGGGTAGCTTACCTGGTAGAGTGTGCACCTCATGTACAGAGGCTTTATCATCAGCGCATTGGCTGCAGGTTGATTTCCTTTGCTGCCTGTTTTTCCCTGTCTCTCCCCTTTCATCTCTAAGTTGTCCTATCAAAAAATGCTTAAAATGCCAATAGTATACATATAGTAATATACAAGAAGACAAAAGAAAGACAAACTTTATTAATCCCCCAAAGGGAAATAACATTGTTTTCACTCTGTTGTTACCGTCAGTTACATTACACATGGCCCAGGACCTATACGTACACTAATGGAGATGTCAGAGTGAGGGTAGCAACCCCAGGCAGTTGGGGGGTTCAGTGCCTTGCTTAGGGGCACCTTGGCAGTGCCCAGGAGTTGAACTGGCACATCTCCAGCTACCAATCTACACTCCGTATGAGGATGACTTGAACCGGTGACCCTCCCTTTTCCAAGTCTCTACGGACTGAGCTACTGCCACCCCAAAGATTAGCTACACACACACACAGGCACACACGCACGCACGGACACACACACACACGCACACACACACATACACACAAAATACAACTGAATGCATAATCACCTCCAGGGTTACACCTGGCAGAGATAACAATTCACAATTAAGCTTGCACTTGAAGGACCGAAAAACAACATCCAGCCCTCCAGAGGGGAAGATGCAGATTTAATGCTTCCTGCAGTGACCAACATTGCACTGCACTTTCTTCTCCTTTAATGGGTACCTTTGTTTTCCTTAGCTCCTGCTCGTGAGGTCAGAGAAGGCAAGGATGCTTTATGAACTGTATTTGCTCCACATTTATGACGCCGAAAAGACATAATAAAATATGCAGAGAAGACATCATTAACGGGATGCAGAGAGCCGTACAGAAGGTTGTTATTGTTGCAATTCATTTGAAAATAACAATGTTTTGGGTTTAAATTATATATACTATATATATATATATATATATATATATATATATATATATATATAGTATATATAATTTAAATGATGTGTATTTTCAATAAACATCACTTTACCTTCTTTATTAGACTAAATGACACCCTGGAGACTGTAGTAACAGAGTGTTACTGCCAAGGCCATGAAACACAACATCAACTATCTACAGTTTTGTGTCCATGACTAGAACTTTCACAGTGTAGTATTTCCCCACTGTGTGGAGCTGGTTTTGGATACTGGGCCTTGGCAGTGTGGCTAATAAACTAACTAACTAACTTACTTACTAATTACATCCATCCATTGTTTTAACGCTATAGATACAACACCACCATAAAACTCTGTAGCCATTATGCAAGCATTTCAAATACCAGCCGAAAGGCTGGGTTTACACAATCATCATTGCAGCTGTCATGCAGTAGCTCATCTTTGCAGAAAGGTCATGCAGAAGGCCAAATATGGCACACAATAATGTAGTAATATCTGAAGAGACTTTGAAAAAAACTAATACATCAAAATAAGTCTCTGAGGGGTGGCTGTTGACTTGTTTTGGATGCATTATTTTGGCTAAAAAAATTATATTCATTTATTTATTTGGTCATAAATAGGCTACTACTTACGAGTCAGATACAGGATTAAAGTTCTCACATAAACTGGTTTGTTGAACCACTCAAAACAGTGCAGAGAAAACTTACAGATGTGTTGCAATGTCTCATAGAAAACCGCATGCACACTGACCATTCTGTTATTGGAAGAGAGATGGGAGATGATAGACTGGCTCCTACAATCCAGACCTCCCAACTGTACAAAATCATTTTAATATGTACACACAATCCATACATCATTACGGCTGCCGGACCACTCTATCTATCTATCTATCTATCTATCTATCTATCTATCTATCTATCTATCTATCTATCTATCTATCTATCTATCTGAGTTTTGGTTTAGATTTGGTGAAATTAACACCAAAACAACCCCAAATGTTTTCTGAAATTGCGTAACAGTCAATCAAAGAGAATGCTCAGATGCTGGTTGTTGGCTGGCTGAATGTGTGACTGGCAGGGTTGAAGGATGGTGGTGCAGGCTTCCAGTTATGAGGCGAGGACCCTGTCATCAGGAACTTGGAGAACAGGAAGAGAGATAAGGGTTTTTGAAGCATAACAGACAGAGGAATCAGGTGGAGGTGGAGGTGGCGCAGGGCCTGATACAGAGCACTAATGATAGGTGGCATGGCCTTGTAAATGTACTGACCTACTCTTGAGAAAGAAAGAGAGTTTGTGGCGCAGTTGAGGCTCCCAGAAGGTGTCTCTTTGGGAAGGGTGTTGATTGGTGGATAAAGATCTAACAGGCAATGATGAGGTGAGAGGGTAATAGAAAGACATAAGGCCAGTACAGATATGCTGGCTAAAGAGGAGAGTGAAACGTAAGGTCAATAAAAATTGGATGTTGAACAGCTGTGTGTGTGTGTGTGTGTGTTTTATATGTTGTTGAAAATAAAGCATTTACGAACAAGATGTAATGAGAAAAAAGAAGGTTTATTGTTTACATTCTTTGCAGTAATGTGAGTGCGACATGTCAAGTATTGGCAACAAAATGCGACCACATTGTTCAAACAATGTCCGTTCATTCTGTTTAAAATCATCAGTAGGCCTATCGTATTCCCACATTCCCCATGTTCCTGGCATGTTTTTCTACTATTCTCAATATACGTTACTCAAGGTCAAGAAAAATATTCATGACACAATGACACAAAATGGTCTTATGACAGCCAATGTAAAACCAACCACGTATGACTATAATGTAATGTTAAGACATAACGCTTAAAAGTTTTTTAAAGATTGGTAATTGGGCCTGCTATGACATGTTTATGACAGGTTATGTTGTCTAGGTTAATGTCAAGTTGTCATTACAAAGACATTGACAGGTTATATTGTCATGCTCAATGTCAAGTTGTCACAAAAACACAAGACAAATATCTCAAACAATGCTAACTTTGCATTAAAAGGGTCCTAATTTACCGAATGACACTCAATGACAACAGACATAAACATTCATAAAGACTCCTTCATTTTCATGACAGGTGTCATGTCATTATAATGATGGAGTCAGTCTCATGCACAACCCTTCAAATACCAAAACTGCATTTCCACTGAAGCGGCTAAACCCCCAAACCGGATGTGTAACGTCTGCAGATCTCCTCTGCTGCAGGTCTGCTCCGCTGCGTGTCTGCTGCGTGCTCCGCCGTCTGTCAACACCCACCGGGTCCAGATGTGTTAAGGAACGGCTGCAGCCATGACTGACAGCTGAAGTCTCGAGGACCCATGAGATCATGTGAAATCATGTAGAACAGAACCACAAAAACAACACCAGTTAGTTTCCATCTAGAGGAATAGAGAGGAAACAACTCTGTGCTGTGTTTTCAAGGTGTAGTTCAGGGAAATATGATCTGCTGTGAGCACGCTCTATTTTATTTTGGAAATTGTTTTATTTGTTTCTGTGCTCGACTTCCTGTCCCACATCCCACATCTGCCTAGTGCTAAATTGCTGCGGAGCTCTTCAACGTCCAACTAAAATAGAAGCTCTGCATATCTGCTCCGGAGGGCTGGGGATTGACAGAGCTGGGACGGAGTCGGAACACAGCCGTTCAGCAGTCAGTGGAAGTACACACATGACTTTAATGGAAACCTAATGTTACGCATTGTAACGGGAAAATTACATAGACAATGATTTTTTTTTTCAGTAATTGTTCATTTATTAAATGATTATTAATTTTAAGTAAATAATTCAAATAGGCCTCCGAAACATGTGTCATTCCTAAAGATATCTCCTAAAAGTAAGTCCTTCAGTGTTGAAGACAGCTGAACATGTTATGACTCTGCATTTCACTACTGTAAGCAAATGGTAACAAAACACAGGCGCCTCCAGAGATAGGCAAAGGGCAGCTTGCCCGAACCTAAGGTTGGAGTCTGAGCCAATCTATAGACAAGCTAAATCTCTGACTTCTAAGATTGAATGACAACTACAGTCATTTTTTGACGCATTAGACAGATGTATAGGGACAGCTCTGGCTCCTAGAAGTCTGAAGAAGAAGATGAAGTGTATTGTTTAAGATTAGAATGTTTTCCAAACATGGCCTGGTTTCTGCTGGGGCAAAAGGGATATAAGGAACTGTCATATGTTACGCGAGGCACAGAACTGTTGTCACTTTGTAACTCTGATTCATTGTGAATGCTGTTCTTGTCATTTTTGATTGTTCTCTCGAGAAAATAATTAAACCCTTCCACCGAATACCTAAACTTTTAATCCAGTTTGCAGCCTGTCTTTATTTGTTTCAACAAGGTGTCTTCTTCATCCAAATTCCTCCCTCGCTGTAACAGAAACTTCCACCACAAACTTGGCGTTGTCGGCAGGATTTCAAGGAGGGATCAGATCGGGACTCCGCCGGCGACTGATGACGGATCATCCAGGGATCTGACGATCACCTGCCTC